>CM031239.1:204168384-204813094 GCA_018340775.1 Taxus wallichiana var. yunnanensis | reverse complement strand
TCTCTTTATGTTTATTAGGATATTTAGATGTTAAGTGACAAATGTTTCCACAACTGAAACATTTGAAAGGTAGTTTTCCTTGTATTTTCCTGGTCCCCTCTTTAGCTTCCTTACAAACATAGCTTCAATTTTTCATCATCTATGTCCATGTCTGAATAATTTGATTTGTTATTTTCTTTAAATTAATTATCATCTGATTTAAATGATGCCTCCTTCTTTAATGTATTTGATTCACCAACTCTCATCTCATAAGCGTAAATCAATATACCAAAGAGATCATCCATGGTTATATTAGTTAGGTAATTAGCTTCCTCTCATTGACACTTTTGCATCAAATTTTGAATTAAAGGATCTAAGAAATTTATGAACAATCACCCTCTCTTTTATATTTTCTCCCAAAACTCTTATCTAATTTACAATTTCATCAACTTTTTGTAGGTATGAGGAAACACTTTCTTCTTCTTTCATCCCGATGCTATTAAATTGTGCCTTGTAGGTTTGCGGCTCGAGTTATTTTCACTTTGTTGTCTCCTTCATAGATTTTTTCATCTTGTACCACATCTCTTTGGCTGTAACACCTTGCATAACTTTGAAAAACTTAGCCTCATCTAATCCACAAAGAATTGCAATCATAGCCTTAAAAGTATTTTCAGTTTCTCTCTTTCTGTTTGGTCTATAAGAGGTGTAGCGGGAACTGTATAACCACTATAAACTGCATCCCAAACATCAAATCTAATGGAAATAAGATACTTATTCATCCTAACACTCCATAAGGCATAATTTGACCCATTGAACATAAAGCTTTGGAAGTAGAGAAGCCACTTTCTTGATTACTTGCCATAGTTAAATTCACCGGATCTCCCTTGAGCTATTAAACTCACTTTACCATGGTATTCTCTCGATACTAATTGTTGAAAACTATGCCCTTTGTGAGGGGAAGGGTTAATGAATGGTTCTAAAATTTCCCTCCTTCAAACAAGCAAGTTGAACTAAGAATAGTAATCAACACAACACAAACAAGAGACAAGAGATTTTAAGTGGGAAACCCAAAATAGAGAAAACCCATTAAACCACTCCACTATGTGAAAAAATGATTACAAGAAGTTTTTTTGAGCTATAACCCAACACTTGAGGCTATAACCTTTGTATCATCCAAGCTGCAACTTAGTGAAGGAAGCAAAAACTTATTGAATGATTTAGCTAGCTACAACTAGCTTTCGCAAGCTCCCACTGCAAGGAAGAAACCACTCCTTGATGAATAAAAAATCAGGTTTGATCACACTTCAAAATGATGTCTTGAAAATATGATAATGATCCTAAATTGACACACTTCCTCGATGATATGATTCACTCTGCCTTGATCACTATAATCTTCATGTCTTTTCCACCCTTCTTAACTTTTCTTCTCATGCCATGTGCCTTGAATTCATGTCACTGATTTCTCAATTCTTTTCATTCTAAAAGTTCATTGTTTATCAAGATCATCAAATACTCATAATAGTCTCATTTCAGTAATTTCTAAATCTTCCAAGTTCTATATAGGAGAGTCCTAGTCCTAGTTTATTTCATACTTTGATTCATCCTTTTCTTTATGTACATTCAACTTCTCTCTATTTCAATTTGGTCATATCTTGGTTCTCATCTTCCAAGAGGTATGAGTTCAAACTTCAACATATCTATTTCATTTTTTATTCTTTTCTTAATTGGTTCATTTCATCGTACCAATCTCAAAATACTAGTGCAATTCATAAAAAAAAGTGTCCCTTTACCTTCAAGTATAAGACATCTAATTCAACACACCTTGTGACTCTTCAGTTTAAAAGCAAGACTCTTCAATTTAAAATTCTAGTTTGACTTTTGAAATTGCACAAGTGATTTTCCAAGAAAGGATCTTCATATTCTATATGAGCTTCATCTTTATGATCATTATTTCCTTGTTTAAAATTTTTATAAGTGAAACATTTAACAGTGGAGGACTTGTTTAATTTTTTCTTAATATTTTGTAACATGCCACTGCAACATACTAACTCTAAACAAAATGAATATTTCTTCAAGATAGAATTTGAGTCTTAGAGGATTGTCAAAAGTGAAGGAAACTCTTGTTCATATCTCACTTCAAGGTTTCCAAAGATTAAACTTCCTTATCACACCACACTCACAAGAAACACACTATTTTTTCCAGCTTAATCGGCATTCATACTGATCATTTGTGCATATAGGCATTGAACTAGAAACATATCAAGCTTATTCACAATAGCGAGAGAATTTTCAAACCTCATACAAGTTCCTTAAAGTCTATCTTTCGAATAAACTTCACCAAAAACTTCAATATTGCTTTGAGAGATCAAAAGGACAATTTAAAAGATCCGAGCATGAGTTTTAACATTTCTATTTTGAATTGTTCTTGAATAAACTACCATTTCCCTTTATTTCTTTTTAAAACTCTTCTAAATACCCTAGAAGAGATTTCTTCAAAACTTTAGGGTGTTTCATTGGTGAAAACTTGAGAAACAAGAAAAAACCCTAGTTCCATGGTTTGAAAGGACTATGATGGCCCGAGAAGAGAAAAAAATCATAACATGCTCAAATTTCAATGAATTTTGATCATTCATTTTCCTAAGTCTTCACACTTTCATTCTTTTTCTAATTCACATAGAACATGGGCTTAAAACCTCCAAAATTGCTCCCTGGTATGAAGAAAAGTAGGTATAGTTATCAAGCATCATGACCGTGATGAGATCTTTTGAGTGACCAAGAGGAGTATCATGATATTTTACGATCTTATGAGAAGGAGATACTTTCATAGCCATTTTAGTAAATGTTCTCCATCTTTTCCCAATGAATTTCAACTATGAAACATCCAAGAAATTTCCCATACTTCAAATTATGCATATTTCTTACTTGTGTAGTGCAAGAGGATTTAGTTTTCAAGGAGTTGAGTTTTTCCTTTCACCTTTTGGACCATATAGACTACATTGAACTATTTTAGCACCTTATTTTGTAATTCTCCACACTAAATTTTCTCTGAAGAAACTCCATTTGTTCCCAAAATAAAAAAATGAACAGAGATAGGAATTATGATTTGTGCGTGATCTTTGCACAAGAATTTTGGGCTTGAGGTATCAAACACATATTTTTAATTTTAGGAATAGGATAATAATCACACAAAAAAATTCAATCGTTCTGAGACACCATATAAGAATACTTTCGAATGAGTACTTTGCACTTTACAATCACAAGTCAGTCTTCATATCAACACTTGTTTAGGGAAATTGATAAGAAAGATACTAACCATCCAAATTCCATTAGTGTACCTGTCATGAATTATCATTTAAGAATTCTTGACTTATGGAGGAGGTCTGAGAAATTATTTAGCAAGATTCCTACTGGTGTAAGAAGGAACATTCACATATCCAGGAGCTTTCACACCAAGAACAGTGACAATGGCAACACTGTGTTTATTGAAGAAGAAAGTCTTTCAACCACCTTCTTAGTATATAAAATACCATGGCAAGACTGAGAAATAAATATGGAGATGATTAAAAAAACTTGGAATTCAACTTCACATTTTTACTCTTATTGAGTTGGTGTACAGTTAGGAAGGAGAAGGAACTGCTCCACTAAATTATTTACAACTTTTTAACTACACCTCCTTGTGACAAAATTATTTTTGCACATGAATTTTATGCTAATTTTCTCTTGAAATTACTTCTATGATTTATTCTAGTGATCCATTATATTTTTCTTGAGGGCTAAGAATCCAAGCAGCTCAAAATAACTTTTCCAAAACAATTATTTTAGAAAAACTTAAATATCTCAAAATTCCCATTACAAAATCTGATGAAATTTGACATGAAGCTTCAGGACACATTCCTCTATCATATCCCAAAATTTATATAAAATTATATGTCTAAATTTTTCTATCCCATATCATTTTCAGCCATGAATACTGTTAGTTCTCAAGTCCAATTTTGACTAACATACAAACCTCACTCCTGGAGATGAGCTGAGCCTAACCTTTGCTCATACATGTTTTATATACTCTCTCAACACCTATCCCATGATTTTTCTAACCTATACGATCATGTTAATTATGTAGGTACTTGAAATAACTCGAACCGGCACTACCACTCACCATCCAAGACCTTGTCTTCTTGAAACCTTATGGACTCACTTTAAGCCTCGATAAGCATGCTTGAACACTTTACATTTTCCATAAATTACTTTGACATTAATGACAATACCCACTAAATCAAAAAGGTGCAACATATCCTAGTAAGTATTCAAAATTTTTTATCACTAAATTGATTAAAACCATGCAAAATGACCAAATCTAAGATAAAATGGGTTACCTCAACAATAAAATCAGAATATCTTTAATTTTTCATACCTTATCCCTCGAGACAAAGCTTCACAAAATGATAGCTTCCTTGTCAATATTACTCAAATGTTATCAGTAATTTACTCATAAATAATCTTTGTGAGGGAAAACACGGCAAAATAAAAATAAAATTACATAACTATGGTGAAACAAAAGAGAAATAAGAATCACCCCCGATATAATGGTAAGAGTAAAAACACAAAGACAAAAGGGAGAATATAAAACACAATTAACCTTGTATTTTGATCAAACTCTCATTCCTTGCATTTATAAAATAGTGAAATAAAACCTTGCAAAGGTTACACACATCAAACTATGACCATAAGAGACCATTAACACAATGGAAAGGAAAATGCAAGCCACAATCACAAACATATTAAAATTTGGGATACACATATTTTATCATAATAGGATTCAAGGTGCCTACACACCCACAAAGCCACAATAAGAGGCTTTGTTTTCATAAGGATCATGCACCCACTTAATCTTCAAGTGATCCTATGCAAAATTGGAACATCCCCAATATGTGGGACCTTGTCGCCTTAGGATGAACCTCCGAAGAAGGTTGGATTCATTTGAAATTTGGTGTAATTTATTTAAGATCAATGTGCAAAGCTATAAAACTTGAAATAAAAAATTAATCTACTTATATTATGATAAAAGAGAGATAGATTTAACAGACAACAACTTAAATGGAATAGAAAGATCCACTTTGCTTGCACAATCAATATTACAAAACAACATATGACATGCACATATTCTAAAATATTTTCAACCACTAATATATAAGACTCAAATAACATAAAGGAAACAATATTTTCACAACTGAAATACAAATATTTTATATCACATCTCATAGAAATTAGAATAAGATAACTGATTTAAAGGAAAATTAATCCATCATACCCAAGGAATTAGACATTCACAAGTGCTAGATAAATCAATGAATTACACAATATACCAGATATTCGACGGAAAAATATTGTTCTGAATATAATTAAAAGGCTCAAATATTGTTCTTGAACTCTCCCAAAACTAGAGATTACTTTCACAAAAGATCCAAAATTTATTAATCCATAATGCATCTAACTATTTATAGACTAAGGAGGTTGAGCGATTATAGCTCCACCCTTAACTAATTAAATACTAAAAATAGAGTGCATTAATGTCTTAGGGAACAACCTCCCATAAAAATAGAAAAATAAGTTACACAGGTTTGACTAAGTCAACCCTGTAACTTGACTGATCTAGAGCTAAGAAGATGTCCAACAATGGCTATGAAGCCTAGCTAGGACTGGTATCATCCTCTATGTGTTCATATTTTCCTTCCTTTTCCTTCACAAAAAGCTTGTTCTTGGAGTTAAATAAATGCATGACAATACCTTGGACTTCCTCCTCTTTTGGTCCACATGCATACTTATTTACCACGTCTACAGTCTCAACTTCCTTAGCAACTTGTAATGGAAATTTCTTAACCTTGTTCACAACCTTCTTAAGATGATTTACAAAATTTTGATAAGAAACCAATTTGTAAATGGATTCAATGCCAAAATTATTTGTTACATCTTCATCTTCCTTAACCAAGATTTTGAAATTCTCCATAACTTGATCAACAAGGAGAACATCAATGGTCTCATTGATAAATTTGTAGTGAATTTTATCAAATTCCTCCACAATGTCATTTAGCCCATCTACTATTTTGACTCATTTTATTCTAACTTTGTTATAAGACCTTGTAATACTTGTGCCTTAAATTCCATGGCCTTCTGAAATTCAAACAAATTTGAAACATCTCTAACCACACCCTCCTTCAGAGCATATCTAAATCAACATTTCTAATTTCCTCCAAGTCCCAAGGTAAGATCTAAATTATCATTATCTTCAGTGAGAACCTCATTCAAATTCATCATAGAAACCTTTTTAGCATAAAAATCAAAAACCATCTTGATTAGTAGATTAGCATCTGAATGAGACATTCCATTATGGTACCAACATATCTTCCTTCTAGAAATTTTTTCCACCATATGGTAGGACTTATCATCAAAGCTTGAAGAAATGGCAAAGGCGGTTGTAACTTGCACTGGTTGTGTAATCTTAGTGAGAAGAGTAGTGAGTTGCTCAACTTTTCCTTTCAACTCATCCTTGGTCACCTTATCTTTTTCATATTTCTCCAAAAAATTCCCTAGAGCCACCTGCATGTCTTGTTTAGCACCTTCATGAGTAGCTCTCTTGAGAGCGAACCTAGAAATTTGGTAGTCCACTTCCATAATTGTCTCTTTTATTTTATCACGTAGGAGTACATATTTTCAATGAACCTTTCCTCGAATTGATTAACTAATAGGTTAGATACAATTCTGGGTCTTTTAGCTTTCCTCTTGGGGGTGAGATCTAAGACACTCAAGTCAACCACATCAACAATAGGTACCTTCTTCTTCGCTTAGGAGTTTGATGATGTATCCATTTAGGTATAGTAGAAGGTGATGTAGAAGACATCAAAGGCATAGTTATAATAGATATTTGAACACTTGACAATATAATGACTTTGGTGACAGTCCATGAAAGGTGGTAGTGATGTAGTGACAATGGAAGGTGTAGTGGACAAAATAGCCTCAAGAGTAGATGAAATGGAAGTAGAAATAGGAGGAAATTGCTAAGGAAGTGGAGTGGAAAATGGAGATCCTATTATCTCTCCTATTGAGAGTGTAGGGAGAGAGGAAAACACTTGACCATGGTAGGATATGAAATAGAAGGAATAGTAGACAACGAGAGAGGAATGGTGAGTGTTGGAGGAGAAGACTGACCGGAAGGTGGTGAAGATGGAATGGTGGGAGAGATAGGTGATTGTAAAACTTGGGAAACCCCTGGTGAAATATCCAAATCTATGATCTCAGTTTACTCTGATTTTGAAAATACACTCTTATTAGTAGAACCATCCACAGAGGATCCTGAACCTTTACAATGTTGATTTTCTTAATGGATTTGTAGGCTTTAATAAGAGTAGGTTGACCTATAGTTGGTTGGTCTTTCATAGATTCTATCATTAATTGATGTGATGCCTTGGGTGTGATTCCCAAAGTTGTCATCCATTCATAGGTTCTCCTCAAAATGGGTCCCACCCTATCTTTAATGTTGATGCACTCCACAATTGACCAATTTATTATAGGTAAGGTCCTATTTTCAATGTTATCCCTTTTGTAAATAGGATCCAATACATCACCATTATCTTCCAAACCTTGAGGAATATCGTAATTCCATAATGAATTACTTCCTTCAAATCCATCCTTTCAAACTCTCTTTCTTGAATAGTAATTTCATCATGGAAATGAATCCAGATATCCTCCAACTAAGGTACATGCATACTTGTTCACCCTGTCTTGCCAAACTTATCCCAATAGTCAAAATGAGTATGTTGATGAAAATTATTTAGAGTCATTTGGGACATTTCAGCCTTCCACATTCTTGGCTTTGTATATATTGACACGTTAATACTTCCCAATAGTAATAGGAAACCGAGCTCTGATTTATGATGATCGTGATGGATTTTGTGATATTAGAGAAAATGTCTAACTAATTCCATCAACACCCACTTATAAGTGAGGAATATTGGAAATTTGAATCGAGCACCTATAAATCCCGGTACTATGATATATGTAAAAGTAGGAAATTACAAATAAATGCATCCCATTTCTAGTCCTCCTCTAATATTATTTGATTGTACAAATTTTTCTCAAGGAAATAACAAAAGAACTGCAAAGAAAAGAATATTTTACTCTTTAGAAATGTGGAGGACCTTCCCGCCATAATCAATTGTGGATAGTATTCATACATCTAAGACATAGTCCTAACATTTTTGGTATTTTAGCCTATGATATTCCCACATGCTAGCACCCACATAAATAAGATATGAAGTCATAAAAAAGCATCATGAAGTGAGTACATCCCCTAGTTGGAAACAAATTGCATTACTTATATGTTCACCCCACAAGATTAAGTCCTTGTTCTTCTTGATTATAGCAATATAAAGAAACATTCATTTGTGAAATTCCTTAGTTTATTATAGACCCAAAACCTACTCAACAATGTGATTATATCATTGACTTCCTCAATAAAGTCCAAAACGAGGAAGTTCCTTAGGAAGCTTAGTCATTGTACCTTTGAACTTGGCTAAACAACTCTTATAAACAATCTTCATGCAAAATTAATTATCATTTTCCCAATGCTCAATGCAAGCTCTAGAGAGATTGTGGTATATTTATCTACATCAAGGATCTTTAGTATATGTTTCAAAGAAACCACTATTCGGTTTAATAACCACTTTACCATCTGCATCCTTTACAACTTGGGTGTCTTTGTCTAAATGCAACTCTATAGCCAACTCATACTCCAAACATTACATGGAATGTGGAAAACAACGACAAGAGGATTTCCACTATCATATATCGCTTACATCCAAGGATTATTATTCGGGGCCTTAACCCTCTTCCAAAATTCAGCTAATTCCACATGCCCGAGATCAGTATCTTATGTTATCCAAATCTGAATATATGCTAGAAGGGGGAGAAACCCCTTGATAGTTATACTTCATCTTCTCCTTACCTTTCGAAGAGGAACCATACATTAGCTTGTTTGAAAATTCACATGATTCAGATTTTGAAACTTGTGTATACACCTGATAAATAATCTACAAAACCCTCTGAACACCCAAAAATATAATATTTGAAGTTCTAAATTTTAGACTTTATACCCTAAAATAAGTTTGAGGAAAACTCTGAAACACCAAAAAAGTAAGACTTCAAAATCTTGGAACCCAAAATTCTGATAAGATAAAATTATGAAATATTTCTCTTCCGAAATCCAAAACTGAAAAACTTCTAAAATTTGAAAGTGAAAGCCTCCAAAACTACAATCTTTAAAACCCGAAATGAGACACTTCAAAATCCCAAAGTCACCTTATCTCGAAATGTTTGAACTCTAATGTCTTGACTTCCAAAATCCAATTGTGGAAAACCTTGAAATATCTTAATCTCTAAAGCTTGCAAACTTGAACTCCAAATCTTAAAAACCCCGAAATAAAAAATACAAAATAGTAATGATTCCTTCAAGGCTTCAAAATACATGGGAAATTTGATGCTTACAAGTTATGAAGCTTATAAATTTGAGTACCAATGTTGTTTTTTGATACAAATAAACTCTTTCCCCTTTTGATAATGTAACTTTATATTTTTAAACTTAAGAATAAGTAGAACCCAACCACGTAGAAGCCATATCGATACTAAAATAAGATCCCTCAAAATAATGGGGAAGAGAAGGCCAAAAACAAGAAAAGACAAAAGAAAAACCCTAGACGCAAAAAAAAAAAACTAAAATTTAACAAAAATGAAGAAAACATAAAAATTACCTCAAAATATGCCTTGGGAAGTATGATGGAAGTTTTAGTAAAATCTAGTGTGTCAGAGTACATTTACCAGGTGAAAATGATAGGTAAAAATTGATTTTTATAGGTAAATGGAAAATTAATGCCCAAGTGCCGACACATGTGAGGTTGTTGAGAAATTAATGCTTTAGAGGTCGACTCCAAAATTTCCCACACAAACCATTTTTCCTATACAATCAGACCCCAAAATCAAAAAATCCTAAATTTGAAATTTTGGAACTTTAGACTTCAAAACTTACCTCTCAACCTTTCCAAAAAACCCACTCAAACTCCAAAACTTGAAACTCTAAAGCTCCAAAATTTCAGAACTTCAAGTTTTCATATTTTGAAACTTCCCAAAGTGTTTTCCTAAAAAAGGGGTTAAAATTTTTGAATCCTGAATTCAAAAACCTCCATAGTCTGAATTTTGGAGTTTGGAACTCGAGAATACCCCTTGAATTGTGAAATCAAAAACATAAGTAGAAACCCAAAATCCAAAATCTGATTTTCACGTGATAAGGAAAAATTTCAAAGTAAAATTTTCAAAATGGAAGGGAAAAATAATTTGCAAAAAAATCATGGCCCTCCCAACAAGGGTAACTTGTAAAGTTAACATTTTTGGTGACCTCTCGAGGATGCTTTCCTACTAAGCACTAGTTCAGTAGCCTTAAGCAATCCATTGGGAAAATAAGTCCTAAACCTCTAAAATACTCAAAACAAACAAAAACACAAAAAAATAGAGACAAGCAAATCAGAAAATAAAACACTAGGAAAAACTAGGAATGTGTAAAGCACTTGGAGGAAAAAGACCTAAACTAAACTATACAAGGTAAAACCTCTCAAAAACAAGCTTTGAGATGTATCCCATTCACATGAATGGGTAGTTATTCTCCATTGAGTCTAGATAGGAAAATTAGTTTACCTCCTTACAACTTGTGATGATATACGTCCCACTCCAAAGAGCATCAAACTTGGTATGCATCTTTGGCTTCACCATATCTACATCCCATTTGAGAACTAAATCTCCTTCTTGAAAAGTTTTTTGGATTTTTTGTGTCAAATATTTTCTTATTCTTGTCCTAATGTTGTTTCAAAGTCATCATTGCTTTACTTCTTACCTCCTCTAATTCTATTAACTTAAAACTTGATTATCATAGGATCACTTTCCATAACCTCCAACTAATGTGTTAACTCAAAAAAAGGAAATTCCAAGGATAGATGGAGTTTTTCTTCCCTACCATATACAAACATGAAAGGATAGTTTCGATGGCCCTCTTAGCCATGATCCGATATGCCCACAAATCAGTTTTAAGTTGTGTGTACCAAGTCCTTCTATTGGTTTCCATTGTGCATTGAAAATTGAATGAGGTTCTTATTGCTAGACTCAACCAATATGTTTCCTTTCGGATAGTAATTGGATGAAGTCTTGAGATAAACTCCATTCTTAATAGCCCATTCACACAATTAGACCAAGAAAATTCATTGTGTTATCTGAAATAAATGTAAATGGAACACCAAACCTCATCATTATGCCCTCTAAGAAATCAAGAATGACCTTCTCATTACCTTCCTTCAACGCTATGACCTCTGTCCATTGAGTAAAGTAATCCATTGTAATAAGGACCCACTTATGTCCATCACTGGATGGAGGATTAATCATCCAATGAAATCTAACCCCATTGAACAAAGGGTTGATCGACTTGAATCGGTTGAAAGGGAAGGGCAGCTACTTATGCTTTCGGTGAAAAACAAAAAATCCTTGCATGTTTTTACCCATAGATGGGCATATTTTAACAAATCCAGCTAATAGTAGTTGGCCCTCATGATTTTTGAAGAATTTTTTCATGCAGAGTAATGCCCTCCTGATAAACCATTGTGAAATTCTTCCAATATCTTATCCACCTGCTCCAACCCTATACATCGAAGGAGAACACCATTCAAATCCCTACGAAAGAGAACACCATCTACTAGAACATAAGGAATAGATTGAAGATGAAAGCTTCATCTTTGAGTCCTATCCAAGTCAACAAGATACGTTCCTGAGAGAAGGAAGGTCTTCATCCTTGATATCCAGTCAGCTTGATCATCTTCTATGTCATTATTTAGAAGTGCCACATCTTCTTCACTTTTTGATTCCAAATCTACAACAAGTTGTTGACACAAACCTTTACCTTTGACTAGCTTAGTAACCTTGATGTGCACATCATACTCCATAACTTTGGTAATCCACCGACATGTTTCTCATTCATATCTTTATTCAAAAAAATATTTAACACCTAGATGAGACACCATCAGATGAATTCTATTATTGGACAACATGTTCCTAAACTTCTTTAAATCTTGAATGACAAAAAAAACTTGCTTTTCAACAAATGAATATTTAAGCTCATAATATTTTAGAGATTGGTTGAAGAAAGCAATGGATTGTTCCACTAGATCATCATTCTACTAAGTGAGGATCATAGAAATGCTTTCTTAACCTGCAAATGCATAAAGAATAAAATATTTATCAAACCTAGGATTTACCAATGTAGGGGCTTGAGAAATAGTTGTCTTGATGGATTCAAATCTCTCCTTTCCTTCCCTTGTCCAAGAAAAAGGAAGATTATTCTTCAACATGGTTTTTAATGGTTTAGCCAAGGCTGCAAACTAAGGAATGAATCTCCGTACAAAATTATAGTTTCTATAAAACTCTGGAGACCCTTCTTGTGACTTGAGAGAGATAAATATAGAATTGCATGAATCCTTGTTGGGTCAATATATAATCCTTCTGCTAAAACCACATGTCCCAATAATTTACCTTCATGAACAAAAAAATACACTTTTTGGGATTTAAGGAGACACCAAATTCCCATGCATCTTGAAAACCATTTATAAGTGAATAATATGATCCCCACATGCTTAGAATACATATTTATATCATCAAGATACACTAAGATAATTTCATTGATCAATCCCTTAAAGGCCATGTCCATAGCTCACTTGAAAAGTAGCTCCAACATTAGATAATCCAAACGACATTTTTTGTAGGCATATGTACCCCACTTGGTGGTGAAGGTTGTCTTGAATTGATCAAATCTTTAACCAAAATCTAATTATAACCTAAATAACCATCAAGTAGAAAAAATCTTTCGACTCCTACTATAGTATGAAGAATTTGTTCCATGGATGGGAGGGGATAATGACCTTTCAATGAGGATCGATTCAGATCCCTAAAATCCACACATAGTTGAATTTGTCCATTATTTTTCCTAACAAGAACGAGATTATCCACCCAAGAGGAATGTTTGATGGAAAAAATAATGTTAGCTTCAATAAGCTTCAAAATTTTTTTTTCATTGATGGTTTGTCTTAGGTTTCACTGGTCTCTACTTTTTATCAACCAGTTTATCATTGGGATCGAGCTCGATTGTATGTTACACTAAAACTAGATCAAAATCATGAAGATCTTCATAAATCCATACAAAATATCATTATATTTTTGATAGATCTCAATAAAGGCTTACTTTTCTTCTGGTGAACATACTTTTCCAATCTTCAAAACTTTTCTTCCACAACCTGAACATGTTCAAAATCCTCCTCCTTGACTATCATATTGGTGTCTTTATTTTGTCTTGATCATCTGAATTAAAAATGGACTCAAGGGTGAAAAAAAAATTTGGTAACTTATTAGTCTTCAACTAAATAATTTGATCATTGTATGCTTCCTGTAGCTTGGCTTGATTCTTTGATGTAAAATTCACCTCCTCATGTAAGAAAACAATAATTTATTTATCATTATCAAAAAAGCATGCCAACTAACTACATTATCTAGAACTGCAAACAAACAAATATCTTAATAGGTTCCTACTCATATTTCATGATATTACCATGCACCTCATATTGTGATCCAATCATAGCAATCCTATCACCATCTTGATTTTGATTCCTAGGAACCATGTAGATCCCAAAGGCCTCAAAATATTCAATCAAATCCCAAACCTAGTTCTTGTATGACCTCAGAAGATCATTATTTGATGCACTTTGAGCTCTTACCTGATGTACAACCAATTCACTATCTCCAAAAATAGTCAAAGCTTTGATCCCCTTCTTTTTGAGCTAATTGTATTCCTTGAATATTGTAGGTACAGATAAATTACAATTGAAAAGATGAGAAATATTTATCTCCTTGTGGAGAAATCAACATGACACCAACACCTACTCCATTCTTACTCCTTGAGCCATCAAAGAACAACTTCCAAAGTCCTTCAACATTATTTTGGTTTTGGAAGAGATTGAGGTATAACTTTTTTTTTGAATGCAATACGTACTAGCCCTATGTCTTCTAAAAATAACAAACGAGCTTCTTATTCCTCCAATTCCTCAGCATAGGGATCAAACTTATGTTCTATATTTACCTCATCTAGCACAATATCAAGGACTTCTTCCACATGAGTAGTTGATTCATGATCAAAAACTTCTTCTTCTTGATCACAAATAGTATAGTTTCCATTTATAGGACTAGCAGTATAAGGCTCCACATGATTATGACAAATTGGCTCTACCCTTATAGTTACCTTAGTTCTATATCGAGTCTTGAGAATCATATGTGACCAATCAGTGGATAGATAACCACTCATTTTGGTAGTGAAATCCTGTAGTAATCCTATGGAGAAGAAATGAGGAAGGTCAATGACTAATATGTCTTGCATGAACGAAAAGATAGGACATGTGTGGATAGTAAGGTGAAGTCCTTTGATAATCTCGGATCGTTTGACTAATGTACCATCCAACTAAATAACTCCTCTAGAGACTGGTGTATATTATATACCCAATACGTTTACAATTTACTTGGGCATGACCAAGCTACTGGCACCGTAATCAATCACGTAGTTATGTACCAAATTCTCACCAATAATAAAGAAAATATAGAATGGTGGGGGCTAATTGGTCTTAGGATAACCTCTTCATTCTAGTTGAAATAAACTCGTGGCAGTTGATGGTCCACGATGTATTGCTTTTCTATATGTACAAAAACATTTTAGAACCTCCTATAGTAAAATTCCTCTATGATGGAATTTAAAGTGTTTCTCACATAGTGACATCCAAGTTAGTCCTTTTCATTTTCTCAATAATAATAAAGGGAATAACACCTACCTTTCTAGCATTTTTTGAGTTCTTGGTATCTCGCTTTGGAAAAAAATTGGTACGAGTTAAACCCAAAGAATTTTCTTTCCTTACTAGCCTGATTATCCTACATTTCTAGAAAATTATCCCCACATATTTTTGACCACCACTTGTGATTGAGGTTGGGAAGTGGATGCTTGATCAGCCTTGGAGGATTGGGATTCCATCGACCTCTTTTTGAAACAAATGTTTTATGCTACTAACAAAGAATTGGTATTCAAATGACAAAAATCCTCTACCTATTAATTCAGCAAAGTGGTTTCCTCAAATTCCCGTGACTGATCCACTAATCCTTGTATAGGTGCATCCTTTGTTGGCTCAATATGAGAAGATATACTTTGAACCATAAGATCCTAGCTAAGGACTCCATTAGGACAAAGATATTTATTCTGAGGTTGAGAAGCAAGGATAACACCATTCATAGTCTTGAACTAAGTTGTTTTGAATGGGTATAAGAGCTCTAGAAGATTTGGTAGCAAGTGGGTTTCTAACATTCAAAGGCTTAAAATTTGCAACATGGTTTTAATATTGGTCAATACCTTGAAATGGTTGGCAATTATACTTATATTGCTGATTTTGGGATTGATAAGGATGAGCATATTGAGATTGTTTCCTTTTAAGAGCTACTAGTTCATTCCCAAAGTTTTTAGTAGTGACTTAACTTTAAAGAGATCATTTGAAGGGGTTGGTGCAGTGATTTCGGTTTCTTAGAGGTTTCTAGAAGAGGGGAAATGGTAGGTTGATTATTGGGAAGCTCAGGATATAAAGGAATTGGAGGTCATAGAGCTATTTTCTCATCTTGAATCAAATAATTGTCCACTCTTATAGCAACGTCATAAGCATCAGGAAATGTAGTTCCTCCCAATTTATTGAATTATAACTGCTACATCACTGTTCAAAGCTCTTAAGTAGTACATGAATGCATTGTTTGGAGAGGTTTTTATCAGTGCCATGATCCTATTCCAAGTCTTTTGGAATTAGAAATTGAAATCACTCATATACTCTTGAGGGGCTCTCTTTATAGTGGTGAGCTACTCCATGAGTGACAATTGGTCACTCTTATCTTTGAACTATTTGCAAATATTTTCTCCCAACTCATCCCAAGTGTGTATAATACTAATAGATAACCCCAAAAACATTAGAGTTATTTTCCCTTAAAGGAAGTGGTGAGAATATTGACCACAATGTTGTCTTCGTGATATTGTGTATTGGATAAATACTAGCCACATACATAATATGTTCTATGGGGGTAATATTGGTTTCCCCTATATAGAAAGGTAAAATTTTGAGAGCGGAAATCAGGTATAACATCATGTTGGGCCAATTGAAGAGGATTGTTGGTATAGAAAGGAGGAAAATATTGGTTTCTTATGGCCAAAGTGATGAGTGGTTGATTATTTCTTGGTGGAAGAAAGCGTACGGATGAAAATTGACACATGGCCTCAATCCATACTCGACCTCCTGAGGTCATGCTAGGATATCTGATGTGGAAATGTGGATAGCTAACTATAGGAGAATCAGTCACTAAGATCTAGTAGTGTGAATTCCTAGTATCTGAATCAAAAAGGGGAGATTTAGTTGCTTTATGAGCGGCAACGTAAATTCCCTATGGCTTAATTGAAACTAAGTGTTAAACTATGTTGAATTTCTCATTTAAACAAAAATGAAACGCCAATCTAATCTATTGTTGAATGGGAAACTAATTAAATAAATCAACTAAACTAAGCTATCACAAACAGACAACAAATTGCTTCTATTCTAAATAATTAAAGCTAACTCTACACTAAAACTAAAACAAGTAAATAACCCAGTGTAGTTATTCACCTATGTTGAGTGTATTTAGTCTAATTTAATTAATGAAATTTTTCTAACTATGAATGTAAATCTGACCTCAATTTTTTCTCAAAAGTAGAAGAAGAAATCAGAGATTCTTGGAATATTTTCTTCTTTGTAACTTTCCCAAAAAAATAAGAGACGATTTTTCCATATGGATTGATGCTTGTGTTTACTCCTAAAATCCACAAGAAGCTCTCTTCCATATTTACTTCCTTACAAATATACAAGGGAAGTAATCTTTCCTAATAAATCCTTAGGTTTGAAACAATTAATCTACTACAAATTTGAATGATTTTTACCATGGAAAGGATTCTCTTCTCTGTTTGATAATGTTCATATAATTCAGAAATAATAAATTTGAAGAAAGGAAGGAAATAAAATAACAACTCCAACCTATAATACATAACTGTGGAAATATGGTTGTGTGGTACTTGGTCCCCTCAATTTATATTTTCAGTATCTCATGTCCATGTGAGTCCATAGGTTAGGAATTCAGTGACAAAAATAGAGGGAAAGCATTGGAGCAATGAAATCTTGAATTAGCAATCTGGGAACAATGCAAGTGGAAGAAAGATAGCACAATAGAACTAAGATTGGCTATGTAGTTTCCAATAAGAAAGAAGGAAGCTTAGCAATTACAAGAATACTCAAAATGATCTCTAACCATTTTCTTGAAAACAAGCAATCAATTTATAGAAGGTTGGTTGGGAAATGGTTCAATCCATTTGGCAGCCAAAGGGTGTCACATCAACATAGTGAAGAGGGAGTTTGAAACTATCAATCACAATCAATCACAAATTAGAAGTGAAGAAGAGAATGCCACAAGGAAAATAGGATTTAAATCAACCAAAAAAAGTAAGAAGCGTGGGTGCAAAGTGAAGTTAGGTGAAACAACACATCTAAATTCATGTTAGAACATTCTGGAAAATGCGGACAGGATCACCGCTCTATGCGGAGCGTTGATTACAGGACTACCTCCTTATCTAGGTGGTGGTTAAAAACTTCCGCCCATGAAGGTGGGAGTTTTGACACGAAGGCCAAAAAAATTAAAATGAAGTGGAAAGCTAATAAAAAAGCATGCAAGGGCTAAGTAAGGAAATATAAGCTACAATTATAAGCTACAAGTAGGTTTAGGAGCTCGAACACCTTCTAAAAAGATATGAATCATCATTAGGGACCTTTTGTAACTATTTTCTGATAATGTAGCATGTGCAAATTTGGGTACGTACATATTTCCCCCTAGGAGAAGCTTTTTGGCCATGAAGAGGTGTAAAACGTAGAGTCTAAGTATGGCATTCCTAAAATGGGGAGTTAGAAACTATACTTGATACGCATGTGTGTTGAAGTGTCAATGTCCAAAACTACCGCTACCTACAAAATGAAAACAAGACTCAAGTACAAATGGATAAAAATATCAAGATATAAACAATAAATCAAAATGAAAAAATACTTACCATTTGTATGGGGATAGAAATAAACTTGCGCAATGCTCCCACCTCATGGTCACATACACTCAAAATGAAATTAAAACACAATATAAATATATCAAAAATCTCACTTTCCAATTCATTTGCACATATCCTATTGGTGGTTTTAGAGCTATGGGCCCATGGTGACCATTTAGAGTGCAATTTCATTCAAAATGACCAATGTGACGAGGTGATCATGGCCCTAAGATCGAGAAACCCGAAGCACGGAAAAAGGTTAGTATTTTACATTTGTTTGTTTGAAACCTAAAATGCAAAATGTTGAAAAACTACACCTAAGGGAGGATAGGCCATAGGCCTCTTTATTTCTTTTGATGTCATTTTTTGAGGTGCATATATGATGTTTTTGTGATTTTTGCTCCTTGTGAGAATTTTGACCACACCTACATGTGTGATGGCATTGTACTGAAACTTTATTCCATGATATATACAGATATCTCTTTTTGGCCCAGCTATTCTTCGCATAGAGTTGTCTTCACTTATGGTTTACTTCACATGTGTACTCTATATGTTTAGAGTCTCTAATTTTATATTCTTTTAAAAATGTATACAATGGATGTGGATGCTATTATAATGATTCTTTTTGTTGTTTTTGTAATGTTGATATGTGATGGTTATGCAGACACATTGTAATGTTGAACTTTATCTTTTCAAGTAATGTTTAGTACTTATTTTTATTTGGTCAATATGTGATGAATAATGATATGATAACAAAATGAATTCCTTCCACTTCTAACCCTACACAACCAGTAAAATGCAAGGGCTCAACACCAATATACGGGAAGGACGCGAATCATATGGTTTTGATAGAGATGGAAATGGTGAGAGAAATACAAGATTTTGACATAAACCCAAATAGGAACCTACAACTTAACTCTATATATAGTTTACTACACATCCTAGAGTGTGATTTCTTACAAGTTTATCTAGACTTAGATCCATAGATGGAATTTTGATTGACACAATTTGGTTTTAAGGTTTTGACTCTCTTTTGGAACAAGCACTTTTATTGAATGAAAGTGCTTTTATTTATTAATTTATTTGTAGAGACACCCCGCACCTTACCTTATACTATTAGTAAGAAGCATGGGCTCATCACCAATGGAAATTCATAGGCTAGTAAGGGAAATTCCCTCCTTCCCAACCTCACACCACTTGTAAGAGGCGTGGGATCAACACCAAAGGTTGGTAGGGTAAAGAAGTGTGTAAATGAAAATTTTGATTGATTTTGGTTTGATATCTATAATTTTGTTTTGTTTTTAAACTTTAACTCTTGATTTTAGGAAGGAAGTCTTACCCCTAGCCACAAAACCAATTAACCAAGAAGATGCAAGGGCTCAACACTGAAGGTTTAGATAGGTGAACAAGCATCCTAGGTGAAAATGTTTATAATTTTTTTGTACCAATTATAAATATATTGTGTTCATGACATATTGTGTGTAGGTGAGCATGACTATGTTGCTCAGATTGGTGAAGTATAGTGACTACATGTGACTTTTGTTGCACTATGGGATCACATCCCATGGAGATGACATACTTGACTTCTGACACGTTCATATCTAAACCAAGGTTTGGCATAGAAAAATCCCTAAGGATGGGTTTGATGGGTACCATCTTGATTTCATCCCTCTCTTCCTCCTTTGTTAATTCTATCATGTTTATGCCTAGGCAAAGACCATCGGTGGGAAGAGAGGCCATACTAAGAAGGCTTCCCATTCCTTATAGTTTTAATGGGAGGAAGATTGGCTTATCACTCTCTAAGAGTTTTGAGAGATCCCCGCCATTGTTTTGGTGAACATGGTTTCCAAAGATAATTATTTTCTCTTATCAATTTTGGCCACCTCAAATGTTTTTGGATCAACAACTTCATCCTTTGGAATGTTTGGGGTGGTCATGACTAATTAGTTCTTGGAGACGGCTTGTTTAATTGGTTTATAGGGATTTCATATTCTGAATGGAATCCTCTTTTCTTATTGAGATTCTCTAAGTGTATATCAAAGGGCTTAAGATCCCCTTGGGTGATGAAAACTTTCCCTAAATGGAGGAATCTAACTTCCTAGAACAAAGTAGAAGGAATATCCTTCATTCGATGAATCCAAGGTATCCCAAGGATCATGTTATAATTTTTTTCCCCACAATAATGTAAAACTATTTCAAGATGGTTTTTGTCTCAAGGGTGATATGAAGAATTGTGGTTGGTTGATGTATCCTTAATAGTTTCATACCCTTGCAACTTGTTTCTTATAGAGGAGCAATTAGTCTCTTCATATCCTAAATTATATAAGAAAGAGAAGGAAACCACATTTCCAACAGCCCCATCATTGATCATGTCTCTCTTAATGCAATTGTTGTAAACTAAAACCTATAAATATAAGGCGGGATCTCCTTTTGAGCTATTTCGGTGTTAGATGGCATCTTGTCTATATCGAAAACAAACCCAACATCCCTATCACTTTGTCCTAGAGGATGTATGTCAAAGTCAATATGATTTATTTGAGCACTAGGAGGATGAGTAACATGAATTAGATGACCAATACATGGGGCATCAAGTAATGTAGAATGATGTGCGTGAGAATTCTTTTTAGCAAATCTAAGAAAATATGTCGAAGTCTTGTTCAAATCTAATATTAAATAATAGGCTCCTACCGGTTTTAATATTATGGGAATGTCATCCCTGTGAGAAGCAATGAGTGTGTAGGGCTTCTGGAAAGTATACCTTCACCCGATTTATTACATTAACTTTCGGTTCAACCTCTAACTCAACCAATCCCAAGATATTTGTATTGTCATTCAAACCGAGGTTGGGGGCAACTCGAGAGTTATCAAAACTTGAAGCTTCATTTTTCGCAATAGGAATTCCCTTGTTTATGTTCTAGGGATTCACCTTGACATTTTCAGGATGCGTAGGGAGTGGAACTCGAAAGTTGTTCACATTATTATTTTGAGGAGCTATGGGTCCTGTATAATTAGACTGTGAGCTTGTTTCAGGATTTTTAAGAACATTTTTATAAAGAGTTGTCTTTGTTTTCAGAAAGTCTTTGTAGAAACTTTTTCAATCATGGTAAGTTATATCATCATGACCTCGAACCTTATGGAAACCAAAATATAGGTTAGGATCATAATTTCTTGGCCTTTGATAATCATCTTGTTGTCGATCACAACCTCGATTGTAATTTTGAAATTGATTTTTATAATCATGATTCATTTCCCCTTAGCTAGAGTTTTGGTATTGGTTCATTCCTTGTGTTTGACTTTCCTTTTGAGAGGGGTAGTTTACATCAACTATGTTGATTGAGGAGACATTGTTAGGGCCTCTTTTATTTCCCATGTTGTTCTTATTGGTGTATTTTTGTTTTAAAACTAGCGTTATTGGTTTGAATAACAACACCATTCATGGTATTACCATGATTTTGATTCACACCCTTAGGTCCTTTGTTGTTGGCTCCATTACTTTGATAACTTTTTTGATTAACGGATGCCAATTTTCCACTGATATCATAGGTCTTACACCCACTATCAATAGTGTCTTGGTTGATTCAAAGTGAACCTTCCAAAACTTCCTCATAAGTATGGAAAGGAAATTGTTAACGTGAAATCACAGCACCCCCAAATGAGTTCTACAGGACTACTTTTCTAAGGTAGAGTCATTTGGTGTGATTGCGTAACATTAAACTTTCCCCAAGGTGTGATACCTTGTAAAATGGGAAATCTCTCCATATTAAAGTTTGGTTCCTTATTCCTCTATTTAAGTGCATACATAGAAACTTGCTTGCAGAGGATCCATTCTTAATCATAATCTAAACTTTACCAAGGAGACAGGATAGAAGGAATACGGAAATTAAAACAAATCTAAACTACGAGGTGATGCACCAAAGGAATGATGAAAACTTATTTTTCTAATAAGAAAAAACCAACAAAATGCATACAATAAACAAGCACAGATATCCATATATGTAATGGGAGACCATACAAAAATCAAAAGAGAGAAGAGAGGATCTAAAATCAATCATGACGTGTTTTATTACTCTATAGATTGATACAATTGCATTAAAAATTAGCCAAGAGGTAGAAACATATTACAATTTTTTTATGGAAGGCTTAAACCCCACAAATCCTTTTGCTAAGAGGAGAATGGAGCCTCGCAAAACAAACAATGTCTAACCCTTTACAATGTACCCATCCCCTATGTTTATAGATTCATCCTAAAAAAAGAAGAGAGAGAGAGAAGTGAGAAAAGCATGTAAAATTTCAACCACCGTTATTAATGTATTTGATGAAATATCTACCCAAATCCATATTTTTTCCATCAATCCTTGGTTTATAACCTTAAAGGAAGAGGAAACGACAAAATAGATCAAATCTGATTTGGTTGTTGAGGTAAGAAGATCCTGCATTAAAATCTTGAATATGTTTCCTCCATTTTTCTTCACTTAACCTCCTCAAAATTAAATTTTTAGACCTCCATGACATGGGTGAGGCCAAGATCTTTCTAACGGCATCAGATTCACAATATCTTGAGCCTTGAGTCAAAAGATATGCCCCTTCAAATTTTATATCAGGTTCGTACAGGATGGTGGAAAAATAGCTTGAAAAATGGGTCCCCTTTTGATATGGGACACGTGGCAGCCAAATTGGAACAAAATTCGGGCATACTGGTCTGTAATTTATATTTTTCCCTTTCTTCTGATTCCCACTTTGGCTTTGACTCGGGCCCAGATGTTGACTTTTTCCTTGGGCGGAGTTGTGGGCCATTTTGTAACTTTTACCCCTTTTGATAACAAGGGGCAAAGAACCAACTTTTTCCCTAACGGTCTATTTTCCCCTGGGACACATGGCAGTCTGGCACTCATTTAGAAACCTTTTCTCTATTTACCCCTTGAATCAGTGCCATACTAACACTTGGCATCCTCCGCTTACACCTTTATACTTAGCCAATTTTGAAGCCCTTTTTGTCCGCCTTTTGACTTTGTTTCCTCTTATGCGGGATCGTGGTCAATCCAATATTTGGCATAGGGGTGAAATATGGATAACATAAACTTCTTGAATTATTCTTTAGTCTCTTGATTAAACAAGTGAAGAAATAAATCACAAAATTCCATCCGGTCCATGTTGGGTGCACTTGCAAAGGAGTAAAGAACTTGACACCATCTCTAGATGGAATGGGCGGCAAATTTATTTTTCTCCTACCTAATATGCAAAAATTCCCTAATCTGTGTTCATAGCAACTTTTTCATGTAAAATTCTCTAAGAAATTCTAAAACAATTTGTTTAAATGAATGTATAGAAGCTTCAATAATCTGATAATACCATTCTAGGGTGATTCCTTCAAGGGTCTTCGGAAATATTTTAGCTACTACATTATCCCAAGGAAGCAATTCCCTAATAGTCATAGTATAGGCCTTTATATGAGCATTTGGTTCTCCTTCTCCCTTAAATTTAGGAAGCTCAAAGTTACAGGCACAAAATCATGACACCATGTATAGTGAAGTTAAGTGGTTCCTTCAAGTACTTAGTGTAAGTTCCTATTGCATAGGATTCCACCATCGAAGATCCTTGATGAGGAGGTGGAGGAATATGAGTCCGATACACCACATTATAAGCATTTACTGGAATGTATGGATCTCCTTGAAATGTTGCATAAGAAGCAGGGACAACATATGGGTCCATCTGGGGGGACTTTGAATACATATGTAAGTAAGGTGTGATGATGCCATGATATGGACTAACAGGCATAAAACTAGGGAACATCACATTTCCCGATGGAGTAGCTTCCGAGAACGCACTTCTGGCTAGCCCTTGCATAGGATAAGCTTGAGAAGGATCATGATCCATCCCTAGTGTTTCAAATCCCATGAGAATATCACTTAGATTCATATGAATTGGATTTCTTTGTTGTATAGGATGTTGCATTAGTTTTTCATTAGTAGGAATGTATCTGTTATTATCTACTGTATATCCCATGTTCTTCCCTACTATATGATATGGTTACAATGTTTTGGCACTCTCTAGTTCTCTAATCCTCCCTACTAAGGTATAAATGACATCATTGGTAGAGTATTGGTTCCCTTATTAGGGTGCATGTAGCGTAGGGTTTGATTGAGAAAGCTCATTATACCTTGTTATTAATTATTTAGGGTTATCTCTTGTATTCCTCAGAAATAGGAATCTTAGGATAGGTATTCATCATCTCAGAGGTTGTAACCTTCATTCTATCCAAATTCTCTTCTATTTGACAAAGAGGATTAGTTATTCATGTAAAAATTTCATCTTTAGTTAATTACATGGTAATGTGAGGTATTGATAAATCTCTAGGGTAAGGACCTGTTCCACTTGTGATAACAACGTGGTGTGCATTAGGTTGACCGTATTGTATGTTTAACAATTAATCAACCTTCTCCATCATTACATAACTAATGGTGTTTTGAAGTGTAACAAGGGGAGGTTTACACGTTGCTTGTGTAATTGTCACCCATCCAGAAAGGGAAGGGGAATATTATGGTTGAATGTTGGTGTGATATATATCGAGCCAAATGGCCCACCAAACTCTCTTCTAGTCATATTTTAGAAATTATAAAATACCTACCAAAATAGGGAAATAAATGGAGAGGTGAGGTAATGGCAATGAAAGAAAAGGAAATAAGAAGTAATTAATCCTTCACCAATTTGTATGGATGAAAATTGATACGCGGAGTTCAATCCACACTCAACCTCCCAAGGTCGTGTCGGGACAGCCGATGTGGAAATTTGGATGGCTAATTATAGGAGAATTAGTGACTAAGATGTGGTAGTGGGAATCTCTAGTAGAAATTTGAATCGGCAAAGGGGATATTTCATGGCTATGAGTAGGTGGCATAAATTCCTATGACTTGATTGAACCTAAGTGTTATATTACGTTGAATTTTTCATTTAAATGATAACTAAACTTGAAATATAATCTACTACCGAATGGGAAACTAACTAAATTAATTAATTAAACTTAGCTATCATAAAGAATTCAAGATAACTCTATACTAAAACTAAACAAGTAAATAACCTATTGTAGTTATTCACCGTGATGAGTGTATTTAGTCTAATTTAATTAATGAAATATTTTCTAACTATGAATGTAAATTTAACCTCAATTTTATCTAAGAAGCATAAGAATAAATCAGAGCTTCTTGGAAGCTTTTCTTCTCTACAACTTGCCCAAAAATAATAGAGGATTTTTCTATGTGGATTGATGTTTGTATTTACTCCTAAGAGCCACAAGAAGCTCTCTTCTAGATTTACTTCCTTGTAAACCTACAGAGATAGGAAAGGGAAGAAATCTTTCCTAAGAAATCTTTGGGTTTGAAACAAATAATCTACTATAACTTTGAATGATTTTAACTATGGAAATGATTCTCTACTCTATTTGATAATGTGCATACATTCAGAAATAAAAAATTTGAAGAAATGAAGGAAATAAAATAACAACTCCAACCTAGAATACAAAATTGTGGCAATCCAATTGTGTGGTACTTGGTCCCCTCAATTTATCTTTTCAGTCTCTCGTGTCCACGTGAGTCCAGAGGTTGGGAATGCAGTGACAGAAATAGAGGGAAAGTGTTGGAGCAATGACATATTGAATTGGCAATATGGTAACAATAAAACTAAGATAAATATGTCACAATGGAACCGAGATTGGATATGTAGTTTCCATAAATAAAGAATACAACTTAACAAGATTACAAGAATACTCAAAATGATCTTCGGCCATTTTCTTGAAACCAAGCAATCAATTTATAGAAGTTTGGCTAGGAAAAGGTTCAATCAATTTGGCAACCAAAGGGTGACACATCAACATTGAAGAGGGAGTTTGAACTATCAATCAAAATCAATCACAAATTAGAAGTGAAGAAGAAAATTCCATAAGGAAACCAAACTTGAAATCATCCAAAATGGGTAAGAAACATGCATGTAAAGTGAAGTTAAGTGAAACAACACGCATCTAAAGTCACATTAAAACATTCTAGAAAATGTGCATGGACTACCGCCCGTGTAGAGCAGCGATTATAGGATTTTATCCCTACCTGGGCAAGTGGTTACAAAAATATTACCCAGGAAGGGTGGTGATTTTGACACTAAATGCCAAAAAAAAAAATGAAGTGGGAAGCTAAGAAAAATAATGCAAGGGATAACTAAGGAAATCTAATCTATAAATATAAGATGCAAGTATGTTTCGGATCTCAAACACCTTCTAAAAAGATATGAATCATAATTAAGGACCTTTTGTAACTATTTTTTGACAATATAGCATGTTCAAATTTGGGTGCGTACAGTAAAACTTTCAAAAGGAGGTGTTGAATGGCCTCTACCAAGTGATGTTGAAATGCATGTGTTCCTTCTCTTGGAGGGTACAATGATAGTTCAATATGTTGATAATTTCCTTTCCTTTAAGAAGCTCTTTTCTAAATCCTTTGCATAATTTATCACACTAAGACTCTATATCCATAGATGTGGAGTCACCGGAGTTCTTTAAGTCATGATAATAATAAGAGAAGTACTAACTCGGTGTCCCACTGGGCCTACGCAAAAAAAAATTCACAAGGATCACATACCCACTTAATCTTCAAGTGATCTTGTGCAACATTGGAACATCCCCAAGATGTGGGACCTTGTCATCTTGGGCTGAACCTCTGGAGAAGTTTGGCTTCCTTTGAAATTTTGTGCACTTAATTTAAGATCAATCTGCAAAGCATAACACTTCAAATAAATAATTAATCTTCTCATATTGAGATAAAGGATAGATAGATTTAACATACAACAACTGAAATGGTGATGCACCAAGAATAAATTGAACAGAAAGATCCACTTTTCTTGCAAAATAAATATTACAAAACAACATATGGCATGCATATCTTCTAAAATATTTTCAACCACTAATATAACTAAATATAAAACTCAAATAATATAAAGGAAATAGTATTTTCCACAACTAAAATATGAAGATTTAATATCACATCCCACAAAAATTGGAATAAGATAATTGATTTAAAGGAAAATTAATCCATCATACCCAAGGAATTAAACATTCACAAGTTCAAGATAAATTAATGAATCACACAATATACCATATATTCAACAAAAAAAATATTGTTCTAAATATAATTAAAAGGCTCAAAGCTCATTCTTGAACTCTCCCAAAACTGGAGAGTACTTTCACAATAGATCCAAAATTCATTAATCCATAATGCATATAACAATTTAAATACTAAATAGGCTGAGTGATTATAGCTCCACCTTTAACTAATTAAATGCTAAAAATAGAATGCATTAATTTCTTAGGGACTAACCTCCCATAAATATAGAAAAATAAGTTACACAAGTTTGACCAAGTCAACCCTACAACTTTTACTAATCTAGAGCTTGGAAGCTATTCAATAATGGTTGTCAAGCCTAGCTAGGATTGGAAGCATCCTCTTTGTGTTCAAATTTTTCTTCCTTTTCCTCTGTGGCAAGATTGTTCCTAAGGTCAAAGAAACATGTGACAATACCTTGGACTTCCTCCTCTTTTGGTCCACATGCATATTTATTTAACACATCTGGAGTCTCAACTTCCTTAGCAACTTGTAATGGAAATTTATTAACCTTGTTCACAACCTTATTAAGTTGATTTACAAAATTTTGATAAGAAACTAATTTGTAAATGGATTCAATGTCAAAGTTATTTGTTACATCTTCACATTCTTTAATCAATATTTTGAAATTCTTTATAGCTTGATTAACAAGGAGAACATCAACATTCTCATTGATAAAATTTTAATGAATTTTATCAAATTCCTCCACAATGTCATTCAACCCATCTACTGCTTTGATTCAGTTTTCTTCTAACTTAGTTATGAGACCAAGTAATACATGTGCCCTGAATTCCATGGCCTTCTGAAATTTAAACAACTTTCAAACATCTCCTACCATGCCCTCCTTTAGGGAAGATCTAAATCAGTATTTCTAATTTCCCTCCAAGTCCCCAAGGTAAGATCTAAATTTTCATTATCTTTAGTGATAACCTCATTAAAATTGATCACGGAAACCTTTTCAGCATACAAATCATTATAAAAATCATTAACCATCTTGATTAGTCGATCAGCATCCTAAATCAAATATTTCATCCATATATCAACAACTCTTCCCTTCTAGCCATTTTTTCCACCATATGGTAGGACTTATCATCAAAGCTTGAAGAAATGAAAAGGATGGTTGTAACTTAAACTGGTGTAATCTTAGTGAGAAGAGCAATGAGATTCTCAACTTTTCCTTTCAGGTCATCCTTAGTCACCTTATCTTTTTCATATTTCTCCAAAAAAATTCCCCACATGTCTTGTTTATCACCTTCGTGAGTAGCTATCCTTAGAGAAAACCTAGAAATTTGGTATTCCATTGTATTAATTGTCTCTTTTACTTTATCCATCATAGGAGTATCTATTTCAATAAACCTTTCCTTAGGTCGATTAACTAATAGGTTAGATACAATTTTGGCTCTTTTAACTTACCTCTTGGCAGTAATATCTAAGATACTCAAGTCAACCACATCAATGATAGGTACCTTCTTCTTCTACTTAGGATTTTGATAATGTAGTCATTCATATATAGCAGAAGGTGATGCGGGAATAAATAAAAGGCATAGTTAAAGTAGAGCTTTAATCACTTGAAAATATAACGGCACTGGTGGCAGTCATGAAAGGTGGTAGTGATGTAGTGATAATGGAAGGTGTAGTGGGAAAAATACCCTTAGGAGTAGATGAAATGGGAGTAGAAATAGGAGGAAACTACTGACAAAGTGGAGTGGGAAATGGATATCCTATTATCTCTCCTACTGATAGTGTAGGAAGAGAGGAAAACACTTGATCCATGGTAAGAGATGAAACAAAAGGATCAATAGACAATGAGAGAGGAAGGTTGAGAATTGGATGGCAAGATAGATCGATAGGTGGTGAACATGGAACATCATGAGAGATAGGTGATTGTAATGCTTGGGAAACCCCTGGTAAAATATCTAGATCTATGATCTTAGTTGACTCTAATTTTAAAATTGTGCCCTTAGTATTATAACCTTCCATGGAGGATCCTAAACCTTTGCAAACAAAATGGATGTTGCATGGATTAATGGTTTTTACGCCGTCCTCTTTCCTTTAATAGAAGTAGGTTAACCTACGAGTTTTTGGCCCTACACATATTCTATAATTTGTTGATATGTCACCTTAGGTTTAATTCCCAATATTGCAAGAAATTCATAGGTTCTCCTCAAAATGGGGCCCACCCTATCTTTAGTGTTGTTGCACTCCTCAATTGACCATTTATTCTAGGTAGGGGCCTATTTGCAATGTTATCCCTTTTGTAATCGGGATCCAAAACATCACCATTATCTTCCAAACCCTCAAGAATATATGAAATTCTGTAATGAATTACTTCCCTCAAATTTTATCCTCTTAAACTCTTTTTCTCAAATAGTAATTTCATTTTAGTAATGAATCCAAATTTCCTCCAATTGCAATATATGCATATTTTACGACCTTGTCTTGTCAAACTTATCCCAATAGTCAAAATGAGCTCGTGGATGAAAATTCTTTGGATTCATTGGGACATTCCAGCTTCCACATTCTTAGATTTTTTATATATTAACACATGAATACTTCCCAATAGTGATAGGAAACTAAGCTCCCGATTTATGATGATCATATTGGATTTTCTAATAGTGAAGTAGCTATCAAAACACTTCCATCAACACCCACTTATCGTGGGGAATCTTGGTAATTTGAATGGAGCACTTGTAAATCCTAGTATTTTGATATATGTAAGAGTATGAAATTGTAAATAAATTCCTCCCCATTCCCTAACCTCTTTCAAGCCTCATTTGAATTCTTTGATTGTAGAATTTTTGTCAAATAAATAACAAATAACTAAAGAAGGCATCATTTATTCTTCGGAAATGTGGAGGACCTTCTACCATAGTCAGTTGTGGATAGTATTCATATATCTGAGATGTTCTCCTAACATTTTTGGTATTTAAGCCTGGATATTCCTGCATGCCAATGTGACCACATAAACAAGGTATGAAGTTATAAAACAATTCCCTGAAGTGATTAAACACCCTAGTGTGAAAAAAATTACATTACTTATATGTTCACCCCACTGAATGAAGTCCTTGTTCTTCTTGATTCAAAAATATAAATAAAGATCCATTCATGAAATTCCTTGGCTAATTGTAGACCCACAACCCCACCCAACAAAGTGTGATTGTATTATTGACTTCCTCAATAAAGTCAGAATGGGGAAGTTCCTTAGGAAGCTTGGTCATTGTACCTTTGGACTTGGCCAAGTAACTCTTAGAAACAACCTTCATGCAAACTTCACTATCATTTTCCCAATTCTCAATAGCAAGCTCCGAAGAGATTGTGTCATATTGATCTACATCAGGGAGATTTAGTATATCTTCGAAGAAATCACTATCTAGTTTGATAACAACCTTACCATCCTTATCCTTTATATCTCGGGTGTCTTTGTTAAAATATAACGTTATAGCCAACACAAACTCTAGACATTGCACGAAGGTGGAAAATTTGCGGCAAGAGGAAATCCACTATCATATATCACTTGCATCCAAGGATTCTTATTGGGGCCTTAACCCTATTCCATAATTCAACTAAGTCCAGGTGTTAGAGTTTAAAATATCCTATTTTATCCAGATATGAAGATATCCTAAAAGGGTGAACAACCCCTTGATAGCTATACTTCATCTTCTCCTTACCTTTCGAAGAGAAACCATACATTAGCTTATTTGAAAATTCATAAAATTTGGACTTCGGAACTTGTATATACACTTGATAAATAATCTAGAAAACCTCCTGAACTCCCAAAAATCCAAAGTCTCAAGTTCTGAATTTAAAAATTTACACACCGAAATAAGTTTGAGGAAAACTATGAAACGCCAAAAAAGAAGACTTCCAAAATCTCGAAACCCAAAATTCAAATGAGCTAAAAGTCCAAAATCTTCCCCTTCTAAAATTTGAAATTGACAACTTCCAAAATCTGAAATTGAAAGCCTCCAAAAACTATAGTCTTCAAAACCCCTAAATGAGACACTTCAAAATCTTGAAGTGACCCTATCTCCAAAATGTTCGAACTCTGATGTCTTCAACTTCTAAAATCCGATTGTGGAAAACCCTGAAATATCTTAATCTTTGAAGCTTGCAAACTTGATCTCCAAAGCTTAAAACCCCAAAATGATGAATGTGAAATATAAAATGATTCCTTCAAGGATCCAAAATGCGGGAGCTCCTATGCCTGCAATTTATGAAGCTTGTAACTCTAAGTACCAATGTTTTTTCTTGAGCTAAAGAAACCATTTTTCCCTTGTGATAACATAAATTTATTTGTTTTAAACTTAAGAACAAGTAGAACACAACCACATAAGCCATATATAGGACTAAAACAAGGTCTCATGAAACAATGGGGAAGAGAAGGCTAAAAAACAAGAAAAGGCAAAATCAAAACCCTAGACTCAAAAATGATAACTAAACTTTAACAAGAATTACCCAAAAATGAAGGAAACATAAAAATTACCTCAAAAAGATGCCTTGGGAAGTACGATGAAATTTTTAGTAAAATCTAGTGTGTCATATTACATTTTTGGGTGAAAATGATAGGTAAAAATTGAAGTTTTTATACGTAAATGAAAAATAAATGCCTAAGTGTCGACAAGTGTGAGGTTGTTAAGCAATTAATTCTTTGGAGGTCAGATTCTAAAATTTTCCACGTGGACTGTTTTTCCTTTACAATTAGACCCCTAAAATATGAATACCTGAATTTCCAAATTTTTGAAACTTCAAAATTCAGACTTTACCTCACAACCTTTCCAAAAAAACCCATTAAAACTCTAAAACCCAAAACTCGATGTTCCAAAATTTTGAAACTTGAGGTTTTCAAATTTTGGAACTTCAGGAAGTGTTTTCATAAAAGGGGATAAAAAACTCTGAATTCCAAGTTCAAAACTCCAAATTCCAAATTTCATACTTCATAACTTAGAACACCCCTAAATTTTGTAAGTAAAAACATAAGTAGAAACCCAAAATCCAAAATCTGATTTTTGCGTGATAAGGAAAAAATTTCAAATTAAAATTTTTAAAATGGAAGGGAAAAATATTTAGCAAAAATTAATGGCCCTCCCAGCTAGGGTAGCTTGTAAATTTAATAGGCTTACAACTCAAAATTTTAAAGGACTCAAATGTACATAATAATTTTACATTTAAGGGAGGATCCTTAACTAATTCAAACTCACTACATTATGGAAGAGAAAATATAAGAGAGAGGAGGAAGAAATGGTCATGACCAGTGGCTAATATATTATTCCCATGTTTATTCCTTCTTGAGCTCCAGTGAACTCTAAGGTATTCATATGAAATGGTTATCCCAAAAGCATCTTCTAAAATATTCTCAAGATATTTATATGTGATTAGGATGACCCCTAACTATGAATCATTTTTTTAGAAATACTTTACAACATGCTCTAACAAAAATATCATGATAGAAAGAAATTAATTTTATTCATACCTAAAAGATGCCTCTACTTGAGAAGATATTTACCTTTTAGAATTATCAAACCGCATAAAATAAAATATTTGGGTTAGAGTCCTTGAGTTTAAGAAGATAAAGGGAGATCAAGCTGTTATCTTCTTCAATAATTATTATTTCACTTTTGGAACCATTTAATAACTCATCTTTTTATATCAAGTTTGTTTAACCCCATTAATTTATCTTTAGTGAGCTATGAAGACAATATCTAGTTAGGATGTAATCTTTAACAACTTAATAGCATAAAAATTGATTTAGGAAATGATTAGATCTTATTTTTGTGAATAAAAGACACCCAAAGATTCTACTATGGAGTTCTCCCAAATACTTTAACTATTTCCTTCAAACCAAATATCGAGTGTAGTTCTGATTAGAATAATTCTAATGGTACCATTCATAGGCACAATGGAGTTGCGTAATCAAAAGATATGACTAAAAAAGTGTTCATGCCCATTTGATGATTTCCATGAGCTCAACTTTACATTAGGTGAGACAATCAAATTTTACCTCATGCATACAATCTATCGATAACTATTGGATCTCACATATTTCCACCACATAATCAACATGCCACATTCTTTCCATCGGTTTCTTGGTTTCATCCGGAGACCATGTGCGAGGAAGCGATATTTGGGAGAGATTTATGTAACCAATTGCAAACACTTTTCCTTCATACACCAATGTTTCAATCATTGGTCTTATGTCAAGCTTTGGAGTGAGGCGTTAACCTTTAGCATAAACCAAGATAACCCTAAATGTTGACAACCATCATGTGTGCTCCTTTTTTACTTATTGCAAATTGAAATTATACAAAACCTTGGAAAGTATAGATCCATATCTCAAAAATCCAACCTCACAAGACTCTTGTGCACCATTGAGGGTCATTTATTAACGATCAACAAAAGATCTTGAAATATTTGTAAAGTTATTAAGCCTTGAAAACATTGAAATATGTGAGAAGGCCAATTATCGTGTGGGAGAATATAATGTTTTCTTTAGATTTGGGGCCATAGTTCTTTTAAGATTCACAAATTGGTTAACCAAAAGGGTTTTAGAGATGTCCTTTGGTGTGACATGTCCCAATCTTAAGCTATTAAGTTTCACAAACTAGTTCAAATGCAAATCCGAAAGAGTTATCCCTTTTTGAATGTTTATGAGCATTTCAAGGCTAAAAACGGTTTTGACTAAAATCTTTAAGATTTAGCTTATATGAGTTTAGATAAGAGATGATAAAACTATTTTTATGAATTCAAGTAAAGGAAGCTCCCAAAATTCTAGTTAAACTCCATTAAATCCTCTATGTTTTTATTTTGTAATCGATTTCCTAAAATGAAGCGAGGTGCTCATTTTAGCAACAAGTACTACTAAAGAATAGATTGAATTTCAAAAAAACCAACATGGATGACATGGATATTTTCTTATAATCTCATTGTTTGGAAACCTCCATAACTCTATCTCTTTCAAAGTTAGGGAGAACTAAAAATGTCACCTTCAAATCCATTCAAAGTTTGACTAGAATGTAGAATATGATAATAACTTGACTTACAAAATACATGGGATTCCTCATGAGACATTGGTAGTACTTTATCAATTTCAAAAGAATACATTTAACCCTATCACTTCACCCTTTCCATTTTGGAAGAAAAATTAATGGGGATGAATCATTCTATTAAAACTTTTGTTCAATTATATTTAACTCGTGAACCATTAATCATTAAACATGCATAAATGTGAATTTATTGACTTGAAACAACCATTCACAAGAAAATTAACTAAGAGAGTACATAAAAAATAAGAGATAAAGTGGGAAACCCTAAAGGGGAAGAAAATCAATGAACCTTTGCATATATTACTCAACACAAAGGAATTTAGTGAAGCATCAACTTCACAAGGAGCACCAACCCCTAGTTTAGTAGGGAACCAACCCTATAAGGAGCACCAACCCCTGATTTAGTGAATCAATCACCTAAATATGAATATCACATCATTACTTGTTACTCTAACAAGTGATTGTGACCACTAGTTTAGCTCCATGCACTCAAAACTCTTCTCCAAAACACCTTATTCTTCACTCAATCTAGCACCTTCATATGTTTATTAGGTCAAGTTGTTTTTAATATCTATAAATTCTTATCAAATCCTTATACCTCTTCCTTTCTCTATGATTTTCCCATTACAACTCTCTTTCACTCTCCTTTATCTCGCTCATTATTTTCTCTTCATCACTATCTCAAATGAGCTATCACAACTTAATTTATACATGAATCTTACTTACACAACCATATAAATTATCCAAGACCAAAAATTTGGTCATACCAACATGAAAAAACATCTACACAACCATATAAATCACCTCAAGATACCTTAAATTTCAATATCCCAAACAAACCACACTTACTCATAAGGCCTAAATATAAGCATTCACCTCTAATGGTTATTTTTTGAATTATAAGGAAACAATACCTCATCATCATGTATCCTCCAGCTTTGGAAACACCTAATGCATCTCTAATACATCTTCTCCATGTACAAGAACCTCTAAACCAGCTACCTCCATCATGAAACGCACCAACTTACAAGCTTACCCAACTATATCTCATGCACCCAATTTTCACTCCACAATACCAAGAAGCTTCACATAGAAAAACACACCATGACATAAGTGACACATAAATGGAAACATATAAATGTCTTCTAGGTCATATAACTCACATCAATAACCAAATCAAGTCATAAGGATCCATGAAACATGTATCTTTGAAACTACTCAAACCAAGACCTAGGTCTCAAGAACTATTTTTAAAATAAATAAGAACCAAAACTTAAATCGACTTCTAGGATATTCCATTACTTGTAACACTTCAATGGAAACCTATAACACCTCAAATACGACATCCGTATCTTATATGAATAATTTCAACCTTTTACACTTGTTTGGACACCTTCTTTACTTGCCTAAATAGGAAATTTATACGAGAAGAGATCAAGAATGTAAACATCTTCTTTGGATCAAACTAAAATAAATAAGTCACCATATTGGACAACTACCAACCTGTTCAATTCTATAACACACTGCCAAAATATTCCAAACATCAAACAAACCATTTACCTTTCAAGACTAGTTTTTCCCTTATAAGAACTTTACCAGTTGACACACACTGAAGACCTATTACACCAAATTTATCCATATAACTTGCAAAAATCACTTCATGGAAACTTACAAGACATCTCAAGCTTTCTCCAAAAATTATTTTCCTTTCATGACACCTTCAATTCGTACTTGTACTATCAAATCTTCATAAAAACAAAATTTTTCTTTACCTTATCAGCTGATTTGGAGCATGAAAATACCAAAAAAAAAATCCCTAGAGAATCCTTTATATCCCTAAGGAATCATACCATATTTCCCAATCCATTTGGAGACCATACAACTCATTACTTTCCTATCATTTAAGAACGGGGTTTTGGGGAGGATTTTGACTTGTATATCTTGTCAATAATGGTTCATAAAGATGTGACGACCATATGAGTCCATTATTTTGAAAAACCTTATTAACTCCATGTACTAACATACCCCAAAATCTTAGGACCTCATATAAAACACAAATTTGAGTGTGATCATAATAAATTTTACTTTCAAACTAGAATTTGCATTTCTAAGAGCTCGATAGAGCCAAAAATGATTTTTCGTGATTTATCTTGATCCCCCTAACCTAAAAATTTACACATAGTACTATAGAAACCCCCTCCATGTTTTCTAAACATCATCCAAGCTCAACTACATCAAAACTATTCATACCATCTCACTTTCTCACGCATTCTTACCTTGTTCTCAAGAACATGCTTCAATAGGACCTTCATCATGCACTAAACACCTTATTTATGAGCTAATATTCCTTCCACACTTTATATTCATCCTCAAAACATAATACACATTCCTAAGAAATACTTCCCTACTTTATACTTCATGCAATCATGACATCTCGCAATGTATTAGGTCAGGACTAGGCCTAGTAAGACTAGTACCAACACATGTTTTACAAGAACTGACATGTTCTTCACTATGTATACACTTTAAAAACTTTTACATACTTCACTAAATATTATTGACACCCTAGAGACTTCATACAACCTTTGGAGTACACCTACAATCGTCTTCATTCTATATCCATGTTCCAAACCATGCATGTTGACACCATAAAGACACCATCATACATGACACCAAAATATCATATCATGACAAAAAAATTGGATACTACCAATCAACCTTAAAGATTAATTATGAATGACACCTCATACAATAAAACTATGACTCCATTTTACATCAATGACACTTGACATCAATGACAAAAATAAGATATTATGTCTAATAATCTCCCCTTTATCATTAACGGAAACCATCTTAGGAAAAATTAATGGAAACCAAACTTGTAAAACACATTCAAGACACACATTTATTTTTGAGCATACTCTCCCCTCGACATCTATGAGAAATGCACTAATAGCAACTTGGCATCACAATGAGTAAAAATATACTTATAATCTCCTCTTTGGTTTATACACACTTGTTTAACTTCAAAATGATGTACTTGATACTAATTTTTTCATATGAAGCATGGTCTTTCTCTTCAAATGTGCTCGATGCTCCACCTACACAACTACACTTCATTTTGGTATCATGAAAACTATAGGCATCTTCATATTTTACTCACCATTTTAGCTAGAAACATCAACCAAACTAAACAAGGTCATTTGACCTTCTTCCTTTCCATTTTGTCTCTTTGGAGTAGCAGAGCCCCTGGGTAGATAGACACTTCTTGAACCTTCTTGATCCACCAACATACTAAAACCAATAGCTTTAAACATGAAAAATTAGATCTCATACATTATTCATGTATATATCTTATTTAATCTTCACCTTCTTGTGACTTCTCATAGACTTAAACCATCTACAAGACACAACTCATCTCCCCTTGAGATGATGCACTCAAGAACATATTTTGCAATATGTATCATACCTTTTTGTAATATACTAATAATGTACTCTTATGGACCCATACTCATCATATTTCCATATACTCCTTTTATCCATCTCAAAAAAATTTCATGCATTTTTATCTCAATACCTTGTTCATGAAATTTTATTCACATTTCATAAAGCCAATCAATCTTCGGGACTCAACATAGCTCTTACTAGAATAATGCATATGTTCACAATCTTCTTGGAACCATAAAGTGAAAATTTTAAAACTTATATCCCGTTACTGTCATCTAAGGATTTTCATAAATCTAGTCACCTATTTCTCTACCTTTAAGGACATTACGACACATAATTCATTTATTTCAACCATCTACTATGATTTTTCATCTTCAAATATTCGTAATATCACTTTTTTAATGATATCAACAATACTGCATGCCACTACTCTTTATCCAAAAACTTATTAATCCATCATCGTACAATGACTATATCCATTAGGTCAAGGGCATACCTTATCACTAACAAGAAATATTTTATTATCTTCAAACTCATAATCATTTTCTCAAATGTATCATACCATGAGACTTTTTAAGATAGTTACTGAGACCTTTAAGAACACATCTTTAGATTCTACTATGGCATAAATGTAATTCTTCATCCTTTTTGGCTAGGATACATATCTATATCAATGAATTCAAGACAAATAATACTGAACCACCTTCTTGGATTCATCCTTGAACCTTTTTGTTATACACACACATCTATATACACCTATACATGAGATGACATATAAATCTTATGATATTCTACCAAATTTATCAACACCTACATCATCATGTTCAAACTCAACTTGAATCGAAACACCATCATCACTACTTACCTTTTATGAGAAACAGTCTTCCTTGGAGAAGAATCTCTTCTTGGATTTCTTTTTATTTTCAAACTTCTTGAACTTCTTATTATCATACCTGTGAAATTTCTTATCAAGATCTCTATTATTTTCTTCATAATTATGCATATGAGGACACTTGTATGTAAAATATCCAACCTTACCACAATTGAAACATTTGAATGGTAACTTTCCCTTGTACTTCCTTTAACCAGTTTTTAATTTTCTAGAAAACATGGAAAGTAATTCATCATCATTAATTTCATGAATATCATCATTTAAAACATTCTTACCTTTTATTGTCTTCTCAAATTTGAAAGAAACCTCCTTCTTAATAGTTTTAGTATCAATAATCCTCATCTCATTAGCTAAGAAAATGTCTCATGGTAATAAAATCCTTGGATTCTTCAATGGATGATACTTTGGCATCAAACTTGAGAGCAAGAGATCTCAACACCTTTTGTACCACCACTTCTTATTTCACCTCTTCACCTAAACCTTTGATGATGTTGACAACTTGATCAACTCTAAGTAGGTATGTAGCAATAGTTTCTTCTTCCTTCATCTTCAGGCTTTCAAACTAATTCCTATATGTCTGGATATTTTTATCTTTACCTTGGAATCACCTTCATGGATAACCCTAATATTTTCCCACATGGCCTTAGCAAAAGTATAGTGCATCACTTTGATAAGTTCGTATTAGCTAAAACTATAAAAATGGCATTTGTGGCTTTATAATTATCATTGTAGGATTTCTTACCTGTTGCATCTATTAGAGGAGTATGAGGAATAATATACAATTCTATTACTAATTTCCAAACATAAAATCCCAAAGAACTTACATAAGCCCTCATCCGATACTCCAAAAGGCGTAGTTGGTCCCCGATTAACTAAAATTGAACTAACATTATGGGAGGTATACCAACTAGTTAATCTAATATATGAGGAGTAAAATGTTGCAAACTATGCTAAGAAAATATGGAAATGATTTCAAATAATTATACTAAATGAAATACAACCCTAAATGTGTAAAGATGTAAAACTAAAGGACGTGGCTGATTTCTGGAGGCTGTCAGAGGTTGTCGTAGGTCTAATCTGTAGATCCCGGAAGTAGAAACCATCACTCAGGGGTCTTGTAAAGGTCATATCACGGGATATCGAGGAGACCTGTAGCAACCATGAAGGTACTAGGGTGCCCTGGGTGCTGGTTTCTACAAAATCTTAGAATCTAGTTTTTACAAGGTTGTAAGATTATCTAGAATATTCCCTATCTATCTACTTGGATATTTGAGTTATGTCGAGTGTGTTGAATAATGAAAGATGAAGGAATTACCTACAAAATAAAAATAAGTATCAAAACCCTAAAAATAAAATATGCAAAATGAATGGGTCAGACTAACCTTAGTTGCCACAATAGTGGGCTTACTAAACTAAGTTTTGCACTACATTTAGACCCAAATGTAATTATCATGTGTGTGTTTTCATGTCATGCCGAGGTGTTCTTGTGTCGGTCACACTTTTTGAAGTAGTGATAAATAATAACTATAGAAAATTTAATAGCATTTGTGTATGAAATAGAATAGAATCCTCCCTTTATGTTGTGTGTGTTGATGCAAATCTCCTAGCCTTGATACATGACATTATGTGGATGCAAGTGATGCAATGGATGAAACTCTAGATGGATTGATAGTAGTATGTGATGTTAGGACCCTCATTATGGTCTCATAACTTTGTATTTATAGGGTTCTCTTTCTCTAATTTTGTAATTAACCTCGAAGCGGTCGACTAGGAAAAAGATAAGGATGAAAAATGGCTAGAAAGATCCCAAAAAGAAGCGAAACGCTCGATAAAATAAATTAGATAGATATGTGAACATGATATCCATGTAGAGTGTAGAAGGGACATTCGATGGACTAGATTCATGTGTGGAATTACAAAAATAAAAATTTGAGGAGAATGGATTCTAACGATGAAAAATGTGCATAAAAAGTGATGAGAGTGGACCTAGGGTGAAACGTGTGTGTAGCTGTTGTGTTGTGTAGTGTACTTGCATGGTTAGTAAAGCCAAGTGTTGTTGTGGTGTGTTGTCATTGTTGTTGTAATTTTTATTTTTTGGCATTATTTTTTCTTCCCCCAATTTGATTGCATGTTTCTCATACGATGGACTGTAAGGAGAAAAAGATCAAGTATTCAAATATATATGTATGTAAAAACATTGTGTAAAATACGCACATGTATAGAAATGTGTAAAGTACACAAATGTAAAATACATAAAAATAAAATTGTAAATGGAACATGTGAACCTAATCTAGGTGTACAAGGATATGTTGTATTGTCACGATTTTTTGGGTGATCTCATGCTACCTTGGCTGAAAATAATTATAGGAAGGAAATATCATGTGACCTCCAACCTTTAACCACTACTCGCTGAAATGTGTGAAGAGATATTTTTATTGTCTTAGTTTTTGGGTGATCGATGCTAGTAGATGAAGTAGTGTAGGGATGCTCACCCACTGTAACCTCCAAGCCTATAAGTGCTCCACAAAAATGCCAAAGGACACTATGTCCTGTAGAGGTTGTTGTGTATGAAGTTCTTATACTAGTCTAAATTCACTCATTGTATGTAAGTCCATAATGGCAAGAGTGGAAAGTGCACTATAGTGAACCAGTGTAAATACATTGTGTTAGTCTGTAAAACCCTCGATGATGCCCCCCCTTTTAGGGATGCATGCGATGTCACTAAAAAGAGAATGCGGCCCCAAAAGAGGACCAACCATAATCGACTGTATAACTCTGCCTACAGGGGGAGGGAAAGCACTTGGTAAATACCAAGTTGCACACAAAAAGGGATGGCTAGCCAAAACAAGTGTTAGTCTAAAAACACATCCATGCAATACGACAAGTGTCAAAATATAAAGATAATGTAGTAACTAGTAAACAAAGTAGTGTAAACACATAAGAAAACCTGTAGACCACACAAAACAGGTTGTAAACATGGGACATAACTCATGATGTCACAAGACATGTAATTCCATCATGGCCACAAATAACAAGAAAGTGTGTACACAAGCAAAGGGAAAAGCCCACATACAATGAAAAACAATGGCATACAAGTAGAAACAAACAAAGAGTCATGGAAACATGTAATCCTATAAAACAAGTGTTGCACATGGAACACCCATTAGCATGTTAGAGTGATAACCAATATGTCAAATCATGTATGAGGAAGTAATATGATATGCTAAGTACAAAATGAAGCAATAGCACCTAAATAAGATGAATGTGGATGCCCCTAGTGACCGGTATAGGAAGGGTAGAAGGTGAGCATCCATGCCGTGTGTAAAATTCTTGTATCTGTGATCACACTAAACAAATGCGTGAATTTCCTTGTGTGTATGATATATATAATGACATATAAGAAAGTAGCATAATGTGTGTAGTAAAGTGATCATGTAAAATAGTAGTAAGCAAGAGTAAATGTCCCTGAGATGATGCAGTATGTTCTGGATGGATGGAATGGAAATGAAATATGGAATGGTAGAAGCCACGTTCCCCCGAGTGGATGGAATTATAGGAAATGAGGTTCATTTTATTTTCCCCCTCAGCAATCAAGGATGAATTGTAAACAAGAGTACGTCATCGGGAAATGTTTGAGTAATGTTGGTTGTTTCTAGTGTGTGTGATGAGTGTGTATATGTAATGGTGATGAAATGGGACATGTGGAGATATGTGCATGAACCCTATAGCCGAAGCGTATATCATGACTTGTTGAATAGATAAGTGATGATTTATCCCTAAGCATATATCACTATATGATGAAAGGATGGAGATGAGTGATGATTTATCATAAAGCGTATGTCACTACAAGATGAAAGGAGGGATTTTTGATATAATGTAAGGTGTATACCACTACAAGATGATATTATAGGTGAGTATTTAACCTAAGGTGTATGTCACTAACGCTGGAAATGTCACATGGTGAAATGTTTCATGAGTAAATATCACATGGTGAATGTAAGGTCCATTTGATTGGTAAACCCTTAGCAATTGAGTATGGATTGAGGAACTAAAGTGTGTCATAGGGTGGTGACGACAACACATGAAAACAACATAATATGAATGACCAAGTTAAGAATAGGGTATGTGAATGTGTGGTGTGGGAAATACCATATAGGGTGTGTAATGTGTGTAGGATGTGTAATGTGTGAAATGCAATAATAGGTGCATATAGAAATAGAATGCATAATGATAAAATGTAAAGCTAGACCCATATGAAATGTAATCTAGCATAGTATGTAGAATATAGATGATGTATAAATGTGTCATGTGAACAATGCAATGTAGGATGTGTGGAGTGTGTAGGATATGTAATATGTAAGATGTAGTGATAGGTGTAGATAGGAAATAGAATGTGTAGTGATAAAATGTAAAGCTAGACCCATATATAATGTAACCTAGCATAAATGTAGAATGTAGGGATGGAATGTAAAACTAGACTCATAGGAAATGATGACTAGTATAGTATGTGGAAGATGTATGATGTGACAATGTGTAATGTATAGTGTGACTAAGTGCATAGGTATTATCATAGATGCAATGCATAGTTGAGGACTAGAACAAGTAGAAATTGATTTAGAATGAATGGTGTATAACACATAATGTAGGATGAAATGTAATATGTATTGCCTATGATGTGGTGTGTGGGGTTCATTGTAATGGTAATCCCTCAACAATCAAGTGTGAACTAAAGCACAAGAGTGTGTCATCGGGTATTGAGGGTGTTATGATCCATGATATGTTATAATGATAGGAAAGTGAAGGAAAAGTATGAAAAGTGCACCTATGTGGAGGAGGGGGGTGAGTGTGCAATGTGATATGTCCCCCTGGTGGAAGTGTGGCATAGGTAACTAGGAGTTTCCATCAAGAAGATAATCATTTTCATGATCAAAACAAGTTGGATCTGCATCATAAACTTAGTAAGCTATAGAATGGGGAGGTTCATATAGGGACCCATTATGAAAAAGTGTATAGGAATTCATCGGGTATTCTTCATCCATAAAAGTTATTAGTGGATATCCATGAGCATGCCAACGTGAAATGTTAGGAACATAGGTGGGGGAAGAATCATTAGCAATGGAGACAATTCCAAAGGGCATGGGGAATGAGAGTGAAGAGTGAAGAGGATCAATTGTACCACCGATATAATTGAGCCAAGATTGTCCTAGTGTAAATGGAGAATCATGATGGGTGCATGCAACAAATCTATCAAATGAAAAACTTGTAAGCCATAAGCCATTGTGATGTGGAAGTGGTTGTGATAAAGATGAGGTGAATTAAGGGGCTGTAGGATGTCATTGAGTTTCATATTGAACCTAGGCAAGCAATCATGTGTACATATAATATCTTAACTAGTGAGATCGATAGGAATTTGTTCCCAAAATGACCTATTCATATATAATGTGCATGGAAAGGGGGTCATTAAGCAACCACTAGTAGAGAAGAAGATGAAATGGAATCAATGCTATTAAGAGATCCCTTATATAATACCATAACATTAGTGGAGAGAGGGTTTTTGAACTAGTATTCACTTGGGCCATCAGCTATAAAGGTTTCTTCAAAATAATAATTGTCTATGCCGAGAGGAGTAAAATCAAGTTGTCATAATGACTCATCTATGAGTTCTATGACATCAACCTCGTCAACTTAGTGGAAGTTTCAGTGTGTGCATCATCGGTTTGGGTGGTGTTATCTGGGAAATTGGTAGGTGATGATGAAGTGGGAGGGGTAGTAGAACTAGAGGACGGAAAAGGTGGAGTACTAGCAGGGACAAATACCATGGGTGAAATGATAGCCAAAGTGTGAGTATATATAGTAGGAGAAGTAATATCAGAGTAGTGGAGGAGGATGCACTAGATTAACCAACATCATATTTATCAAGACTAGCGTATGGAATACATTGTGGAGGTGGAATGGGCATAGAGGTAATAGGATCAATGTGATAGTATTTGAATGGTTCCAGATCAGAGGTAATAGTGTGTTCATAGCCTTCATGGAGAAATTTGACACATTGATGTGGAGGTGGATGGTGAGTCTTGCATGACATGAATAAAAGGCCTACCTAAGAGGAAATTGAATTGAAAATAGGCATCAAGGACATAGAATTCATTGATAAAAGTTTTAGGTCTAACCCGAATATGTAAGAAAATAGTTCCTAAGCATGTGCAAGTGGAAGAGCCATAACCATGAATGAGGGTGGAGTTCGAGAGATAAGGTTGTTGGTATACCTAATTGTCTTAAGAGAGAGTGGGCACAAAGGTTAAGTCCAAACCCATCATTAATGAGAACATGTTTGATACAAGTAGTACTAACAATGGCAGTAATGAGCAACAGAGCACATGGGTTAATTTTTACAAAGGGGATATATCCTCATCTGTAAAAGAGATTAAACCTGGTAAATTACAGAGAGACTAAATGAGATGTTAAAAATCCTCGGTGGAGTGATAGTGTTCAATGTTAATAGCATGAAGGGCATCTTCTAGTGTGGTTTGATAATCTTGTGCATTTCACAGTAAATCATAGAGTGAGATCTTAGTTGGGGTATTTTTGAGATGGTCAATAATGTCACATCCTTTAGAAGCAGCTAATGGAGTGGCGGGTGTGATGGGTGGTGGAAGAGAAATAGGTGGATTAGTTGGTGGATTAAGGTAAGTGTGAATAATAGTAACTACATTGGTAGATGGATCAGATGGAGGCCTAACAAAGCGAGGAGGGTGTTGAGTGTGTACACCCATAAAATTAGTGGTGGTGGTAACTATATTGATGACCTTAGTAGTTGTATAGGTAGGATAAGAAGATCGGGCCATAAATCGATAAGGATATGACATGGTACAAGGTGGGTGTTAAAACACAATTGGGGTTCACCAAAATGATTAACTAAAATTCAACTAACACTATAGGGAATTATAACAACTAGTTAATCTAATATAAGAGGACTAAAATGTTATAAACTATGTTAAGACAATATGGAAATGATTTTAAATAATTATATTCAATGAAATAAAACACTAAATATGAAAAGATGTAAAAAGAAAGGACTTAGCTTGATTTTTTGGAGACTATGGTAGGTTGTCGCAGTCTAACTATAGATCCTATAAGTAAAAATGATCGCTCAAGGGTCCTATAAAGGTCAGATTTGGAAGATCTCGAGGAGACCTGTAGAATCTAGGAAGGTACTGGAGCACCTTTGGGTGCCCTAGTATGTGAATAGGTTCCCTGGTCTATAAAAACCTTAGAATCTCGGTTTCGCACAGGTTGCAAGATGATATGGAATATTTCCTATTTGACACGCATGTAATCTTCCAAGCTATTCTAAGTGTGTGAAATAATGTAATATGAAGGAATGACCTACAAAGACAAGTATCAAAACCCCAAAAATAAAAGATGAAAATGAATGGGTCAAACCGATCTCAATTACCACAATAATGGGCTTACTACTAAATCGAGTGTTGCACTAAATTTTAGATCCAAATGAATTTTTGTTTTGTGTGTGTGTGTGTGTGTGTGTGTGTGTGTATGTGTGTGTGTGTGTGTGTATAAGTGAATTTCGTGAATGCCCTATATGTTCTTGTGTCATTCGTGACTTTGTAAAGTAGCAAGCAATAATAAATATAGAAAATGTAATAGCATGTGTGCATGAAATAGAATATAATCTTCCCCTATGATGTGTGTGTTGATGTATATATCTTAGCCTTGATGCATGACACTATGTGGATGCAATTGATGCAATGAATGTAACTCTAGATGGAGTGATAGTAGTATGTGACGATAGAACCCTCATTATGGTCTCATAACTTTGTATTTATAGGGTTTTCTTGCTCTAGTTTCGTAATCAACCCCAATATGGATGAATAGGAAAAAGATAAGGATTAAAAACAGCTAAAAATACCCAAAAAGAAGTAGGAAAGTGGAACATGGATCGAGGCACCCCGGGGCACCCTAGTATAGGCATGGGCACCCCGGTTTAGGCTAAAGTGATGGTATTGTAGAAAAATGGGTGGATATGCTTATAAAAATATGCAGGAATGATGAAATAAAAGATTAAAATACGATGGCCAAAAGGTGGGATTAATTAGTAATTTCTTCACTTCATAAACCTCTAAATAGTAGTACAAGGTTGGGCTAAATAATGCCTCGTAGTGCATGATTTTGTGTCTACAATCCCATCAAACATAGGTGTTTTGCTAGAAGAAGAGTTACACTATTGACTCACCATTTTTTATGCTTCAAGGATCTACCTCAAGTGATTAGAGTTACATTAATAAGGACTTTACTTTTATACAAATTTTTGGAAGCACAATTACTAAGAGGGGGTGAATCGGTCTATTAAAACTTTCATTCAACTATATTTAACTTATGTGAACCATTAACCATTAAACATGCATGAATGTGAGCTTATTAACAAAAATAAAAATTCGTAATAACATGCACCAAGATAGTACACAATAACACAATATATAATGTGGGAAACCCTCAAGGGGAAGAAAACCCACTAAACCTTTTCATATATTACTCAACATAAAGGAATTTAGTGAAGCACTAACTTCACAAGGAGCACCAACCCTTTATTTATTGAGGCACCAACACCATAAGGATGATACAACTCCCTAAGATGAATAATAAATAACTCATCCACCTAAGGATGAATATCACTTCATGACTTGTTCCTCTAATAATTTATTGTGACCACTAGTCTAGCTTCATACAATCAAAAATCTTCTCAAAAACACATTCTTTCTTTTTTTCTAAAACTAGCACCTTAATATGTTTATTAGGTTGAGTGACATTACATTTTTGTACCTATATTATTCTTAATTCCTCATAAATTTTAATTTATCTATTATTTACCCATCACATCTCTCTTTTACTCTCCTTTAGCTGTTCATTCATCTCTCCATCACTAGCTCAAATGAGCTATTACAACATACTTTATACATGAATCTTACTTACACAACCATATAGGTCAAACAAGACTAATAAGGTAGGTCATACTAACGTGAAAACACATCCACACAACCTTGTAAATCACTTCAAGAGACCTTAATGGTCAAAAATATCCTAAACAAACCACACTTTCTCACAAGGCCTAAATACAAGCATTCATCTCTAATGGTTATTTTTTGAATTCTAAGGAAAACTACCTCATCATCATGACTCCTAAATATTTGGAAACACCTTATACATATCCAAGACATATTTTCCATACACAAGAACCTCTGAAACAGCTACCTACATCATGAAACACATCAACTCAGAATCAGTAGCCAACTAGATCTCATGCACCCAGTTGTCACTCCACAAGACCGAGAAACTTCACATAGAGAAAAACTTCACCATGACACAAGTGAAACATAAATGGAAATATATAAATTTCTACTATTTAATAAAACTCAAATAAATCATGAAATCAAGGCATAAGGCTTCATGAAACATGCATCCTCAAAACCGCTCAAATCGAACTCTAGGTCTCAAGAACCAGCTTTGAGATAACTAACCTCCAACACTTCAATAAGCAATTCTAGGCTCTATTTTTACTTTTAACATTTCAATTAAAACCTGAAAAAAATCCTCAAATAATTACATCCATATCTCATGTGAAAAATTTCAACCTTGCACACATGTTTCAGTCACCTTCTTGATAGGCCTAAATAGGGCAGTTAGACCTATAGAGCTCAAGCATGAAAACAACTTACCATATCAAACCAAGGCCACTAACACATCATATTTGAAAACTATGAACTATTAAATACCATAACACATTGTGACAACATTCGAACATCAAACACGCCATTGATCCTTTAAGACTAATTTTTCCCTTTTAAGATCTTTAGTTGTAGACACACACATAGAAGACTTGCTACACCAAATTTCTCCATCGAAATTTCCCAAATAAATTTAATTATGCTTATAATACATCCCAATCCTGATCCAAAAATTATTTTCACCTCATGACACCTGTAACTCACACCTATACTATCAAAACTTCACAAAAACAAAGTATTTTATGTACCTTATCAAATGACTTGTAGCATGTAAATACCACCAAAAGAAGACCAGCTGAATCCTCCACATCCTTGAATCATCATACCATATTTCCCAATCCATTTTGAGACCATAAAAATCATTCTTTTCCTATCACTTTAGAACTAGGGTTTTAGGGAGGGTGTGTACATGCATATCTTGTTAATAATGGTTCATAAAGATGTGACGACCAAATGAATCCATTATTTTTGCAAAACCTTCTAAACTCCATGTAATAACATCCCCAAAAAATATCAAGACTCCTAAATATTTGGAAACACCTTATACATATCCAAGACATATTTTCCATACACAAGAACCTCTTAACCAGCTACCTACATCATGAAACACACCAACTTACAAGCATACCCAACTAGATCTCATGCACCCAATTGTCACTCCATAAGACTGAGAAAATTCACATAGAGAAAAAAATTCACCATGACAAAATTGAAGCACAAATGGAAATATATAAATTTCTACTAGTTCATACAACTCAAATTAATCACAAAATCAAGGCATAAGGCTCCATGAAACATGCATCTTGAAACTTCTCAAACCAAATTCTAGGTCTCAAGAACCAGTTTTGAGATAATTGACCTCCAACACTTCAATAATAAATTATATGCTCTATTGTTACTTGTAAAACTTAAATTAAAACCTGAAAAACCTCCTCAAATATTGACATCTATATCTCACGTGAAGAATTTCAACCTTGTACACATGTTTCATTCACCTTCTTCGACAGCCTAAATAGGGTAGTTTAGACCTATAGAGCTCAAGCATGAAAACACATAACCATATCAAAACAAGGCCACTAAAAATAATATTTGAAAACTACCAATGGTTAAATACCATAACAAATTGTGAAAATATTCCAAAGATCAAACATGGCATTGATCCTTTAAGACTATTTTTTCCCTTTTAAGACCTTTAGTTGTAGACACACATCAAGAATTGTTACATGAAATTTCTCCATAGAAATTTCCCAAATAAATTTAAGGATGCTTATAAGACATCCCAATCTTGATCCAAAAATATTTTCATTCATGACACCTGTAACTCACACCTAAACTATCAAAACTTCACAGAAACAGAGTTTTTATGTACCTTATCAAATGACTTGTAGCATGTAAATACCACCAACATGAGACTAGAAGAATCCTCCACATCCTTGAGTCATCATACCATATTTCCCAATCTATTTGGAGACCATAAAACTCATTCTTTTCATATCACTTTAGAACTATGGTTTTAGGGAGTGAGTGTACCTGCATATCTTGTTAATAATGTCTCATAAAGATGTGAGGACCAAATGAATCCATTATTTTTGCAAAACCTTCTAAACTCCATGTAATAACATCCAAAAAATATCAAGACTCCTACATATTTTGAAACACCTTATATATATACAAGACATATTTTCCATACACAAGAACCTCTTAACCAGCTACCTACATAATGAAACACACCAACTTACAAGCATACCCAACTAGATCTCATGCACCCAATTGTCACTCCACAAGACCGAGAAAATTCACATAGAGAAAAAAATTCACCATGACAAAATTGAAGCACAAATGGAAATATATAAATTTCTACTAGTTTATACAACTCAAATTAATCACAAAATCAAGGCATAAGGCTCCATGAAACATGCATCTTGAAACTTCTCAAACCAAATTCTAGGTCTCAAGAACCAGCTTTGAGATAACTGACCTCCAACACTTCAATAATAAATTATATGCTCTATTGTTGTTACTTGTAAAACTTAAATTAAAACCTGAAAAACCTCCTCAAATACTGACATCCATATCTCATGTGAAGAATTTCAACCTTGCACACTTGTTTCAGTCACCTTCTTAATAGGCCTAAATAGGGTAGTTTAATCTAATAGAGCTCAAGCATGGAAACACCTTACCAGATCAAACCAATGACACTAACACATCATATTTGAAAACTACCAATTGTTAAATACCATAACACATGGTGACAACATTCCAAACATCAAACATGCCATTAATCGTTTAAGGAATTTTTCCCTTTTAAGACCTTTAGTTGTAGACACACATTGAAGACTTGTTACACCAAATTTCTCCATAGAAATTTCCCAAATAAATTTAAGGATGCTTATAATAAATCCCAATCTTTATAAAAAATTATTTTCACCTCACGACACCTGTAACACACACCTATACTATCAAAACTTCACAAAAAAATTATGTACCTTATCAAATAACCTCGTAGCATGTAAATACCACAAAAATAAGACTAGATGAATCCTCCACATACTTGATTCATCATACCATATTTCCCAATCCATTTTGAGACCATAAAACTCATTATTTTCCTATCACTTTAGAACTAGGGTTTTAGGAAGGGTTTGTACTGCGCATATCTTGTTAACAATGGTTCATAAAGATGTGACTACTAAATGAATCCATTATTTTTGTAAAACCTTATAAATTCTATGTAATAACATCCCCAAAAATATCAATACTCCTACATCTTTGGAAACACCTTATACATATCCAAGACATCTTTTCCATACACAAGAACCTCTATACTAGCTACCTACATCATGAAACACACCAACTTGCTAAGCATACCCAACTAGATCTCATGCACCCAATTGTCACTCCACAAGACCGAGAAACTTCACATAGAAAAAAAATTCACCATGAAAAAATTGAAGCACAAATGGAAATATATAAATTTCTACTAGTTCATACAACTCAAATTAATCACAAAATCAAGGCATAAGGCTCCATGAAACATGCATCTTCGAAACTGCTCAAACCAAATTTTAGGTCTCAAGAACCAGTTTTGAGATAACTGACCTCCAACACTTCAATAATAAATTCTAGGCTTTGTTGTTACTTGTAACACTTAAATTAAAACCTCAAAACCTACTCAAATACTGACATCCATATCTCATGTGAAGAATTTCAACCTTGCACACTTGTTTCAGTCACCTTCTTGACATGCCTAAATAGGGCAATTTAGACCTATAGAGCTCAAGCATGAAAAAACCTTACCATATCAAACCAAGGCCACTAACACATCATATTGGAAAACTACCAACTGTTAAATACCATAACACATGGTGACAACTTTCCAAACATCAAACATGTCATTGATCCTTTAAGACTATTTTTTCCCTTTTAAGACCTTTAGTTGTAGACACACATTCAAGACTAGTTACACCAAATTTCTCCATAGAAATTTACCAAATAAATTTAAGGATGCTTATGAGACATCCAATCTTGATCCAAAAATAAAATTCACCTCATGACACATGTAACTCACACCTATACTATCAAAACTTCAAAAAAATAGATTTTTATGTACCTTATCAAATGACTCACTGTAGCATGTAAATACCACCAAAAGAAGAAAAGCTGAATCCTCCACATCCTTGAGTCATCATACCATATTTCCCAATCCATTTGGAGACCCTAAAACTCATTCTTTTCCTATCACTTTAGAACTAGGGTTTTAGGGAGGGTTTGACTGCATATCTTGTTAAGAATGGTTCATAAAGATGTGACGACCAAATGAATCCATTATTTTTGCAAAATTTTATTAACTCCATGTAATATCATCCACAAAAATATCAAGACCCCATGCAAAACACACACATGTGAGTGAGCATAATAATTTTACCTTTGAAGTGGAATTTACATTTGGGATCTCGGAGAGCCAAAAATGACATTTTCTTGCTTTATCTTAATCAGATGACCTAGAAGTTTTCCTAGAACATTGTAGTAACATCCTCCATGTTTTTTAAACTGCATGAAATCTCAAATATATTTGAAAATATTCATTACATCTCACTTTCTCATTCATTCTTACCTTGTTCTCAAGAACATACTTTAATATGACCTTCATCATGTACTAAACACCTTATATTCCTTCCACACTTGATATGCATCCTCAAAACATCATACACATGCCCAAACATGACTTTCCTACTTCTTACTCCATGAAATCATGCCATTTGTAATGTATTAGGTCTAGGACTAGGCTTAGTAAGACTAGTACCAACACATGCTTTATTTGGAATTATTAGTACTCACATGGTTATGTGGGTTAATATATTATTAGGTGTATGTAAGGTTGTTTGTAAACAACCTCAAGTATGATAAAAATATGTGATTAAATGTAGGGATTATTTTTGAGAATGAATCATATTATGTAGGATAACTTTTTGTATAAATATCTCCCTATTATAGGAATAAAGTAAGAGAGTTTATTTTGTATATTTTTGTAATAACTTTGCACAAAACTTTCATCCCGGTATCGAGTGGTCATGGGATCTTAAGATATCATCAGGGGTAGATCTATTATAGTTTTTGGTTTCCCTACTGCATGGGATAAATTTGAAGAGTTTTTAAGTTTTTTTAGTGATTAGAATTAGTTTTTGAAAAGGATCATCATTCTCTCCTTATCGTTTGCATACTTTGTCATGTCGTGTTAGCATAGTCATCTCAAAAACTCATGGTTGTGTGATTCTTTTCCATTCTCTTGCATTACATTTGTATGTCAGTTAAGTCATCATTGGAGGATAATTTTATCTAAGAGATAAAAATTGATTTATTGATAATGACATTGTTCTTGTGGATATTATTTGTAATGTTTATTTAAGTAAGCTATAAACAAAATTTTGTAATATAACAAGGTGCACATAGTTAGATGAGAAGTGGTAAAAAGGAAAAAGAATTTTTTTTTAAGTGTTTTGTATTATAAGTGTTTGTAGATCCAAATTATCATGTTAAATTGATGTAATCAAGTTGTATACTATGAATCACTACCAAGAAATATTTATAGGGTATACTTGAAGGAAATGGATAGTTGCATAATCATCAAGAGATGTGGGAGTGAAAAAATGGATCAAGTGAAATTCAAAATTGGTAGTTTTCCACATGCTATATTTTCCACTAATACAATATTAATTATGTGACAATAACAAAAAAATCTAAAGGAAGTTTAAACAAGGGAGATACAATTTAAATTCAAAATTGGTTGTGCACCACATACTATTTTTGGACCAAAAATAAAAGGAAATTTAAACATTCACATGTTTGTATTAAGGAATAATTGAACATTTATATCCCTTCCAACATATTTTATAGCTGATGTGCAATTGTTATTTTTCAATGATCATGTCATTTAAAATTGATACTAAAATGCAAAATATTATTAAAAATAATTCAACCCAATTAAAAACTAGTAAAAACAAAAAAACAATATCCACTACCATAGAAAACCACAAAAATAATTATTTATGTAGAAAAAGTAGTTTGAACTTCTCTTCATTCATATCTTAGTTTGCAATGAATGCAAACATGCATGCTCAACAAAAAGACACCCTATGTCATGCCACTATGACATTTCTATGAAATAAAGTTGGTAGCTTATAGAGGTCATGAAAGTGAATAATGACATTTAAGAGACTCAAAATTCACATAATAAGCCACTTTTCCATGAAAACTACCATTGCCACTATCATTCAAACTCTACCTTCAGAAGATTATTTAACAATGTTCTCTCAAAGAACTTTAGGAAAGATCTATCTATACTAAAGACATGGGTTGTAAATATTTGTAGGGACATATAAGGGAATTAACTATTATTTCTACCTATTATACCCATATGTAACACATATTCCATCCATAAATTAGAACCATAGGAAAACCAAATGATTCATCAAATCCACATAGAGGAAGACAACCATCATAGAGAAGAATACATTAATGAAGGTTTGGAAAAGGAAACTGAGAGTGAGAGTTGATGTGTTAGGAAAATAATGTTTACATTATATTTGGGGTGTTAGTAATTATGTAAATGTAGAAATGTAATTACTATTGTAATAGTGAAGTTGTTAATAAACAACTCACTAATATAGGTTTGGTTTGTTAATTAATATTTGATAGTAATATTGTTATAAACAATATTATGATATAGGTTGTTGAGATATATTGTTATAACAATATATCATATTTAGTCATTTGTTAGATTGAGGTGAGATATTGGTGGAGATTGCATCTCCCTAATTATAGGAAAGCCTTTTCCTATATATTTGTAATCATTTACGAATAATTTAATAGAGTGAGAAAATTATTATTATTGTGTTAATCTCCTCCATTTTTGAGAGATGTTCTCAATGGTCAGCCCAAATTGGAAGAAGGGGTTATTATGAGATTAAATTAGGCTCAACGGATTAGTTCTATAAAAAAATTGGAAGACATATGCCTAGATTTGGATCACCTTCAAGATGGATTAGCTACTAAAACAAAATGGGCTTATGTTGTCATTACGAAGAGAGGGAAAATTGTAGCTTCTTACATTAAATAAAGTGGGTAAAACTCTTCCAGATCTAAATCTAAACTTGCATATAGACACATTTGAAAAATGTTAGTAGTTTTTGGTGGTTAAGGGACCCATGTTAGTCATATCTCTTACCCTTTTAAGGAGATAAAAGACATTTTACCGACACAAAATGAAAAAATAAATGACAATGATAAGTATACCAACTCGGATCACAAGACAATCATAGTTTTGACTCACTAAAAATCACATGAAGATCACAAGCCAATCATAGTTATGATTCCCATCTAGGACAAATTTAATTTGTCTTTTATGTTTCTCTTTCACTTCTTTAAGACCTGTAAAACTAAGATATGTGATCAAGAGAGCAATAAAACTATGATATATCTTTAATGCACTAAGAATCAGGGGTTCAAGTGTTCTTTAGAGAGATAAAATGATGTGGGAATGGTGATTTTATAGATTTGGAGTGGATGTGAGAGTAATACACACATGGGTACAATGGTAATGTCTATGGTGCATTTTGTATGCACATGGGTAGGTGTGATGATATAAAATTAAATGTGAGTGGGTAAGGGTTAGTAAATGAGTGGTGAGGTATATTTTATCTCAATTTTTGTGGGATTTTATATTTTAATGTGATTTTTGTGTTTTATGATGTTTTTGGTGTTTTTCATTAAGAGACTATTAACGTGAAATCACAAGAGTACCCCAAATGAGTTCTCAGGTCTTATTTTCTAAGGCAGAGTCATTTGGTGTGATTGTGTAACATTGAACTTTCCCCAAGGTGTGGGACCTTGCAAAATGGGAAATCTCTCTAGATTGAAGGTTGGTTCCTTATTCCTCTGTTTAGGTGCATACGTAGAAACTTGCAGAGGATATTTTCTTAATCCTAATCTAAAATTTACCAAGGAGACAAGGATATAAGGAATACAGAAATTAAAACAAAGCTAAACTACAAGGTGATGCACCAAAGGAATGATGAACACTTATTTTGCTAATAGACACAAACCAACAAAATGCATACAATAAACAAGCATAGATAGCCAGATATATAATGGGAGACCAGATGAAAGCAAAAGAGACAAGAAAGGATCTAAAATCGATCACAGACATGTTTTATTGCTCGTAGATTGATACAGTCCATTACAAAGTAGCCAAGAGGTAGAAACATAATGCATTTTTGATGGAAGGCATGAACCCCACAAATCCCTTTGCTAAAAGGAGAAGGGAGCCTGCAAAACAAATAATTTCCAACCCTTTACAATGAATCCTACCCCCACATTTATAGATTCAATCTTGAAAGAAGAAAGAGAGAGAGAAGCAGAAAAGTAGGTTGAAACTCAACCACCACTATTAATGCCTCTGATGAAATCTCCCCCAAATTCATCTTTACTGCATCAATTCTTGGTTCGGTGCCTTGAAGGAAGAGGAAATGGTGAAACAGATCAAATCTTATCTGTTTGTTGAGGCAAGAAGATCCTGCATTAAAATCCCGAAGATGTTTCCTCCATTTTTCTTCACCTAACCTCCTCAAAATTAAATTTTCAGACCTCCATGGCATGGGTGAGGCCGAGATCTTTCCAATGATGCCATATTTGTAATATTTCAAGCCTTAATTTGAAATATATGCCCCTTCGAATTTTGTATCAAGTCCGTATAGGAGGGTGGGAAAATAGCTTGAAAAATGGGTCCACATGGCAGCCAAATTGGAACAAAAATCAGGCCTACACATCCACAATTTATCTTTTGCCCCTTTCTTTCGATTCCCACTTTGGCTTTGACTCGGGCCCAGATGCTAACTTTTTCCTTAGGTGGAGTTGCGGGCCATTTTGCAACTTTTACCCCTTTTGAGATAAGGGGAAAAAAACCAACTTTTTCCCCGATGGTCTACTTTCCCCTAGGACATGTGGCAGTCTAAAAATCATTTAGAAACCTTTTCTCTATTCACCCCTTGAAATAACGCTAGACTGACACTTGGCATTCTCCACTTTGGCCTTTATACTTAGCCAATTTTGAAGCCTTTTATGTCCACCTTTTGACTCTATTTTTTTGTTATGCGGGATCGTGGTCGATCCAATATTTGGCACAGGGTGAAATATGGATAAAAATTTGGTGACTCACAGGGGTATCTACCTACTAGATGAAAAGACCAATTTCCTTGTCATATCCATTGGGCATGGAGTCATGAGTGATAGACTGCTACTGATCTGAACTTTGAAAACTGACCCCTGGGCCACTTGGAAACCCATTAGAACTGAAACTAATCTTGACCAAATGCCAAGTCCAAACACTACATGAGAGCAACAAAACAGCACCACACTATATACAAAATTTGAAATCATACATGCTCCAAATGGAACATGTAGAGTGTGCAAAGCACTTAGGAGAAAATCAATCTACACTACAACAAGACAATGTGCATAAGCACTTAGAGGAAAGAGAAAACTAAACTAATATGTACAGGGTGAGAACTCCCCTTTTAGTAGCAGTGCTTAAGATAGATCCCATTTACTGGAATCTACAACTCTTCACCCTCCAATGTAGATAATTGGAAATCATTGCTACTTTTGCACCTTGTGATCATATAGGGCCACTCGGATGGCGTAAAATTTGGAATGCCTTCTGGTTTTCTCGATCTACATCCCATTTCAAAACCAAGTCTCCTTCCTGGAAGTTCCTTGCCTTTGTCTTCTTGTCAAAGCATTTCTTGATTGAAGCCTGATTCCTATCTATTGCTTGGAGAGCATGCTCTCTGGTTTCTTCTAATTCTATCAGCTTTGCATACCTGGCCTCCATTGGTCTAAATTTAGACATCTCTAGTTGCTTCACAAGCTCTAATGTTGGTAACTCAAGTGATATAGGAAAAACTACCATTTCCCATAGATGACATTGAATGGAGAGATTCCTTTAGATCTCTTGTGCATTATTCTATCAGCCCATAGGGCTGTTTTGAGCTTTGTGTGCCAGATCCTCTGATTCTCATCAAGAGTTATTCTGATGATCTTTAGCAAGTTCTTGTTTGTGGACTCACCTGGCCATTACCTTGAGGGTAATAGTTTGATGAAGTATTCAAATAAGTCCCATTCTCAACAGCCCATCCTGTGATCTTGGAACATATGAATGCTAATGCATTGTCTGATACGATGGTGGCTAGTACTCCAAATCTGTCACTATGCCTTCCTAGAAATCCAGGATACTAGACTCATTTGCTTCCTTGAGTGCCACTGCCTTGGTCCATTTGGTGAAATAATTTGTCATTGTCAAGATCCATTTGTGACCTTGGCTTGAGTTTGGATTGATGACTCCAATGAAGTCCAATCCCCATTGCATTAAAGGTTGGTCGATTGAGATTGGATGCAATGGAAGTGTTGCTAGCCTTTCCTTGCCTTTGAAGAATGCACAATTCTTGAAACTTTTGATCCATGTGTAGTAGTCACTAAACACTCTGGGCCAATAGTATCTTGCTTTCATGATTTTGAGTATTGTCACTCTTGGAGCAAAATGGCCTCCAGCTGCATCAACATGGAATTCTTGTAGCACTCTCTCCACTTGATCTATCTTAATGCATCTCAATAGAATGCCATTGATGTCCCTCTTGAACAAGACACCATCAATAAGAACATATGGGATAACATGCCTATAGCCTAAAATGCCTTCTTTCTGCTTTACTCATCCCATGAGGACACATGCATGTTCGAAGGAAGTACACCATATCTTGGGTCCATCAAGGAGTAGGTACATCATCTCTCCCTTCCTATTGATCATTTTGTAGAACAAAAATAGCCTCCTTCTCACTGTCTACTTCATCTTGTTGACCTAAGGCTAGTTTCTCACATAACTACTTCCCACAAACCAGCTTGGTGACCTTGATCTCAATGTCATATTCCACGACACAAGTGATCCTTCCTGCACGCTTCTCATTCGAGGTCCTTGTTGAGAAGTAATTCTTTAACTCCCACATGGGAGATGAATAGTTGTATTTTGTTGTTTGAAACCAAATGCTTAAACTTCTTCAATCCTCTTATTACCTTCAAGGCTTGTTTCTCAATAAAGGAGTACCTCACCTCATAATCTTCCAGACTCTAGCTGAAAAAAGCAATTGGTTGTTATGTACTTTCTTTGTTCTGTTGCACCAAGATTGTAGAAATTATGTCATTGCCACCAAAGGCATACAATATGAAATCTTTGGAAAAATATGGGTTCACAAGAGTTGGGGCTTGTGATATGGCTTCTTTGATAGCCTCAAAACTTTCTTGTCCCTTAGTTGTCCACCTAAATGTTAAGCTCTTATTCAACATCAATGTTATTGGCTTAACTGGGGTAGAAAATTTTAGAACAAACCTGTGGAAAAAAATTATTTTTCCCAAGAAGCTTTAAAGAGTCTTCTTATGACTTGGAAATGGCAATGCTCTTATTGCTTGAACTCTTTTTGGGTCAATTTCCAATCCTTCCTTTGATACGATATGGCCTATAATATTGCCTTCATGGACCAACAATATGCATTTTTGGGGTTAGTGACACCCCAAAACTCCTGCATCGTTGGAACACCTGCCTTAAGTGGAAGAGATGATCTGCTGCATTTTTGGAAAACACTGTAATGTCATCCAAATATATCAACACTACTTTGTTGATCAGCCCCTTGAATTCCATATCCATTTCCCTTTGAAAAGTGGCTCGGCATTGGATAATCCAAATGGCATTTTACTGTAGGCATAGGTGCCCCATTTGGTAGTGAAATCTATTTTGAATTGATCATCTTCTTTCACCATGATCTAGTTGTACCCTGAGTAGCCATCTAAGAGGGAGAAAATTTCTGACCCAGACACTACTTGCAAGATCTGATCCATTGAAGGGAGTGGGTAGTGATCTTTGAGGGAGGCTCTGTTCAAATCCCTGAAGTCAACACATAGCCTGATTTCTCCATTTTCTTCCTGACTAGGACCAGATTCGCAACGCCGCTTGATTTTTTGATTAGAAATATGATGCTTGCCTCTATCAACTTTTTTCAGCTCCTTCATCATAGGCTCTATATGTGGGTTGATTTTTCTTTGTTTCTACCTGATGGGATGAGTAGCTAGATCTAGTTTGATTGTGTGTTGTGCTAGTTTTGGATTGAACCCTCTTAGGTACTCCTAACTCTAAGTAAACACATCGGGAATTCTTTACAAAGTTGTATGAATTCATACCTTTCTTGTGTGGTGGCCACTTTGCCAATTTGAAGTGTTTTATCTTCTCTACTTGGGATTGACTCGAATCTTCTCCTTTGATTTGCATGTTAGCCTTCTCCTTTCGAACTGATCATTAGGATCAAAAATACATTACTGAGTGTCACTAAGTCTTTGGGATGCTTATTTGTATGCGTTGTACTATCTAATTCTTGTCAGATGCTGCTCTAGTCTACTCTGGTTTATAGCTGAGAATTTAGCTTCTTCTTATAGAAATATAATGATTTTGATCATTTTCAAACACTGCCAAACATGTATTATTATCTGGCACTACTGGCCTCACAACCACATGGATATACGGCTCATTCTCTGTCCCTCTTGATGTTGTCAACCACATCAAGCGTTGCTCTAACTGCTGCAAGTCTATCAGTAGCTTCATTCTCCTTCCTAGGTATGGACATAATATTGAAGGCCTCAAAATCCTCCATGAGATCCCATACCCTACTCTTGTAGTTTTTGAGCAGGTCATTTTTGACAACATTAAGTCCTCTGACCTAATTAGCAACCAGTTCACTGTCACCAAATACTTGCAAGTTCTTGATTCCCAACTTCCTTGCCCAATGAAGACCTTGGACTAAAGCCTCATATTCAGCAGTGTTATTTGAGCAAGTAAACTGGAATATGAAGGCTGAATAATATCTCATACCTCTGGGGGACATAATCATGGCTCCTCCTCCAGCTCCTTGTCTACTCCTTGAGCCATCAAAGAACAATTGCCATACCTCATTGTCATCCTTGTATTCTAGCTTGATTAGGTTAGGAAGAGGTTGATTCTCTTCATGTAGGCAGTAGACACCTAGTTCAGATTCCTCCATCTCCTTATAGGGGTCAAAAGAATGTTTTTTTAGCCCACTCATCTAGGGTCAAGTCTTGGATACATCCCACCTTGGTATCTATTTCATTAGTGTTTAGGAGGTCTTCTTGATCAAAATCTGAGTAGTTGGCATTGATTGGGCTAGGCACATAGGATTCAATATGATAATTAGAAATAGGTTCATATCTGATTGTGGCCTTCACCCCATACCTATTCCTAAAGAGCATATGTGACCAATCAGTAGATAGGTAGCCTCCAATTTTGGCAGTGAAGTCTCTAGACAGAGACAAAGCAAAATGTGGTGGTAGGTCTATGATTGACACGTTTTGTAAAACACTCACATTAGGGTAAGCGTGTAGAGTAAGACTCAGATCCTTGATGATTCCCTTAGTATTCACTAATATCTTATCTAATTGGACTACTCTCTAGAGATTACCTCATATTGGAGACCCAACTAATCAACTATTTGTTTGGGCATCACAAAATTACTAGTCATAGAATCAGTCATACAATTTTGCACCAATTTTTCTCCAACAATCAATGAGATATAGAAGTATGAGGTCTCAAGTTTTTACCTTGTTGTTCCCCATGGTTCCTAATAGGTCAATCTGCATTGGTAAGCACTCTTTCTTCTTGGTTAGGGGTTGATTTGAACTTAACCAATTTTTCATGGAAGTCTCTGTAATAGATCCCTCTACCCTTGAATGGCCGATGACTACCATAGTGAAATGTTCACACTTGTCCTTTTCCTCTCGCTTAATAATATTGAATGTGTTGTCCTTTTTGTTTCCCCTTCCCGACACACATTTATTTCTTGCACATGGGCTATTACAACCGGTGTTTGACTGGGTTTGGAAGGTGGCTTGGATTGGTTCTATATGTTTGGAGTTACACTTGGAACACCAAGACCTTGTGGAGTGATGGAAGATTGAGGGTCACCTGAATTCAGTGGATATTCCTCTCTAATACTTCTCTTTTGGACCATGTATCGGTAGCTACACTTTGAGAAGGGAACCGATTCATCCCACATAAGTCTTCGGCCTACCACCATTTGACAAGCATAATTTCATTTAGGGGTCCACCTTATGTAGCTCCTTGTTGTTGATCTTCCTCTCGGCCAAGTTCTTGTGGCACCATACTAGTTTACACCATCAAGGCCTTATTTAGCACACCATTAAAGCAAATTGATTGGTTGTGTGGCTAACTGCATGGAAAATACCAATCATATTCATGTGCCATATTGTTTTGTGTAGGAATCAATGCCTTTGATGTTGAAGTTGTCTTAGGATCATACAAACTGAAAGGTCTAATAGTTTGGGGATGTCCTTGGTTCTGGCTCTAGTTTAAGATCTGAGGTGGTGGCTTATTCTGCTTATACTGGGGTCTAGTTTGATATTGAGCCTGGGGCTAGTATGGCCTAGAACTCAGAGCTTGTTGTCTTTTGATGGTCACTAGCTCATTCCCAAAGTTACAAGTTGCTTCATCACCACTTCCTAAAAATCTTTAGAGGTATTAGATGATGAAGTGGAAGCTTCAACTAAGCTTTGACTACTGGGGGTGGGTATAGGAGCTAATGTAGGTGCTTAGCTAGTATTTGGGCTTCCTAACTTAGGGTATAGATGCATGGATGGCCTAGGAGTGATTTTCCCAGCTTGAATCGAATGGTTCTCATCCCCCATGGAGATGTTATATACCTGCAGGTAATGTAGTGCCCCCATTGACTGAATCATTAGAAAAATATTAGAATTTAAAGCCCTAAGAAAGTATAAGAAGGCACCTTCATTAGTGGGCTTTGCTACTGTTGGAATCTTATCCTAGGTCCACTAGAATCTGAGGTTGAATTATGTTAGCTACTCGTTTGGGGCTCTCTTGATTGTTTTTAGTTACTCCAACAAAGACAAGTTATCACCTTTCCCCCAAACTCGATTGTGAAGGGGCCATGCACAGTGGTTCTAGTTCGGATAGAGCTGCTTCAAGACTCCTGAACCATTGTAAAGCTTTCCCTTTGAATGAAGAGGTGAGAAGTTTGACTACAATTTCCATCTCATGGATCTCATGGATTGTACAAACATTTACAATATCTTGGACATGGTCACCAAGAGAAGTTTTATTTTCCCAGTGACATGTGGGATGATCTTTAATGTTGCAATCGAACTAGGTTTTGTGCAATCAAGGCAAGTGGACTACGCCAATGAAGTTGACATATGGATTTGGTTGTGCCATTCGATTAGCCCGAGAATCCTTACAGAGACTAAAAGAAAGGCCTTGCAGTGGAGGTGTTGACAAGGTTCTCGCTTGGTAGAGATGGAGACCTCTGAATTCTTCTTCCTCTCCTTTCTTTACCCGGGGATAAATGCAAGTATTAAAATATACCTTCTTTCCTTGCTCTAAACCAGGTTTTTCTCATGAATCTCCAAGCTTGGGCTACTAAAACCCAGTAAATTTGTTTCTTTTGGAGTCACCAGATGTACAATTTTAAGGCTTCTTAAATGCCAAAATCACAGCAAGTGTACATCAATCCCTAATGTAATAAGATGGAAACTTCTAAGTCCCACTAAGCGTGCCAAACCGATAATGTAAAATCATATCACCCCCAAATGAGTTCTACAGGTCTGATTTTCTAAGGTAGAGTCATTTGGTGTGATTGTGTAAATTTGAAATTTCCCCAAGGTGTGGGACCTTGCAAAATGGGAAAGCTCTCTAGATTGAAGGTTGGTTCCTTATTCCTTTGTTTAGGTGCATACGTAGAAACTTGCAATGGATCTATTCTTAATCCTAATCTAAAATTTACCACGGATATAGGGATAGAAGGAATACAGAAATTAAAACAAAGCTAAACGATGAGGTGATGCACCAAAGGAATGATGAATACTTATTTTGCTAATAGACACAAACCAGTAAAATGCATACAATAAACAAGCACATATAGCTAGATATATAATGGGAGACCATATGAAAGGAAAAGAGACAAGAAAGGATCTAAAATTGATCATAGATGTGTTTTATTGCTCGTAGATTGATATAGTCCATTACAAAGTTTCCAAGAGGCAGAAACGTAATGCAGTTTTTGATGGAAGGCCTGGACCCCACAAACCCTTTGCTAAAAAGATAAGGGAGCCTACAAAAAAAATAATGTCCAACCCTTTATAATGAATCCTGCCCCTGCATTTATAGATTCAATCCTGAAAGAAGAAAGAGAGAGAGAAGCGGGAAAAGTAGGTTGAAACTAAATGACTACTATTAATGCCTCGATGAAATATCCCCGGAAATCCATCTTTACTGCATCAATCCTTGGTTCGGTGCCTTGAAGGAAGATAAAAGCAGTGAAACAAATCAAATCGATCGGTTGTTGAGGCAAGAAGATCTTGGATTGAAATCGAAGACGTTTCCCCTATTTTCTTCACCTAACCTCCTCAAAATTAAATTTTCATACCTTCATGGCATGAGTGAGGCCAAGATATTTCCAACATGTGTCGATTTGCAAATTTCAAGCCCTGAGTCAAAAGATATGCCCCTTTGAATTTTGTATCAAGTTCATACCCGAGGGCGGGAAAACACCTTGAAAAATGGGTCCCCTTTTGATATGGGACACATGGCAGCCAAATTGGAACAAAATTGGGCCTTCACATCCATAATTTATCTTTTGCCCCTTTCTTCCGATTCTTGCTTTGGCTTTTACTCGGCCCAGATGCTTGACTTTTTCCTTGGGTGGAGTTGCGAGGCCATTTTGTAACTTCTACCCCTTTTGCGATAAAGGAAAAAAACAAAAATCTTCCCTAACGATCCGCTTTCCCCTATGACATACAAAGATTCTCAGCGCTCGTTTAGAAAAAAATTCTCTATTCACCCTTTGAAACAGTGTCAAACCGACACTTGGCATTCTTTGTTTGGCCTTTATACTTAGCCAATTTTGAAGCCTTTTTGTCAACCTTTTGACTCTATTTTCTGTTATGTAAGATCATGGTTGATCTAATATTTGGCCCTGGGGAAAAATATGGATAATGAGAGACCTTATACACAATGTACATTTTATAGTGTCTACATTCTACCCCTTTTGGGTTACGTGTTACAATAGGTAATATGAAACGTAAAAAAGTTAAGATGATATTAGGGTTGTCTAACTCTATGACATTGGTTTCGTTGTCGTGGGCTTAGATAGATGACTGAATAGGTAAGAAACTGGAAATGTGATTTATGGTCCACTTCATTTTGATTCTATGAAGGGATCGATATGTTTATTTTGCAAGGTAGGGACTCTAGGGTTAGTTGACTAGGATGATTATTGATTGGATGTCATAGATTCAGATAATAATATTGTTGAATCCCCCTCAAGTGATAGTTTTGGAGCTACAAGTTACCCCAACATAACGTGAGACAAAAAGTGGTAATTGAAGAAGATAAAAACTTCACATTGGTAAAGATTTGTTGATTAAAAGTGAGGAAAATGTTTCCCCAATCATATGTAAATGAAAATTATATGGTGGGTATGTATAAAGGTGGATAAAAGTGGTGAGAAGTCATGGGATGAAGAGGTTGATTTGGTTGATTGTAAGTTGATGGTGAATGGGCTAGGCGGGCAAGCGACGAGTGACATGGCATGGGAAAGGCAATAAGATGGAGGATAAACATGATTAGACATATGTTATCTAATTGAATAGGGTGAGCCGGGGATATGGGAGTTGGGTGAGTTTGGGACCAAGTGGGGAGTTGGGGACCGAGCTACCCGAGCGGGGGTAAGTTAGGGGCTGAGCTAGTCGAGATGGATTAGTTGGGGTGTGCATAGTTGGGCACCTCGTGGGGTGGGTGGCTCGATTGGGGCTTGGGGTTGGGACAATATCATGGTGTGGGTGTGTGGGAAGGTAATATGTTCATTCATAGAAAGATGATTCACAAATGTGACTCAATTTGGTAGATATGAAATGAGGCTAGGAAGAGAGCTTGGCATGGGAAGAAGGGAGAGTGGGGGAAGGAGGGAAAGATATGGGTTAGGTTGTGATGCATGAGAAGGGAGGTAAGAAATTGGCGTAGAGGGTTAGGTCAATCACAATAGCGATCAAGTTGGGAGGTGGAGAGGATAGGAATCATGGAGGAAAGCATTAAGGAGTGACTCAGTGTACGCAATGAGTTATTTATGTGACTAATGGGGATGGTGAGTGGAGTGGAGGGAGGTGATTATGATAAGGGTGGAAACTCAAAGTTAAATGAGTGACCTAGGAATTTGGAAGGGTTAAGTAGCTCACTTAGGGGATGCGGGGGTGAATTAATAGACATGTCACACAAAGGGTAGATGTATGGGTCATGGCAATGACCCACATTATAAGTATGGTACAGTGTAAGGGAAAAGGAAGGAATGGGTGAAGCGAAACAGAAGTGATTAAAAATCTTTGTTACGATTATGACTCACCTTGGGAAGATAAGAGTGAGGTGATCGGCTTGGGGGCATTTGGGGTGAGCGAGCTGACTCACAAGCATGACTCGACAAGGGGGAGGGTGGTGAGAGGAAAGCAATGGAGTTGAGCTCAGCTTGGGATGAAGGGAAAGTTAGGGTTCAAGTTTTGAGGCATGAGAAGGGAGGTAAGAAAGGTGAGGGTAGAGGGTTAGCTCAGTCACAATAGTGACTGGGTTGGGAGGTGAGGAGGAGAGGGGTTAGGGATTTCATCATTAGGGAGCTACTCGAGTACGCATCAAGTCATTAATGTGACTTACTAGGGATGGTGAGAAGAGTGAAGGGAGCTGGTGAGGATTAGCATGGTGACTCAAAGTCACATGAGTAACTTAGGCATGTGGAAGGGGTGTGGTGTCCCCATATTTCACCCTGAAATCTAGAACTACCCATTTGAAAAAAAAATTCTTCTTTTTAAAATAACATGTCTTTTGTGTTTTATTGCGGGAGATGTTTGCATTATGTTAGGATATTCCTATTGAATCATATGAGCCAATTTTTACAAATACCCATATGCCCAAATTCATTTTATCCCTTCGCCAAGTTTTATCTACGGAAATTTTTATTTAATTATTTATTGAATAAATAATGCCTTGTTTGAAGTAAATTGTGCTCCAGTTGAACCCTGTTGAAGTTTTTCATGCCAATATTCACATATATCAATAGGGTTTTCATCAGGAATGAATCCTGAGCTTTTTTGTGACTTCTGGCAACTTTTTTTGTTTTTTATTTATTTCTTTTACATTTTTCTCCGATTTTCTCCTCGGTTTCTCTGTGATATTCCCCTAGGTCAATTCTTTCACCAGTATAGTCTATTTAATTTCCTGAAGCATCTGGAGATCATCTACCAACACAACGACATAAGGAATCAGCCTCAAAATGCAAGATTCTAACCAAAAATGATGAATTCATGCACAAAAAGCCTCTCCTAGGCAAGTCACACTTTTTGGGAATGAATAGGTTTAAGCTGTAGTGGGATTATTGGTAGCAACAGGTAGGTGGGAATTTATTACCCACTGCAGTGCCTTACAGGTGAAAATTAACATGATGTCAAAGTCACTTAAGTTGCGATGGGAAAATTAGAGGCGGTAGGTAGGCGGGAATTTCTTACCTACCTTACAGGGTAAAAATTCCCATTATAAAATAAAGAAAAAATCACTTAAAGTACCGATGGGAATTTTTCACTACCTAAAGCAAGCTAAATTTTCCCATTAAAAGGTTTTATTCACTCCGAACAAGTCAAACTTTTCAAAGGAGACTAATTTTAATGCATGTCACACTTTTTGTAAATTCACTTAAGCTGCAGTGGGAAAATTAGAAATAGCAAGTAGGTGGTAATTTATTACCTGCCTTGCAGAGTAAAAAATCCCATGATGAAAGGAAAATCACTTAAGTGGAAGAAGGGATTTTTAGAGATGCAGTGCAGGGTGAAAATTCCCACCAGAAGTTGACTTTTTAAATTTAGAATTCACCCATGTCAAAAAGTGTGACCCATTTGGTGACTAAACAATGATATTAATGGTATTTATTAATAGTTGTTTTGCCTAATTTTGACACCCAGGATGAATAGAAATTCAATGCATGAGGATAAGCCAAAGTGAACTGAAGGTAGCATGCTAAAAATAAATAAATTAAATTTATTTAATTCCAGCCAACAGCATGCAAAAATACGCACCCAATTTAGGTGAATAAACATCATTGTTTATTAATTAATTGCCAGGAATAGGGTGGACAATTATTAGAAATAGAATTATGAGGGTTATATAAGCATGGGCTGTCATAGTGAAGATGTAATTAATTATTTTTGCAAAGGATTGCAGCTCGGATAGTTTTGGCACCCAAGGAAGGAGGATTTTTGCATCAAAAAGTGTTTTTCATTGCCGAAAAGCTTCAAAGTTTAGCACCTAGGGTTGGAGGAGCTTGAGTTAAGCCTTGTTAATTATCTGCATGTTGGTATAAGTGCCCAGGTGAAGTTGAAAATATTTATGCTTGCTTGCATGTAAACAAAGCCTCAAATTTTAGGGCAGCAGGATTTATATGCAAATTTTTGTGATAAAATCAAGTGTTCATGCTCTCTGGATTCCATCTTTTTCTGAATAAAATTACAGGTATCCATCACAAGTGCTCAAATCAATGTCAAGTACATTGAATATATCTTCCATATCTAAAGAAGTTTTCAAATCTACACAAATTGATCCAATTACAAGGGAATCTGGTAGAATTAAAAGAAAAAGAGCTCATACAAAGATTGTTCCAGCCATGATGAAGCATGATGAAAGAAAAGGATCAACAAAATCATGCATAGCTTTCAGATTTGCTGAAGTCAATGATACAGATAATGGCCCTACACCTATCACCAATTTAATTGATAGATCCAGATGTCATAATTACAAAGGCTTCCAGTAAAAATTCATCCTCTTATTTCTGACACAACCTGTGTAGAAGTCAGTGCATGGGAAATTCCTTCCAGGATCTTGTGCATGTGCTCCCAATCTTCTATTTGAAGCCTTCATTGAATTTAATTTTCATGTACAGAAGAATAATTTCAAAAGCTTCAAGGATAGAAGGGAATATAGGTCAAACGCAATACTTGCAAACGAAATTCGTAGTCACCTACTTCCGAGATCCAGTTTTGTGAGAATCAAAGGCAAGGAAGTGTTACAACTTTCTTCTTATTTCTTTTCCTCTTTCTTCTTTCTCTTATTTTCTCTAATAAAGTAATTGAGCGATCAATTAAATTATAAAACTTAAGTGATTGGTTTAAAAGTCATTACTTGAAGAATTCAATTACTTGGAAATAGGTTGACCATGCAAAATAGAAGGTTCTATTTTTCAGTTATAAATCATGCATGTTATGCAAAGAGGAATTCCAAGAGGAAGATTTCCAGTTATTTCCTTTTCATATCTTCCACATGTGGGAATTCATTTAAAGCTTCTTATTTGTAATTTCCCTTTATACACTATAAATAGAGGAAGAACCTATGGATTAAATGATGAGAATTTGTAAGCAGCCTTCTTGTGTTCCATACTTTTTGCTGAAACCCCTGATAGCTATTTGAAAGTAGAGGAATAGAAAGGAGCATATTTCCGAGAACTTTGTGTCAATGGTGCACTTTGTTTCTAACTTTATGTCTTAGATCTATTCATAAACTTTGTGTTATTCTAGATCTAGATCTGAAAGTTTCCTTTGCTTATAATTCTGTATGTTAATATCTATCTATTTTACCTATGTGCATGCAATCAACTCTGTAATCTATTGATTGGGTTGCACATCTTCCCCCTTTCATTCTGTGTTTCTATTATTTTCCCCTTCTTTAGATATTTCCTTTCTTTTACAGTTTTTTACTTGTTGCAAAACTATTTAGCTATGGTTCATGAGCTACATGGTTAAAGTAATACCAGCAAATAGATATTAGCAAATTTAATTGACAAATCTTACACAGGAGCCTCACCGGTAAATGAGGGAGATTTATCTCATGACTGCCTAGGTTTTCGGCTATGCAGAAAATCTAGCCAACAGGGTGAGTATACCACTTAGGGAACATGGGGGTAAAGTAATAGATAGGTCACACAGAGGGGAGATTGGTGGGTAATGGAAGTGACACACATTATAATTATGGAGGAGGTAAGGGAAAAGGAAGGAATGGGTGAGATGGAACAAAAGGAATGGATGAGTCATGATTATGACTCACCTTGGGAGGAGAAGAGCAAGGTGAGCTTGAGGTGGGTTCATTTGGGATGAGGAGCTGAGTCACAAGTGTGACTCGGTGAAGGGGAAGGTGGTGAGAGGAAAGCGAAGGAGTTGAGGGCAAGGCCAATTCATAAGGGTGACTTGACTAGGATGTACAAGTTTAAAGCAATTTGGGAGGGAGTTACAGCACGATAAATTAGGTGGCTCAGTGAGTGGATAGGGTGACATGTTGAGCGAGTTAGGAGGGGATAGGTGTGGTAAAATGAAATGGCTGAATCGTTGATATGACTTGGCAAGGTGAGTCAATATGGGTACAGAGCGGCTCGATAAGTCACTAGAGTGACTCTTTGGGGTGAATTAGAATGGGTGAGAGTGATGGGTAGGGTAGGAGGTGATGAGAGTGAGAAGCTTGTGGGACAAGTTAGGCGAGCTTAGGGAGGGGTGGGTAAGTGGGCGGTGATCTAAGTGAGAGGAAGATAAGTGAGGTGTATGACTCATTTTATGAGACGATGACGCAAAAATAGAAAATGGTTAAAAATGTAAATGACATATAAATATAAAATTATAAATGATAAAAATGATGTGATGGGACCATACAAAGTGAGGTAATGTAAAAATTCCCTAAAAATTAATGGGATTAAAAATTTGTGTGGAAGGTATAAAATTCCCATGGAGGCTTGTTAAAAATGAGGTCGATTGCAAACATGTAAATGACTTGGTTGTGATGAGAGAGTGCAAGTGCTATGTAAGCGTATGAGTGTTCTTTGAAAAACATTGTTGGTGAACACATGATGATCTTGAAGACATGAGATATGAGATGATAAGTGAGCTAAAATGGGAGCTTAAACAAGGTCTAAGCCACAAAAAGTGGCGTACTAACCATGTGACTAATGGAGATATTGTGTTTGCGTATGAGAGTTAATTACTTCTTCAATTAAAGACCTAGAAGAAAATGAGTGAAAACACAATCCAATGTGTAGGTGTGAATGAAATAGGTGATTGGTGAGTAGTGAAATGGAAGGAAATTGTAATATGTGTATTACTCTACTTCTAACTAGCATCCATAGCCTCGATGGAGATACATTTTATTCTAATCATAGAATTTATCTACTTCCACCAAGGTCCATATCCCCAATAGAAATTACTAGAAATACCCCTAAGAGAATGTTTGTTACTAATTGTTTTGTTTATTTTTCTATTGAAAAGTTTACTTTCACTTTTGACTTTATTGATTTTTTTTTCACATGATATTCAGCTCTCTCAATTTGCCAAGGGGTTTAGAACCACAAGTGGCTTAATGGAGGAAATGGGAGTGACGATGGATACGTAGTTAGAAAGTGTTAACAAATAATGCCTTAGGTTATTCAAGACAAGTGTGTGTGAGGGTGTGTGGATATCTATGAGGACAGTAATTCTTAATTCACCAAGTAAGGAGAGACCAAGTTCAAGTAATTGTAGTAGAGACTATTGACTCACAAAATGTGACAACAAAATGATCAAAGTGTTCACTAATTTTTTTGAAACAAACGAAAACGTGGAATTTGAATGAATTGTAAATGAAATGTGTACCAATGAGGGGAGAATTGGAATGGAATATGAATAAGTATAGACAAGGCAGAAGAATATCTGTGAACAAACACTATTTATTGCAATTTTGGGGATTTATATTTTTGGATTTTTTTAAAAAGTGTTTAGTTGTGTGTGTTTGTGTTTTTTTCAATGATGATGGTCTAGGATGTGTGGAAAATTAGGTCATGTCTAAAATCCATCCCGATGAGAGAAGCGGAATGTATGGAGTCTGCAGAATGTTGTAGTGAAAACATATGAAATTCCCCCCAGTCTATATAGAGACTAGATGAGTGAGAGACATGATGTATAAAAGTAAATGATAAATGAGATAGATTATTGGAGTGGTGGGGATGATGGGAATGATAATAAAATATAAAAATCAAATCAAATCCATAGAATGGTGAGAGATGAATAATGTGAGTGTGGAGATGAGCCATGTAAGAAAGGTGTTGAGGATGGTGGATGTGTAAGAACGTAATGGTTGAGGACATGAGAATAAATCAATGGTATAAGGTAAAGTGTTATGAAGCATGGTGTTAGTGATGATGTCATGTCGACAATGAGTGGTGTTTGGAGGAATTGTGAGGGTCGAGGGTGTGATTTTGTGATGAATTGGTATAATAATGAGATAATAACATGAAATAGGAAGTAGAAATTAAAAATGAATGTCAAACAAAGGAGAATATGAGAGAAATTGGAAAGGATGTGGAAGTTTAAATTTATGTGGAGGAGTCTTGTGAGGAACATTGGTAAGAAAAATGGTTGTGTTGTTGTGACAGATGGTGGGAACAAGGGAGGAGATGATAATAAAAATGGTGCCTGAATGAGTAGTGATGAATGTAATAGGGTGAATGTGAAATAAATCCTCAAAGGAGGTACAACAATGGGAACACACCGAGGTGACTTGCAAGGAAGGGATGAAATAATATGTATATATGAATAACTAGGAATAGAGGGAAGATGAGTGTGAATGACTTTAACAAATGAAATACGATGTAATGGTGGGGACAAAAGCAAAAATAGTGCTTGAATGAGTGATGATTAAGGGATTAAGATGCATGTGGAAGATGGAAGTAAGGTAGATGAATTCATGTGTGAAACCTAATGTGATGAAGGTAAAAATGGAGGTGGAGTAATTTTTGATGTGATAAGTTGAGTATATATGATTAAAGCAAATGAATAATGAGGGGAATTGATGGGTCTGATAGAAGCACATGGTGATAGATAAATAGATAGATGTGATGATAAAATGAAAAACTCTCGAAATGATGAGGATGATACTACGTCCATAGAAGAAGGACATGATAGTGGATATTGATATGAGGATGAGGTAGATAATGATTTATTATGGGAGTAGGATGGTGTTGAGTTCAAGGTGGAAGCATACATTAAAGTTGTGGATTGTGAATTGTTTGATATAGATGATGAGACACTAAAAGTGCATGATGATTGCGATATAGTGGGAAGTGAGGAATTGAATGATGAAGGGATGACATATGGAGAATAATTATGAATAGTAGTTTTGAAAATATTGGATGGGTGTTAGTAGATGAAAGTGGATGAGATGGCAATTCAATGAAAATGTCTCCATTGTCAAAAAGCTATTGAATGATATTGCAGAGTTGAGGAAATAATTCAAGAGAATGACCATCAAGCAATGGTAATAATGTGTTTCATAAGAGGTAGACCAAAATGGTAGGGGTGGTTTGGGAGGGAGATTGATGTGATGGCGTCAAGTAACTTATGGAGAATAGAAAAAGATGGCTTAGTTAATGGAGTGAATTTGTGAGGGGGCTACATGAGGCTAAAAGACCTAGGGGAACATAATGAATGCAAAGATGTGGGTGTAGAAGGTGATGAAGTATGAAGAGGATTAGAGTGGATGACATTGTGAACATGGGAGTGTAATGGTGTGGTAGGTGGTGAAGGAATGAAAACATGTGGAAATAAGGGGGATGACTAAGATGGACATCCTCGAGGCATTGTGTCATGTACACGGCCTCATCAAATGTGTGTATTGGATGAATTTATAAGTGGTGAGAGATGTGAGGGATGTAACTTTCGGAAAAGAGACCAATGATCTCATATTGCGGAAATGGAAATGAGATGTGATGAAGAGAGCATTCCAATGCACAAAAAATTCAATAATGGACTTGTTATCATATTATTGAAGCATGTAAATACCAGTGAGTGTTGCTTTGGGTGCTCTATGGATGGATAAGTTGGATAATAATGTGTTTAAAAGTTGTGTGAATGTGTAAATGTTATGTTGTAGGAGGTGTGAATAATAGTCAAGTGTGTGGCGTGTCTACAATTTGTGTGAATGTGTAAATGCTATGTTATGGGAGGTGTGAATAACAATCAAGTGTGCGTCCAATGAGTAAAATGGAAAAGTGTGGAGAAGGAGAGCTTCGTCATGTTGAATGAGGTGGCATGCATAGCATAGTAAATGCAAATCATGTTGGGAGTCCTTGGTGCCATAAAAACTTTTCAAATGTGGGAAATTTGAAATGTTTTGGGTAGGGATGGCATGGTACCATGGGGTGAATATGATCATTGTAAATGGCATGATAAGTCAGTGTGGGTGGGATCCCCCCAAGTGTTGGAACTAGATATTTACAATGTGGTCAAAAAGGTGGTGATGGAGAAAAATAGGGTTTGAATAATCATTTAAATGACTAGAATCCATGGGAATGATAATGGATATGAATTTAAAACATGATTGGAGAAATTCAGCAAATGGTAGGACCGAGAAAAAAAAATCACAAGTTAGTCGAAGTAGTTGATTGGGTATGGAACAATCAAGAATCAAAAAAATGTATAATGGATGATATGGAAGGATACATGACATATGTTATCAGAATCGACTGGGAAAATTATGGGGTGGAAAAATCACATCACGGTTGTACTTGTGACTAAGACTGAGAAAATTAAAACTTGAAATGGATGAGTGAAATAGATACGACAAAGTGTTAGAAGAGTGAATAATAGAAATAGTCACATATGTGACTCAGAAACAATGAATTTTTTTAATCTCAAGGTAGGACAAAGGGGCTCGGTCTAATTGGTTTCCTATAAAATTTTCAATCACCCTCACCCACATGATTTCATCTCTCTTAAGCACTCTTGAACCCCTAAATCTTGGAATAATAAAGGTATACTTGATTTTTCTTACTCTTTTTCTTTCATATCTCAGGTTTTTAAGGTCTTGAAGAACTAAAAGTGAACCATAAAGGATAGATACAAATTTCTGTAATACTATTCTATCGATATTTCAACACATGTGGGAATTCTGAATTACAATTAGTTTGTGATATCCATGTAATTTTTGGTGAATCGCAACTATGATTGTCTTGCAATCTGAGTCAGGTATACTTATCATTTTAATTTACTATTTTTTCATTTTACATCAATAAAATGTATTTATCTCCTTAAAAGGGTTAGGGATCTGACTAAGGTAGGTCCCCTAACCACCAAAAATAACTAACATTTTTCAAGTGTGCTTGTGTGCAGGTTTAGATTCAGATCTGGAAGAGTTTTACCCACTTTATTCAATGAAAGAAACTACAATTGTCCCTCTCTTCACAATGGCAACATAAGCCCATTTTGTTTTAGTAGCATTGATTTGGAGTTTTCATATTAACTAATCCATCTTGCAAGTGATCCAAATCAATGCATACATTTAGATCACCTACAAGATGGATTAGTTAATATAAAAATACCAAATCAATGTTACTAAAATAAAATGGCCTTTCATAGAGGTACCCGACGTGGAGGTGTTAGATCTCGAGGAGACGTCTTTAGGTGCCACGAAGTCCGAGAAATCACCTATTGAATATATAACGTGTTTTGGTCTTAGTGCTCTTAAGGGACTATGCCCTGGACGAGGTACCCGAAATCACAAGGAGCGTAAGGAACCAAAACAAAGCCTCCACTAGAATTCACTAGGCCATTAGGACATGTTCCCACATATGGTTTGGTCCCACGAGGTACCGTTTGCAAAATATAGCATCTGGCAGCCTTACACTCACTCAAACTACACTATTTCACATGTTTGCAAACAATATGACAGCAAGAGAACCGAATGGAGAAGAATAAAACCACGAGAGTCTTTTGTATAGGGTCTTGGCATTGAGGTTTTAGATCTGACGAGACATCTCTAGGTTCCGTGGAGTTTGAGAAATCACGTGTCGAAGATATAGCGTGTTTTGGTCTCAGGGCTCTTAAGGGACTACGCTCGGATGAGGTAGCCCGAAATCACAGAAGTGTAGGGAACCAAAACAAAGCCTCCACTAGCATTCACTAGGCCATCCAGACATGTTGGTGTAGACGGTTTGGTACCACAAGCTACCGTTTGCAAAATATAGCATCTAGCAGCCTTACACTAACTCAGACTACACTATTTTGCATGTTTGCAAACAATAGGACAACGAGAGAACCAAATGGAGATGGATAAAACCGTGAGATAATTTCATAGAGGGCCCCAATATGGAGGTTTTGGATCTAACGAGATGTCTCTAGGTGCCATGGAGTCCAAGAAATCACATGTCAAAGATATAGCATGTTTTGGTCTCATGGCTCTTAAGGGACTACGCCCGGACGAGGTAGCCCAAAGCACGGGGAGCATAGGTAACCAAAAAAATCCTCCACTAGTGTTCACCTAGCCATCCAGACATTTTAGCATAGACACTTTGGTCCTACAAGCTATCACTTGTTAGGGCAAAATCACAACACCTGGATGTTTCAGATTTCTAGTTGATCACTCTAGCATCAGTGTGATTGCATAACATTGAATACTTTCTTTGAGTGTGGGACTCGTTAAAATGAGAAAGGAATCTCCAAAGAAGGCTAGTTCCTCTTCCTAAACTACTACCACAAGCTATTCCAGTGCGGGCAAGCTAATCTAATCCTAATCTAACCATGCCAAGAGACAGAGAGAGAGAGAGAGAGAAAAGGAAAAAGCAGAGCCTACACTAAAACGGTGATACACGAGAGAAGGAAAATGTTGAACATCTATAAAAGCGCCATGGACAAAGAGAGGTGAGTGATGGGAAGGATGGACAGAGATGCATCACGAGGCCCAAGGATAGATTTCACACGAGAAAATGTCCCAAAACTCCATGAACACAACTCCAAACCTGCAATGAACATTCAAACATGCAAAAATACCTGCAATGAAGAGAGGCAAGAAGAAAACAAGCAAAAGAACGAGCAAGGATGGACAGATGCATCACAAAACACGTTTTTGTTGCTTGAAGTTTACCAGAACATCATTTCAATAGTAAAAGGAAAAAAATGCCATTACTGAGAGAGAAGGGAGGAGGTTCGAACTCCATTTTCAACCCTGGAGAAGAAAAGAAGGGAGGGCAGAGCTGAAAAGATGAACCGCCTTTTGAAAAATGAGCCAAATCTGGCTTTTTACAATGCATGGGTCGAGCCCAGGAGAGAGAAAACATGAAAAAACATGGGAGCCATTCTCATTAAAATGTAGATGCATTGAAACATCACATGGGCGTCCTTAAGAATGACCCATGCCCGATGGTTTTGGCCGTGGCCATGTTGAAGAAGAATGCGACCCATTTGCATTAAAACTGGTTGTTGAAACGTCAATTCAGCCATTACACATGTGCCAGAGACGTTTCTTGATTTTCTCTCTCCAAACTGAACCAAAATGCAAGATTGACCTTGGAATCGTGTAGATAATTTCACCAGCTTTCCATTGATATAAAGAACGTGAAAATCCGAGCTCTGGATCGAAAGATATGGCGATCTGAAGATTTAGGGCAAAAAAAAGGCCAAAACGGATATTTGAATTTTTCCCACGCTCTGCCACTTGGATGACACGTGTCGGGTGCTGATTGGATGAGAAATTCTCTCTCCTTCCCTTTCCGTGGGTTTTCCTTTGAAAATTTTGACTTTTTATAACTTTGGAAAATTTTCCATTTTTTCCCCGCGCCCCCGCCACTTGGGACACGTGGCGTGATCTGGTTGGAGGACAGGGGCGCGGGGTCATCCTTGTCTTTTAATTTTTTGGCCCAAGACTTTTGTCAAATTTTCCTAAGTCTTTCCTAGCTCGAACTCCCCACCTTAGGACACGTGTCTGTGTCTATTAGCTCGGGCCGACCCTTCAAACCTTGCCCTTTGAAAATTTTTGGCCAAAAAACACTTAGCCAATTTCCATTGCGCTTCCCCTTGTGACACATGTCACATGCTACGATTCGCGGGCCTCCTTGTCTCTTTTCGGCCACTTCACCTTTTCACATCCCATGCGTACTTTTGGCCTAGATGTCCCAAACCATCTGGGACAAATTTCTCGAACCACCCGATTCGGGCTTCCTTGTCCCTCTTTGCGGCGAAGACACGTGGCAAGATTCCATTGGCTCTCGGCTCTTTCGGCTTTTCACGTCCCACGCGTACTTTTGGCCCGGATGTCCCAAACGAAAGTCCTCTGTTTCGGCTGAACCGGCCGGTTCATGTCCCCGCATACTCTTGTCCCAAATGTCCTGATTTTGCTGGGACAAATATCTCGAACCACCGAAATGGGTGACTTTGCACCAAACCGGCGGCGATCCGCGTCCCCGTCGCGTACTTTTTGTCCCGGATGTCCCACACTGCGTGAAATGAAGACTTAGACATTTTTTCCTTTTTTGGCGGTTCGGCTTTTCGCGCCCAGCGTGTCCGCCCGATGTCCCAAGCTTCCCGGATGTCAGGTGCTGGACGTTCCCCAAGGACCTGCACGGGCTAGGACTTAGCTGATTTTCTCTGCATTTCGCCAAGCTTGGCTTTTGCAATTTTTTCACATTTTTAAAACTTGTTGGGTTTTCTTCTTGGACAGGAGAGTTAGAAGAAGCCGAGGGGACCCCAGAAACATGATTTTGGGCCTTGAATCAATCTATCTTGCTCGGGACTTGAATAATCTGATGCATGTTATCAAAATTACCTTGGGGGTGAATTTTGGATAACAGTTTTGGCGACTCAGTGGGGTCATCTGCCTGCTAGATGAATGATCAGTAGCCTGAAGCAATCCATTGGGCATGGAGTCATGAGTAGTAACTGAAAACTGATCTGAACTTTGAAAACTTCCCTCTGAACCACTTGAAACCCACTGGACATGGAGTCATTCTCACCAAAATGCCACTGAAATGGACTGTGCAAGAGCAAAACCAGCACCACAAAAACTATGTACAGAACTGAAAATCATACATGCTCCAAATGGAACATGCAGAGTGTGCACAAGCACTTCTTCTGCTGAAAGCAAACCTACCTACTCTACTCTAACTGGAAGCAAAGGCAAGCTAAACAAACCCTGCAATTGGTTGTGAGAAATAGCTTCCCTTTCTCAAAAGTGGCAGCCATGCAATTGATTTGGCATTGAACATGGCTGATTGGATGAATGGAAAATCAACAAGAAGCTGGTCTTCCACCCAAATCATCAAGGTATCAGCTGAAGGAAAATTCAATACCTCTTTTAGTTGCTCTGCATTTGGATTGAAGAGGTATGACAGCTGATCCTTGGTACTTTGTAGCTCACCCTCATGCTCAGAAGCAAGCATGACTAGTTGTGACTTCTCCTTTGGCTCCAATAAAGCCAAATACCTGATTGGGAAAGGTCTGATCCGTTTGATATGCCCATAGCTCTGATTTTCAACTCCAAAAATGGAGTCTTCTTGTAGACCCTCTTGAATGGATGGTGTGGAAGAAATGGTGAAATTCCTCTGTCCTTTCTCTTCCTCCAATGAAGAACATGAAAGATTAAAATCTTCCAATCTTGGTTCCAAAGAGCTGCTATAAGATGCAGGCTGCTGCAAATGAATGTTCTCCTTCATGACAGCAGACTCAAGTGTTTGGAATGTGGATGATGAAAGAGAGAATGGTGGAAACTCAACCGGCTCTTCTCCATCAAAACAGTCCTCCAAATCTGACAGATAAACTGCCTCATGGCTGTCCTGCTGCAAATGCTCCACTTCCTCCATGGTGTCTTCTTGATCTGTAACTTGACCACCATGGTTTCTTTCACCCTCCAACATTGAGTTTGAGAGATCAAACTCCTCTTCAGTACTAGAACTTGAGAGAGATGAAGTAGAAAGAAGAACTGAAGGTTCTCCTGTAGCTTGCTTTGTGCTCAAAGCCCTTGGATCTGCATTTTCTCCTCCACAACTAGAATGTGCTCCTCTTCTTTTGGATTTGGAGCAGCTTCTCCTTTCTCAATGTTTGAAGACAATCTTGCTCTTGATTGAACTCTTCCTCTAGCATGAAGTTTGTCAAGTCAAACTCTTCGATCTGCTGCTCTAGAGGACAAGTTGGGACTGCAAGATCTTCTTCTGAGCTTTCTTCCTTTATGGCTGATTGTGTAACTTGAATTGAATCAGCATTCCCTTCAAATAGAGTGCCAACATGGACACTACTTTCTGAGAAAACTGATTGCTGATCTGCTTCTTCTTTTTGCTCTTCTTCTGCTGCCACAAAATCAGTCTTAACCACCATTTGTTCAACCTTAGCCTCTTCTGTAGGTTTAACCATCAAGGGGATCTTTGTCATCCCAAATTTGGCAGCCCAAACCCTCAAGTTTATCTGTCATTTCTTTTCTGTTGGGCTCCTCTTCTTTGTTGTCCTTCATGGCCGATTTTTGTAATTTCTTCTTCCCCACATGGAATTGGGAATGCAAGAGGAGGGATGGGTTGTAACTCAATTGATTTGGAAATTTTTGTGGTGGTAGAGGAGGTGAAACCTCTTGTTTCTTTGGGGAGAGTGTATTTCTTTTAGCTCTTGTGGAGGGGATGATGACTGTTTGGAAGGAAAAAGGAAAGAAGAATTGAGGTGTGGTGGAAGGCGAGAGGTGGAGACATGGGATCAACATTTGGGACAGCGAGATGGGAGTTTAGAATTTGTAATTCCAAATGAGATGGTGTTGCTTGAGTAATGGGAAGAGAAAAACCAGATGATGGTGTAGAACTTACCCATTGACAAGGTTGTTCAACAACAAGTGTATAGGCCTCTATTTCTGTTGTCCATTGTGCAAGTTGGGGCAGCATCTTCATCATGAAGTCCAGCTTCTCCTGAGGGCTGAAGTGTCTTGGAAAAGGGCCTCCCCATGGACAAGGAGTCCTGTAACCAATTCTGAAAGCTCTCATTTGAGCTGTTGCTCTGGACTACACCATCTTTACCTCCATCTTTTGGATTTTCTCATCAGACCAGCATCTTGCATCTGATTGTCTTCATTATATGCATACTCTTGCTCTTGGAAAGCTCCATAGCCAAACTGATTTTGGCATTGCTGCTCATATGGGTATGCATGCTGATTTTGAATTTGTTCAAAATGCTGATTTGGAGGATTTAAAAAACATGTTGGAGGTGGGAAACATTGCTGCTGTTGTTGTAAATGTGAGTTCCATGATGGAAATGAAGTCATGATTACACAACTTCATGGAATGGAAAAGAATGAAAGAGATGGAAAGAAGGATGGATGGAAATGGATGAAAACGGGTCTGCAACTTTAGAAATGGGTTGTTGATCAGATGGAGTCGCCAGATGTGTTTGCAAGTGCCTCCAAAGGCTGAAATCTTCACAGGAACACACCAACCTGCAAAAGATGAAGTGGAAGACCTCTAAGGTCCCACCGGGCGTGCCAAAACTGTTGATGCAAAATCACAGCACCCCTGGATGTTGATCAGATTTCTAGGTTGATCACTCTAGCATCTAGTGTGATTGCATAACATTGAATCCTTTCTTTGAGTGTGGGACTCGTGAAAATGAGAAAGGAATCTCTAGAGAAGGCTGGTTCCTCTTCCTAAACTACCTGCCACAAGCTATTCCAGTGCAGGCAAGCTAATCTAATCCTAATCTAACCATGCCAAGGAGACAGAGAGAGAGAGAGAGAGAAAAGGGAAAAATAGAGCCTACACTAAAACGGTGATACACCAGAGAAGGAAAATGTTGAACATCTATCAAAACTGCCATGGAACAAAGAGAGGTGAGCAATGGGAAGGATGGACAGATGCATCACAAGCCCAAGGATAGATTTCACACAGAAAATGTCCCAAAACTCCATGAACATAGCTCCAGACCTGCAATGAACATTCAAACATGCACAAATACCTGCAATGAAGAGAGGCAAGAAGAAAACAAGCGAAAAACGAGCAAGGATGGACAGATGCATCACGAAACACGTTTTTGTTGCTTGAAGTTTGCCTGAGAACATCATTTCAATAGTAAAAAAAAAAACACCATTACGAGAAGGGGAGGAGGTTTGAACTCCATTTTCAACCTGGAGAAGAAAAAAGGGGGAGGGCGAGAGCTGAAAAGATGAACCACCTTTTGAAAAATGAGCCAAATCGGCTTTTTACAATGCATGGGTCGAGCCAGAGAGAGAGAAAACGTGAAAAAACATGCAAGAGCCATTCCTCATTGACCAAATGTACATCTTCATTAAAACAGCATGGGCATCCTGGCCATCTTTGAAGAAGAATCGACCCATGCATTAAACATTGTTTCAGTTTGGCCATGTTGAAGAAGAATGCGACCCATGTGCATTAAACTGGTTGTTGAAACGTCAGTTCTGGCCATTACCATGTGCCAGAGATGTTTCTTGATTTTCTCTCTCCAAACTGAACCAAAATGCAAGATTGACCTGGAATCATGTAGAGAATTTCATCAGCTTTCCATTGATATAAAGAACGTGAAAATCCGAGCTCTGGATCGAAAGATATGGCGATTTGAAGATTTAGGGCAAAAAAAGGCCAAAACGGATATTTGAAATTTTCCCGCGCTCTGCCACTTGGATGACACGTGTCGAGCTGCTGATTGGAAATTCTCTCTCCTTCCCTTTCCGTGGGTTTTCCTTTGAAAATTTTGACTTTTTATAACTTTGGAAAATTTTCCATTTTTTCCCCGCGCCCCCGCCACTTGGGACACGTGGCGTGATCTGGTTGGAGGACAAGGGATGCGGGGTCATCCTTGTCTTTTAATTTTTTGGCCCAAGACTTTTGTCAAATTTTCCTAAGTCTTTCCCTGGCTCGAACTCCCCCACCTTAGGACACGTGTCCTGTGTCTATTAGCTCGGGCCGACCCTTCAAACCTTGCCCTTTGAAATTTTTTGGCCAAAAAACACTTAGCCAATTTCCATTGCGCTTCCCCTTGTGACACGTGTCATGCTGCGATTCATCCGCGGGCCTCCTTGTCTCTTTTCGCCACTTCACCTTTTCACATCCCCATGCGTACCTTTGGCCGGATGTCCCAAACCATCTGGGACAAATTTCTCTGAACCGCCCGATTCGGGCTTCCTTGTCCCTCTTTGCGGCGAAGACACGTGGCAAGATTTCATTCGCTCTCGGCTCTTTCAGCTTTTCGCGTCCCACGCGTACTTTTGGCCCGGATGTCCCAAACGAAAGTCCTCTGTTTCAGCCGAACCGGCCGGTTCGCGTCCTCCGCATACTCTTGTCCCAACTGTCCCGGACTTCCTGGGACAAATATCTCGAACCGCCCGAAATGGACTGACTTGCGCCAAACCGGCCGATCAGTCCGTCCGCGCATACTTTTGTTTGTCCCACTTAGAGATGTCTTCATTTTTTGCACTTTTGCGCGAAACGAAGACTTAAACATTTTTTCCCTTTTTTTGACCGGTTCGGCTTTTCACGCCCGCGTGTCCCGATGTCCCAACTGTCCCAAGTGCTGCCTGGGCTAGGACTTAGCCGATTTTCTCTATATTTCGGCACCAAGCTTGGCTTTTGCAATTTTTTCACATTTTTAAAACTTGTTGGGTTTTCTTCTTGGACAGGAGAGTTAGAAGGAAGCTGAGGGGACCCCAGAAACATGATTTTGGGCTTTGAATCAATCTTTCTTGCTCGGGACTGAATAATCTGATGCATGTTATAAAAATTACCTGGGGGAATTTTGGATAATAACTACCATTCATGCAAAATATAGCGTTTGGCAACCTTACATTGACTCAGACTACACTATTTCATGCATTTACAAACAATAGGAAAGAGAGAGAAATGAATGGATATGGATAAAACCATGAGAGGCTTTCATAGAGGGCCTCGATGTGGAGGTTTTTGATATAACAATATGTCTTTAGGTGCCACAGAGTCCAGAAATCACCTATCGAAGATATAGCATGTTTTGGTCTCAAGGCTCCTAAGGGACTACGCCTGGATGAGGTAGCCCAAAATCATGAGGAGCGTAGGGAACAAAAAAAATAGCATCCTCTAGCATTCACCAGGCCATCTAGATGTGTTGGCATAGAGATTTCAATCCCACGAGCTGCCATTTGCAAAATATAGCGTCTAGTAGCCTTACACTGACTCAGACTACACTATTTCGCACATTTGCAAACAATAGGACAATGAGATCACCGAAAGGAGATGGAAAAAACCATAATAGGATTTTTGATAAGGCCCCAACATGGAGGTTTAGCATCTAAAAATATTTCTCTAGGGGCCACGGAGTCCAAGAAATCACTTATCGAAGATATAGCATTTTTTGGTCGGACAACCTTGAACAAAAGTCTATTTTACAAAAACTCATATAACTTGAACAAATGACCTAAATTTGACCTAAAATTTTGTAGGAAGCATCATGACACCTTCCTCTATCATCTCCCATAATTTTTAGAAATAATAGTTCTACATTTTTTTATCCCATCTCATTTGCATGCTTCTGAAGTGTATGCTTTAGAATAGTGTAAGGTTCTCTGATGCAATATTTTGCAAACGGAAGCTCTTGGCACTGAACCGACTACGTCAACATGTCGGGGTGGCCAAGTAAATACTATGGGAAGTGTCTTTTTAGAGGCCAAAGCTCTAGGTGCTTCCAGACTACCTCATTCGGGCATAGTCCCTTAAGAGCCTTGAGACGAAAAACAACTATATCTTTGAGAGTGATTTCTCGGACTCCGTGGCACCTAGAGACATCTCGTCGATGATAAACCACCAAATTGGGGCCCTCTACGAAAGCCTATTCTAATTTTTTTCCATCTCCTTTCATGGTGATCTTGATGTCCTATTGTTTGCAAATGCACGAGATAGTGTAGTCTTGTTAGGAATTAGAGAACAAATATGCGGAAATAATTCCTCAAACACTGACATTAGGAAACTATATAGCATAATTATACTTGCAGAAATATAACAATATAAATAAATAATGCAAAAAAAGACAAGACAAAATTTAACGTGGTTCACCCAATGTGGATTAAGTCCACCAAGAACTTGCTCGATTTTATTATCAACAAGAGTAAAACAAATCTCACAATCTTCTCTTAGTTATGAACTCATAATAGAATTCCAAAGATGCTAAACCACATCTAAACCACAATTGACATCCAATTGATTAACCTTGATCACTCTTGATCACCTCTTGATCATTAAGACTCAATACCTCTTGAACACACAAGATATCTTCAAGATACCCTAACACCTCTATTTATAGGATTACAATCCTTTTAAGAAGTCCTAAAGCCGACCCTAGAAGTTTGAAAGTCGTGATCTTTCAACTTCCCATGGTTGGAAAAATAGTCACGACGTTAATAGCCAATTAACAACATGTTAACAACAATAACACAACAATGACACAACAACGTCATAACAGACGACTGTAGAATGCTCCTGAAGTCTCCAAACTTAACCATTTGAGCTCCAACACTTCAACACTGATTTAAGAAGACCAAAAAATAAGCTCCACACCCCAACAATATCCCACTTGGAGACTATTTCCACTAAGAAAAGTTCTTAACCCTTCATTATCAACCATGAAGGCCAATCAAAGTTGAACACAACTTCAACTTCTCCCTTATGACCACTTTGGTCATCATATCCATAGGATTCTAACTGGTATGAATCTTTTCCAACTTCAACTTATCTTCTTCCAAAGCTACCCTGATGAAATGATATCCCAGCTGAATGTGCTTCGTCCTAGAGTGGAAAAAATAGTTCTTCACAAAATGAATAGCGCTCTGACTATCACTGTGTAGTCTCCCAACTTCCCGCTTATGGCCCAACTCATCAAGCAACTACTGTGAGCCAAATCATCTCCTTGCTTGCCTTTTTGGATGCAACATACTCAGCCTCATGGTTGATAAAGCCACAACCTTTATAACCGTGAAATCCAACTCACTTTGTTGTATCACCAACCATAAATGCATAACCTGTCATGGTCCTCCTACTGTCCAAATCTCCTACCATGTCTAAATCTACATAGCCACACAATGTAGTGTTTGATCAACAAAACACAATGCTACTCCCATGGTCCCTCTCAAATACCAAAGGATCCACTTTACTACTGTCAGTGCTCTCTACTTGGATCACTCATAAACCTGCTCACTACTCCCACTGCATGGGAAATGTTAGGCCTAGTGCATACCATAGCATACATCAAGCTACCAACTGCTGATGAGTACGGTACCCTAGACATCTGGATTCTATCCTCCTCAGTCTTGGGACTCTACTCCTTTGATAATTTAAAGTGACCTGCCAAAGGAGTACCAACCGGTTTAGCATCTTACATACTAAACCTCTCCAAGATCTTCTTTATGTACTCTTCTTGAGATAATACCAACTTCCTCTCCTTCCTATTCCGAGTTATTCTCATACCAAGGATTTGTTTTGTTGCCCCCAAATCCTTCATAGCAAAGGAGTCACCTAGCTGCTTCTTGAGTACCTTTATTTCCTGCATGTTCTTCCCTGCAACAAGCATATCATCTACATACAGGCACAAAATAATATAACTACCATCAAGAAACTTCTTGATGTACATGCAATGGTCTGAGTGACACTGGAGTAACCCTACTTCTACATAAAACTGTCAAACTTCATGTACCACTGTCGTGGAGCTTATTTTAGGCCATACAAGCTCTTCTTCAATTTGCACACTAACCTCTCCTTCCCTTTGACCTTATAACCCTGTGGTTGATGTACGTACAATTCCTCCTCCAACTCACCATGAAGGAATGTAGTTTTCACATCCCACTATTCTAATTGTAGGTCTTTGACTGTAATTAAACCAAGAATAGTCCTAATAGAAGTCATTTTAACAACTGGAGAAAAAATTTCATCAAATTTTATACCTTTCTTCTGTAAAAATCCTTTGACCACCAACCGGGCCTTGTATCATTTCCTACATCCATCTTCCTCTTTGATTCTATACACCCACTTGTTCTGCAATGCTCTCTTGCCCTCGGGTAGCTCCACTAGATCCCAAGTCTGGTTTTCCATAAGAGATCTATGCTCTTCATCCATGGCCTACTCCCACTTCTTCCTGGCATCCACCTGCATTGCTTCCTCAAAGCACGTTAGATCTCCACTATCAGTGAGCAATAAATAATTCAAAGATGGAGTAAATCATTCAGGTTCCCTTCTTACCCTAGAAGACATTCTTACCTCAAGAGTTTGGGGTTCCTGATGAGTAGGTACCTAAGCTGGTTGTCGTGCTGAACATGTTGTACCTGAATCGGCCCCTTAGATACCTTATTGTCCACAATGTCCTCTAACACTGTGTATTCTTTCTTTTATTCCTCTTTTTGTTCCTATAACTAATCTTTATACATGAATTTTTCATTAAAGACAATATCTCTAGACCGAAATATTTTCTTTTCTTTAAGACTCCAAACATGGAAACCAAAGTCATCTTCACCATATCCAACAAAGGTGCATTTCTCAGACTTAGCCTCTATATTGGTCCTATAATCTTTATCAATATGAACAAATACCTCACATCCAAATACTCTAAGAAATGAGTAATCAATTTTCTTACTGACCAAGCCTCCTTAGGTATACCTCCATCCAAGGCCATAGAGGGTCCTCTGTTAATCAGATAAATAGTTGTGCTTACCACTTCCACCCAAAACATGAGTGGCAGCCCTACATGTAACCTCATGCACCTAGCACGCTCCATGATTGTCTGTTCATTCTCTCTGACACTCCATTTTCCTGTGGAGTATTTGGAACCATTCTTTGCTATAGATCCCATTTACCAAATAGTAATCAAGAAATTCATTGCTGCAATATTCCCCTCCATTATCCGACCTGAGACATTTCAACTTGAGACATGTTTCATTCTCAACCAATGCTTTCCATCTTTTGAAAGATTCAAACACATTATATTTCTTTCTAATGTAATATACCCAAACTTTTCTAGTTGTGTAATCAATGAAAGTGACATAATAACATGAACCACCAATATAGTTTACCTTAGCTGGCCCCCATACATCGTATGCACTAACTCCAACTTACCCTACTTCCTAGTAGGTCCAACCTTGAGGAATCTCACCCGCTTCTATTTCCCATAAACACAACCTTCACATAATTCCAAATCTAACTCCTTTAATCCAGGAAACTGTCCTTTATAATTTTCATGCCCTTATGACTCATATGACCGAGTCTCTCGGTGCCATAAAGTCGTATCTCCATATGCAGCAACTAAATTGCAATAATAGAACCATTGGTTAAATACAAAGTACCAATTTTCTTACCTCTTGTAACCACAAGATCTCCTTGGTAACATTCCAAGAATCGATGTAAAACTAACCGCACATGACCATCACTACCCGGTTGTCTGCTGATATCAAGTTCCTCCTCAACTTAGGCACATGCTTGACATCCTTAAGTAGCCATGTGTTCCCATTCTACATTTTCACCCGAACACAACCTTTCCCTAATATGTTGCATGGTTCATCATCACCAAGATATACATGTCCAAAATCACCTTGAACAAAATTAGTAAAGTAATGTCTATGTGGGGTGGCATGGAAAGAAGCCCCTGAATCTAACACCCAAGATTCAGCAATATTATCTAAAGAAATAATTAAGGCATCTTGACAAACATCACCTGCTGCCAAATTTACCTCTTTAGTTTCCTCCTTCTTGTTCTTCTTATCTCGAAGAGCCCAACAATATTTCTTAGCATGACCAACCTTCCCACAGTGCCAACATTCTAACTTACTCTTGGACTTTGACCTTCCACGATCATTCGACTTCCCACGCAGTTACCTTTCCTCTGTTCTTTTATCTCCCTCTGCTCTCCACCGTCAAAGTGTTTCAAAAGTAGAAGAATCTCCGGTGCTATTCCTTCACATTTCCTTGCTTAGGATCACACCTATTACATCCTCAAACTTCAACTTTGAGTTATTAGAGACTGAATTACTTACATCCATAACCAAGTTGTCCCAGCTATCTGGTAAGGAGCAAAAATCAACAAAGCCCTAACCTCATCATCAAAGTCAATTTTAATGAGTTTAACATACTCACATCTATATTAAATTCATTCAAATTATTAGCAACAAAACCATTCTCGATATCTTCATATTAAATAACTTTTTCATCAAAAATATTTTATTAGAGAGTGGGAGGGTTTTTCATATAACTTCCCAATGCACTCATGAGACCTTTTGTGGTCTTCTCTACTATGATATGTTGAAAGAAACCGAAGATGCAAGGCATAAACAAATCGACCCGAGCGCCTTTCTATCCAACAACTCCCAATCCTCATCCGACATGGTTGTAGGTTTCTTTGCTTTTCCAATCAAAGAAACATGGAGGTCCTTCGATATAAGTAATCCTCCATTTGCATCTTTCACAAACCAAATTTTTGCCCATTGAACTTCTCAACCCTCAATTTCCCTCATCTACCATAGCTTCCACTCAAGATAAAATTTCCCTATGATTTACAACTTCACTAAAAAAACTACCAAAGCTCGATACCAATTGTTAGGAATTAGAGAAAAATATGCGGAAACAATTCCTCAAACCACAGTAATAGGAAACTATATAGAAAAATTATACTTGCAGAAATATAACAACATAAATAAATAATGCAAAAAGAAGACAAGACAAGATTTAAAATGGTTCACCCAATGTGGGCTACGTCCACCAAGAACTTACTTAGATTTTACTATCAACAAGAGTAAAACAACTCTCATAGTCTTCTCTCGTTTTGAACTCACAACAAAATTCCAAAGATGTTAAACCACATCTAAACCATAATTGACACCCAATTGCTTAACCTTGATCACTCTTCATCACCTCTTCATCATTAAGACTCAAGACCTCTTGAACACGATATATTTTCAAGATACCCTAACACCTCTATTTATAGGATTACAATCCTTTAAGAGGTCCTAAAGCCAACCCTAGAAGTTTGAAATTCGTGATCTTTCAACTTCCACACACTGGAAAAATAGTCACAACCAATTAACGGCATGTTAACAAAGAACATCGCAACAACAACGACAACAAGCAACATCATAGCAAAGATTTACTCGCAAAATTCTCTTGAAGTCTCCAAACTTAACCATTCAAGCTCCAACATCTCAACACCGATTCAAGAAGACCAAAAATAGGCTCCACCCCAACAAGTCGAGTCGGTGTAAGGCTATTTCGGTGATTTCTAGATGCTATATTTTGTAAATGGTAGCTCATGGGAATGAACCGTCTATGCCAACACATCCAGATGGCCTAGTGAACACTAGTGGAGGCTTTGTTTTGGTTCCCTACGCTCCCCGTGCTTTCGGGCTACCTCGTCCCGGCATAGTCCCTTAAGAGCCCTGAGGCCAAAACACATTATATCTTCAACATGTGATTTCTTAGACTCCATGGCACCTAGAGACATCTTCTTAGATCCAAAAATTCCATGTTAGGGCCCTACTATGTTTTTTTCAATCCATTTGGTTATCGTTATCCTATTGTTTGCAAATGCGCAAAATAGTGTAGTCTGAGTCAGTGTAAGGCTGTCAAATGCTATATTTTTCTAAACACAAGCTCGTGGGACCAAACCATCTATGCCAACATGTCCAGAGGGCCTGGTGAATGCTATTGAAGGCTTTGTTTTGGTTCTCTACACTCCCCGTGCTTTCGAGCTACCTCATCCGGATTAGTCCCTTAAGAACCCTAAGACCAAAACATGTTATATCTTCGACGGGTGATTTCTCGGACTCCGTGGCACCTGGAGACATCTCATTATATCCAAAACCTCCATGTTAGGGCTCTATATGAAATGCTATCATAGTTTTATCCATCTCCATTTGTTCTCTCTCGTTTTCCTATTGTTTGCAAACACGCAAAATAGTGTAGTCTGAGTCAATGTAAGGTTGTTAGATGCTATATTTTACAAATGGTAGCTCACAAGGACCAAAAAGTATGCGCCAACACTTCTAGATGGCCTGGTTAATGCTAGTGGAGGATTTTTTTAGTTCCCTACGCTCCCCGTGCTTTCGGTCTACCTCGCCCATGCGTAGTCCCTTAAGAGCCCTGAGACCAAACCAACACGCTATATCTTCAATGGGTGATTTCTCAGACTCCGTGGCACCTAGAGACATCTTTTTAGATCCAAAACCTCCATGTTGGGGCCCTCTACGAAATCCTCTCATGGTTTTATCCATCTCCATTCGGTTCTCTCGTTGTCCTATTGTTTGCAAACGTGCAAAATAGTGTAGTCTAAGTGAGTGTAAGGCTGCCAAATGCTATATTTTACAAACAATAGCTCATGGGACTAAACCGTACAATCGCCAACACATTTGGATGGAATGGTGAACTCTATTGGAGGCTTTTTTTTGTTCCCTATGCTCCTCATGCTTTCTGCTACCCTCGTCAGGCGTAGTCCCTTAAGAGACCGAGAAAACATGTTATATCTTCGACAAGTGATTTCTCAAACTCCGTGTAACCTAAAGATGTCTCGTCAGATCCAACACCTCCCATCATGTCTCTCTACAAAATCCTCTTGCATTTTTATCCATATCCATTTGGTTCTCCTATTGTCCTATTGTTTTGCAAACGAGCAAAATAGTATAGTATGAGTCAACCTAAGGCTACCAGACGCTATATTTTACAAACGGTAGCTCATGGCACCCAAACCATCTACACCAACACATCTAGATGGCCTAGTGAAAGCTTGTGGAGGATATTTTTGGTTCCCTACGCTCCTCGTGCTTTCAGGAGCTACCTCCTCGTCCGGGCATAGTCCCTTAAGAGCCCTGAGACCAAAACACATTATATCTTCGACAGGTGATTTCTTAGACTCCATGACACCTAGAAATGTCTCGTCGAGATCGACACCTCCATGTCAGGACCCTCTATGAAATATTATCACAAATTTATCCATCTCCCTTTGGTTCTCTCTTGCTATCCTATTTTTTGTAAATATGTGAAATAGTGTAGTCTCGAGTCATTGTAAGGCTACCAGACGCTATATTTTGCAAACGTTAGCTCGTGGTACCCAACCGTCTATACCAACACATCTAAATGGCCTAGGTAACACTATTGGAGGCTTTGTTTTGGGTCCCTACGCTCCTCGTATGCTTTTGGGCTACCTTGTCTAAGCGTAGTCCCTTAAAATCCCTGAGACCAAAACACGTTATATCTAACGATGATGATTTCTTGGACTTTGTGGCACCTAGAGACGTCTCGTCAGATCTGACACCTCCATGTCGGGACCCTCTACAAAATCCTCTCATGGTTTTATCCATCTCTATTTGATTCTCTCATTGTCCTATTGTTTGCAAACGCGTGAAATATTGTAGTTTGAGTCAGTGTAAGGCTGATAGACACAATACTTTGCAAATGGAAGATCTTGGCACCAAACCGACTATGCCAACACATCAAGGTGGCCAGGTAAATTCTAGGGAGGATTTTTTTTGTTCCCTACACTCCTCATGCTTTCGGGCTATCTCATCCAGGTGTATTCCCTTAAGATCCCTGAGACCAAAACACGTTATATCTTCGATAGGTGATTTCTTGGACTTCGTGGGACCTAGAAACATCTCATCAGATCCATCACCTCATCCGAGAATTCTTATTTAATTACTAGATTGGCTTAAGAATGAATTTGATAGGGGAATGTCTAAGAACACACAATAGTTATCAATCACCTAGTAAATATTTCTTGTTTAGTTCTAAATGGGAGTTAGTTGGCCTACGGCTTAGTGACCTTCCATTCATTGATAATTTATGCTATGATAAACCCATGGATGCTTTCAAAAGTGCCTTCAAAAAGATAGTGGTAGTCATCAAGCCTATTGAAGGGTGTGATGTGATTTCCAAATAACTTGAAATGCCTACAAATTTAAAGGTAATAACATGAATTGGACAGGATTAGACAATCAAGAATCATTGAGTGTCCGAATCAGAATGTCATTGCATCTAGAGACATTCTCAAGAATTGGATTAATGCATATGGAGAGACATTCTCAAAATATCAACAGATGAAAAGCATCAAATTATGACGACTCTCGAGTGTTTTAATAGGGAGAAGACTAAGAAGCATGAAGAATGTAGTAGGTGCATGATAAGATAGGAACCAAACAAAAGAGACCATGAGCAAGAAGAAGCACAAGTAAGGTAAATACACATATACACATTGATAAATTGAATGAATAATTACTCTGATTAGTTAACTCTTTATATACATACATTATATAAATATTGATTTCCAAAGTTTGATGCATATTAGACATTGAAAACACTAGTACATGTACATCACCAATTAATGAAAAATAATCCATAATGTCTTAAATATTGTCAAGTGCGCATCATATTATTTTCATGTAAAAATAATATCAGAAATGTAAGGTCTCATACAAAAATATTAAGTTCCAAATAGTATTTTAATGTGCATAATAAATATAAAAAATGCCCAAATAGGTCATATACCATCAAGTTCAAATGCCATATAGGCGTACATACAATGCCATGCACATAGGCATACAAAAAAAATGTCAGGTAAGACATATATTTCCTAATCATCAAAATTTATCCCTCTCTTGGCCTTGCTCAAGAAGGCCCTCCCTTAAACGAAGATGGAGATATATGATATGACTTTGGATCGAGTCCGAACGATTCCTCTTCCATGAATACTCGCATCGTAGATGAACTGTAAATGCAAACAATATTTTTTGTCAAAACATAATTTATATATGTTTTCAACATGTATTTAAGACCATGCTAGAATGAAAATATTTACATAAATACACAAAATTGCCGTAAGTTGTCGATCATGCCGAATATACATCTCACACTCAGATGAGTCATCGGGAGCTCTTGGAGTACGAACGGGGATATGAAGATGATGAGATGGAGGATTTTGTGCCCTCGAAGTCAAAATGGAGGGGGTTGAAGTTCCCTACATACACATAAGATTAGAAAATCTAACATCAGAATTAGCGAAAATAGAACTAAGTACATGTATGTGTAATGACAATATTTTAACTAATTTTATCAATATCCCTCCACGCCCTTTGTGAATCAAATGAATAGGGATGCTACCTGTCAGCAGTAACTCCTACATATACAAAATGAAGGATATTATTAACATAATTTAATAATTATACAATGAAAGACATTACTAACATGTAATTTAACATAATATGAATTACACGAGTAATTTAACGAAATTTACATGTTGTTTGAATACCTCAGTGAGTTGCGCAAATGAAATCGCAGCGGCAACACCTTTCTCTACTTGTCACAGAGATGGTGGGGTGTCTAGTGAAGTCAACATCTTTATCAAACATGTATCACGTGAGTTAGATGAACATACAAGAACATACATATATTTGACTTCAAAACTATATATATATATATATATGCATGTATGTGAAAATTTTACACAATTAACATTCTAAATTACCTCTGTGAATGTATGTGTATGCATGGTGCTCACCACCTATGGTCGAGATGAAGATGCACCTCCCGTGCACTGTAATATCAATGCATGTACATGTACAAATACAATTATTTCAAAAATTAACATATATAAGTAAATCAAGTACTCCAAACTTTTTGTAACACACATAATAAAACATAACAAATACTTGTGAAGGTGACGCCGATGACTGTAATCCAAATGTCTCACTCAAAAAGGTATCTAACATAGTGACATTATCATGTGCACCCCTAGCACAAACTCCACCAAAATCAGTACGCATGAAAGTATCGTCCTCCTTGGGCCCCAAACATATGCTACCACATGACGAGAAAATATGTGGCCTCATGCTAGTAATCCCTAAGGGAATACTATATGTACCTCCGCGAGCATCCGGCTCTGGGAAATCTCCCTTGTATTTCAAACAAGGGTCGCAGATAGCCCCGAAGCGCATGGAGTGTATCAATCTCTAATGTCTCCTTCACTGTTGGAGGGATAGTCTCAGGGTGAGGGGGCTTCTGTGTGAGGGACTCTACCTGCTGAATAGGTGCACATTGTGCACCTGGTCGATCCTGTGCAAATCCTTTTCCTTGGCCCTAGAAATCTTGGAAATAAAAGTAATTTGGGATCTTGTTGAGGATAAACTCGCAATAGAGCAGGGATAATTTTAGTGGTGAATATTCATAATATGGAAAAAATTTCATTTTAGGAAAATTTGAAAAGGCACTTTTTTTGGAGCAGGTCGGTGTCCTGTTCACCTAAAATATACAGTATATATTTTTCTTTGGGGGTCACCTTCATTTGAAAACATCTCCTATAAAAACCTAGGTGATTCGTCGGGTAGTATACCTCAAGTAGCTTACCAAATTACCAATACCGTGAAGTTTGAACTCGCATACTCTTAAGCACCAAAGATTTTTGTTAGCCTGTTAGGGTTAGTTGTTAATGCGCGACAGGGATATAGTTGACGATGATAAAGAGTTATTACGAATGCGTGATAAGGAGATATTGAAGATGTGTGAAAAAGGAATAGATTTGATTCATGATAGGGCATAGGAAGTTTACATGCGACAAAGGAAGAGTTGACACGTGATGAAGTGACCTCAAACAAAGTGTGGATGCCTTTATGACGCATGACAGCGTTTGATTGATGCCTTCACGACACCCGACTGGGATTATTGACGCGCTATTGATGCATGACAAAGGGTTAGTTGTTGACGCGCAAAAGGAAGTCGCTACTTGGTTCTTTTTCTGACGCAAGACTCTCTTTAAAATAATGGAAGGTGATAGTCCTAAGAATTTGAAGACCCTAAAAGTAACTAAGAAATATCATAAATTTCTCTTCAAGTATTTTGGAAACTCTGTGGATACGAGATATTGAAAATACCAACCATATAGATGCCACCATAAAGAATCGAATATTGACTTGTGTGGAAGGTATTATTGAGGTGGACATGCATTTTGCATAGTATCAAAGTCAAACAAATGACACCTACGATAATATGCCGATCTTGAAGATAGTGTTCTGTTGGGGTGCAACTGAAGTACATCAAGATATCACACATACAAATACTCAAGCAAAATGGAACACAGTAAATCAAATTCAAATTCCGATCCAAGAAAGACGAAACCAGGTGATTGTGATATTGCTCAAAATTCTACTCACTCAAAAAATTAAAACATTGAAAACGATCAAGAATGTGGATCATTGGCGCAGTCATACAAGTTTGATTGGGCAGCTAAATTTTTATTTATCGAACTTGTACAATCATCTAATTCTGAAGAGATCCCATCTGAATGTACATGTACAATATGTACGTGGAAATTGGGAAAGCAACAAAAAATGCAAATGAAGCTGGACACTATAGAAAAACATTGTGGAAAACAATATTTGACTGTAACGGGGGCGGATGGCTAGAAAATCAAAACACACAGGTGGAAAATTGAAAAAGAATGCATGCATGTTAGATACATAGTGGAATATGAGGCAGAGAAAAAAAACAGACATCTCTTGGAAAAGGGAGGAATGATCACATCGCATATTGGTAAGATGAATCAAACAAATCTACATGAAAAACTCATACAATTCTCTACTTTATTTCACATACTAAAGAAAGGAAGATCGATTTTGGATTTCCTCGATTTCAAAGTTTTGTATCAATATAATGGAATGCTGAATGTACCTCAGTGTCATTGGTCTAAAAGTAGTGGATGGGAAATGGAAAAATACCTTTCGATGATAGAGAAGGAAGATTTGAAAGAGAGTGTAAAAAAATCAAAGTTTATCTCTTTTAATTGATGAAAGTGACAAAGAATTGACAACACTGCATGAGTATGTATCCACATCTATACTTTAGAAAATCATATAAGGACACATCATCTATTGGGTGTTATGAAAATGGTTGAAAACTGCAATGCCGAAAACCTACATAAAATAGTTGTTTCTCATTTGAAAGATATTGCTAGAATGATTGATTATTAAATTACTACGAAGTTGGTATGCATTGGAGCAAATGGTGCATCTTTCATGCAGGGTCACCAAATAGGGTTGTGTGTTAGATTACAAACAACAGTGGCCCCATATGTGTTACCAATTCATTGTATGGCTCACATAATGAATTTAGTGTATAAAATGGTAAGCAACCACAAAAATGTTACTAAATTAGAAGACCTTATAAGAGAACTTCATGCCTATATGTCAAGCATTCCAAAGGGATTTCTTGAGTTCCAAAATTTGTAATTGGAATTACAGATGGAAAAAAAGTTTTGAAAGATGTTGAGACTAGATGGATCTCCTTGTATGAACTCGCATGCGAGTTCGTGAGGAGCATCCTTCATTGGTTGGTTGCATGCACAAATACCGTCATGAAGTTGATAGGGAAAGGGACTTGTTGTTCCGTTTAACTGATTTGGAGACATTTCTTACATTGGTTGGTATTCTTCCAATGATGCAACAGATCAATACATTGATGAAGCATGCACAGAGAAGATTAACCTATATTTTGGATTTTATAATTGATGAGAAAAATGATATGTCAAAGTCTTGATATCTTGTACTTGTTCCCAAGATAGTTTTGATACACCTATTTTTGAGAATTGGAAATCTTTATTAGATCTTAAAAATCCCAAAGAACTATTTGAGATTTAATATCCATGATCACCTTTACATCATTGTTAATAGGAGGGACATACCATCGCACATTGTGTAAAAACGTCAAGATATTACGGGATAGGAACGAGAAGATGTTCTGTGACACGTAATCTCTTTGAGTTTTTATAGTTGAAACAAGAATAAAGCTTAAGAAAATTTTAGAATCCCTATCATCAAAAATTAGAGAATGTTTCTCCAAAGATTAAATTCTTGAAGCCATGGGTGTAATGAATCCTAATTTTTCAAAACATCAAGGTGGTCATGCGACTTTGTAAGAAAGCATTTCCATAAATCCATGGGTACAATAATGGAACATTTCGTAAAGACTTCAAAGTTCAAGGGTATGGAAATCAAAGGTATACTAAATGTTGATTTATTAAAATTTCAATCAACAAATTTTGCAACAACAATGAGGAACCAATATAAAAATTTAGATGAACCTTCTGAAATTAGTGTTATTACAAGGATATGGCGAGGAATCTATCAAAGTTCTATCTTACAAGAAGATATCGGTGAATATTTCAGATTATATGAGTTATGTCAAAAAAATGATTTTGGGGTTTGTGGAAGATGAAAGGGTTTTCAAAGTGCACTATCATTTATAAAATCAAAACTAAGAAACAGGTTGGATAAAAATCTAGAAAGTTGCATGAGGTGTTATGTTTCTCGATACTCCATGGAAACCTTTCCTTTTAACAGAGCAATTTCACATTGGAATTCCCTTTGCGAAAGAAGAGGTGTGAATAATACAGCTACAAGTACAATTGTTCCCAACATTGAGAGTGGAATTGGCGCATCGTCACACTCTATAGAAGAGAACATTGAGTTTGAAGAAGCTATTGATAATGGATTGTTTCAACTTTAAATAGGTATCTTCTTCACCTTAATTTTATTGTTTTTCACTTTACATTTTTTTCAGCTCTTGTTATCATTAAAGATGTTACAAGTCTATATATTTACATTTATTTAAATATAATATTTTTTTTTTTTTTGAAAACGTGGGTTGACATCCATCCGAGGAAGTCTGGTACTTCTGGGATCGACAATGTGTGCAACTCACCCATCTATCTATTAATCCATTTCTCGTGTTGAGTTTTCTTAAAACAAAGATCTAGCACATTACCAATGATGATTTTATAACAATATAATACACTAGAGGTAAGTTAAACCCTATCATATCATCTTTCTTGATTTCTTACAATTATGTTTAATTTATTTTTTATATTTGTAAAATGCTTTGATATATTTTTTTAACTGTGGGATAAAATGACACAATTGAATTTTACAGAGGAAGATATTTCTATACTATACAATTCATAATCCATGATACATTATACAATTTATAATATATGTCCACATAAAATTCATCATCATCCATATATATCATATCATCACCATATCATTATCATAATCCTGAGTCCTGACACTACAATTATTATTAAAACAATTATTTATCTAATTTAAATTTATTAAAACAATTCCATTTTTTAAAACAATTCATAATCATATCATTACAAGTATATATGTTCTAATTTCATCTATATCCATTCTAATGTCATCTATATCCATTTTAACACATTCCATTTATTTATCATCTATATCCATTCTAATGACATCATGATCATATCATTACAAGTATAGAGAAGAAGAATTATCTTAAAACAAGTTTAAATGTCTAGAGAAGAAGAATTATCGTGCTTGAAGCTAAATCTACGTCCACATAAAATTGATCATCATCCATATATATCATATCATTATCATCATTCATCATCATCTATCATCATTCCATGTTTTTAAAACAATTATCCATTATCATCATTCATCATCATCTATATCCATTCTAATGTCTAGAGAAGAAGAATTATCGTGCTTGAAGCTAAATCTATGTCCACATACAATTCATGATAATCCAAGTAAACAAGAAACATACGTCATCATGATTCATCCCTATCTAATGCAATCACCATTAAGAGTAAACCAAAAAGCATAAACTCCATATACAATCTAAAAATTCTATCAAATCCATATGCAATCAAAATTAAAGATTATATAGTATTTCAAATTTTAAAAGGCTATCAAATCTAGATAATAAAATTCAAATACCATAACCACAACATTCAATGTTAAAAATTTCAAATATAGACTCAATATTTAAAGTTTCCACACTCAATAATAAAAGTTTCAACCCTCTTTTTATGTATCCATTTCAACTCCCGTGCTCCTTTCCCCAATGGTTTCTTCCCCGTGGTTGTACTCCTTTCCCCAACAAAAGAGAAATAACCCCGTAACTTATAAGATCTTCCGCAAAGACTGTCCATATTTTTAAAATTCTTTCTTCTTTCTTTGTCACATCTCCACGGGACATCAAATTTAGATCAGTTGTTGCCTTAGCTTTGAATAATATTTTAGGGTTGAAGTCGTGCTCTTTAATTATCCGCTTTAGTGTATTGTTTTGTTTGTTAACCAAAACAATATTTTCCTTCAAATTCTTCATTGTGGATAAATTGTTCTTCGTTATTTCCAAGTGAACTTGGAATACCTTTGCTTGACTCTTCAAATTTTCATATTTCAACTGCACAAAAAGAGTAATGTCAATTCAACATATTACTAAAAAATGAAAATTTCAAATTAACAAGAAAAATTGTTTGAAAGTGATAGTACTTACAACCGCTCTATCTCTCTCAGCATTTACAATTGCTACCAGATCCTTATCCTTAGACCATTTGTTAAAATATGCCTAGGCCTCAACACTAATATTTTCCAATTTGTTTAATGTCTTATCCAAAATGTCATCTTTATAGTTGTTATACGTGACAGTCCCACTTCTTACTTGGGTAAGTAAGGAATCCATCTTCGCAGGTTGATTCTGGACTGCAACATATAAACTATCTCTTTGCCAATAATTTTCAAAACGACTAATAATCTTATTGATAAGAACATTAGCCCTTGTCTCCTATTCTATGTGTAGACACCTATAATTACGCCCAAGCAATTTAAATACTTAAATTGCGCTAATTATCCCTTTCTCGTAAATCAATGACATATCGTCAAAAGCACTCATTTTCCCTCATATCATCATTAATTAATTACATTAAGCTAATTAATTAAGTTTCATATCCAACAAATGCCCTAATTAATGACCTTCCGTTAATAAATCACCCCTTCTACGTAGACTAATTAATTATTATTAATTAATTAGCTTTCCCTTCCATTTAACCAATAAATCAATATTTAATTGATTTAATCCCCTTTTAATAGCCTAAATTGTACTAATATTCCTCTAATTATCTTTTATAAGCTTACATCTACCTATTAGTTAATCACCTTTGATTAATTAAAACACCCCCCAACTCCCATGACTTGCTAAACATGTATTAAACTCTTCTAAAGTAAGGTTACCTTTAATAAAGCAACCTTATCCATTCCTAATCATGTTTTACCTTTATCCCACATTCATGAGAATGTGTTGAATCCTTTATCCTTCGGGCTATATAAAGAGCCCTCCACCTACCTTTTTACTTACACCTAAACTCCTTAGAGAGCAAATGCAAAGCATATAGCAAAGAGACTAAGAGCTTGCACCTTGCCCTTTTGAGATTTCATCATCTTGAAGAGTTAAGCCTCTTTCTTAAGTGCTTAGGTCATATGGGAGGTGTCAAAGGGGTCTTGTAGCCCAACTTTGATAGGCCCTCATTCCTAGGTTACTTGGCATACTAAGGACAACTATTTTGATAGCCATGGAGCTTACTTAGGTCCATTCATTTATTTGTTGTTAGAGAATAGAGGAGTTTAGATATTTAGCATTGTTAGTTTCAAAGTTTGTATTGATGAATGCTAGCATCTAACCCTTGTTTAATTCTTATCTTGATGATGTTTATGATTTGTTTTATCTAAATTGTAGAAGTATTTTAGGTGTTAGTTCTTGTTTCATTTGATTTAGCATTAAGAAAAGTTAGATGCACACATTTGGCATGATTCGGTGGGACTTACTCCATTGTCCTTTACACTTAATTTCAAGTTTTTGTAGTTAAGTTTCATTTTTGGTTACTAACCCTCTTTTACACATGTTGATCTAACTTGTTTTTTAACTTGTTTTGTTGAGTTTGCATGTGTTGGGTATTCCTTGTAGGTATGAAGGAGGTGAAGTGCTGTCAAAATTGGAATTGATGGGAAAATTTCAAGATTTATCCATGTTTTCATTTTTAGAGCTTACTTTTTTAACATTCTACATGCTAGTTTTGTCAATTTCTTGAAAATTTTAAATTCTTGAGCATGTAGGTTAGTGTTTGATAGTGTTAAGTCTTCTATTTACATATTAATGTGGTGGGTTGCTGTCAAAATTTAATCTTGGTGAAAAAATTTCAAGATTTCATCATGTTTTCATTTTTAGAGCTTACTTTTTCAACATTTTACATGCTAGTTTTGTCAATTTCTTGAAAATTTTAAATTCTTGAGCATGTAGGTTAGTGTTTGATAGTGCTGAGTCTTCTATTTACATATTAATGTGGTGGGTTGCTGTCAAAATTTAATCTTGGTGAGAAAATTTCAAGATTTCATCATGTTTTCATTTTTAGAGCTTACTTTTTCATCATTCTACATGCTAGTTTTGTCAATTTCTTGAAAATCTTAAATTCTTGAGCATGTATGTTAATGTTTGATAGCGTTGAGTATTCTATTCATATATTAATGTGATGGGTTGTTATCAAAATTAAATCTTGGCTGGAAAATTTTTCCCATTTTATAGATTAAGGGACGTTTTTTGACATTTTTTTAGTGCATGTCAAGTGCATACCCGTGAGCATAAGAACATATGTGTAACCCATCTTCCGAAGGCCATAACTTTTACTCCCGAACTCGAAATGACTCCATTTGTTTTGCGTTGGAAAGGTATTGAAGTTAACTATGCAATGAAAACATAAATTAGAGATTTATACTTACATAAATTATAGGTTTTTCTGTTATTTTAAAACTGGTCATTTTCTAACATGTCTAATATCTTTTTAACATTGGGATTAAACTTGGAAACTTGATTATTCATTTTTCTTAAGGGAATGAACCCTTTTACAAAGAATTTTTCAATGGTCCTTTGATTTGAAGTTTTCCATTTTTATATAGTTGGGATAAATTTTGTGTATGCTCTTCTCTTGCACCTTAGGGTGATCTTGAGAATCAAAAGCAACTTTAGTCTTCATTTTATAACATTTGGTAAATTGGAAACTTCATCTTTCACTTTTGGTTTAAGGGAATGAACCTTTTACAAAGCATTTTTCAATAGTCCTTTGATTTGAAGTTTTCCATTTCTATATAGTTGGAATAAAGTTTTTGTATGCTCTTCTCTTGCACCTTAAAATGATCTTGAGAATCAAAAACAACTTTAGTCTTCATTTTATAACATTTGGTAAATTAGAAACTTCATCTTTCACTTTTGGTTTAGGGGAATGAACATTTATCAAGAATTTTATATGGTTCATTGATTGAAAAGATTTTCTTTACTTTTTAGTTGGATTATTTGTTGTGTATGCTCTTCTCTTGCATCCTTCGATGATCTTGAGAATCAAAAGCAACTCTTAATCCTCTTTTAAATAATGTGATTTTCCTGGAGAACTACTAATGCTTGAGTGCAGGACCTAAAAATGCTTTTCAAAGAAAGGAGGAACCAAAACAAAATCAAAAACTACTAATACGGTTGTTATACGGAGTTTCCAAAAGGTGTTCAAGCAAACCACACCTAATTAAAAAGATAAAAAGAACAACATATTCAAAACACCGTATTGCAGGTTTCATAAAAGGGTACGTCCCTCTCCACTCAACTAAAACATAACCTCTTTGGCATAACGCCTTAAGCTACAACAATGGGGTGGTTCCAGAACCCTAAAGTAGTCCACGCAAGAGGGAACCTTGTGGGATTTAAACGGGAAGTGCTCCACACTACCTACTTGACTAGTGATTCCTTTGTGAGATAGAGTTACAGGTTTTCCGTTATAGCGACCCCAGTGATAGTACACGTAGACGCACTAGTTGCCTACTGTTCTTGAAGGGGGTAAAGTAAAGCCGAGATACTCCCAAACTAGTCGAGTGTGACTTTTTGGGTAAATTACACTCACTCATGGCAACTTTGTAACACCTAGGGTGAGAGAACCACCTAAGAGAATATACTTTGGCCAGAGCACACTTTGACCATTTGAAAATATTGTTGAGTTGTGAACCTTCTTTTGAGAAACGTGTGATGTATTACTTTTGCCTAGTTTTAACTTGCTTTAGGGCAAGGCGAAACTCTCAAGTGAGGCTAGAATTTTTCATCATTTTTCTTGATTTATTTCTTTCATATTCTTTTGACACTTTGTTGATCAAAAGAGGCGTGATTACCTTCTTTGTGTTGCCATTCGATTGCTTTCTCTCACTTTTATGTCCGTTTACGCCCATCCATGTTTTCGGGTCAAGTTAGTTAAACATCTAAAGTGAGTGGAGGCGTTTTCACGTCATTTGGTAGCTATACTTTGAGATTTTTAGTTCGGTTCTATTATTACCTTGATTTCAAAGAGTGCTAGGTGTTACCATTTGTGTGTGTTATATCAATAACACCTCGATATCAATACTTCACTTTCTAGCAAAGTGGGTTAACATATCTTGGTGATATTGTTGTGTCATTCACGAATTGTAATTGGAACTTTATGAGATATAGGCATTAATCGAGTTTGAGCTCACTCATCGTATATCTTGATTGGGAGATCACATTTAACTTCATGTATTTACTTACGTCTTGTTCATTCCTTTGAACTTGGCATAAGTGGAGACATCTTGTTAATCATCTGGTGTCGTAAATTACTTTGAAACGTAGTCTAGGAAGTATTTCATTTGATTAATTTTTGGTACCAAATGCTTGTATCACGAGTGATTTATCACTCTATCATATTGGTATTCTCACATTGTTGACACATTCATACTCTTAGCAATTTCATCTTGTGTTTCACTTAGGGGTAGTCATTGAATTTTGAACAAATCTTCAACTTACCTTAGTGAAACTTATCACGAAAACATGGCTCCCAAAACACGTCTAGGGTTGAAGAAACAAACATGTTAGGAACAACAAGCACATGCTTGGTAGACCTCTAACATACAAGGGTCAAACCCCTTCATTGGACACAAATTAGGGCCACTATTTTCTACAGAAAAGGAAACCGAAGAGATGGTCGATCATAGTGGAAATGAATTAAAATCACCACACACAGACTTTGATTTTGACCCCACTCTACTAGATGATTTTCTCCTTAGAAACAAAGATAGAGTTTTGGCATGGGTCGTGGAATTAGGGGCCAAATTGCCCATCGAGAATGAACCAATATTACCTACAAATGACACTACTAAGGAAGAATACCCCTTATCAATATGGAAGATATTTTAATAGGTGGGCATGCTTCCACTTCTTACGTAGAAAATGATAAAGTGGTAGGGCATAGAATACCCCTCATCAAAGTGCCACGAAGAAATAAGATAGAACATGAAACAGGGGAAGAGCCTCCACAATACGAAGAGGAAGAACCTTTAGAAGAAGAAAACACAAACCAAGTCACAATCTAACAACTCAAGAACCTAAGCCGACAACTAGCTTTGTTTACTTTCTAGTACGTAAAGACACAAACACAACCGCAGAGGTTCAAATCCTAATTTTATCCTAATTGCAAGGAGACAGGATAAGAAATGCAAAAATTGAAACTAAACTAATGATGGTGATGCACCAAAGGAGTGGTGAACATTTTTGCTCATGCAAATAGACACAAATCAGAAATTGCAACATAAAACATCATGCACAGGTTGATAAGCTGTAATCAAAGGTTTGAAATGAAACAAACAACACATACAAAGGACTGAAAGCATTCACAGAGCCTGTATTGTGATTTTCAACATCAAAATCCTTGCATTCCAACACCAAAGAGGCAGAAAACTGTTACAATCCTGAAAAGGTGTCTCGATCCTTGCAAAAATCACTTGCTTAAGGTGAAAACAGAAGCTCATTCAGCAAAAAAAAGTGTTCCCCTTTGAAAAATGAGCCAAATCGCTTTTACAAGGCATGGGTCGAGCCAGAGAGAGAAAACGTGAAAAACATGGGAGCCATTCCTCATTGACCAAAATGCATTAAAAACAGCATGGAGGTCCTTACAAACCCATGCCCGACATTTTTGACCATGCCTGAGAAGAATGCGACCCATTTTGCATTAAAATTGGTTGTTGAAACGTCATTTTGGTCCATGGGCGCAGCGCATACCAGAAGAATTTTTGATTTTTCTCTCCAAAATAAACCAAAATTCAAAATTGACCATGGAATCTTGTATAGAATTTCACCATCTTTCCATTGATATAAAGAACGTGAAAATCCGAGCTCTGGATCGAAAGTTATGGCCATTTGAAGATTTAGGGCAAAAACAGGCCCAAAACGGATCGGCGGGAAAAAATTTCAAATTTTACCTCTTGCATTTTGACCAAAACTTGAAAAATTTTCTAAGTGTTTTTCTTCTCTCCGCCACCTCCTGGGACATGTGGCAGCTTCCTATTGGCTGCGGGCTTCCAAGGGGAAAATTTCCCACAAAAACTCCGCCGAGCCATAACTTGAAAAATATGAGGAGTTAGGAGGAAAACTTTACCTTTCTGGAAAGCTGAGAGAGAGCTCTATCCAATGGTGCCACTTCTAGAAAGATTTGAGTGCCTAAAAATCAAAAAAATGGAGACTGAGGCACAAGAGAGGCAAGAACACAAGGAGTTAGCCACAAAATGAGCAGGGGCACATTTTGGATAACAATTTTGGCGACTCAGAGGGGTCATCTGCCTGCTAGATGAAAATACCAGTTGCCTGAAGCAGTCCATTGGGCATGGAGTCATCAAATTTTCTTGTTGGAACCCCAACTGACTTAGAATGTTGCAAGGAGGAAGATGGAATATCACCCGATGGAAGCAAGGACTCGCAAAACATCTCTGTGGGAAAGCAAGCTGTGCCAAAGCACTTAGGGAAAGCAAAACTAACCTACAAAAAAACAATGTGCACAAGCACTTGAAGGAATGGAAACCTAAGCTAATATTTACAAGGTGGAGAATTTCCCTTTAGAAGCAATGCTTGAGATAGATTCCATTGACTGGAATCTGTAGTTCTTCACCATCCAATGAAGCCAATTGGAAAGCATTGTTGTTCTTGCACTTCGTGACCATGTATGGGCCACTCCAAATGGCATCAAATTTTGAATGCCTTCCCGGTTTTGCTCTATCTGCATCCCATTTTAACACTAGATCTCCAACCTGGAAAGATCTACTCTTGGCCTTCCTATCAAAGGTCTTCTTGATCAAAGCTTGATCCTTCTCCATTGCTTGGGATGCCTGATCTCTGATCTCTTGAAGCTCCATCAACTCTGCATATCTCACCTCCATGGGCTCAAACTCCAACAGCTCCAACTATTTCATGAGTTCCAATGTTGGCAACTCAAGTGACATGGGCAAGATTGCCTCTCTTCCATAAACAAGCCTGAATGGAGAGTTACCCGTGGATCTCTTGGGAGTTATCCTATCAGCCCATAAGGCTGATTTCAGTTTGGTATGCCAAGACCTCTGATTCTCATCAAGAGTCCTCCTAATGATCCTCAACAAGTTCTTGTTTGTAGATTCAGCCTGGCCATTACCCTGAGGGTAGTAGTTTGATGAAGTACTTAGGTAGATCCATTCTTGACAGCCCACTCAGTTACCTTGGATCCAATGAATGCTAATGCATTATCTGAGATTATTGTAGTAGGTATGCCAAATCTGGTTACTATGCCCTCATAGAAGTCTAAGATGCTAGACTCATTTTCCTCTTTGAGCGCTACTGCTTCAGTCCACTTGGTGAAGTAGTCTGTGGCTATCAAAATCCATTTGTGCCCTTGGCTTGAATTGGGATTAATGACTCCAATGAAGTCCAAACCCCATTGCATGAATGGCTGGTCAACTGAGATTGGATGCAATGGAAGGGCAGCAAGTCTCTCTTTTCCTGTGAAGAATGCACAATTCTTACACCTCTTGATCCATGCAAAGCAATCACTGAAAATCTTGGGCCAATAATAACCAGCCTTCATAATTTTTAGAGCTATCACTCTTGGTGCAAAATGACCACCAGCTGGTCCACCATGGAACTCTTCCAACACCCTATGAATCTGATTTGTGCTAATGCATCTCAAAAGCACTCCATTCACATCTTTCTTGAACAAAACTCCATCAACAATGGCATATGGGACAGCCTGCAATCTGAAGTGTCTTCTTTGGGTCTTGTTCATCTCCGGAGGGCATAGGCCTGTGCTTAGGAAGTGTATTATACCTTGGGTCCAGCAAGGAGTGGGGACAACATTATTTTCTTCTTGAGTGCCACTTGGCTCATGGCTGTCTTGAACTGTCAAAACAACCTCTTCTTCATTGCATACTTCTTTTTGCTTCCCCAAAATCAGCTGCTCACACAATCCTTTTCCTCTTACCAGCTTGGTGATCTTGATCTCAATGTCATACTCCATGACACGAGTGATCCAACCTACCCTTTTCTCATTCAAATCCTTGTTGAGGAGGAAGTCTTTAACCCCAGCATGAGAGACCAGCAACTGGACTTTGTTGTTTGAGACTAAATGCTTGAATTTCTTCAAGCTTCTGATTACTGCAAGCACATGCTTCTCAATAAAAGAATACCTCACCTCATAGTCATCTAGCTCTAGTCAAGAAAGAAATTGGCTGCTCATCGTTGTCCTTGTTCGCTGTACCAAAATGGCAGAAATAGTATCATTACCTCCAAATGCATAGAGGATGAAATCCTGGAGAAGTCTAGGTTGATGAGGGTGGTGCTTGAGAGATGGCTGGCTTTGATTGCTTCAAAACTCTCCTTGCCTTCTCTCGCTGTCCACTTGAAAGCCATGCTTTTCTTTAACATTTTGGTGATAGGTTTGACAAGGGCTGCAAAATCTGGGACAAACCTCCGAACAAAGTTTATCCTCCCAAGAAACTCAAGGGCTTTCTTGTGGCTTGGCAATGGTAGTGCTCTTATGGCTTCAACCCTCTCTCGGATCAATTGCTAATCCTTCTTTGGAGACAATATGGCCAAGGAGCTTTCCTTCATGTGCAAGAAAGATACACTTCTTAGGATTCAAAGACACTCCAAATCTCCCGCACTCGTGAAGACTTGTCTCAAATGAGAGAGGTGGTCTGCTGCATTTTTGGAAAAACAGTGATATCATCAAGGTATATCAGCACCATGTTGTTAATCAAACCTTTGAACGCCATGTCCATTGCTCTTTGGAAGGTAGCACTAGCGTTGGACAGCCCAAATGGCATTTTCCTGTATGCATAAGTTCCCATTTGGTCATGAAGGTGTCTCTGAACTCGGTCTTCTTCCTTCACCATAATCTGATTGTAGCCTGAGTAGCCATCAAGTAGTGAAAACCTCTCAGAGCCAGCCACAACTTGCAAGATTTTCTCCATGGAAGGGAGTGGGTAATGGTCCTTGAGAGATGCTCTATTCAAGTCTCTGAAGTCAACACACAATCTGATCTCTCCACTCTTCTTTCTGACTGGAACCAAGTTGGCAACCCAACTAGAATGCTTGATTGGGAATATGATCCTTGACTCAATCAACTTGTTCAATTCTTTCCTCATGAGAGGCTCCATGTGTGGATTGACTGGTCTTTGTTTCGCCCGACAAAGCTTAGTATTTGGATCCAATTCAATGGTATGTTGAGCTAAGTTGGGATTGAAACCTTTCAAGTCTTCATAGCTCCAATCAAACACATTAAGGAACTCTTGACATAGTTGTATGAACTCATACCTTTCTTGTTCAGTTGTCATCTTTCCAATTTGCAATGGTTTGTTCTCTTCCACCAAGATGGATACTGAATCCTCTCTCTTGACCTGAATGTTTGCTTTCTCCTTCCTAAACTGATCATTGGGATTAAAAATGGACTCCAAAGTGATAAGTCCCTTGGGTAGCTTGTTAGTTCTCAGCTATACCACTTGGTCACCATACTGTTGTTCCAATTTTTCTTGATTCTTAGCTGAGAACTCAGCTTCTTCTTGCAAGAAATGGATGATTTGCTGGTCATTTTCAAACACTTGCCAACTGACATTGTTATCCGGCACTGAAGGCCTCACAATCACGTGGATGTTTGGTTGTACCTTGTCTTGTTGAATGCTTTCCACAATGTCAAAGGCTGCCCCTACTGCTGCAAGCCTATTAACAGCTTGGTTCTCTTTCCTAGGAATGGATTTGATGCCAAAACCCTCAAAATCTTCCATGAGGTCCCACACCCTGTTCTTGTAGCACTTAAGTAGATCATTCTTGGCAGCATGTTGTCCCTTGACCTGATTTACAATCAATTCACTGTCACCAAAGACTTGCAAGTTCTTTATTCCTCTCTTTATTGCCCAATGCATCCTCGCACCAAGGCTTCATATTCAGCAGCAGTTGTTATGGAGCATGCAAACTGAAATCTAAAAGTTGAATAGTACTTTACTCCTCGAGGTGAAACAAGCATGGCTCCACCTCCTGCACCTTGTCTACTCCTTGATCCATCAAAAAACAGCTGCCATACCTCATTGTCATCTTTATGGTTTGGCTTGGTGATGCTAGGAATGGGCTGATCTTCTTCATGTATGCAATAGACCCCTAGCTCAGATTCTTCTACTTCTTGATAAGGATCAAAAGCATGTACCTTGTTTGCCCATTCATCAAGAGTTAGATCCGGGATGCTTCCAACCTTGGTGTCAGCTTCATCAGTGCTTGGGTGATCTTCTTGATCAAATGTTGAACAATTGGCATTGATCTAACTTGGAGTGTAGGGCTCAATGTGGAAGTTTGCAATAGGTTCAGACCTGATTGTAGCTTTGGTTCCATACCTCATTCTGAACAAAGCATGTGTGACCAATCAGCAGACAAATATCCTCCAATCTTGGTTGTGAAGTCCCTTGACAAGCATAGGGCAAAGAGTGGTGGAAGGTCTATAACTGATACATCTTGTAAGACAACAACATTTGGACATGCATGCAAGGTAAGACTCAAGTTTCTAATCACTCCAACTATTGTTACTGTTGTCCCATCCAGCTGCACTACCCCTTTGGATATGGTTTCATACTAGAGCCCTAGTTGATCAGCTATTTGTTTAGGCATCACTGAGCTACTTGCCCCAGAATCTATCATGCAATTGTGCACTAACTGATTTCCAATGATTAATGAAACATAGAAAGGAGGGGGCTTCAACATTTTACCTTGCTATCCTCCATGATTCCCCTCAGGCTAGGCAGCATTTGTGAGCACTTTCTCTTGCATCTGAACTTGCTGATTCGAAGTTGGCCAGTCCTTCATGGCAGCTTGTAGCAAATCTCTTTGGCCTGGGATAGATAGGGATTCCCACATTGATATATTTACATTTGTCTTCTTCATCTGATCAATGATACTGAATGGTGATGAAGGATCTCTTTGTTGTCCCTTGGTTGGCACATTCACTCCTTGCATGTGGGCAGCAACAACTGGTATTTGAGTTGGTCTAGGAGCTGTTCTTGGCTGCCCTTGTGCATTTGAAATTGGATTTTTCTTGCCAACCATTTGTGGAGCCATGGAAGGTTGTGGATTGGTTGGAGCTAATGGCTGCTCTTCACCCAAATTCCTTCTTTTTGACCTTGTGTTGGCTGCAACACCTTGAGAGACTGTTTGATTCATGCCACAAAATCTTCTGCTTGCCAGTTTACCAATGTGGTGTCATTTGGGGCTGATTGATGTTGGAATTTTTTGTTGTTGGTTGTTTCCTCGACGCCTTCACCCTCCACACCAGTAGTTGTCACCATTAATGCTTGATTCAAAGCACCATCAAGCACATAGATTGGTTATGAGGTTCATTGCATGGAAACACCAATCATACTCCTGAGCAATGTTGTTTTGTGTTGGCACCAATGCCTTAGAGGTAGATATGGCATTAGGATTATAGGGCTGAAATGGTCTATTGGCAGGAGGCCTTGTTTGATTTATATTTGTAGCTGGATTAGGTGGTCTTTGTGGTTGGTATGGCTGCCTATTAGGCTGAGCTTGGGGCTGATAAGAAGGTCTAAAACCTTGGGCTTGTTGCCTCTTGAGAGTAACCAGCTCATTGCCTAGGTTTTGCAATTGCTTCATGACTTCTTGAAGCTCATTTGGGGCACTTGGAGATGAAGTAGAAGCTTCATTTGAACTCTGATTTCTAGGAATGGGAGAAGGAGCCAAATTAGGTGCTTGATTAGTGTTTGGGCTCTCTAAACTTGGAAACAATGGCATGGGAGGTCTAGGGGCTAGTTTGCCACTTGATCAAACAATTTTCAGCCCTAATGGCAATGCTATAAGCCATAGGGATAGTTATGCCTCCCATGGACTGAATCAACATAGAAATATCAGAATTTAGAGCTTTGAGGTAGTAGAGAAAAGCACCTTTCGCATTGTTGGCCCGACCGCCACCGGAATTCTCTCCCAAGTCTTTGAAATCTGAAGTTGAAATCGGGCCACCTACTCATTGGGAGCTCTCGATGGTTGTCACTGCTCCAAAAGAGACAAGTTGTCTCCCTTCTCTCCAAATTGCTCATGAAGTGCTATACATAGCTGGTTCCATTCTGAATAGAACCGAGGCAAGACTTCTAAACCATTGCAATGCTTTCCCCTGAACGAAGATGCCAGCAATTTGCTGTACCACTTGCATCTCATTGATTTCATGAATTGCACAAAGGTTGGCAATGTCTTTAACATGATCACCTCGAGAGTAGTCCGATTCTCTCCAAAGTGAAGTATGGAATGTTCTTCAAGGCTGCAATTGGAATTCGATGTTGTGCATTGAGGGCAAGTGGGTCTATTGCTGTGAAATTGACATAGGGGTTGTTTTGTGCCATTCTAATTGGTCGTAGAACCCTTATTGATCGAATGAAAGGCCTACCAGGTGGAGGAGTTGAGAGAGTTCTATTTGGTGGAGATGGAGACCTTTGGATTCTCCTCCCACTTTGCCTTATTCTTGGAGATAACTGCAGATATTCAAACAGCACCTCTTCCTCTCCAGCTCTTGACCTTGTGTTGATTCTTCTCATGAGTTTTCGTGTCCGCACGCAAAAACCAGCGATTGATTTTTCCCTTGGAGTCGCCAGATGTGCAATTTATAGCTCTTTTAAGCAAGAAAATTATAGCAGATGCACATCAACTTTTCTGCAATGAAAATGAGACCTCTAAGGTCCCACCGGGCGTGCCAAAACTGTTGTTGCAAATCAGCAAAGACTCGGATGCAAATCAAGGATTTCTAAGTTTGATATTTTAGACATCCAGTGTGATTGCACAACATTGAAACCTCTCTCCAAGTGTGGGACTTGTAAAAATGAGAGAGGAATCTCTAGATTAGAGGCTGGTTCCTCAAACTCCTCTGATTAGATCTATTATTTGCACAACTGCAGAGGTTCAAATCCTAATTTTATCCTAATTTGCAAGGAGACAGGGATAAGAAATGCAAAAATTGAAACTAAACTAATGATGGTGATGCACCAAAGGAGTGGTGAACATTTTTACTCATGCAAATAGACACAAATCAGAAATTGCAACATAAAACATCATGCACAGGTTGATAAGCTATAATCAAAGGTTTGAAATGAAACAAACAACACATACAAAGGACTGAAAGCATTCACAGAGCCTGTATTGTGATTTTCAACATCAAAATCCTTGCATTCCAACACCAAAGAGGCAGAAAACTGTTACAATCCCTGAAAAGGTCTGATCCTTGCAAAAATCACTTGCTTAAGGTGAAAACAGAAGCTTGCTGTGCAAAAAAGTGTTCCCCCTTTGAAAAATGAGCCAAATCTGGCTTTTACAGTGCATGGGTCGAGCCCAGGAGAGAGAAAACATGAAAAACGTGGGAGCCATTCCTCATTGACCAAAATGCATTAAAAACAGCATGGAGGTCCTTACAAACCCATGCCCTGACATTTTTGACCATACTGGAGAAGAATGCGACCCATTTTGCATTAAAATTGGTTGTTGAAACGTCAGTTCTGTCCATGGGCACATACCAGAAGTGTTTTTTGATTTTTCTCTCCAAACTAAACCAAAATTCAAAATTGACCATGGAATCTTGTAGATAATTTCACCATCTTTCCATTGATATAAAGAATGAAAATCGAGCTCGGATCGAAAGTTATGGCCATTTGAAGATTTAGGGCAAAAATAGGCCCAAAACGGATCGGCGGGAAAAAAATTTGAATTTTACCTCTTGCATTTTTGACCAAAACTTGAAAAATATTCTAAGTTTTTTGCTTCTCTCCGCCACCTCCTGGGACACATGGTAGCTTCCTATTGGCTGCGGGCTTCCAAGGGGAAAATTTCCCACAAAAACTCCGCCGAGCCATAACTTGAAAAATATGAGGAGTTAGGAGGAAAACTTTACCTTTCTGGAAAGCTGAGAGAGAGCTCTATCCAATGGTGCCACTTCCTAGAAAGATTTGAGTGCCTGAAAATTAAAAATGGAGATTGAGGCACAGAGAGAGGCAGGAGTTAGCCACAAAAAAGCAGGGCACATTTTGCATTTCCAAAGGCACCCTCAAAACCCAATCTAAAGACAACCAAAGTGTCAAACCCACCGAAAATCCAAAGATCTTTAACAAAAACAAAAACTTGGTGGGAGACGGAATCATTGATTCCAAACGTGTTCAAATGGTCTAAACTAGTCAACCTTTTAAACTGACCAAGGGCCCAATTCAACCACCACCAAAGTGATGAACATTCACCTCCCTCAATGAACCATTGTCCCTCATAAAAAACAGTTGGATGCGGCCAACATGATGACCTATCCTACAATGCAACCATTTGATGGCAACGCTCCTAAACCTTCATGGTATAAGGATCATGAATATTGCGAAATGCATCGCGTTAAAGGTCATAAAACAGACAAATTTTTACGAATTTGCCACTATATTCAAGACCTCATTGACAACGGGGAGATAGAGGTGGATAACCCCGCCACATGCAAACATCTAACGAGAAAATGGGGATTTATAAGGAACCATTCCCCAAGCATGATAAGTCGAAAAGAAAAAGCCGGATCGGGAGAGTCATCCCAAACCAGTAAAGCCACGAATTACTTATATACCAAAAGAGATAAAAATCATTACGATTTGCTTATCGGATGTATTCACTCCCCGCCGATCGTGTCAATACCATCCAGATCAAGGGAAAGGATTGTGCTACGGAAACAAGGCGTGCCTGCCTCATGATTCCGAAACCCTCTCTGTTGACCCCACAAACTGATAAATATAACCTTTTAGAACAACTTGAGAGGACACCTGCTAAGATCTCGATCTTAGATCTTCTCAAGATATCCAATGTGCATAAGGAAATTTTGTATCAAACTCTTCAGGGGTCGGGAGTGCCTTTAGAATTCAATCCTACGTACCTTCAAGCCGTGGTGGTAAATATTGCATCAAGTGAGCATCTTACTTTCAACCATAGGGAGATCCCTACCACGAATCCTACACATAATCTTCCCTTGTACATCGAGGTAGTTGTCACCCATAGGAAAATCAAATGGGTGCTTGTGGACAACGGATCGGGATTGAACATCTGCACGCTTAAGCTGGTCAAACAATTGGGACATACGAAGGAAGATCTTGAGTCCCATATTATTACTATCACCGCATACGACAACACGGAAAGAGAGTCACAGCACCATTACGCTGCCCATGGAGGTGGGCCCCACTTGCCATCGACAAAGTTTCACGTCCTATACTTGGAACTTCCATATAATATGCTTCTAGGCCGCCATGGATTCATGCCATGCAGGTCATGCCATCAACATTTCATCAATGCATCAAGCTGAAGCATGAGGGACATACGGTTACAATACCAGGAGATTCAGAGCCCTTTGCTCATTATAGAGCTCTTAATAGCTTTGCACGAAAGGGTACATATGCATGTCCCTCCACAAATATAGTTGTCCCTCTTCATTCTGAGGCCATGGAATCTCGAGTAGATTCAAATTCTCTTAGTTCTTACGCTCATGGGGCGTCCACTTCCACATCTCCATTTGATTCATGGGAGATGAAAATTCTGGAATATGGCTATGGGGAGTATAATGTACAAGAAGCACTCTTGGCTTTCGACCTCTCTTGTCGCCCAAGACTAGAGGTCACCCAACTACCGCTTCAGAGACCTAGAGAGGAACACACTATGGGTCATTCCTACCTGGAGGCTTGTTAGCTGAGGAAAAATTACTTGATCCACCCACTACTTGGGTCCCTGAGGACACTCAACCATCTTGTTATCAAACCCCAGAATATGAAAAATCTAGCAGAATGTACTCCATGGGCTACAAAGGCCTAGGATTTGGGAGGAATGAACAAGGACAAAGAGAACCAGTCCCTCTTCCACATTTCAAAACAGAAAGATATGGCATAGGGATTCGCCCTTATGGAGGACACCTCAACGATCAAGATGTGACTTGTTCTAAGCATGAGGATAGCTTCGAGTACCTAGATAGCGATACGGATTCCCATTGTAGCCTATATGAGGATCGGCCTCCACGAACATTTTCATGAACAATGTTGTTTTGACCATAACCCCCATCGAACCAACCCTTGACCTTGTGTACCATTCCCTTGTTGAATGAGACCAACAACATCATGTGCCACTAGATTTATTCGAGAACGACGAGGCTACTGCAGAGTTCATGGGCATAAGGGATACAATTCCCATTGGAGATCACAAGAAGGGTTTCTTTATCGACTTAGACACCGTGCCTACTTGACGAGGAGGTGAACTTTGTGGTCAGCAAAATTTAAAGAAAAGTGAGGGCAAGAGTTCTAAAGAAAAGCCTTGGAAAATCAAATTCTAAGTCACATGTGAAAACCTCTTTGAGGCACCTTTGGGCCGACAAACAAATAAGAAAATCAAAGGAAAAACAAAGTGACCATGCCAAGGATGAAAATCTTGTAGAGACATCCTTGGTCAAGATCTCAACCTACCTCCCGATCCTATGTGTATGGAGGATTTATCAAAATTGTTAGTCAAGAAACCATTGATGTCAATATTGTACCGAAGAAGATCCCAAGATAGTAAAATTGGGAGCATCACTCGCCAAAGAAAAAAGACGTTCACTATGCTACTTGTGAGATTTTATTGATGTGTTCGCATGGTCTTACAAAGACATGCCTAGCTTAGATCCAAATTTAGTCGTGCACAACTGGGTCAGTGCACATGACAGACGCTAATCCTATCAAACGAAGCTCAAAGATGCACCCAAGAGTGGCCTTGTTAGTTAAAGAAGAGTTGGAAAGGTTACTTGCAGTAGGATTCATCGTGCCAATTGATTATTCGAATGGATATCAAACATTGTTCCTGCCCGTAAGAAACCTATCGGTATTCAAATCGCATGCATTTTAGGGATATCAATAAAGCTTTCCCTAAAGATGACTTTCCATTGCCCAACATTGACATGATTGTTGACTCAACCGTAGGGTATGAAATTCTATCACTCATGGATGGCTTTTCAGGTTATAATCAATTTAAGATCGCTGAGGAAGACCAACACAAAATAGCTTTCACAACTCCTGGGGCACCTTCTATTATCAAAGTGATGCCATTTGGCCTTAAGAATGCGGGAGCAACTTATCAAGAGGACATGATAGAATCTTTCACGATATGATTCATGACATCATGGAAGACTACGAGACGACATCCCGGGAAATTCAAAAACAAGAGAGGATCATCCTATCATTTTGCGGTGTATCTTTGAACGCCCGCGTGAATACAAAGTCAAATTGAATCTAAAGAAATATGTCTTCAGTGTGTTATCCGGGAAACTATTGGGCTTCATTGTGTCGAGACGAGGTATTGAGGTAGATCATGCTAAAGTGTCCGCCATCACTAAAATGCCTCCACCTGAGAATATCAAGAAATTACATAGCTTGTAAGGGAAAATTCAAGCCATTCACCGCTTTATCTCCCAGCTTGCAGATAAATGTCACTCATTCACCCATTTGCTTAAAAAGGACGTCGCTTTCCTTTGGGGACCCGAGCAACAGCAAGCCTTTTCTTTGCTTAAACAATACCTAGCTAATCCACCTATCCTCATGCCTCGTACTCCAGAGAACCATTTTTACTCTATATTTCCGCTTACGCAATACGCTATTGGTGTGCTTCTCACCCAATATGACCTTATCCATAAAGAGAAAGCGGTGTACTATCCGAGTCGCACCCTCATCACCTATGAACTTAATTATCCTCAGATTGAAAAGACTTGCTTGGCTGTCATTTTTACCTTTCAGAAACTTCACCATTACCTACTAAATACTAAGACCAAGCTCATATCCAAGGTCGACCCACTCAAGTATTTGTTGTCCAAACCCGCCCTCACAGGTAGAATGGCTAATTGGATCATTCTACTCAGTGAGTTTGATATAGAATTTGTCCATCAAAAATCAGTTAAAGGACAAGTACTTGCCGACCAGCTAGCGGAAGCACCTTTGCAAAGCACAAAACCTTTGAGTCTGGATCTGCTAGATGCATATTTTCTCTACATTAAAGAATCTATCGTATGGCAGATACATTTTGATGGATCTTTTACGTTTCATGGTTCAGGTGCAAGAGTGGTCCTTATTACTCCTTCGGGTGATCCTATACCGTAGGCTTTCCACCTGGCCTTCCCTTGCACAAACAACATTACGGAATATGAAGCACTCATTGCAAGGATGAAGCTAGCCATCAAGTGGAATATTCAACATGTTAAGGTTGTAGGTGATTTGCAGCTAATCATCAAACAAGTTAATGATGAGTATAAAGTTAAGAATGATAAGCTCATACCTTACAAAAAGTTAGTGGAAACTCTAAAGGAGTATTTTGTGCGCATCACCTTTGAGCAGATTCTAAGAGCACAGAATCAGATTGGTGGATGCCATGGCAATGGTGGGATCTATGCTTCGTATTCCACCAGGGAACAATGATATGCCATTCTTCGTAGAAAATCTACGCCAGCCCGCGCATGACATGCCGGAATATTGCCTGGCTTGTGAGGTTGTTGGTCCCCATTCCCCATGGTACGAACCCATCTTCAATTATCTTAAGGATAGTACTTTCCCTCCCAATATCTCCCATTCTGAAAAGCAAATCCTGATTCACCAGATAGCCCGTTACACCCTTTTAGGAGGTACACTTTATCGTCATGGCTACGATGGGAATCTATTACATTGTCTAGATGTGACGGAGTCAATCTAGGAAATTAAAGAAGTACACGAAGGAGTATGCGGAGCACATACAAACGGAATGGTCTTGGCTAAGAAACTGTTAAGAGTAGGTTACTATTGGCCCACCATGGAAATTGATTGTTGTAATTATGTTAGAAAATGTGTGCTTTGCCAAAAGTATGGAAATTTCATCCATGCTCCATCGCAACCATTGCAACCAATCACTACCCCGTGGCCATTCTCCAAGTGGGGACTTGATCTAATAGGGAAGCTTACTCCTACCTCATCCGATGGTCATACACGTATCATCACAGTTACAGAATACTTTACAAAATGGGTGGAGGCTGTCCCTTTAACCTATGTCACAGGAGCACAAATTTCTAAATTCATCATGAATCACATTATTTGCCGATATGGTATCCCTGCAGCCATTGTCACAGATAATGGGAAGTCATTTAAGAACAAAATTGTGAAAAGTCTTTGCCAACAATTCCAAATCAGATTGAAATGGTCCACACCATATTACCCTCAGGGTAATGGACAAGCTGAGGCAACAAACAAGACTTTGGTAAGGATAATGGAGAAGATGGTTAGTAAAACCGGTCGAAACTAGCACCTACAAATCCACCTAGCCCTCTGGGCCTACCGGACATCAATTCGCACTCCTACAGGTGCGACGCCATATTCCCTAGTGTTTGGGACAGAATCTATCATCCCTTTAGAGATTGAACTCCCATCCCTATGAATTTCTCTTCGGGACTATTTGGATAAGGATGAAGATTATCGAGTGGCAAGATTGGCTGAGTTAGAGCTCCTGGATGAGAGGCGCATTCGCGCTCTTAATCACCTGAAGGTATATCAACATAGAATCTCCCGCAACTACAACAAGAGAATCATCCCTCGCCAGTTTGAGGTGGGTGATTTAGTTATGAAGGAGAACCAGTTCAACACCAGAGCAGAGCGAGAAAAGAAAGGGAAGTTCGAACCACACTGGTTAGGACCCTATGTCATAGTTGCAAGTATGGCATAAGGGCATACAAGTCAAGCTCACCCCAATGGTGATGAGCTCCTGGGAGCCCATGAATGCCATGCATCTTAAGAGGTTTTATGCCTAAACATGGCACAAGAAAGTCATAAAAATCACAAAAAAATCAAAAAATACAAAAACATCAAGAAATTTTTTTTATAAAAAAAATCGAAAAAGAAAAAGAGAAAATAGGTCGTCCACTAGTGAAAACCACGCAATTGTGGCACTTTGGACAAGTCCTTGGGTGAAAACTGGTTTCGGCACCTCGGGAGGATTCGTTGTACACAAGCATTCTTTATTAGAAGGGTAGTTGTCTTTGTCATAGACCTGGTTCTGCCTTCGAGTTTCCTTGTGCACACCATCTAGTCCAGCCTTGATCCGGCTTTGCCTTCTTCTATTCATCTGTAAGGGACGTGGTATTTTGTTATTTCCCATCTTACGCTAGGGGCAACTCAACGACTTCACCTTCTTGTTCATAAGTGTGTGGCTTCTGCCCTTGTATATTCCCCACCTAACGCTAGGGGCATCCATGCTTTCTTGGTTACCTGCACATAGCTTTGGAAAACTGTTAAAAACACAAAAACAATAGAAAATTGTTTCAGAAAACACAAAAACAATAGAAAATTGTTTCGAGAAAACACAAAAACAATAGAACATTGTTTTGAGAAAACACAAAAACAATAGAAAATTGTTTCACAAAACACAAAAACAATAGAAAATTGTTTTAAAAAACACAAAAACAATAGAACATTGTTTCGAGAAAAACACAAAAACAATAGAACATTGTTTTGAGAAAACACAAAAACAATAGAAAATTGTTTCACAAAACACAAAAACAATAGAAAATTGTTTCAGAAAACACAAAAACAATAGAAAATTGTTTCAAAAAAACACAAAAACAATAGAACATTGTTTTGAGAAAACACAAAAACAATAGAAAATTGTTTCACAAAACACAAAAACAATAGAAAATTGTTTGCATAAACACAAAAACAATAGAAAATTGTTTTGATAAAAACACAACAATAGAACATTGTTTCAAGAAAACAACAAAAACAATATATATATATATATATATATAAAAAATCAAAAAAAAAGGCAAAATTTTTCAAAAAATTCCTAAAAAGTAAAACACCCTACAAAATGGTAAATTACTTCTTATGGCTGAAAACTTGTGTCTTGCGCATGGTATTTTCTCCATATCCCGTTGGTTTGTCTCACATCTTCCCGATTAATACGACTTGTGGATCACCAGATTCACAACCATTCACAACAAAGGCTAATGCTTGCTTCATCTATACGGGGCACTTTTGGTTGCCTGTGTCTTTTTCGTTGCGCATAAACGCTTTTCATGGACCCGTGTCCATTTTCATTTCCCCTTGCATGTATCCTTGCTTGGGGCATCATTTTTAACCCTTGTCGTCAATCACGAACTTGTGGATCTCTTCAGCACTGATAACAAAATATTTGTACAACTGTCTTGACCGTTGTTGGGTTGGATATGTGTGTTCGTACTTGTTTTCCCTGTTATATGAGCTTGTTTCCTTCTCGTATTGCATTGCATTATTATATGTTGCATGGAGTTGGTACTTTCAGCAATGGACAATTGTTCGTAGTATGGCTTTTCATGTCATTCTACCTTTTCATATGCTTATATTTTTCATAAGGACCGATGATGTAGTTCCTATGGCAATATGATGACATCAAATTTGTTCCAAAAAAATAAGTGGCTAGAGGTTAAGCTCTTCTCTCCTCTCATCCATATTTCTTCTACACCACTTCCCTTTCACCCCTAATTCTCCCTCTCCTCGGGGCATCCTGCCTCGTCCCCATTCTTCTGCCTACTTCTCATCTTTTTCGATCATTGATCGGCTTCCTTCATCACCCCATCGACACTCGAGGGGGCATCTCTCCCTCCTACTAATTTTTCTTCTATCCCTTCAAAATCTCTTTTGTCTACTATCTTTGAAGTGGCATCACTTACGCCACCCCAAAGAGGGGCAAATGTAGACACCTATAATTACGCCCAAGCAATTTAAATACTTAAATTGCGCTAATTATCCCCTTTCTCGCAAATCAACGACATATCGTCAAAAGCACTCATTTTCCCTCATATCATCATTAATTAATTACACTAAGCTAATTAATTAAGTTTCATATCCAACAAATACCCTAATTAACGACCTTCCGTTAATAAATCACCCCTTCTACCTAGACTAATTAATTATTATTAATTAATTAGTTTTCCTTCCATTTAACCAATAAATCAATATTTAATTGATTTAATCCCCTTTTAATAGCCTAAATCGTACTAATATTCCTCTAATTATCTTCTATAAGCTTACATCTACCTATTAGTTAATCACCTTTGATTAATTAAAACACCCCCAACTCCCATGACTTGCTAAACATGTATTAAACTCTTCTAAAGTAAGGTTACCTTTAATAAAGCAACCTTATCCATTCCTAATCATGTTTTACCTTTATCCCACATTCATGAGAATGTGTTGAATCCTTTATCCTTTGGGCTATATAAAGAGCCCTCCACCTACCTTTTTACTTACACCTAAACTCCTTAGAGAGCAAATGCAAAGCATATAGCAAAGAGACTAAGAGCTTGCACCTTGCCCTTTTGAGAGTTCATCATCTTGAAGAGTTAAGCCTCTTTCTTAAGTGCTTAGGTCATATGGGAGGTGTCAAAGGGGTCTTGTAGCCCAACTTTGATAGGCCCTCATTCCTAGGTTACTTGGCATACTAAGGACAACTATTTTGATAGCCATGGAGCTTACTTAGGTCCATTCATTTATTTGTTAGAGAATAGAGGAGTTTAGATATTTAGCATTGTTAGTTTCAAAGTTTGTATTGATGAATGCTAGCATCTAACCCTTGTTTAATTCTTATCATGATGGTGTTTATGCTTTGTTTTAGCTAAATTGTAGAACTATTTTAGGTGGTAGTTCTTGCTTCATTTGATTTAGCATTAAGAAAAGTATACATGCACACATATGAGCTGATTGATATGAGGTAGAATAAATTCACTAACATGGGATTGACAATCATAACTAATTAAGTTCTCCAAAGGAAAAGGTAAGAATCTGTTCACCATTGTCAGATCTCGATGAAGATGATCTTCTTTGGAGAAGTATGGGGGCTGTCAACTAGATCAAATGCTACTTGTTTCTGCCTTTGGGTGGCCTGATCATGTTTGTGATAAAATTAATCAAGATTCGATAAATAAATTTAAATTGAAATGTAATTCAATCTTTGTAAAGCATGTTGAAATTGAAGTATACATGTTGGCCTTGAATCATCTCACCCGGTATTGAAAAAACCAGTTAGGACATTGCTATCAATGCCCAAATAATCTTCATCTAAATTTATATTATTCAAAACCGATATGCCCGTTGCACTGGGCAAGCCACCAAGTGAGAGCATTGGAATTTGAAAGGAGGAGGCAATGTTTAGTGTCCCGCTAGGGGCCAGGAAGCAATTAGTGTGTGTTTACCAATGTTCTTTTTCACTGTTCCTCTGGTTGGCATTTTAAAAATTATTGGTTGAGGGGGGGTCGGTGCCGCTGTTTGAACAAAAGGACTGCAATGTGCTAAAAAGTTCAAGAAAAAACATGAAAAACTAGAAAACAATCCAAAAAGGCAAAAACTACGAAATTAAACGTAGTATTGAAAAGTTGTACCTTGTTGTCGAGGGGTAGTTTTTCGCGGTGCTAAGGGTGGCTGTGTAGGAGTAGTATTTGGTGGTTGTTGAGAAGATATGAATGCATGCGACTATACGGAGTGAGTTGGGGAAGAAGGTTGAGTTTCTGAAACACGAGTATGGTCCAAAGTCCCTGCAATGTCATCAACATTGAATGTTATGTCAATTCAATTGGTTAAAATTTAAATTGGAAAATAAAAATACAAATTTGGAATTTGTAAATAATATATGAGAAGGTATTACTTCTCACGGTGTTTAAGTTCAAAGTTCAAACCTGTTGACAGTTTGGAGAGGAGTGAGCTTCCATTTTAGATTGGGAGTCTCCTGAAGCCTCAGCGTGTTGTTGGCCTCTTCCTCTTGATAACACCTTTTTTTGGGGAAGGGCTTCAATAAATCTTCTCTACAAATCGTAAATTGTTAATAATGTGTAGTTTAATGTCAAAATTGAAATATAAACCAAATAGTTTATACCGTTGTTCTTCAAATGGAATTGACAACTTCATCAACTCCTCGTTAGTGCAAGTAGAAATTGGTTTGTCTTTTAAATTTAAAAGTGCCTCGTAATAAAGGCCAAGGAGATAGTTTGTAGAATAAATGATGGGGTTTTTTGAAAGCTTTGAATTTGTTATGTGAGCTTCTTTTTTTTTTATATAGATAGGTGCACAAATCAAATTTTTGTTTTGAGATAGTGGCAACTATATATGCAATGGCCCAGATTTTGTATATACTGTTTGTCGACCCCTGTGCAAAACTATTCGGATTGAAAAAATGAAATCATCTGCAATAAGAAAGAGGTGTGCAATTGCTTGCGTATCCACACCACTTTTGGATTTATTGACATGAGATGCAAATGCCAAACAAAGTGGGAATTAATATAAATTTATAACACTAAATTGTATCACAATAAAAAATAGAATAAAAATGATGAATGAAAATGAATTATACTTATAATCAACATGGAAACCGAATTTTAATTAGAGATATTTCTTATCGTCTTCCATGAGTGTTGCCTTCATATCAGAATAATTGGTAAATTTCTGAACGGAAGGCCCATAAACCAATGGATGTCATTTACTTTGATACTGAATTGAAACATTTGGCCGTCGTTCAGAGTAACATAATAAAGGCCGTCCTCTATATTGTAGGACAAGAGAAGGTAATTCAAAATATCTAGATCTATTTCGAAATGGGGCATGTCAATGAGCCCACTAAAATCACACGCATCGATCAAATCTTTATATTCTGAAGACATATTTAAAACAGTATGGATGTGGGGGCACAAAGGATTCCTGTAGATGATCTTGCCCATGGATTGGACTGGATTCTCTTCTTGATTTTTTTCTTGAGCTTGTGGTTGGGAAGCACTTGAAGTCGCCATTATATTTGTGCTTGCATCTTTGACATGAGGGATTCCTACAAAAAAAATCGAGATCTGGAAAGTATAAATGATAAAATGATCGACGGGAGGGTATTTATAGGAAAAATAAAGCATCAATGGCCTCTGTTGACATGCGTCAATGTCTCGATGCACGCCGTCAGAGGCCATTGACTTGCGTCAATAGAGGCCATTGACACGCATCAACCGTGGCATTGACACACGCCACTAATCCTTGTTGATGCGCGTCAATGGCCTCGCGTTAACGCGTTGTGTTGATGTGCGTCAATGAGGGTTATTGACGCCATATTGTCACGCCAGCGTCAAAAGGTGCATCGCCGTGAAACGGAACTCTGGTTTCTCGCTCAAAAAACCGGAAAAATTTAGTTTTGGAATACTGTCAAATTCACCTTTTTCTGAAACTGGTTCCAAGGATATTCATCGGGTATTTTCCACCTACAATTTTCTAGAGGTGTCTTAAAATGAACACTGCAATAGAGTTTCCTCGTAAAGTATAGTGGCACCTTGTTATTGCAAGGTGGAAAATCAAACACCATCCACAATCGGTCCCAAAAATTATTTTTAATCAAATTACTATTACACTAATGGATGGGAAACAATTTGCATGACAACAGAATAGGAAAATTAGTGCAGGGGTCTGTGAATAAGGCACATACGAGGTCTTTTGTAATTTATTTTTCTTTACATCCACATATGAAAATTTGTTAGAATAATAAACCCTACAACCCTCTCTGTAAGTTGTCCAACAATCAATTTTCCCCGTTTCCATGTCAACTTGAGCAAGTAATGCCTCCAATGTGTTTGCAAGAGAGGCGCAATGGGGGTTTGTAGATTGTGAATCCCTCATTCTTTTGATTAAATCCTCAATTTAAATTTTGTTTTCAACTATGTGGGTTACTAAATCTTCTTGACTACCTGGGGGATGTTGAGCAACTATGGGAGGGTTGGGAGGGATGACAGGAATAGCAGGGTTTGGTTGTGGTTGATTCCCTTGACCTCAAATGTAACAATAAAAAAATGTATTCAATTAAAATTCTACTCTATAATTATCATATTTCAATGCAATTTTGAGAAAAGAATTGTGCCTACCTCTTCTCCATGGTGCCATCATCGATTTAGATCTTCCCGGTGATCCAGAAACGATCCTTTGAGCTTGAGATCTAGTTGAATGAAAAAATGCGAGGGCACGGTTAAGCTCTGAAACTCATGTTTGAGGGAGATAAAATGATAGAGGCTCGGGCCTCTTATTTTTAATTTATAATGACATAATGCGTATGCGTTATGGTTTGGTAAATCCCAAACCTAAGAAATTAAAACACATACGCATTTTGCTTTTTTTGGGGTTTTTGTCCACTTTTTGGCCCCCAACTTCATGCACTTACCCTAATGTCGTAAATAAATGTTAATTCCTATATAAAATTATCTCCCAAGTTTAGACTCTCATTCCACAATCATAAATTTATGAGGTGGATATGTGAACAAAATTTTGGGGTTAGTGTTATTTTGGGTTCACAAGGGTAATTATCGTGGTTATGCCTTCACTTGTTGTTGGGGATGTGTAAGGGTTGATTTTTAAGGTTCTAGTGGAAGGTTGTATGTATCGGTTAGTTGTTAGTCTTTTTGTCATTTTATATGGGTGTATAGAATATCTTTTTGATTTTTTTACTATAAGGGGTTTTATCACTTTTGGGTCTATACTTTTATGTTATTGTAATTATTTCTTTTTGTATATAATTCTATGTTCATAACTTTGGTCAAAAGAATTTGCCAATCAAAAATAAATAAATTTGTGTCATAAAATGTTAACTATTAACAATAAATAAAATTCACAATAGTGATAGACACTTTCTCTATTATATAACAATATTTTATATTAAGAGACACTTTCTTGTTATATAATAATATTTTATACTAAGAAAATATTTTTCATATCTAAAAAATTCACCTACTTTTTAGTTTAAGGATGTTATTAGTATAACATCTATGGAATGTAATTAAAAGTATAGACATCTTAAATGTATCTATCTCAAGGCCTTTATCTTGGATTTATATCACACATCAATTATTAAAAACTTCATTATCTTCTTCATTTCCCATTAAATGATGGAAATGGTGTCAATCTAGCTACACTAATGTGTAAGGCTTAAACTCGGCAATCGCATGTGGACAATGCAATGTGAATGCCGAACAATATATGTTATTTGATTTAGAGGGATAGTTATTACTTTTGTAGTTGATGTTGATAAGGGTTGTGTTGATGTTGACAAGATTAATATTGGACCTACATCCCTTTTTTTGTTGTATCAGACCAGGTGGAAGTTCATCACAAGATTAATATTGGACCTACATTTATGCTTTTCCATGTTAACATGACCTAGGATCATGCAAGAAAAGCATTTAAAGAGAACACAAACCCAATAAGCATATTATACTTGTCATTTATCTGTAATTATAGTTTTTGAATGCATGGCTTCTCTTGATAGTTGCAACCTCTTACAATAGTCTATGTTCTACAAAAATAATTACAGAAAGACAACAAGGGCAGTAATAACTTGCTCCTTCATCGAGAAAAAGACAAAATTAGGCATTGTTGATTAGTGAATGAATGTTGCAGGTTTTGTTTACCTCTAGAGGACATATGTGGATGTGGTTCATTACAGAGAAGTATTTAGGACTTTGTGCCTGAAGTTTAGCCACCATGAGGGTAGGAGAAGGGCTTGTTCCATTGGCACTGTCATGATCATAGTGTCTTCTAATTTCATGGTCCTCCATCATGGCATCCAATGTGGGAACTTTATCTTTCATCATCCATTTAAATTGATGGAGACCTGTCACTTCAATAATTTCTGGAGGAAGAGGGTGCAAAGCAAACCATGCATGCATTGGTGCATATGTCATCTTATCTATGATGACATTAAAGACTGCTCACCCTTTATAACGTAGTACTTTGTTTTGATCTCAAAGTTGAAAATTGTATAACATAAGAGCACCCCTATGACTATAGGTAGTGAACATACATTCTGAGAGGCAAGGAGGAAAACACAAAGGTAAGTGCAATCATAGTGATTTGAGATAGTAGTGATAGTGAAGCCAATGCAGGAGGTGGCATTCTTGAAATGAAGGTGATGACCATAATAATTATGGTACTCTGGGGTGTGCACTATGTAGTTAATATTTTTAATCTTTTTTTGCACCCTTGTCCAAACATCCTCTTCAGCTATCTTTGATCTACTTCAAACACACAAATATGTTTCAAAGCAATGCTCAAATGAAGTATAACCTCCATAGTGAATAATGGGAACTGTAAGTCTATATGAAATGACAAGAAACAAAATTAGTGAAAATATTACAATGTCAGAGCAACTCATAAAACACAATTAACAAGATGAAAATACATTTTTGGTATAAAATTTCATCGATCAAAGAAATTCACAGAATAGTTTTAAGTGGTGATAAGGCCTTTAAGTGAAAGAAATTAATGGAAGCCATGATGACTTATCACAACGTTCAAGATTCTAGTCACAAACTTGAGATGAGGGATACATGTTTATTGGATAACCACCTATGACTTAGCTCCATGAAGTGTGACATTGATTAATCAAAGTTGTGCAATAAGTTACACGTCATTATAAACAGATTATATGCCTTCTGACAACATTTACACCCCTGTCATGCCCATAATAAGCAAAGTTAAAATAGAACCAAAAATATGAGACTCAAATAATGTCGCTCTAATTCGAATCAGTAGGAAAACCCAAAGAAGTGGCATTTCAAATGAACTAAGATAAAAACTGCCATTTGACACCTAGGGAGTATTCTTTTCAACGTTTCCCCATATAAAAATAAAATATATTTTTAGAGCACCACCAAGCTAGTCACCAATAGTAGTGACTTAATGGAAATCTCGTCTTCCTACAGCAAACGAAACATTATTGCACCTGGTAACAATAACATAGAAAGGTTGTCAATTTCTATTGTAAAGAAAAAAGGCTACACAATTGCAGGGAAGTTTTCAGCAACAGGGAGAGGCACTATGGCTTAATCATTTAGAAACCTCATCAATGCTCGGGAAAAGTTAGAATATAGGGCAACCAAGAAACTATAATGTAAAATGTCCACAAGAATAGAAAAAGGGTTATTTTGTTTAAACTATGGGTTATAGACTACCTCCATCCTAGACATCATCTTCAGACTTATGCTTGTACAGAAAGAAACTAATTCTTATTTCCATTTTCCCTTACCTTACATGACACCATCTTATACTTCCCAACATTTCCACATCCATTGTTACTGTGTATTTATATATATTTTTGCAGTAACTAACACAACATTTAATAATGTAGTTCACAACACTAGGTCACTGCCACATGACAAACTAATTTGGTGTATGAGAGTTCCCTTGTAGAATCCCACAGCTTTTTCATTTACATATATATAGTTCAAATTCATACCTCTTTAGGTTTCAATCCTTTGATCAAAGCTTTGTGATAAGCAGGCCTTGCCAATCCATCCAAGCCCAAAGTACTGGAGCACAATCTACATAGAGGATGCAACTATATTCTTTTTCCAAATTAAGATGTGTTTATAATACACAGTTTGCAAGTTAAGTTCTTCCAAATTATTTAAAATCTTATTGTGGCTATTATAGTCCTGTGATTCTACTACTACAACATCATCTGCATAAAGGATTCATTTCTACATAAACATTGCATTTCTACATAAATGCTACATTTCTACATAAGGATCAGGGAGATAAAGAATTTGTTTGTATGACAATTATTTTGAAGTTTCATCCATTAAAAAAACAAAAACAAAACATGAATGTATATATCAAACAAAGAATGTACATGTTGAATTAGAGGGACTCTCCAGGAAAAGTTAAGAGTGAGTGCTTTACAACCATTGCCTAGGCTGAAATACATCAATCAAGTTTAAACAAATGCAATGTGCATTGGAACTTTACAATTATTCCGCCAAACTTTGTACAATGATTATTGCATGCACAAGCTTTGATAAGAAAATTTACCACCTTTTGGCCCATGAGATGTTGTCAAAGCAAAAGGGCCCCTAACATATATGCCTACCCAGTACTCAATTTAAGAACACTAAAAACATACAAACTACAGAATATACAACACAATTCATTTTTTTAAATGTCCACCCATATACACCAGTTGGCACTTCCCTTCTGAAGTACCAAGACAAATGATAGTAGTGCAACGCTCTAACTTGACCATAGCCAATAATTTGTCACAAAATCAACTATACAAAGTGCTCGTGTATATATCTCAACAGGAATTTACAAGGGACATGTGGAGCGTGTTCCAATATGCTTTTCTGTGAAAATACAAACATTGAACAAACTGTTAGTATGTCCAGAGCAAAAATATGAATGTAAACACATGAGTTTCAAAATTTTGTTCATACCTCCAGCTGTAATGAGCTTTTCAACGCGAGCAACTATGTGTTTTCCATATGTATACTTCTTTAAGGCATTTAAATGCACCTTTATGCGTGACAGAATAAATTCACATTGTTGATCATTGCAAGTTTCCAAAACCTTCTGTACAACATAATTTACAAATTGATATTTCATCATTGCCTGCAAAAGGATGTCTAAACTTTAGAAACAAAATTCTAGATAGAAGTGAAATTAATTAATGTAAACTTTAGAAACAAAATTCTAGATAGAAGTGAAATTAATTATATAATATATCCTAGCTCTATAATTGCTCCTTTAATGGTGATTGAGGACAGATTCATGTAAAAGCAATAACATAATATTGCTAGACTCATTAGACCACGGGTGTTTTAGCAATGAAAAATTGAGAGATTTTCTCACAACATTGAAACAGGGCGTGGATATCTGCCATAGCATTATGGAGAAGGGACTTTAGTCAAATGTTTCAATTGTAAGATCCCTGATGATATGTACACAAAATGAGGAAGCATGTGAACTGTTCGACAAAATGCCTAAAAGAAACGTGGTCTTATAGACTGGCAAAATATCAGGATGTAAGTCCAACTTCCATTTCTGCTTTAGCTCCATGCCCATGCCCTTTCCTTTGTTTGATTAACAAGTTAGTGAAGAAACAGGGTAAAGCTTGTTGGAAGCAGAGGGATATCTGATCCGTTTGTGCATATGGTCATGATTACTACCTCTCTTTTCCTCCCAACTAGGATGTTGATCTAACTGGAAAAAATTGTTTTGTTGGATTTTTCGATGCCTTAATATAAGTACAACTATTTAACAAAATACATGAAAATTTTCCTTCCCCGAGGTTCAAGATTGCAGCGGTGAAGAACTAACCAGAAAGTGATGAAAAACATAGTTTTTGTTAAAAAAATGAACTTATCTCGCAACAGTAAACCCTAATCAGGTCATTGAGCGATTCACCTCCATCCCAAGGCGTGTCATCGAGCCTGCAATTCCACCAACAAAAACCCAAAACCATAATCAAAATCGGGAATCTAAATTTTTAGTTGTTTATCTTTTCAAAACCTAAACAAATCTTCTAAAGTACTCATGACTCCAAAGAAATAAAACAAACCCTTAAAAGTAAATAAACAAATTCCGGACATACCCAAAAATAACGGCGTTCCAGAGCGCAATATTTTTATCCTGAGGAGCTCCACTGATGCCAGCAGGGGGATCTTGCTGCAAACACTTGAAATCTCTCATGAGCCTCTTTCTTACATGTGTCGACATGGCTAGTCTGTCTTAAAGCGTGACCCACTCGCCAACAATCGACAACCTTAGGGATGGTCCCATGGAGTGGGGGCTGCATAAAAATCTCAGTGGGTGCTGCTGAGCGAATTTAGGAGCATTTTAGTTGTTTTTGGGTCCCATGGTTTTAATTTTTTTATTAACATTTTCCGCTGAGAAATAATAGGAGCCCATTGCAGTTTTATGGTCCCATGGAGTTTCCTATGTGAAGCTGAATACTGCTCGATTTATACATGACTGTTTGTTTTGAGATGGTAGCACATATCATAGATTTCTGCAACAACCTTCATGACTGATTATTTGCACTTTGAACAATATATATCTACTGAAAGCACTGTATTTTTCTGCAATAATAAAGTCTGCATCAAATCTCAGAAGACACAATAACTTTATAATGAGAAAATTAAAAAAATGGAATTTGATTGAATAGATTGTAAATTTATACTTTCATAGTATTGGATCTGACAGGAAATTCATTTTCAAGAGTAATTTTCTCTAATATTGGATCTTTGAGAGCACTTGCACTGCTTATCCTGAAAGGAAATGACCTTTCTGGTAAAATTCCTAACCAAATTGGCTATCTGCAAACCTAACGTACCTTGATTTATCCAATAATCATCTAAGTGGAGAGGTGCCTACATCCTTAGCAAACCTCAATCTGAATTTCTTCAATCTCTCAAGTAACCAGCTCTGTGGAGAAGGCTTCACAGGAAGCTATGGTTTTGGTTATTGGGTTGGGATGCTTATACAAGAAATTATGGACTCCCTGAATGAGGCCAATGTCATTGCCAATGGTGGGGTTGGAAAATTCTACAGGGTACATTTGACTAATGATGAGGTGGTGGTTGTTACGAGGTTTCTACGGGCAGGGCAAAGACTGGGGATTCAGGGTATGACAATGGATTCAAAGCAGAAATTGAGACTTTAGGAACTATTCGACACAATTAACAACAATAAAGGAGAGTAATTTTTCCTCATATTTGAGCAAGAATATATTAACAACAGTAGGTGACAATGGAGAACTCGATGGGTACCCTCTCTGTTCAAAACACAACATCATTGGAAGGAGAAGAAAATGGATCTGATGTAAATATCAGCAAGTTAAGAGGTTTCATTGTCAATAAGTTCCTTGATCGGCAAGAGTCTTAGAGAGAGGAATATTAGTGAACAAAGGAAACCTCATCAAAACTCACAGAAATATCATTGCACTCTATCTTTTTATCCTTCACAAAATCTGCAAAACCCTCTGAATTTTTCATTAGTGATGCCAATTTAAATTTAATCTACATTATTACTCTTAGTGGTATGTGTGGTTTGTGTGCCACTTTTTATTAAGTTGAATGTGTTAATATGATTATCTTTGCATGATTTATTTTATCTCTTGATTCATATGATTCTATGAACTCTAAACATGTGGCGTGGTTGGATTTATCTTGTAGCGGAGAATGAAACTCATGAGAGAAAAAGGAAGTGTGAATATAGAGAACTTGAAAATCGGATGGTAAGTTGCAGCAATTATGTTGGACAACAATCCACATTTCTAGAAAGGTCCTTAAAGTCCTATTGAGAAACCTCAGTGCAAGGGACCAGACTATCTCATAGGATGCATAAATGCAGAGGATCTGAATGTACCATAGACAACATGATTGCAGACAGGAAATCTGAATAAGACTTTTGAAAGACCCTAATTTAGTCTTTCCTCACCATTGAATACTTTCATGTATAAGATATTTGTTTTATTTTACTCATCTTGCACCCTCATTTTGCAGAGTTTTCTTACACATTGAAGGCTACAACTAAAAGTGATGTGTATAGCTTTGGAGTGGTGCTCTTGGAACTGGTGACTGGCAAGTGACCAGTCAATCCATCGTATGGAGAGGGAGCCAACATTGTCAAGTGGGTTTGTAGGATGTTTGAGAAGGAAAATGGTTTTCAACAACTTTTTGATCTTCAAGTTTTTGAGTTATACAGAGACTCAATACTTGCACTCCTCAAGAATTGCTCTTCACTATACCAATTCCTTGCATGGAAACAGGCCTACCATGAGGAATGTGGTTGAAATGTTGCAAGATGCAAATCCACATCAAAAATCAAAAGTGTCATTCAGAGAATTGGTGGTAAGCCATAAGTCATGATATTACATGAGAGAAGTATGATACTAGTTTTTGCAATTTCACAAGGCCACAACTGTGCTCAGAGTTTGATATGGTATGTTACTCAATAGTAGACATTAACATGTCTTTCAGGGATATGAACATGGATCTTTTCTATGAAATCCCATTGATTCACTTCTTGAGCTCATCTCAATTGACCACAGGAGTCTGATACTTTCTTAGGCAATACCTTCAAGGATTCAATTAACAGGTTGCCCAAAAGGCAGTAAGGTCATGATTGAATTACACGCTGAATCCCTACAGGTTGCCCAAAAGAAGTTTATTAATTATTATTGAATCCCTACAACATTTTTATTTATTTTTTCCCTTTCCAATTTGTAATTAGAAATTACTGATTATTTGGTGCTTACCATACAGTGAACACCGAGGAGAATAGGCCCTATTTCTGAAAGTAGATGGAAATTGAGTTTTTGTATAGAACAAGCATTTTTTATATAGTTAGTCTATATATTAGGCATGAATACAATTGTACTTAGAGTGAACAATATTGGAATACATATCACATTTTTGCACAACCAATTTAAATTCAACTACAGTTTCAGGAAAAATAAATTCAAGAAAAGAAACCTCAATTCTGTTGTAGCTAAGTGTGCAGAAAGCAAATCCATAACCACTCACAAAGCATGCAATAATGTTCAATTTTCCAGGCCTACATTACTCAACAGTCTAATGATTTGTATCACCAGTCTTTTCTAAAGAACACCAAATATAAATATACTTCAAAAAAACAAATATACTTCAAACTAGCCAATATGAACTGAAAATGCAATGATGCTCAAAATAGCATTAGCATCATAAATATTTCTAACTGGTAAACGAAGTGGTCGAACAAGGATTATATGATATCATCATTCATGTCATGGAAGACAACTAATTTTGTTGAAAATCTAAAAACTTTCAAATATTTAAGTGCACATACATTGATTATTATTGTAGATGCATTTGAAAATTTGCAATTCTTCTCCAACATGTGCAGGGTACATTATCATTCACCAACATTTACTCAAAAATATTGAAGTCATTTGCAACAAATGTGGCTTGCCATTAGAAAGCTTTCAAGTTGTACAAGGAAACCTCTTTTCAATGCCTCCATTGCCAGCAATAATGTCCATATATTTATAAACACCAAATGAGGTGCTTGTTGGAGGTGTGTGTTACACAAATAAAGAGCACATTTACAAAGTACCATGGAAGAATGAACATAATAGAGATTGCACATTACATAGAATTAGATAGCTGCAACTTTCTCAGTATAACGGAGCTTAGATACAATAGTTGTGGCACGAAGAGATTACAACAAAATGAAAAATCCATTCCTTGACCTTCATCATGATAAACACATTAATTAGAAACATGTTATTTGAATTTTACATCCTGTTGGCTCGAATTGAGCATACATATATATTGAAATCATAATGACTAAAACAAAATACCTTTCTCATTCTATGTTCCTTACATGTCCACATTATTGGCATTGCCATTAACAAATTCCATTAAGGTTGCTCGAGCAAGTGTAGCAGTGGGATCAGCCACTTCAATGGTTGGTATATTATTTTCATGTTCAAAAACAACATCATCACATGCATCAGTGTCATCTTCTGCAAATGTTAGCACCATATTATGTAGTATGCAACAAACAAGAATGGTCTTGGGCAGCATTTCCAAATTTGGGTGCCACATTCTGGATTCTAGAATCGCCATAACTGCTTTAGCCTTCCAAATGCGCACTCGACAACAATGCGTGTGGATGACAACTTAAAATTAAATTCTCTTTGAGTAGTAGTTACAAATCCACTGAAAGGCGTGATTAACCATGGTAATAGTGGATATCCACCATCACCAATAATGTACTCCCTCATGTTTACTAAGCCAATAGGAACTGGAAGACCATTTAATCTCTCTCCTCCTTCACACATTCTATAAAAATCTGAATTACGAAGAAGTCTAGAATCATTTACAGAACCTGGCCATCCAGTAAACACATCCATGAAATGCATATTGCTATCAACAATCACTTGTAATGCCATACTATAATTGTGATCTCGATCATACCAATCAGATGAACACTCGTTAGGAGGAAGTCGGATTGGAATGTGAGTTACATCTATAGCCCCACAACAATTTGGAAAACCTCATTTTCTACGAAATCCTTCTTTTACTTGCCCCAATGCCATATGCTCACTTGGCCACTGAACATTACTTCGAAACCGAGTGTACATGACATTTATGAACTTATTTACAGTTCTCACTATGGTTGACTTTCCACAACCAAACAATTCACTAATGTTAACCATTGTCATTCCAGATGACAATCTTAACATTCCCATGGCCACTTGTTTTTCAACTGGAAAGACCCTGCCTTTTATAGAGGTGGCAAATGAAAAGGGTATTTCACCTTGTTTAAGGTCGTCATTCAATAGTTGACAAATATTTTGAAATAACATGTAAGGTATCCTAAAAATGTTGCGGAAACGTTGATCATCACATCTTACTTCAAAAATATAGTGGTTCCACCAGTGTATAGAACGTGGTTTGATATACCACTCACCTTGTATCCTTCCTTCCCATTCAAAAGGAGATAAATCTGCATCAAGGATTTGACTTTGTTGTCCAAAAATGAAAGCAATAACCTCCATTTCCATGTCATTTCCATGTCATCTATCTTACGCTTCTTGAAAATGTGTTGCGTATTTGTTGAATCTTGAAGATCATTCCATATTTGCAATGCTAATTGGACAATAATTGATGCATTTGAAAAGAATTTCATTTTTTCTATTGAAGTAGGATTCATTGTATGTAAATGGATAAATGTAAACACTGTTCTCCTCCCTTCAAAAAAGCATACAAAAGAATGCACCATTAAAATATATCAAATAAAAATGATGATACAACTGACAAATAGAAAGTTGAAGGCTTATAATTAAATTAAATTGCAAGTATTGAAATACCATTGGATTTTAAATGTTACAAGATTATAACATTTGGATGTTGAAACAAGATAGTTTTATTTTTCATAATTAGCAAGTATAACAAACAATTTTCAAATACTTCTTTATTAATGTACTTATTTCAATCTCATAACAAGTATCTAGAAAATCCACTAAAGAGCAAAAAACGACAACAATATAACAACATTTGGATGTTGAAACAAGATGGTTTTATTTTTCATAATTTGCAAGTAAAACAAACAATTTTCAAATACATCTTTATTAATATACTTATTTCAGTCTCATAACAAGTAATTAGAAGATCCACTAAAGAGCAAAAAATGACAACAATATAATCCAAGTATGTGATTTAAAGATTTATTTGTCATTTGAAAATGACTCTGTCATCTTCAACATTGCCTGTCCAATAGCATTCATAGCTGAAACCATGTTCATTTGCACATTAATTTTTTGCTCCTCTATTTTGAACAGTCTTTCCTCATTCTTATCTTCCCTTTCACGATCTATTTCATGGCATTTCATATGCCCCTCTTCAGCCATCTGAAATGCAGAAATCACTAACTTGTTGCTTTCAACAATGTTGTCTTTAATACTTGTTTTGTTGCTTGTTTTCCGTTTTTTACCTGTTGAAAGTTTTTCCTTTTCCTTTCCAGTATTCAACGAGCTTTCACCAGTCATCGTTGGTATCTCACACTCTTTCAATGTGTTGGCTAGATTTTCTGCATGTATGAAAACCTAGCGATCATGAGATAAATCTCCCTCATTCACTGGGGTGAGGCTCACGTGTAAGATTTTGTCGAGTTATATGTCCTACTATCTATTTGTTGGTATTACTTTAACTATGTAGCTCATGAACCTATAGCTAGACAGGTTTTGCAGCAATAAAGTAAGCTTAAATCGTAAGAGAAAGGAAATATTTGTAGAAGAGGAAAATAATAGAAAACAAGAAGAAAGGAGAGAAGATGTGCAACTCAATCAATAGTTTACAAAGTTGATCGCATACACATAGATTAAAACAAATAAATCATGTAATATAAAATTCAAAGCAAAAGAAACTTTCGGATCTAGATCTAAAATAACACAAAGTTTATGGATAGATATAGAAATAAATACGAGACAAATGCACCTTTGACACAAAGTTCTCCAAAAATTTCCTCTTTATTCCTCTCGCTTGCAAAAATCTATTAAGAGTCTCACCAAAGTCCTGAACGTAAGAATACTGATTACAAATTATGATCATTTAACTCGTAAGTTCTTCCTCTATTTATAATGTATCAAGGGCAATTACAAATATGAAGCTTTAAATGAATTCCCCGTACGCAGAAGCTATGAAAAGGGAAATTTTGCCAATCTTCCTCCTAGAATTCTCTCTTTATGACATGCATGATTTATAACTGAAAATAGAACCTTCTATTTTGCATGTCTACCACCTATCTCCAAGTAATTGACTTCTTCAAGTAACGGCTTTTAAACCAATCACTTAAGTTTTATAATTTAATTAATTGTTCAATTATTTTGTCGGAGAAAATAAGAGAAAGAAAAAGAAATTAGAAGAAATTTGCAACACTTCTAGTCTTGTTCTTCTTCCATATTCTACATGTGGTTGACTCTTTTACCTTTGATTCTCACCAAACTAGATCTGGAAGTTATGCATGAATGTGATTTGCTTGTGGGTATTGCTTCCTTTGACTTTCGTCTTTCCTCTTATCCTCAAGCTTTTGCAATTATTCTTCAAAGACATGCAAAGTAAATTCAATGAAGACTTCAATGAAAGATTGAGAGCACATGCACAAGATCCCCGGAAGGAATTTCCCATGTATCGACTTCTACACGGCCGTGGTGTCGAAACTAGAGGATGAATTTTTTTGTCGAAGCCTTCGTAATTATGAGAGTTGGATTTGTCAATCAAATTGGTGATAAGTTCAGTGGTCTATGTCTCAGATTCATCGACTTCAAAGAAACTGAAGCTATGCATGATTTTTACGATCTTTCACTTTTATCATGCTTCAACATGTCTGGAACAATCTTTGTCTGAGCTGTTTTTCTTTAATTTTGTCAGAATCCCTTGCAATTGGATCAATTGGTGCAGATTGACAACTTCTTCAAATTTAGAAGATATATTCAAAGCACGAGATTGATTTGAGCACCTATGATGAATACCCGCAATTTATTCTGACAAAGATGGGAGTCCATAAGCTTGAATACTTAATTTTTATCACCAAAATCTGCATATAAAGTCTTCTGCCCTAAAATTTGAGACTTTGTTTACATGCAAAGCAAGCAAAAATATTATTTAATTCATCAGAGCACTTATACCAACATGCAGATGCTCGAATGACCAAAATTAAGCTATTCCAACCCTAAACACCAAAACTAGAAACTTCCTGGCAAAGTGGAAAATAAACTTTAATGCAAAATCCTCCTTCCTTTGGCGCCAAAACCTCTCTCGGGTCAGTAATCCTTTGCAAAAGAATTAATTACTTCTTTATTATGGCATTCCACGCTTACATAACCTCGCGTTCTATTTTTAATAATTGCCCTTTCTATTTCTCGCAATTTAATTAATAAAAATCATGTTTATTCACCTAAATTGGGAGCCCAATTATGCATGTCATTGGTTGCTTTTAAATAAATTTATTTTATTTATTTTTAACATGCATCCTTGACTTCTCCTTAGCTCTTCCACTTGCATTGACTTTCCTTCTATTTATGGTGCCAAAATTGGGTGAATAAACCATTAATAAATATTATTAAATGCATTGTATTCACCCAAAGTGGGTCGACTTTTTGGCAAGGGTAAATTCTAAAATTAAGACGCCAACTTCTGATGGGAATTTTCACCCTACACTCACACTCTAAAAATCCCTTTTCCACTTAAGTTATTTTATTTTCATCATGGGAATTTTTACCCTGCAAGGCAAGTAAGAAATTCCACCGATGCTTTAAGTGATTTTTCTTTTATAATGAGAATTTTTACTTTGCAAGGTAGTTAAGAAATTCTCGTCGCCCGCCACCTCTAATTTTCTTATCGCACGTAAGTGACTCTTCATGGAAAAAATACCTGCAAGGTAAAAATTCCCACCTACCTATAACTACCAAAAATCTCATCAAGTACTTACACTCATTAATTCCAAAAATGCGACTTGCCGGGAGAGCCTTTTTGTGCATGACTTTATCATTTTTGGTTAGAAGCTTACATTTTGAGACCGATTCCTTCCGGTGATGTGTCAAGAGATGATTTCTAAATGCTTCGTAATTAAATAGACTATACCGCGAAGGAATTGACCTAGGGGAATTTCACAGAGAAACTGAGGAGAAAACCGGAGAAAAGCGCAAAAGAAATAAATAGAAGTGAAAAACGTTGCCAAAAGCTGCGCATAATGCCTGAATTCATTCCTGATGAAAACCCTAATGAGATGAGTGAATACTGGCATGCAAAACTTCAACAAGATTCAACCGGAGCACAATTTACTTCAAATGGGGCATTATTTATTCAATAAATAATAAAATAAAAACTTCCTCAGACAAAACTTGGCAAAGGGATAAAATGAGTTTGGGCATCTGGGTATTTGTCGAAATTGGCTCATATGATTCACTGGGAATATCCTAACATAATACAGACATCTTCTAGCAATAAAAACACACAAAGACCTATTATTTTAAAAAGAACGAATTTTTTTCAAATGGGTAGTCCCAGATTTCAGGGTGAAATCTGGGGACACCACAATGGCTCATTTTCAATTGAACAAGATCCATCCTCAGTGAATGCATATTGTGTGTCAGAAGTATCAATCGATATTTTACCAGGATTGATAGCTCTATCATTACCAAAGCTAATATCCATGGCATCAAAGAGTTCCATGGCAAAGTTTGCTGGAAGTTTCTTTTCAGCTCTCTCTCGACCTGTCATACTCCAATAACTATCATGCCCATAAGGTATATGTGCTTCATAGTCTCTTACTCTTTTGTAATCAGGTAACACATGCTCCCACCGATCTCGACATTGACTCATCTGTGCGGAGGAGCCCATGAGTACAACAATAATCTTCCACAATTCTCCATTTCTCATTTGTTGTTATAGTTCTTTTCATTGTTCCGCCGTTGAGTTGGGTGTCTCTCTCAATACGCTTTGCTTCAATAAGGACAATAGTGTCTGCGATGCTCCAACGAGCCCTGCCCTTTTGTGCAGGAGGAACTGAAGGTTGATTTCCTTGGCTATGTGGCTCTTTGGTTGACATTTTCTCATGATGAAGAGGGGAATCATTGATATGTTCCAAGTGAATACCATTTGTAGGTATGTTTACTTTGTCAATTATCTTTTCTGTACTTGGAACATAAGTAGGAATGATTACTTCTTCATTGCTCATTTGTGTACTTGGCACACAAGTAAGGGTAGTCATCATCTATAGAATATATATCATCTATTATGTCATTTTGTGAAAGCATTGCAGTGAACCTCCTAAAACCACCCTTCACTGGATTTGGACGATATAATGATTTATCCATGACAACAAAGAACGAAAAAACCTTCACTGAAACCTGCAATAAAATATACAATCAAATATTTAAATACACATAATGTAAAGATAAACAAATCATTATCACCAATTTCTACATTCCTATGCATGGTGAAGGTTTGCTACAATTTTTTTGAGCTTTTGAGGACAAGTCTCAAAGACAATGACGTAGAATTCACCTAGGATCACATACAAATGACATAGAAATGACATAGGATCACATAGAATTCATGACACTACAACTACTTTGGCAGTATAAAGAATTCAAATACACATAATGTATAAATTTTAACATTTAAACAGATTCTACAACTACTTACATTGGTACTGTTGGGAATGGCTAGAGAGACCTTGAAGATACAGTGTGGGGCATGTGGCTCAACATATATAATAAAATGCCATTTGCAATGTAGGAAAATAGTTTTATTATATCTGTTTTAAAATCCCTCTCCATTTCTAAGTTGCTTTTCAGAGGTGATTTTGCAACCATTATGGATAGCGGAACATACACAGATGAAGGATGTCATAGAGACCTCTAGACAAATCATTTTTTGTTACTCAAAAAAAAAAAAAGAATAAATGGTAGATTAACGACCATCCTTTGCTTGCCATGTAATACAAACATCTGGTTTGAAAGTGTAAATAATATCTGAGGGGAATAATAAAACTTTCATGGCCCTTGACTCACTATTCAACATTGTGAGTGCATGGTTTGGATTACATTGTTCACAGTTGAAAGAACTCAGTCTCAAGTGGTAGGGCAGAGAACTTCATTCAAAGGAAGTTTGAGACCATTCTTTTAGGTCTGAGTCTTAACTTACACTACTGACAAGAAGAAAGAGCAGAAGAGGTTATGCCAAATACATGAAACAAGTTCCCAACGATGAAAATATGTAATATTCCTTCTATAATACATTAACATCTTCTCAGGTCTGAGACAAACCCTCCTTAGTGTTTATGAAACATTTTGAGTTTTCTTGATTTCTTTAAGGAATTAAAAACTAAAAACTGCAAGCTATATGTGGAGGCATTCACAGAAGGTAAATCCAATGTTTTATGTCCCACACGTACTTCACTGGTAGGTATTACAAAAGACCACACGTACTTAACCGGTAGGTATAGTGACTAGTCTCAAGGTGACTGAGACAACACAATATGCACAGGTATGAGGAAAAAGTTACAATTTAGTGAACAAAGAACATAATAGATGAAAATGTTTAGAAGTTAGAAGAGAATCAGTGAGAACATTGACCTTGGATGGTCTTGTTATGGTGGATGGCTTACACATACCTGAATCTAGCTTCCTGTTGCTTCTTATTCATTAATTATGGCGCCAAATCCATCAAATTTATGTGTTTTTTCTCTAGATGAGATAAAATGATACACCCAAAAAAAAAAAAAATAGCCAAAACATTAGACAAGGCGGCTCTAGGTTCATTTTCAGAAAAGTAGCCATCAAAGTTTTCTCCTTATTCTCAAAACAGGGAATTGCACAGTTCTTAAACGAGGTACTACTAAATCACCATTATGTGTTTCACTTTTGAAAAGATTTCTATGCTGCTAAAGAAAAAAGTTATACTTCATGTGATGAATAGACAAATTATCTTTAGCATTCATTCTTTCACATTATATATACAAGTTCTGGTAAATGGATATTATAGACTTACAGATAATATGACTCTCTCGTATTAGCCAAGGAATGTAAATGGTCTTACAAATGTTACGATTTTGATTTTTTTAAGGAATGTAAATGGTCTTGCAATGGCGTAAAATATATTGACTATCTTGATAGTCTCTTTTCACTATGTAACTATGTATTACATTTGAGATTATCAATTATTGGATTGTTCATTAAAATCACGTCTATGACTTGTTTTGGGCACTACTAATATAAACTAAGTGCTCAGTATGTATTAATATGTAAGTAAAAGTATTATTCGATTCATAAAAAAAAAAAGAAAAAAAATAGATGATGGCTTACCTAGCTGATAAAGAATTACCATTTTTCTATGTTGCATTTGACTAACTAGGACCAGAGAAAATGGTAAAAAACAAACAAACAAACCACGGAAAACAATACTGAAAATATGGTAAATCCGGCCCATTCTAATGGCATCGTAGAACACCCAACAACAATATTTGAATGACGGTCAAACATGAGAAACATTTTTACGTTGAGGCACACTTCACCCAAATTATTTAGTTATTTTGAGCCAACCAAATGGCATCAATGCCAGAAAATCGGTGATCTCTATTTTAAGAAATCCATGCCTAAAACATGGTTGTGTGTTATTCCTAAAAATGTTAGCAACAACATACATAAACATAAAAATTGAGGACCTAACAATTAATGATTAGTTTCCTTTAATTTCGGAAATTCAACATTGTTAGGCAATAGAAATGAAGGCCGGGAAATTGATAAGTAGCCCCATGTTTTTAGAAATTTGGAGCTGCCACTATGATTTTATGTCATAAAAACACTACTAATATTTCATCAACATATAAAGGTACTTCTGAAAAGGCTGGGAAAAATTGGAGGTTACTGAACACTTCAACACTTAACAGAATTGCACACACAGTATATGAGAATTTTTGCAAGGTCGTTATTGCCAAAAATGCACTTCTTTAACGTCATCTTCTTTATTGTCGTCAAACTGCAATGTTGTTGGAACATTTCCTAAGATATTACATGGAGTGGTAGTGTTTGAGTCCACAATACCTTTTCAATTAACACAAAAATCAAAGCCTAGACTCCAAGGATGTATTTGAGGTCTAAATATAAACAATTTCAAAAGTTAAGCCAGAATAATAATGACATACAGTGACCTTCAAAAAAGCAAGATACTCGGTAAGAATTTCGTTAAACTCGACAGAAATAAAGAGATGTAGGAAACAATAACTTAATGCACACCCAATTTTTTGGAGGAAATTTCCAATTGTACTGCACTCCAAATACTTCATTTGGATCAAAATAATTTGGCAAATGCACTGTCAAATTCAATCTCGATGCTAGCAAACATTAGAAATGTAAACTTGTCTCATAATCAGTTTTATGGTTCTCTTCCGCTTGGACTTGGAAGTCTTTGTCAATTGGTTCACTGGTAGAAGACCTTTTGTATAATGTGACAAAAATAATAAAGCCACTATATTACAATAGTAATAAACTATATAAATTTTAGAGAGGTTTTCAATCCTAACTAATACAGATCTCGTTGTACTCATCATATGCAACTTCTCTCCAACTTCAAGTCATATGTGTCTCCAAACAAATCTACTACTCCTTTTCCTTCTATGGTTCCCTTTCCTTGTGTGCATCCATGTTTGTTGATGTTCTAGTTCAAGACATAGTGATGATCAATAATCGAATTTTCTAAAGGGTTGTTGTTTGGGAAGTTTCTATAGTTACCTGCCAAAAACATATAGTCAATTTGAATTAAAATTCTAATAATATAATTGGTGCAATGTAAGAGGTGTAAAAGTTAAAATAAATAATTCGCCGGAAGGCCCTGCTGAAAAGTGTCAAATTCTGGCAGCTCTTCTCGGAGGCCCTTTTCGGTGGCTCTTCGTTTTCCTGACAACTTTACCGGCACGTTAGTTTCCCAGTGGTTATTTCTCAGTAGGATTTCAAGATGTGATGTCATTTTCGTGGTAGCACATTTATTTTTTTGTCTTACATATGGGCATCCTCACATGTCATTTAATGCGGTTTTACCTCCTTTTGCCAAATGAATAAAGCGACTTAGTATATCTGGTTTCTACTGTAAATAGTTTGGAAGTCGGCGAAGAGAAAAGAAACACAGTAGTTAGTAATGGCAGCAAACGAAAAGAGCTAACTTATTACTTATGCAGAGTTCTCATTTGCCAATAGGATCGATGTGGGTATTTCCTTCTGTCTATGTTTGAAGCAGAAATTGCGTGCCTTCTACGTTGAATGATCTTGTAGACAGTTTTGACTCTCTCCTTCATGATGGCCTCCAACCCAATATTGAAATATGTATTTAATTTCCAAGCAATGTCAAGATAACGCCATAAAACCATATTATTCGCAGTATCAAAAGCCCTTGTTAAAGAAACTTCTGGCCCAACGTTTGACTTTGATAAGTTGTTCATCTCTAACCCAAAACCGACTTTGCAAATTGAATCCATTGTTGATCTCAGGAAGAGATCCTAATTGACAATCATTCACCAAATTATATGGTTACTATCAGCTGCAAATATGAGTGACACTAATGATTTCTAAATAAATTGATTCAGAGTGATATTTCCCTGTTATGAAAATTATTCGTAGGTTCCGAAAGAATAGAACAGTCCACACCACAAATTTAGCAAAACTTATGGGTTTCGGTTCTCCCATCAGACTATGGTTGCATTCTGACAGAAATTGGTATATAAATTAGAAAAGACACAAAAATATTCTGACACATACAATTACAAGAGTGCATACTTGGAAATAGAACATTCACAATGTTAACATGGTATAAGTGTGGGAACGGGGTCTCATCGAGAGAGCTACTGCTCTAATATTTAAGCTACAGGAGGTTTTATATAACATTACTCATTAAAGAAATCTAAAGGTTGGAATTCAACCCCAAGGGCCAAAATAATCGGAACATCTATTGTTTCAGAACAAAATTTCTGGGTGTTGTTTGAGAGGAAAAGTTTTTAGAACCCACTTAATAGTAGCACTGAAGAATTGTTCTGAGAGAAAAAATTCAGAACAAGCTTCTACTACTCTTAAAAATGCATAGTGAAGCTGGAAAATGATATCCAGAGGGTGATTTAATTGCAAAAACTCCTGAATTTACTCAACTATACCAGCTGAGAAACTTTAGATGAAATATTTTATTGAGTAATTCACTTACATGGAAGAAAATGAAACCAAACTTAATGGTCCCATGAATAATTGTTTATTAGGAAAAAAATTTGAAAATTGAATCTTTCCAATAAATTATCAGGAGGTACTGCTTATGAATAATATTTTAATCAGAGGCTGATGGAGAGGGGGCCTGAAAGTTTGCAAACTTGTTTAAGAGATTTATGACTACATGACAGAAGTGAAGAATTTTTCCTGTGGGAAATACATTTATAAATGGAAGCTAATGCTCTTAAAATGTGTAGCAACGATGAAATATCAAATTAAAACAAAATCTTGAACTCAGGGAAACCCTTTCCAAGAATGCACTCACTACTCCAGCATTTCCTACCAAGGAAATTTTGGGAAACCCCTCTGTGAGATCATTGCCTAAAAAACAATTCTTCATTAACAGAATAGGAGAATCTAACAACTGGTTTACATAGAAGAGAATCAATCCAAACTTAATCAAAAAATTTGAGATACCAAAGAAGACTTCTACAAACAGATAAAACCATTGGGAAAAAGATTAGTTGGAAATCGAAATTATGCGACAATAACTTAGGAAAATCAAGATGATTGCAATCACAATACATTTCACACCCAAAAATCCATATGAAGGAATTCTTTGTAACAAACAGGGCATGTGAACTGTTGGAAAAAATGCCCGAAAGAAATACAGTCTCACAGACTGCAATGATTGCAGGATATGCACAAATTGAATTATTTTAGCCTTGAATCTTAAGAAAAAAAAACATAAAAGCAAAAGAAAATCTACAACCCAAAAGTCGAAGATAATGATTTACCCACTAAGCGCACCAAAAAACTTAGTTCCCAACACCCTCCACGCAAGACAGTGTGTTCCCAACACCCTGCACGCAGGCACCCGCAACGACAAACTTTTCCATATCAAAGGCTGTAATGAAAGTGGCGAGAAAAGAATGCGGCTTCCAAAAGGCAATATAAATAGCAGTTTCGCAAACAACCCTATCCCTACGTTCCTTGTTCGCAGCGCTCCGAAATGACATCTCCTCTATCTCTACCTTAGCCATCTGACAAAATCCTACGAGAAACATTGCATATACGTCATGTTTAGGGTTAAAGATTTATCCGTGTATGTCCACGGAAACTCTAAAATCGAAAGGCAAATTTTCCTTTCCTTGCAAAATATGCAATCCCTAAACACGTGCACCACATCAAACCAGACGTGTTAGGATTTTCTGCAAATCCGTCCTCTGCAACTCTGGAGGGCTCTTACGGAAACGGTAGAATGGAAACACAAATTCTCCTTGGCATTTGCCTTGCAAAATTCGTAAACCATGAAGACTGACACCACAGCAAACCACACGCGACATGGTTTTCTAGAAATTCGTCCCCTGCAACTCCGCAGGGCTCTAGGTTTGCTTCATCTCAACGAATGCCTCCATCCAACGGCTGCCATCGAGCCGGACTCAACGTCATATGCCCGTGAATGCACGTTGTCGGATCCTTTGGGCCATGTCAGTCGGTGGAGCCGGAGGTCTCATTTCATTTAAGGCGCGCCTTTCCGCATAATTATGATTTTTATGTTGAATTCTTCCAAAAATAAAAAAATAAAAAATTAAGGCTTAAAAATGGAGAAGAGAAGGCACCAAACTCTAGCATATGGAAAATATATTATGATTTTTATATTGAATCCTTCAACATAAAGAAAAAATTCTTAATGATAATGAAATAAATATCAAAATTGAAATCATACTTAAAATTGAACAAACTTGTTAATATTAGAACACACCTCCACAATTACACTCTATATTTTATAAGAAAATGTTATAACGAAAAAAAATCCTCCAAATATCATTCCTATATAAAAATACACTTAAACATGTGACAAGAATTGGACATGTCGTTTTGGCCAAGTTTTATATTGAAGATGTATCAACAAATGTATCCAAAGGGAATGTGAATCTCAGGAATGTGATGGAACCTTTTCTCAAATAGAATTTGAATTTGGATCATGACAAGGGGATGTGTGCTATTGTGTCGTTGGTTAAACCACTTGTGTGCAAGTTGAAATGAAGAAACATCGAGAACTGAAAATACCTCTTTCAAATCCTCATGAGACATTGGCAATGCTCAAAAATATATAATCACTTCACCTTTGCCATTATTATTTTGGACTGTGCCAAACTTGGATCATTGGGACAATGTTAGGAAATCCATCAAAAAATTTATTGAAATCCATTATTATCAGATGTAGTTGTAGTTTCTTGAATAGACATGCATGTAATATGTGGCGAATTTAGACAAAGACGTCAATTGTTTAAAAAAATGCATAATACAAATTTGGTATGATGGACAATGGTGTTACTAGATAAGCACAAAATGGTTTTATGATGAGGCTTGTAGGATTTTTCAAAGAAATTCCTCAGCTAACTATGCTCCCTTGGAATTAAAATGATTAAATATTTTCAATCATTATGGTGTCAATTCAACACCGCCCACCCCGATCCTAAAGTTTTTTCGGCTTCAAAGTTGGAGGATGTCCTCGATCAAGCAATATCTTTTTTTTTCCCTATTCTAAGGGGTTTTATCAATTTTGGGTCTATATTTCTATGTTGTTCACTATATACTCTATATTTTGATTGTATTTAATTCTTTTTGGATATTAATATAATTTGGTTCATAGCTTCGATCAAAAGCATTTGCCAATAAAAAATAAATAAATTTGTGTCACTAAATCTTAACTATTAACAATAAATAAAAATCACATTAGTGATAGACACTTTCTCTGTTATATAATAATATTTTATATTAAAAAAATTATTTTTCATATCTAAAAACAATCACCTTTCAATTAAAAGTAGTAGGAGTATCTATGGAAGTAATTAAATGCATCTATCTCAAGGCCCTTATCTTTGATTTGTACCACACAACAATGATTAATAACTTCATTACCTTCTCCATTTCCAATTAAATGGTGGAAATGATGTCAATCTAACCACACTAATGTGTAAAACGAAAAAAATGAGGAAAAAGGGGACACCAAACTCTAGCATATCAAAAATATAGCAGCGGATCTCTTTCCTCCCCTGGTGATGGACAGACACGTAATTCACGTGCCCTAAACAATACAAAATCCGAGATTCTTAAAACTAACTCTCATGCACGTAAGGATGAACGGGATATTCAATTCCGTAGTTGAAAAAAAAAGGCTTTGGAGGCTAATCGCGTAGACTCGGCCCTATCCTCAAAGATTAATCTCGCTTTTACAAATTGACAAACTTATTAATATCATCGGGCCCCTCCGGTGGAGATGGGGCACTCTATACGGGAGTTCAAATGTTATGACGAAAAAATCGCCAAAGGCGCATCTATTCACGGCCCCACTGTAACCTCATTCAAAGATGCATTAAGGGGCAAGGATTTCCTATATTGAAGATGTATCCACAAAATACCCCATGCATTACATTTGGGGAGGAGGTCATTTTCTCAAAAATACTATTGAACATGCTCGAAAGGGGATTTGGAGTTCTGTGGCCCAAACCGTTGAAATGACCTACACACATGGATCTCCAACTTAATGGTCCCGACTCCATTACTCTTTATGGGAGGTTAGACTTATACCCATGTGCTAAAGGTATTTTCATAGTAACTTTTTCTTCAATAGCTGACAAAAACTCCATTGCTTCCAAGCTTTGGGTTTGCCAATCTAAGTACTGGTCATTGCTTATGGTTCCCTATTTTAATCCAATACATTGCACACCCAAAAAGTCTTTTTCACGCAAACTGTTTGATCCGACTACCCCATTTACCCTTCAATCCATGGAGTGGTGAATGTCTTGAAATCTATTGGAAACACCTTGGGAACTACACTTTTATAGATTCTCAAACCTACGATTGCACACCCACACTATTTTATGTTGGATTTAAGTGGAACATGACACACTAAAAACCTCCCCGAACCATTGATTTTAGAGTGCAAAACAAAACTTGGTCACAACTTTTAAATTACGAAGGTCTTCCATTTTGACGTGAAGGTGTTCACATTTAGGTCACACCTCTATTGATTGTGGGATGGCAAAGCGCCAACATGAGAAACACAGTTGGTGGAAAGATGCCCTCCCGAAACATTTGGTTTTCGGTGCAAAAGAAGACCTAGAATCAAATTCAAATGCTGAGGTTGAATCTGACTTTGTCCCATAAACCCCTTCACGGAAATTCCTATTGCTGACAGCAAAGAAAATGCAACTGATTTATCTCACTTAGTTGTTGCAAAGAAGGAAACTGGAAGTATCTGCGACCAAGGAAAATTCTCCTTTTTCTATCCCTCCATTGGTGGAGGCATCATCAGGATGGGTAACGGTCCGTAAAAAGAAAAAGTGTATTTTAAAGAATGCCACTTCTCCACCTCGATGATTTGATTCTCTTCTGTTGTTGGCTGTTCTACATTGTTCCTTGTCTTATCTCCCAAAGCATGTTTTGGTCTGCAAAGGAAGTTCAAATAGGTGTTAAATTCTATTAATGAATAATTGAACATTTACATTGTTGTTCATGATATTTTGGTAGTTTTCAATGAGATTGTTGTTGGATGTTGGTACTTTTCTAAGTAATGTTTTCTGTTGTTGGGCTTTCATGTTCTATCCTGGCTTTTGAGCCTTTCTATACAAGGGTATAGTCCCTTTTAAAAAAACTATTTACCCATAATAAAAAAATTCTTCAAAAAAAAGGAAAACTTTTTAATAAAATAAATGTCAAAATTGAACAAACTTGTTAACATTACATTTTTGACATTTACACTCTATATTTATTAATATAAGAAAATGTCCTTAATGGGAAAAATCCTCCTTATATTTAAAATTACCCTCTGTTTAATCCAATATCTTTCTTACATAAAAATACACTTAAACATGTTTAATTTTTACTATAATATCTTCCGTAGAAATAAATAAATTTAGAAAGAAATATTGAGTGAAGGAAATATACTATATGTTTAATTTTTACAACATGCCCGTGTTGACAAGATTGGGAGCTCTTGCAGAAGAAACTGCCATGTCATTGAGATCAAAATAGTTTTTTCTGTAAGATGATGAACATCATTTCTCTGCCACACTTTTTTTTTCATTTTTTGTCTTTCTCTGTGTCAAAATACCTTGCATCTCAGTGTTTGTAAAACTCTGCATCATAAAATCTTTCAAAGATAGGAGAACTGAAAATACCTCTTTCAAATCCCCATGAGACATTGGCACGCCTCAAAAATACATCATCACTTCACCCTTGCCATCATTGTTTTGGACTGTGCCAAACTAGGATCATTGGGACAGGGTAAGGAAATCAATCACAAAAATGATTGAAATCCTTTATTATCAGATGTAGTTGTCGATTCTTGGATAGACATGCATGTAAAATGTGGCAGCATTTAGAAGGCACACCAATTGTTCTAAAAATACATAGTACAAATTTTGTATGATGGAAAATGGTGGTTACTAGATATGCACAAAATGGTTTTCTGATAGGCTTGAAGGATTTTTCAAAGAAATTCCTCAGCTAACTGTGCTCCCTTGAAATTAAAAATGATTAAATATTTTCAATGAGAGATGTTGTCTTGTGGATATACACAAAATTATATCATTAAAATGTTGTTGGAGTTTTGTAAGAAATGCAATCTAAAATCTATAACCAAATCCAAGTGAAAATTTGGAGCGAGTAGAAATTCAAAATTTGTGGTTTGCCACAAGTTAGATTTTCAATGATATTTTGTTAGTTTTCATGATCATATCATTTAACATTTATATTGAAAAGCAAAATCTTATCAAAATTAAGTGAACCCCATTGAAAACCAGTAAAATAAATGGGCAAAAAAACATTTACAAGCAGTATCTAATACCATAGAAAACCACAAAAACAAAAAATTTATGCAGACAAAACAAGTTTTAATTTATCTTCAATCATTCCTTGGTTTGAAAGGAATTTAAACGTGCACACTTAACCAAACAATAAAGCACCCTACACCATGCCACTATGAGAATTTTGTGAAATAAGGTTGGTACTCTGTAATTGTACCAACCAAGTCTGCTTACCTCCCAAGCAGGTTCGTGCAATTCAATTGCCTCTTGAATCACCCCAACCTCACCCAGGCCTAAAAGCCCAATAGTCTCCAATCTACTTACCTCCCAAACAGGTTTATGTTATCCAATTACCTCTTGAATCACCCCATCCTTGCCAACATTAAAAGCCCAATAGTTTCTAATTTGCTTCCCTGGCAAATAGGTCTGTTATACCCATTGATTCCGCCCCTAATCTAAGAAATAAGGATGTCAGACCATGTATTGAAAGAAGAGACAAATGTAATGACAGATTCTTTGAATGAGGTAAGGGATATAACCAGAAATTCCCAGTATGGTTCAAGCAAGGTGTCAAATTCTGCAACAAGGGATTCTTCATTTTTGTTGAATCAGCAAAAGCTTGAAGATGAGAATTCCCAGTCTGGCCTCAGGATGGTGTCAAATTCAACACTGCCCAATTCTGATCCTGAAGTTTTTCCATCTTCAAAGTTGGAGGATGTCCTCAATCAACATAAATTTGCTGAGAATTTCAAGCATAGCTTGGAAAAATCATTCACTGCAACAGGAGGCTCCAATTCAGATCAACATCTCACAGAGGAGTCAAATTCGATAGCTGACTCTGCTTCATACCTGGAAACCTGCTGCAAGAGATGGTAACAAGGTTGGTACTCTGTAATTGTAACAAGGTTGTACAGGGCGTGAGGGCGAAGAATATCATGTAAGAGGTTGAGGTCATTCATCGAACCTAAGTGCTTGAGGTCATTCATTTTTTTACTGTGATTTGGCAAGTGATTTGTTGAGTAAAGGTTTGTTATTTTACTTCTTAGTTAAATTGCTATAAGTATGTGTTTATGCAATCTTCCATTCCTCACAATAATTTTGCAATTTTAATTTTAAATGATCACATAATTGAGCATTGATATTGAGAGGGATTGTCTTATTTAAAATAATTGATTTCTATTGAAAACCAGAAATATAAACAAGGAAAAACAAAGGTGCGCAAGCATCGTGTGGAAAACCAAAAAGGCAATACTTTATTTATGTACAGAAAGCAGTTTTATTTGATCTGCATCTTCAAACATTCCTTGGTTTCCAAGGAATGTAAACATGCATTGAACAACAAAAGATGATGGCGCAGGGTGGGGGATTCATTGCCCAAACAGAATCATTGCCCCCAGTAAAATATTTCCCGCCCATGCCTAACACTAAAAAATGATGATGATATTACAGTTTTTGGGGCTTTCTCCTTGTGTACATTATGCTAAATCAAACCTCCTTTGAAGGGAATTCCTGTGGAGGGCAACCAAGTGGAACCAGAAATGAAATTTGCTACAGTGAAATTCTTGGCCTCCTCTGCTGTTTTGATAACCCTATAGCCGTCCCATGTTACACGCTTGTCCAGCTTTGCCCCTGGACCCCTGTTCCTGTATTCTCCATAATACAAGCTTTGAAGTGCATAATGTCCAGACCACTCCAGCCAGCCAGCAGGGTGAATTAAATCATCTATGAAGGTTCGAATGAAGACTGTTCTTGAGTACATTTTCCACGGCCTGCCCAGGTAAGTCTGGAAGGAGCTCTGGGCACTAAACAGATCCCTGCTTGCTAGCACTCTGCAGTTCTGAATGGAAATACCGGTGTTCTGGTTGGGATCTTTCCTGCCCTGAGCTGTAATTGTGTTCTTTTGATGAGGCATGGGCCTTCTCACAACGATATTGCAATCCTGGAGAACCACGGCTGCATTGCCGAATACGAAGTCCACAGTGCCATAGATATTGCATTCTCTGTAAAACTGGCGGAGGGAGTGGACATATAAGCTGTCTTGGTAGCCAAAAATGCTGCAGCGGTAAATGGCGGAGAAATCAGCCCCCACGCGAAGAGCTACGGCTTGATGCTTGTTTGGGCCTGCGTCGTTGACAAAGCTCATATCCCGTGCAATAAATCCTTCGCCGGATACAGCTGCATTCAGCAACAAACAGAGTCCATTCACGGGGTTAAACAATTTGAATTTGAACAGACGCAATAAAAAGAAGAAGAAGAAGAATGCAGCTGCATTCATGATCAGACAGAGGCGATCATATCAATTCATTTTCATGGGATTACTCAATTTGAATTTGAACAGGCATGAAAAAAGGATGCAGCTGCATTCATGATCATTTTCACGGGGTTAAGCAATTTGAATTTGAACAGTCACATGGAAAAAGAAGAAGAAAAAAGATGCAGCTGCATTTGTGATCAGACAGGGAACATCAATTCATATTGATCAGAGAGGGAACATTAATTTGAATTTGAACAGACAGATGAAAAAAGAAGAAGAAAGAGGATGCAGCTATCATTTTGATGGGGTTAATAAATTTGAATTTAAACAGACAGATGAAAAAAAGGAAGAAACGAGAAGCAGGTCGATCACAGTGAGAGCTTCAATTCATTTTCACAGGGTTAATCAATTTAAATTCAAAGAAGAAGAGAAAAGTACCAAAGGTTGCAGAACGGAAGGTCGTTGAGCCGTCCTTGACATTTCTGTGGGATACAACTTTGGTATTACTCATGCCATCGCCAACGAACATGAGGTTTGTCTTATTTTTGGACACATCCACATTCTCCTGGTAAACCCCTGCTTTGATGTAGATAACATATCTCTCCTTGCTCTTTGACGGTGCCTGCTCTACGGCCTCTCCAATGGTCAGGTACTGCCCGCTGCCGTCTTGGGCCACGGTCACATTGGCTTCAAAAACTGCTTCGCCATTAGGCGCTTGAAGCAGCCTCCGATTTGACATAGACAACCAGGCAGGAAAGTCTTGATCTTGATTCTTGATATTCTCTGGACGCCGTGGTTCCCGCAGGTTGTTAACCATGGCAAGAGCTCTGGTGAGGAGGTGAGAGCTTTCGTCCATCTCGCCGTTAATGTCAGCTCCTGACTGGCGGAGGCCGTCGATGCACGTCTCCTGGTTTGTGAGGGCCGCACTGAGCCATGTCTGAGCGTCAACAACCTCCTCGCTCCTCCTAGTCCTGTGCAGGGATAGGGTAATGCCGGCTATCTTCACCAGTGCTGCCTTAGCAAGATCAACTGAATAAGTTGAAACAAATTCAAATAATGTATTTATAAGAGGGAAAAGCAAAGCAACATGCCTAAAGCTCTTTTGGACGGTATTCAGAGACGGTGGGCATTAGCGATTATCCCAAACTTGTTGGGATTGGCCAAAGCAGCAGACAGCGGGTAGGACCACAATTCCTGCGGGAAATTACAATCACAGCACCACAAGAAGACAGAATTATTATTATCAGTGGCTGGTAAAAAGCCATTGTTGAAAGCAAAGAGGGAAAGGGAATCGGTTAAAACAAATTCAAATATTTATTGCAACATGCCTAAATAAAGATTACGTTTACTAGTGGCGGTGATTAAGTATTTTGCGGGGAAGGAAAAAGTTTAAAGAAACATATCTATAATTATGAAATTCTTATTTTAAGCTCACAAACATATCTGAATTGGGTTCCAAGTTAGTTTTTTGGGATTAAGGAACATAATAATTATGGATCTAAATGTGTTTCATAAACTCTGCAACTTCAACATCTTACAAAAACCCCTCTTCAATACTCTTTGTTAGATGTTCATATCTCTTTTTAATTGGGTTTCCAAGTTGAACTTTTTGGGATTAATTATCGAATATAATAATTATGGATCTAAATGTGTTTCATAAACGCTTGCAACTTCAACATCTTACAAAAACCTCTCTTGAACCAATACTCTTTTGTTAGATGTTCATATCTTGATTCCCATTCCCAAAGTATTAGTTTGTTACATTTAGTGGAAGATTATCAGATGAAACTACCCATGTTTTCTAGAAAGTGGAACTATAATATTCCATGAGGAATACTTGTTTCTTAAATACATAAAAACCTTACAGTCATTAATCCAAACTATTGCACTTTACATATATTTTAGTATAACTATTTTCAAAAAATAGTCATGAGTTCCCTACTAATCATGTGGGAGTGAATTTTAATAGCTTTGATATCTTAAAGATTTTTTTGTGGAAATGCATATTATAGCTAAAACCATATGAATAATTATTTTCATGAGTTTTTTTTTTTTTGCAAATTATGTAGTTCCCCCATCAATAGACCCTAGATTGAATTATCGAATTTTGTTCCACCATCCACATAACTTTTTCCCTTGTCATACAATATGAACTTTCACTGTGTTTTTATCTCATATATACACCACTCCAAGAAACTCATCAAAGCAACCACCAACTAATCCTTTGTTGAGCTCAGACCCCTCATGCAAATAAACCCCGTGAATATATGTTATAAAATACATGATACTTACTTGATCGTTATTATTAATCAAAACATTGTAAATAATGGTGGAGCCATAATACCCCTAATTCATGAAAACCCTCCAAACGTGTCAAGGCACATTAACAGAGTGGCATATGGAAAGAATACATGTCATGTGAATGTACGCTAAAACATATTATAATTAACAAAATCAAACACAACAAAAGTGAATCCAAAATGGTGATAGTAATAAGAGGTATTTGTAAGTGGGTTTTCATGGAAAACCTAAAACCTCCTACTCCCGATTGTTTGTACTTAGTTGTTTCACGTGGCCCTTGCCCATAATGATTTCCATGGTATAATGAATCCTCCATGTTTTCTCATGCTTTGGTATCGAATTAGGTAAGTCTAGTTGCTTTAATTCAAATTTGAAGTTTTGGAGACAGGATCATACATGTGTTTACAGCGGCCACCCCTTACCTAAGTGGATACTAAAGCTTTTAGGAAAAAGCACTTGGAGTGGAAAGGGTAAAGGTTCGAGGGGTTTTTCCACTAAATATATATCATATATATATATATATATTCCCCTAGCCTATGATGTACTACATAGCTAAAGCGCCTTTCCCATAATGACATATGGTTTCATGCTTTTCAAGGTAAGACTTGTTGCTTTAGTTTAAATTTTAGTTAGACCATACATGTTTTAAGTTGCATCCACGTTTGGGCGGATAGACCTAAGTGACCAATACTATATATATATACATATATTGCGAATAGAGAAAACTACAAGTTATCAAAGTATATATATATTATAGAGAAACCATGCATATATATACGATATAATATATATATATATATATATATATATATATACAAAATACATATATATCCAAAATGTGATGTGTGTGTGTGTGTGTGTGTGTGTGTGTGTGTGTGTGTTGCTTTGTGTGTGTGTGTGTGTGTGTGTGTGTGTGTGTATATGTATAACCTTTTATATAAGAGCCACTAAATTTTATAGAAAATGCCAAATCTAGCCCCTATTGAATGTTAGTTGTCATTAAACCCATCCCTAAATTTGGCGGGAAAATATTATTTTGGGCCAAATTTTTATCTCTTACTTTCTCTAAAAATATTTTGAGCATTTTTGTAAAATTGGGGATGGCCGAAAGGGTCATTTTTCAGCATTTTTTTGTGATTTTTTCCATATTTTCACATTTTGAGCTTTGGAGGCACAAGGGCCTCACGAAACAAATTTTTTACTGTCATTCAATTTTTCCACACAAACATCTGTAATAAAACATTTTTAGTTTATTTTGAATTGTATTATGATAGTGTGCCCTCTAGTTGGGAAAAATCTAACCACCCACTATGGAAAATAATGTTCCCAAGTTTTTTTTGCCTAGCTCGCAACTGCTCCATGGAAAAAAGATTGTTATGTTGAAGACCAAAATTTGAACTAAACTTGAGTTTAAATTATTTTTTCCTGTTTTAAATGGTTCCACAACCAAATTAATAGATGATGTAACCCACCTCGTTAGTTTGATAGGGCCAATTAGAAGGCCAAGTTGATTATCTTGTTTGTAATGTCTGATGATGTGCAACCCCACATTCGAGATGCCAAAACAACCAAAGAGGCATGCGAAAAGATGAACATATTTATGAGGATATGACATAAGAATCACAATACTAAATTTTTATATTTAGTTGCGTATACACTGAAATTCAAGCCAAATGAGAAATTTGAGGATTTCTTGCATATAGTAGTAACATTGAGGGCTTCCCTTCTAGCCCTAGGAGAGGAAATATTAGATACTGCTCTCGTGCCCATTTTTAATAGCACTTCCTCCTTGTATATATTTTTGTGAGAAAAAATCAACTTTTAGATCGGGACATCAATTTTGATAGGTTGGTGATTTTTTGCAACAAGAGGAGTCACTATACAAAAAGATGAAGAAGAAGAGAAGACATTATCTTCTCATCAGAAAAGGAAGACAAAGCGCAATCTTCCCAAAAGTCCCAAAAACAACATCAGCAAGGGGAATAAAAAAAAAGTAATGTCCTATCTATAAATGAGGACATGAGTTGAAAGATTGCTCGTACACCACATACAAGAAAGGGTCATTAAGTAATTATGGACCTAACAATCAACAATCATAATAGGCACAATCACACTACTAGCAAGGGAAAAAGAAGTGGAATTAAAGAAAGAAACCCCATCAGTAAGGCAATGTAGTTGAGAAAGAAGCACATTTAGATGATGAGGACTTCTTGTACACTTCTCATTCTAGTGAAGAAACCACATCATCTAATGCAATATGGTACATTTATTTAGGATCCACTCAACACAAGACCAGATGCAAATATTGGTTCTCCACAATATGAGATATACCCTCGAAAAAATCATGTTTCATTAGGGGATGAATCTTCCTACACGGTCCAAGGTATTGGGAAAATTTCTCATCCTCTTGGTTTACGAAATTATAGGTTATTGGATGTCTTGTATGTCCTTGGTTTGACAAAGAAATTACTATAAGCCATTCAACTTTTAGATCATAATCTAAAGATTGATTTTGATAGTCATTGTGGTAAGAAAGTATGTTTGATTCAAGATAAATCCAAAATCTCAAAAATTGTTGCAAGAGATTCAAATTTGGGACATATGTTCTATCTTGATATTTTCCATAGAGATGATCGGACACTAGTGGTTAACAATACTTCTTCTACATAGTTATGGCATTAGAGACTTGGTCACATCAATTTTAGACATGATACCTTGTGGTGAGAGGTTTCATCTCAAGAAGGATACAAATAAGTGTCCTAGCTACCTCGTGCATGAAAACAAATAGAGTTTATTTGAGAAGAGTACATGCGAGCTCAGATAATATTTAGTACATAGATATTTACGACCCAATGCTGACCTAGTAAATATGGATTTCAACATTTCATGCTTTGTGTTGATTATTTAATAAAAATGTGGATTTTTTGTCTTTGTAACAAAATTTAAGCTTTCGAGAAATTCAAGAAGTTCAAAGTGGTTATATAGAATGGCATTTATCACAAAATCAATCTCTCTTCTTAGATCGATGGGGGAATTCACTAGTAATGAGTTCAAAGCCTATTATTTGGAAGCTCATGGGATTCATCGACAAATGCCTCCTCCACACACACACTGTAGTGAAATAGTGTTGTTAAGAGAAGAAACCATACTATCATGAAGATGGTGCATTATATGATTGATGATTAAAGATTGGTGAAGACATTTTGGGTTCTAGACAGCTCAACAACTTTGATAAGAGCTCTATCACCTTTCTTAATAATCCACTAGATAAACGTGTGAAAACCTCTAAGATCCTTGTGTTGGAGCTCAAAATTGCACCCTTCCTCGAGTCATGGACAACCTAGGATTTTGAGACAACATGGGATTGTCTCTAAGTTGTGGGACTTGTGCTTGAGACATACCTCAGAGAAGGTTGGTTCCTCTACCTATTCATAATACTAAAACTACTCCTAAAACTAGAAATATAGTTGATTAATCCTAATCTACATGTTCTAAGGAACAAAGGAAGAAAAAGATGCATGGAAGGGGAAATCCTAAGCTAAGGAAGGTGATAACACTAAGAGAAAGGGGGAAAAACTCTTAGATGAGTGAAAATGGGAGAAAATGAAGGAGAAGGCAAGATAAGAGTGCCACAGTCCATAACAACATTTAAACTTCCATTTTCATGGAGTACAATAAAAAATGGACCTGAAAAAAGTGGCTATCATACACAAAAAACCTGTAGAAAATGAAGTGGCAAGGGAAAACAATAAAACACAAGCTAGGGTAGAGAATATCCACAAAACATGATATTTTATTACTTTATCAAGATGCACATATCATTACAAAGAAAAGAGGAAGATAATGATTTAATCTAAATTGATTTAAACCTTTATTTTAGAGTAACTTACTGGAAAAATGATATTCAAGTAATTAAGTACAGTAATGTGCAAGTAATAAGCATTCAAAGATGTAAAACCCTAAACAAATGAGAGAGAAATGATGACTTAGCTGATTCTGTGCAGCCTGGGAGTGATCGGGACTATGTATTTTAATAGAAAATGATGGAAATAGTGTCACAAAGGCTTAATGAGGGTTCAAAACTTTAGGACTATCTTTGGAAAAAGTTCCTATTGTACAAGAGGACAAGAGAGCCTCAGGTGCTAATGGATGATTTGGGATCTTGTGTCTGCTCGAATGCTCAGAATCTGGCCTTTTTTGGGCCATAATATCTTCACAATTGATCACTCTTTTTCACTCAAGTTTTGTTGTTAGATGGTCAATCATACCTATAACTTGCAAAACAAATGACTAACGTGCACATGCCTAAAAACCACATAAAATCTAATAAAAATATGTAGAATGTGGAGTCGGAGTGACCCCGATGGTCACGTGAAGAGTGAACTTACGATGGAGCAAATTACATCTCAAAAATATGTAGTTATTTGTGTATGTGATCTGTGTCCCATGCCCTAGGTTGTGCAAGTTACACAATGATAACAAGCTAGATCTAGATTATCCCAAATATACAAGATGTGTGGGATGGAATAAAATAAAATCCCCTCCTATGTAGTGTATATAGACCAATACAACCATTTTCCCTTTTATGGATGTGTTAGATGTATGCCTTGTAGTGATCTTGTGCCTTTGTGCAAGATTAGGTGGTGATAGATAATGCTTATAACACTTGACCCATTATATGAGAGAAGTAACTAAGTATATATATGATTCCCTTGTTTGAATTTCATAATTGATAACTGAAAGGCCGACCTAAAGTGTTAAAAGGTGACCAAAAAGTGAAAAGACCCAAAAGAGTAAGAAGAAGAAAGAGAGGGACATGAGCACCCAGGAGGGATACAAGTGCCTAGGTGTTTTAACCTAATTGGGCACTAGTTTATGAGGTCATCGAAAGGTAAATTAGTCGAGTGTCGACATGGTTGTAATATTTTTAAAGCTAAAATGATTTTCAGTCAAGTAAAGTGCATGATATAAAACAACCAAAAAACCAAAAGGATTTATCAACCACTAGTTTTCTTGGTTAGGAATCATGTATACATTAGTATGTTTTAGGTCTATAAATGTACCCAAGTGCATAGATTTTGTGTCTATAGGTAAAAAAACAAAGCAAAAGTCCAAATATGAGGCCTAAAACTCAAAACACTAATGCAACACTCTGAATGATGCCCATGTATTATAAGAGGGTCCAACCTTTAAAAATGGGCATCATCTTACAATATATAGAAGAATGGGAGAGAAAAGAGAGGGAAAAAGAGAAGGAAACTTGAGTTCCAAGCCTCAACCACCAACAACATGCATTAATTTTCTAAAAACCATCATGACATCCTTCCAAATACATTCCCCACATCATTTGGCTTGAAGAAGAAGGAAAGAATCCCATACTTCATAAATGTGGGTGGTTGATCCATCTATAACTATATTTTAAATGCCAGACTATCTTTCCCATTTCTTCCCACTAAAAACCATCAAATTTTTGAATTTATTGATTATATCGCCAAACTATTCTGAGATCTTTTCAATGATATATATTTTGCATGATTTGGAGCTACTTGGGAAAAATTATGGTGATTTTAAGTTTATAGATCGAATGTATAAGAAAACAACAAATGTGGCAAGTTCGATTAGCCATTGTGATCACCTTTGGCACATATGAATTTCTTTTTCCTTTTCCATGTGTTGGCCTTTTATTGGTTATGAGAGGTTGGGGTTTGTTTGCACATTACAAAACGAGTGATCTTTTTTTTTAAACCCCTACGGGACCTAAAATTTTCATCAACCACGGTTGATTCTATGGACCTCATGTCCACTGGGTGTATCTTCCTGAGGCCTTCATGGAATGCCTCCACATGTATTCATTAAACTACATGATTTGTGCCATTTTTCATCCTTCCAAAACCCGTCGTGTGTCCTCCATGACCATTTAATTTTACTCACCGTTTCCCGGACCTAATGTGCTATGAATTGCAGCTCATTCTACGGGGTTGGGACCTTTGACCGTTGGGTCCACTTTGACTTACTGCCACATGACGCCTTAGGATTGGAGTGGGTAGTGAGTCTTAAATTGCAAGGGTGAGGAGTCAAGGTGAGAGAAGATCATGAGCCCACGAAGGAATATAATAGAGCTCGAGGTGGGGAATGCATGTTGGCATGAACATACAAAGTTGCGCGAGGGGCCGAAGACCTGTCGAGTTAGGTCACGAAGCTTGGGAGTAGGATGCTTACATGCAACCTTCAACTACAAAACATAAAACTAATTTCTTTGTAAAATTCTACACATTTTTGAGATGGTCATATTTGTAAACACTTTGGAATGACATCATGAAAGCCAAGGAAACATCAAAGATCCTACAACCATGGAATTTTGTTCTAAAACCAAAGGGAATCACCTATAACCCGCGAGCGATGTTAAAACATAATGCCAAAGCCAAAGTGAAATGCAAGTTTCCAAAATAGTCGGGAGAGTTATTTTGGGAAAAATATTGACAACTTTTGAGGATATTTTTTGTTAAATATGAAGAACCAATAATGTTGAGCATCCATTGGGAATGAATTCAAGCTTGATACACTTTAAAAATTATGTGCTACTTAAAAATCATACCCCTAATTACACACAAAGCACTACCGGACTTGAGATTAATCAACCCTTGCTTAAAAGATCATTTTATTCATGAAGAACATTATGAATTGGATTTAATGAGAGTGGAAAATTGAAATAAAATTTATTTTCCACTCCATTACTATGAAAACCATGAAAAAATACTACAGTGTCTTGGTCTTAATTACATGCAAGTTGTCATAGAACCCTACCTCTAAAACGCCTCGATCTTCTTGTAAAACTAATTTCTTGGGTATTTTAAATATGCTTTTTCAAATTACCCCAAGATTTGATTTTAGTTTCTCTTGTAATTTATTGAAGCTGATTCTTAAACTTTGAACTCTTACCACAACATATTTCACTTGTCCTCCAAGAATCACTCCAAAAATGAACTGTGCAACAAAAAAGCCACCCAAAGACAACAAAACATGGTGCAAAGCAATTAAGGAAAGGAAACATAAACTACCAACAAGAAAATGTGTTGGACAACACTTGGAGGAATTGAAACTACTATGATATGTATAAGATGTAATGAAACAACTTAATGAGAATGCTTGAGATAAATCCCATTGACTGTGATTTGTAATGCATATCCATTAAGGTCAAACAACTCAAAAGATTTGGCATCTTTACAAGAACTAATGATATATGAACCACTCCAAATTGCATCAAACTTAGAGTGCCACCCTATTTTAGCTCTGTTTACATCCCACTTCAAGAATAGATCACCCAATTTGAAATTATGAGCTCTAGCCTTCTTATCAAACCTGATGTTTGATTGATGTTTGATGTTCTTCTAATCTGTACATGGTAGAATTCCGAAATTCTTCAAGTTTAACCAATTCTTCCATTCTAATTTCTCTTTAATTAGCACCCTCAAATTCCAATTGTTGGGTCAGATCAAATGAAGGAAATTCCAAAGACAAGGGAAGCCTAACTTCTCTATCATAAACAAGTTTTTAAGGGGAACTTCCAATTGCTTTTTTTGATGTAATTCAATCAACACAAAGAACATTTCCTATCATTATCTTTATGATTCTAATCTCTTATTAGTAGGATATTTGAAACCACTACCTTGAAGATAATAATTGGAAGATGTCTTCAAATAAATTCCAAGTCCAAGAGCCAAATAAAAAAAAATAGAATATAAGAAATCTTTTTCATTATTGGAAATTATAGTTTGAGGAATGCCAAACTTTAGCACAATGTCCTCAAGGAATTCTAAGATAAGTGATTTAGTATCTTCCTTGAGTGGCATAACATTTATCCACCTGGTAAAGTAATGTGTTACTATCAAGACCTGCTTGTGACCAACACTTGATGGAGGATTGATCATGGTAATGAAATCAAGACCCCATTGGGAGAATAGATGATCATCTTGGATTGGATGATGTAGAATGACATCTAACCTATTTTTACAAGCAAAGAAAACACAATCCTTGCAATTTTAAACCCATTTTTGAGCATATGAAAATAGTGTAGGCTAAAAGTATCATGTTTTTATGATTCACTATTTTTGCATTGGCAAAGAAGTGTCCACCAGAGAAACCATTATGGAATTCTGTCAATACCTTTTTCACTTTCTCTCCTTTAATACATCTCGAGTAACACTTTATCAAGGTTATTTTTAAAAATAAACCCATCAATCAATGTATAGGGAGTTGACGACAACCTTAAATTTATTATATTTTCTTTGTTTAGGATGGGTGGATATGCACCAAGAATAAAAATGTTGACATGATTTCAATCCAGCTGTGAGCATTGGGTAAATTTCCTCTATCTTGTTGAATCTCAACATTACATGGAAGTTCCTCATCCATGAAGAGAGATGTTTCTTGATCATCCTGAACATCTAATCCCAACTTCTCACAGAGTGCTCTTCCTCTTACCAACTTTGTGGCCTTAATAGTCACATCATATTCCATGATTTTGGTCACCCATCCAAATATTTTCTTAATGATTTCTACTCCCATAATGAAGTCTCTCACACTGGAGTGTGAGACTAGAACTTTGATATGATTAATGGAAAACATAATTTTAAATTTATTTAGAGATATCATGATAGAAAAGACTTGTTTTTCAATATGATTGTACCATAATTCATAATCCTTCGCTTTTGACAAAAAAGGCCACTGGATGCTCCAATCCTTGATCATTTTGTTGAGTCAAAATAACATCAATACTAGATTCATCCCCATATGCATATAAGATAAAATCCTTGGCATAGTTAGGATTGATAAGTGTAGGAGCTATAGTAATTTCTTATTTTATCTTGGAAAATATTTCTTTTTATTTTATTTTCCATTTGAAAAATGAATCCTTCTTGAGCATTATAGTCATGTTTACCTCTAACTCCTTTTCTCTTAACCCCAAACATATCGATATATCACCTGACCTAGACTCGAGTGCTCACTCGAGGCATGCAAATGTGTTGAGCCCCTCTTTTGTGTGACATTTGTAAGAATGCTCCGCCTCTAATGGAGGGATGTTTGCAGAAACATAAATATATGCATTCATACTAGAACAAAGGTAAAAAAGCTAGAACCATATGCAAATGCACCATAACATGAAAGTAAACATCATGATAACACAAAGAATTATATCTAAACCATAAATAGTGTGAAGAACACAAAGAATTGGACCCATAAAAACAAATATTCAGAATACTCCATTATCTATTACTTCATAATTGTTTACAGTAGCCAAGATACATCAAGAGATCAATAAATGAACCGAGATACATTCGCAGAGATTCAAGAATTCCTACGGTGGCTTCATTACGGAGGGTCTAACGGTGATATCCCATGTATCTCTCTAGTTCTCCTATCTTCCCTCATACATGCTCCATTTAACATTTAATTCCTTCGTCTCTCATCTATACCAACTAGCCCTATCAACAACAACAACCCCTTCATACCAAATAACTCTCTCCCTTTGTTGTCGTGGAAAATCAATGCATAACAAGGACTAGAAGGAATCTTACCTTACCACCTAATCATGACCTAGAGTGAACCGCTTGCCAAATTTCATCATGTCTTACCATACTCAAGCATCCTCACTCTGACCACTAGCTAATCCATAACCAACTCTACTTTACATGACCCCGATCCTATCATGATAACCATAATTATACCTTGGAATATTATTTCCTTGAGCTGTAAGTCTCCATGTCCTAACCTTATCCATAACCAATTCTGGTTGCATCTCCACGTGTTCCTCTATCATGACTTTAACCATGATCCAAAATGCAGTTAAGTCCTAACCTTGTTTTACCTGGGCACAAACCTTCGCGCTTTCCCCAAGGTTACTTCGCACCAATCTCTCGCACCCTGTTGGTGCCCAAAAAAACCTTCTACGCCTTAGGTGCATAGCTTCCTTAGGGGCCCAACATTACCCCACACTAGCTCGATTACCACCCACGGAAATCCTTTGCGCTCTTAAAAAATCCAATAACCCAAAACCTGGATAAGAAAAAAATGTTGTATGGTTCAACCCTTAAGTGACTAATCGAAGGAGTTCAGGGAACTCTACATCTATCTTACCCTTCAACTTCCCCATGCCTTCAATTCTAATAAGGCCTTCCCCGACATCTCTCCTACAATCTTCGAACACTTGGTTTGGTGTGTCTTCCTTAACATTCCCCTTGAGCTTATTTATGACTACCACCAACTCTATCCAAATACCCTCAAACTCATCCATCCGTTCCGTGATGGAATCCTAGAGTTCACCAATCTTTAAATCTAATTTCTTGTGCTTTGTTTTTATCTTATCCTTTTGTGTTATGGTATTGATTATCAAATAGGCATGCTCAATCTTGTTTGTTGGGATATTATCCTATAAGGCCTTGAGAGTGGCCTCTTCCTCTACTACCAACGCATCAACAATGGGCTCATACTTCGATAAATGTTGAAACCCCTATCCGCCAATAAATTTTCTTTTTTGAGTTGGGTGAGTAAATCCTCCAACTGGTGATCTAGGAATCCATAGCAATCTTGTTCTCTTCCTTCTCCTTAGTGAGCTCTACAGTGTCGGCTCCATGCCATCCTTGATGTGTGTTAGCAACATCCCTACCAATTCCTCTAAGTATTCCATTTCATCACTTGTAATTTGCATGAGCTTGGCTCACCAACACCAAATATTTTCCCAAAATCTTATTAACTAGATCCTCCCACATTGATTTGTCGTAATCGGTTGTTACGTGGTTGAAATCGGTGATCTTGCACCGACACAACTTCGAGCTCCACTTCTCTACCTTAATAAATCCTAGGGGATACTACATTTTGAGTAAACCTCCACGAGTTCTTCCTTATGCACCACTAGTTTCTTATTTCATGAATTTTTAGGTGTCATCTTTGTTTCTCTTTTCCATGCCCCAGGTGTTTCGATCCCTCTATGTCTACGCCCAATTTTTCGACTCCAATGGCTTATCTTTCACACAACGCTTTCTTGGCCTCTTGTTTTCTTTCCCCCCTTGCTACCCCACAATATTTCGCTATAGTACACATAACTCTCTTGGTTCGTGACAAGTACCTTGCTTCCTTCTCAAACCCTTGTCACACTTCAATCACTCGAAGCACAAGAATTAACATTTTTTAGGGAAAGGTAGTTAGAAAGACTACCCTCGCCTTGTATTTGTATCTTTTTAACACCTTAACATCCCACTGACCACATGTCTTAACTTCACTTTTTAATAAAGTACTTTTTTCACTTAATTCAACTTCTATGACTTTTCCTTGTGTTCTACAATCATAACCTTCTGGCGTACTACCATTACTTCCCGCCACACACCTCCTCTACATGGCTTACTACACTCAAGTACTCAACCTCTACACTTTCTACTTAAGTAATTTCCATGCTTCCACCTACCTCATGTTACACTTCACAATCTTTGTTTCTATCTCGCATGGTCTACACTCAACTTAACTCTCCTCCAATGCACCTTTATTACAACCCAAATTCGAACACCTTTTTCATTGCACAAAACCTGGTCTTCTTCCTTTCACTAGTCATCCTGAATTAGTTTTCCATCAATCTAACCCCTAAGAGATGTGCCAACAATTCTCGAATTTATACATCAATCCACCACACGGTAAAGGCATGTGCAATCCTCTACGTATGTAATCACTTAAAATGTTATTAATTCTTGGTGCCAACATGCACATGACAAAAAAAGAAAAAGAAAAAGTATAATGATGATGAAAAGAAACACATGGAAAGGAAAATGCAATAAAGGAAAATCTAAGCTAATTGGCAACACTTCCTTATTTACAACACACAGAAGAATTATTTATAGTAGGGCTTCATCCTATTCCCGTTGAAATAACCGAGAATTCATGTTCCATCCATCACTTGAATAACAAGAAAGACCCTGAATCAAGTATATATGATATAACATATGTCCCAACCAATGCACTTTTAGCTTCCTGGGATGGTGCATAAACTTAGAATTATATAGTTGCACCATCGCCCAACATCAAACTTCTTGTTTTTAATATGACGATCATCAGCCTTTTGTCAAGCCTTTTTCATACCTTCTATTAGAAAAATATGATAATTCTATTCCTCAAATGTGGAAATAATTCCTAGGAAACTATATAGAGAATTATACTTACAGAAATATAACAACATAAATAAATAATGCACAAAAGAAGACAAGACAAGATTTAACGTGGTTCACCTAATGTGGGCTATGTCCACCAAGAACTTGCTCAGATTTTATTATCAACAAGAGTAAAACAACTCTCACAGTCTTCTCTCAGTTATGAACTCACAATAGAATTCCAAAGATGCTAAACCACATCTAAACCACAATTGACACCCAATTGCATAACCTTGATCACTCTTGATCACCTCTTGATCATTAAGACTCAAGACCTCTTGAACACTCAAGATATCTTTAAGATACCCTAACACCTCTATTTATAGGATTACAATCCTTTAAGAAGCCCTAAATCCAACCCTAGAAGTTTGAAAGTCATGATCTTTCAACTTCCCACGGCTGGAAAAAATAGTCCCGACGTTAATGACCCAATTAACAACAACGTTAACAACGACGCAGAACAACAATGATACAACGATGCACACAACATCACAAAAATGACTCACATCGCAATCTCCTGAAGTCTCCAAACTTAACCATTCAAGCTCTCCAACACTTCAACACTGATTCAAGAAGACCAAAAATAGGCTCCACACCCCAACAATCTCCCACTTGGAGACTGTTTCCACGAAAAAAGTTCTTAACCCTTCATTATCAACCATGAAGGCCAATCAAAGTTGAACACAACTTCAACTTCTCCCTTGTGACCACCTTGGTCATCATATCCATAGGATTCTGACTGGTATGAATCTTTTCCAGCTTCAACTTATCTTCTTCCAAAGCTGTCCTGATGAAATGATATCTCAGTTGAATGTGCTTCATCCTAGAGTGGAAAGTGGAGTTCTTCACCAAATGAATAGTGCTCTGACTATCACTATGTAGTCTCCCAACTTCCTGCTTATGACCCAACTCATCAAGCAACTACTATAGCCAAATCATCTCCTTGCTTGCCTCTGTGGTAGCAACATACACATTCACCTCTGTGGTTGACAAAGCCACAACCTTTTGTAACCATGAAATCCAACTCACCATTTGTATCACCAACCGTAAATACATAACCTGTCATGCTCCTCCTGTTGTCCAAATCTCCTACCATGTCCGAATCTACATATCCACGTAATGTAGTGTCTGATCCACCAAAACACAATGTTGCTCCCATGGTCCCTCTCAAATACCGAAGGATCCACTTTATTGCTTGCCAGTGCTCTCTACCTAGATCACTCATAAACTTGCTCACTACTCCCACTACATGGGAAATGTCAGGCCTAGTGCATACCATAGCATACATCAAGCTACCAACTGCTGATGAGTACGGTACCCTAGACATCTAGATTCTATCCTCCTCAATCTTGGGACTCTGCTCCTTTGATAATTTAAAGTGACCTGCCAAAGGAGTACCAACCGGTTTAGCATCCTGCATACTAAACCTCTCCAAGACCTTCTTTATGTACTCTTCTTGAGATAATACCAGCTTCCTCTCCTTCTTGTTCCGAGTTATTCTCATACCAAGGATTTGTTTTCTGCCCCCAAATCCTTCATAGCAAAGGAGTCACCTAGTTGCTTCTTGAGTACCTTTATTTCTGCATGTTCTTCCCTGCAACAAGCATATCATCTACATACATGCATAAAATAATATAACTACCATCAAGAAAATTCTTGATGTACACGCAATGGTCTGAGTGACACCTGGAGTAACCTGCTCTCCTGCATAAAACTATCAAACTTCATGTACCACTATCATGGAGCTTGTTTTAGGCCATACAAGCTCTTCTTCAATTTGCACACTAACCTCTCCTTCCCTTTGACCTCATAACCATGTGGCTGCTGCATGTACAATTCCTCCTCCAACTCACCATGAAGGAATGTAGTCTTCACATCCAACTATTCTAAGTGCGGGTCTTTCTACCGCAACTAAACCAAGAATAGTCCTAATAGAAGTCATTTTAACAACCGGAAAAATTTCATCAAAGTCTATACCTTTCTTCTGTGTAAATCCTTTGACCACCAACTGGGCCTTGTATCATTTCCTACCTCCATCTTCCTCTTTGATTTTATACACCCACTTGTTCTGCAATGCTCTCTTGCCCTAGGTAGCTCCACCAGATCCCAAGTCTGGTTTTCCATAAGAGATCTATGCTCTTCATCCATGGCCTGCTCCCACTTCTTCCTGGCATCCACCTGCATTGCTTCCTCAAAGCACTCTGGCTCTCCATTGTCAGTGAGCAATAAATAATTCAAAGATGGAGTAAATCATTCAGGTTCCCTTCTTACCCTAGAAGACCTTCTCACCTCAGGAGTTTGGGGTTCCTGATGAGTAGGTACCTGAACTGGCTGTGCCGGAACATGTTGTACCTGAACCAGCCCCTTGGACACCTTGTTGCTATCCGCAATGTCCTCTAACACTGTGTATTATTTCTTTGATTCCTCTTTCTATTCCTGCAATTGATCTTTATACATGATTTTTTCATTAAAGACAATATCTCTAGACCAAAATATTTTCTTGTCTTTAAGACTCCAAACATGGAAACCAAAATCATCTTCACCATATCCAACAAAGGTGCATTTCTCAGACTTAGCCTCTAACTTGGTCCTATCATCTTTATCAATGTGAACAAATACCTCACATCCAAATACTCTAAGAAATGAGTAATCAATTTTCTTACTAGACCAAGCCTCCTCAGGTATACCTCCATCCAAGGCCATAGAGGGTCCTCTATTAATCAGATAAATAGTGTGCTTACCACTTCCACCCAAAACATGAGTGGCAGCCCCGCATGTAACCTCATGCACCTAGCATGCTCCATGATTGTCCTGTTCATTCTCTCTGACACTCCATTTTCCTGTGGAGTATTTGGAACCATTCTTTTCCTGTGGATCCCATTTACCAAACAATAATCAAGAAATTCATTGCTACAATATTCCCCTCCATTATCCGACTTGAGACATTTCAACTTGAGACCTATTTCATTCTCAACCAAGGCTTTCCATCTTTTGAAAGTTTCAAACACATCAGATTTCTTTCTAATGCAATATACCCAAAATTTTCTAGTTACATCATCAATGAAAGTGACGTAATAACATGAACCACCAATAGAGTTTACCTTAGCTAGCCCCCATACATCTGTATGCACTAACTCCAACTTACCCTCCTTCCTGGTAGGTCCAACCTTGAGGAATCTCACCCGCTTCTGTTTCCCATAAACACAATCCTCACATAAGTCCAAATCTAACTCCTTTAATCCAGACAACTGTCCTTTATAATCTTGCATGCCCTTATGACTCATATGACCGAGTCTCTAGTGCCACAAAGTTGCATCTCCATCTGCAACAACTAAATTACAATAATCAGCACCACTGGTTAAATACAAAGTACCATTTTTCTTACCTCTTGTAACCACAAGAGCTCCCTTGGTAACCTTCCAAGAATCGTTGTAAAACTAACATACAACCATCACTACCCAGCTGTCCCACTGATATCAAGTTCCACCTCAACTTAGGCACATGCCTGATGTCCTTAAGTAGCCATGTGTTCCCATTCTACATTTTCACCCAAACACAACCTTTCCCTACTATGCTTGCATGGTTCATCATCACCAAGATATACATGTCCAAAATCACCTTGAACAAAATCAATAAAGTAATGTCTATGTGGGGTGGCATGGAAAGAAGCCCCTGAATCTAACACCCAAGATTCAACAATATTATCTAAAGAAAGAATTAAGGCATCCTGACAAACATCACCTGCTGCCACATTTACCTCTTTAGTTTCCTCCTTCTTGTTCTTCTTATCCCGAAGAGCCCAGCAATATTTCTTAGCATGACCAACCTTCCCACAATGCCAACATTCTAACTTACTCTTGGACTTTGACCTTCCACGATCATTCGACTTCCCATGGTTACCTTTCCCTCTGTTCTTTTGTCTCCCTCTGCTCTCCACCATCAAAGCATTTCCAAGAAGTAGAAGAATCTTTAGTGCTCTTCCTTCACATTTCCTCACTTAGGATCACACCTATTACATCCTCAAACTTCAGCTTTGAGTTATTAGAGACTGAATTACTTATAGCCATAACCAAGTTGTCCAACTATCTAGTAAGGAGCACAAAATCAACAAAGCCCTGACCTCATCATCAAAGTCAATTTTTACCAAGTTTAACATACTCACAACCATATTAAATTCATTCAAATGATCAGCAACATAACCATTCTTAGACATCTTCATATTAAATAACTTTTTCATCAAAAATATTTTATTAGAGGTAGAGGGTTTTTCATATAACTTCCCCAACGCACTCATGAGACCTTCCATGTGGTCTTCTCCTGTGATATGTTGAAAGAAACCGAAGATGCAAGGCATAAACGAATTTCCCCGAGTGCCTTTCTATCCAACAACTCCCAATCCTCATCCGACATGGTTGTAGGTTTCTTTGCTTTTCCAGCCAAAGGAACATGGAGGTCCTTCTGATATAAGTAATCCTCCATTTGCATCTTCCACAAACCAAAGTTCTGCCCATTGAACTTCTCAACCCTCGATCTGCCCTCATCTGCCATAGCTCCCACTCAAGCTAAACTTTCCCTGTGATTTACAACTTCAGAAAAAAACCACCAAAGCTCTGATACCAATTGTTAGGAATTAGAGAACAAATATGTGGAAACAATTCCTCAAACCACAACAAAGTAGGAAACTATATAGCAGAATTATACTTGCAGAAATATAACAACATAAATAAATAATGCACAAAAGAAGACAAGACAAGATTTAACGTGGTTCACCCAATGTGGGCTACGTCCACCAAGAACTTGCTCAGATTTTATTATCAACAAGAGTAAAACAACTCTCATAGTCTTCTCTCAGTTATGAACTCACAACAAAATTCCAAAGATGCTAAACCACATCTAAACCACAATTGACACCCAATTGCATAACCTTGATCACTCTTGATCACCTCTTGATCATTAAGACTCAAGACCTCTTGAACACTCAAGATATCTTAAGATACCCTAACACCTCTATTTATAGGATTAAAATCCTTTTAAGAAGTCCTAAAGCTGACCTTAGAAGTTTGAAAGTCACGATCTTTCAACTTCTTACTACTGGAAAAATAGTCTCGGACGTTGATAGCTAATTAACATCATGTTAACAACAACGTCGCAACAATGACACAACAACGTCATAGAAAATGACTACAGAATGCTCCTGAAGTCTCCAAACTTATCTGTTCGAGCTCAACACTTCAAAGATTCAAGAAGACCTCCAAATCTTCTTACTCCACCTAGAAATGGATTTCCTTTTGTCCAACATCAAAAGTTTATTGATTCACTCTTCTAAACCAATATTTCTATCACACAATACATAGAGAGGGTAACATGAATTCCACAAGTAGAATTACCTCCACACCAAACACCAATTGAAAATGTGTGTCCTTATTCAATATGTAGGTGGTACTTTTTCCCATCTCGTAAGATAGAGTCCTGTACATGTGATAATATAATGCAAACTTTTTCTACGTGTGGATTGGAAAATAGGGCCCATAAGATCAATTTCCCATTTTTCAAATGGCTCTCACTACTAGCAATAGGTCTCAATGTAATTTCATCTCTCTTCCTAGCTTACCAAGGCACGATAATGGTCACATGTGCCTTGTAATACTCTATACAATCCTTGTAAATGGTTTCTCACCAAATATCTGCCAATAATATCTTCCACGTGGTAGCATTCCCTGTATAGCAACCTCCTATAATTCCATTGTGAGATTCTTCCATGATTGCAGCACACTCATGTTCTAGCACACACCAACGCAAAACCTCATCCCAACCTAGTTTATATAGGTCCTTACTAATTAACATATAGGGCATGGGGCGCATAACCAATCTGTTGTTTCTCCAAGGCCTTCATTCTTTTGGCGCTATACCCATTCGTAGGAACACAAAAATATCTTCCAAATCGAGGGCACACACCGTATTCTCGAACAATTGTGCATATGACATTGTATCCTCAATGATCTGTGTGTCCTCACCTAAGTTAATCTGTAATAGATGGTTAGGTCCCAAATTTTTCCTCCCTAGTTTTACAATGACTAAAAATCAAACTCTTGAAATAATAGGATCCATCAACATATGCACCCTTGTAAAACATGCTTGTTCACCAAGTAATTGAGTGCCATATGATCTATGTAAAATATAAATAGAGTAGCCAACAAGTACTTCCTAAATTTATGTAGTGCATAAATCATAGAAAATGCTTCGCGCTTCGTTGTTGTATAATTATGTTCAGCAGGAGTCAAATTTATGCTTGCGAAACATAGAGTGTGATCAAAAGTTCCCTTGCCAAGGTTGTGCTAAGACTACTCCTATTTCTATACCCAATGCATCAACATGCACATGAAATGGCTTATCCCAAGAGGGAAAGTGCAAAATGGGTGGAGTTGTGATTCTATTCTTTAGTGTGTCAAAAGCCATCTGTTGTGTCTTTCCCCAATGAAACTTACTCTTATGATTCATCAATTCTTCTAATGGCACGAAAATCTTGGCATAACCCTTAATGAAATTCTTGTAATATCCCGTATGCCCTAAGAATCCATGCAACATGCTTTGATTGGTAGGCTCTTCTAACCCCACAATAACGACAAATTTGGCAGGATCTACCGATAATCCTTCTTTGTATATAATGTGGCATAATAGTGTGCCAAATGGAGTAACAAAGACACATTTATTGATGTTAAGAGAGATACTTAGCTACCTACACCTTTCAAACATCAACCTCAAATTATCACTGTGGTCCCTTACTAATCCATATACCATCTAGTCATCCAGGTAAACTTACAAAAACTTATGGATGAAGTCCTGAAATGCCTCGTACCATAATGCACGAAAACACAATAGGTGCGTTATTCACCTAAAAGGCATGATCATATAAAAATACCCCATTCAGTGGTGAAAGTAGTCTTCTCCTGGTCTTCCTTCATAATTCTCACCTAGTGATAACCTAAAAATCCATCTATAAAAGAATAGATCTGCTACTCTTCTACTCCTTCCAAGATCTCCTCAGTAAACAGGGTTGGAAAAGGATCTATGACACACACAACATTCAAATCTCTATAGTCAACACAAATTCTTATCCTTCCATCCTTTTAATACTAATTACCATTAGGCTTACCCACTCAGATTCTTCAATTGCCTCAATGATTCCAGATTCTATCATCTTATCAATCTCCTCTTTAACCTTTACGCGTAGATTTAGGTTCATCCTATAAGGCCTCTTCTGAATTGGGTGCACACCTTCCTTTAAATTAATCATCATATCTCCTAATGATTTGTGAACTCCCTTACGTTCATGGTACCCACGTGGAAATAAATCCTAGAAGTCGCATAATAGTTCAATAATTTTCAAAACCTCCTAGTCTTTCCAATAATCTCTAACGATAGCTTCCTTTTGTTCCACCTCTATGCCAATGTTAATCTTCTTTGTTTTTATTGGTATATGGTAGGTGCATGCTTGTTCATTTGCACTATCCATAAATTCACACATACCCTCAGTATGGTTAACATTTAAGTTCTCTAGCTCTTCATCATCTATCATGTAGACCAAATTTCCTTTCTCTTTCTCCGGGCGGGTGTGCTCAAGTTGTATCTCCTCTGTTTCTTCATCTTCAAAGCACTCCTCAAGACCAGGTTCCCTTAACAAATCTAGGATTTTATCCTTTGCCATGACACTATCTCCCATAGTAAGGTGCTTGACTACCTGCAACGCCTCATTCACCAATGGCTTATCACTTTGATACTCAAACATTTGAATAAGCTTCACTAATAATTTTTTCCAATTTCCCATTTGTGGCGTAGCTTTGAATTGATGTACCATGTGCGCACATCCATGCAAGGTGGAATAGAACTTATGCACCCATAGTGATGGAGGTAAGGATTCTGGGCCTACCATCCAAGATTTATCACATTATTAGACATGGAATGAGTTGGATTCCTTCCATGATAGTCATGTATTACAGAAGGTGCATTACTTTAGATAAACCTAATAGAGAACGTGATTCTCACTTTGCGTCACTCTAGAAGATTATCTCGATGGGTCACCTACCAATGCATTGTTATTTTGTGTAAGGTATATATAAGTATACTTCTCCTCTCAATCTGACATGTCCAATAAACTTCCATCATACATAGAAAAACATCAAGGTTACCTTCCCTAACGTAACCCGATAAGCGTCTTTCTCCTAGGTGCCTAATCGAACGTTCCTCAGTAACCCGAGTCATGGTGATCTTCATTTTTCTTCCAACTAGCTTATAGGTCCCATGCACCCAATTGTCACATGCAATACTAGTTTTATCACTCATTTATTGAGAATCTTCCCATTGAATGAATCCTTCTCTCGATGGATGAACAACCTCGGGGTCTCTAATGGTGTGCACATAGATCCTATCTAGGTCCTCTTCTCTTAAAGGCTCTATATAGGGCACAAAATTCCCCTCTGTTAGTATAATAATGATGCGCTCCTCTTTATTCTTGAAAATTTTGTATCCCTTGTTAAAGCATAAGTCATAATTATTCTTATAACACTAGGGGCACCCAAGTAATGTTGGAAAGTTATCTTCCTCGGAAAGCGCTAAGACTTCAAAATATCTAGTAAAATTTTCCCCTTGGATGGTTATGGACGTATCTTTCAACACGTCGATGGGTATAACCTTTGTCCTATTTTCCATATACAACACATTCAAAGATGGATGTAATGGAGGCCTCCCCATCTGATTCCATGCATCTAAAGTGAGAAAATTGACCTATACACCTGTGTCTATCAAAATGTTACTTAAGAGCCATTTATTAACAATTACATTCAGCATGATCTCCTTGTCATAATAAATACTGTGTGGAGGTAGATTAACATGCAATACCTACCTCTCACGCTCAACTCCAGTATGCGATACTTTTTCTCTCAGCCATTCTCCTAACAAAGGGATGATATTATTTTGGTGGATCAAACTACATACTTCTTTGAACTCATCCATATCCTTTTGAGGGACCTTAGTTATTTTCTTCTGTTCTAATTTCTATGATTTATTCTTTAGACATTTAATCTCTCCTTTAAGGTTCCTAATCACCTCCATGGTCTCTTGGTAGACCTCTTTCTGATGTGTTGGATCAGGATAATTCCCATGTAACACCTCTTCTCTAGTGATGAGAGGCCATTTCTTTGGTATCTCCCTTGTAGATGCAAGCTCATCTCATGTAGTCACTAGGCGGAGTTCTAACTCGGGGTTATGGACTACCATTGGAATCCACTATGGATGGCGTGATTCACACTCACCATCCCCATGCCTTTTTCCTTCCTCTGGTTTTGGCTCACGTGGTCATACAATTTAGGAGCTCTTCATACTTGTGCTTCTTTCCACACCATAAGCACTACAACAAATATGGACACCCACGCTTGTAGTGTTCGGTAGATCCACTTATTTACACATGTCTTTAATGGGAAGGTTCCCTTATTTAAAGGCAAAAACTTATTTATGTACAAAGTGTATAGTTTTAATGGGGAACTTGGGTATCATGAAAGTGTTAAAATAGAACAGATCATCAATACAAAAGGATAGAGGAATGAAGTAGTGGGAAGGGGTAGAAAGGCACTCTCAAGAAATATAGATAACAAAATAATTCCTTACGCATGCCAGAATGAAATTATTTGGAACAAAACCATTTGCATTTGAGACAATAAGATGTTATTTCAAAGACACAAAGTTCTAGAAATTACATCTACAAGAATACAAAGCTTCTTGAAGTAACATAGATAAATGATTCAATAACATTTAACAGATAGTAATGAAAGAACAAGACTAGATAGACATGGAAAGAAATATCTTTTGTATTGATTGCTTTTTACTCCTTTACACTTTCAAAAATAAACCAAGTTCCAGCCCCTCAAAATGGCGTAGAGCCCATTATATAACTTACAAATTAGTTACACTTGGTAACTGCTTCTTTTAACTAAAATGTTTAATTAAGGAGATGCTTGACACAAAACCCTCAACTAATTACAATAAGCCCGATTTGAGAAAAAGAAGGAAAGGAGAAGCTAGGAGGGAAAACAACAGCCTATTACTGAGGAGGGCCCACCAACTTGAGGAGGATCCATTGCTTCTAAATTTTTTAATGCTTCCGCAAGTTATGTCTCGCCTCGTGTGGCATGATATGATGTGTTGTAGTAGCTTGAGTCCAAGTTCCTAAGCATTTCTCCATCTCCTTATCAAACTCAGTGTGTGCATGATATTCTTTATTAGCTTCTTCAATAGTAGATTGAAGGGAGAAAATCTCCTTTATCTTCTCTTTGGTAATTGATTCCTCCTTGAACAAGTTTTCCTTAACAAATGCCCTGAATTGAGTTTTAATTTCTTGGAGGGAGAAAGGAACACCTGAAGTTTCATCGTGAAGGTGACAAGTGAATATCCTTGAAAGATGATACAACACAAGTTTTGAAGGCTTCTCCCTTCTGCCAACTGTTCCTCAATTCTCCTAAAGCCTCCTCCAGAACTTTTATTTTCCATTCCATGCTAAAAACCCATGACCTTGATAAATTATCTTTGGCATCATCAAAAACCTTGCTGGCCATCAATATATTTTCATCAGCCTATCCCATCAGGTGAAGATCCACTATGCAGCTACTCCAAAGTTTGAGTTCTTTATCCATGGTCCCAATTGCAGAGGAGAGATTTTGTTGTAGATTAGTCACCTTCTCATTGAGTTTGAAAGCTTCTACAATGAAATTCAAACCTGCAACGATCATGTCATCCACCATGGCTTCCATAGCTCTCCCATAGATGGAATACTTGTGTATGTATTTAATGCTCTGGACTTCATCTTGACTAAGAATCATAGGTGGTGGAAGGGTAGTCAGTGGGGTAGGATCCAAAACCTTGTCCTTAGATAGTAATGACTTGATGAAGCTAGAAAGAATTTGAGCTTGTTCCTCCAGCTGCTCTATAGTCTGTTTACCTTTTTCTACTCTCCCAATAACTCTAGTTACTATTTCCTGGAGGTTATGTATCTCACTCTCAGGGGTAGATTCTCCCATTGGGATCCTAGAAAGCTCTAGATTAGAGGCTAGTATATCTTGTTCTGCCTTATCAACCTTAGGTTTTGCAATCTCTAGAAATTGTTGGCCTTGGACATCTGTCACTATCCTTGAAGTTGTTTTAGCTCTCTTTGCTGGAGCAGAAGGAGTAGTGCCCAACAAGGCTACCACAACATCAAAATTTGGCCCTGTCAATCGAGAAGAGGGCTTCCTCTTCCTGTTGTCAACAAAAGGTTGCACCCATGCAAAAGTGGAGGAAGAAGGAGGAGCAAGAGAACCAAGAGCAAGAGAACTCATGGCACTTAAAGTATTCACTACTATTGCTTCCAGTAGAGATGTGAGTGGAGTAGGTGGGGCTTCTTGGGTAGAGGAATCAGTGGTACCTGGAGGTTCAGTGCTATGCACTTCCTTCTCTTTATCTATTGCAGCTTCTAAAGTTCCTGTAGGGACTGACACTTCACTATCATCACTTTCACTGAGAACAATGATGTTCTCTGGCCCCGAAGGTAATTCTGAATGTTTTAACAGGGGATCTTCCTCAATAGGCTCCTGCTTAACCTCTTTCACCTTCTTTTGATATACTTGAGTAGATGAAGAAGGGGTGGATGATTCAGGTTCTTTACTTGAGGAAGGAGGAGGAGTTTGTGCAGGTACCTCCGAGCTAGGTGTATGTGATTCCTTCCTTGGTGTTGAAGTGTCTTTGGAGGAAGATTCTCCTAGATTCTTCCTAAGCTCTCGGACCCTTCTGTCAAACCAGACCTTGGTTCTTACAAGGACAGGGGCAGAATCTCAAGCTAAGTCATCCTTCTCCCTCTTGAACTAGTCCAGATCCTCCAAGGGAGTATGCTTGATCAATGTATCATATTCATATGACAACAGGTCTGCATTGTCATCTTGAAGCCCTTCAGGAATTTGATATAGATTGAGCTCCTTTATCAGCTGGAGGGAGAATCTACCATAATGCCTCCACCTTGCTTCAAAGTCATCTGCACAATCAGCCCAATAGTCCTCAATATCTGCTCTGTGATGATAATTGATTTTGAGATTTAGCTCAATGAATTTCTTCAAATCAAAATAGGTCCTGGGATTGAAGAAGTGAACAGTGATGGGAGCAAGGGCCCTTTCTATGTTTTGAGCATCCAAAGTTGTTTTACATGTATAATTACCCAAGGATATGGGGAAATGTAGCCCAGATAGATTTTCTTGTCTCTGCAGGTTCTATGTAACTTATCCAACTACCTGCATACTTCAATCAAAGCCATCTTATCATTACAAAACATAGGGAGTTTGAGAGGTGTGTTCTCATAACCAGCTAACTTGATATATGAAAACCTTCTAAATTGAATGAAGAAAGCTCCATATTTTTCTATCAGGTTCATGGCTTCATCAGAAAATCTTCTATCAAGTATCACTTTCAGAAGCCTCACAATGTACATGGTAAAAGCATCATTCACCCTCCTAAAGTTATGATTGCTGGTTTCAAGGGTGAACTGAGGGTAGTATGCATAAATGGGTTCAACCTTCTGACCCTCGATGTATGTGAAACCAAACCATTTTCGAGATGTCTGCTAGGGTATACATAAGATAAGAAGTCATATAGAACTTCTTGGTTTGTTGCACATTGGACAACTATCTGTCAAATTCATGCAAATGATCTCTACCCAATTGATGTTCTGGCTACCTTCATAGATGATGTTGATTAGTGGGCACATCCAAAAGTGAAATTCATTGGTGGAGGGTAAGCCCATGACACGAGCTAACAAGATGATGAAATCAGATAGTTCTTCATTAAAATCAGCCCTAAACAGAGCCTTGGAAAGTCAGAGACGCTCCCTTTTAGGGTTCTTCAACCATGAATTTGCTATCCTCACTTTGTATTTATCATTTTCTTGCTCGAAGAGAGTCTGTGCTTGAGCTTGAGAGATAACAATGGAGTTTTCAATTTCTGGGATACGTAGAGTAGCAATAGCAATGGCAGCAACATCTAGTTTGGTGATCAGTTCCCTGTGCACATTAGATAATTCATTCGTGTCAGGGTTGAAGTGAGCTCCACAAGTGAGCACAATATTGTTGGCACATTGTACCGAGATCGGGAAACCCACAACAAATGCAAGGCCACTATCATTGATCATTTGTGCCATGGGAGAGGGATTAGGTTACCAACCTACTCCAGAAATCACCAAAATCTAGGTGACGAACCTCACTATCCCCGATATCGGGAACAAAAGATTCGAGTGGCGAAACATGTTCTGACCCTGAAATTTGATCTTCATGTTGACAGTGTATAGAGAAACACCTTCACAACTTGAATCCATAATAAAAATGCAAGGGGAATGGGAGCATGAGCAGACGGTCTTGATTGCAAGGATTTGAGTGAATGGCAAGCAAGTAAGCAAGTGTGTAAAAATGTGTAGAGGGTAGTCCCATTAAATAGCCATTTTAGGAGAGAGAAGGTTATAAATGCACATTAAATTCATATGCACCGACTCAAAAAGGAAAGCATTAGGAAGAGTGGAAAAAACTAGCCGGATGGTCTTTGGTACATTTGGGACATGAGGGATGTGAAAACGTGATTGGCCGACGTGGGTGATGTGGGTAATGCGGGCCAAAAGAGCATGGGCAGTCCAGAACTTAGAAATGCGAGGGATGTGAGGGATGTGAAGACATGATGATTCGGGACAATGGGTGATGATGGGAAAAGTGGGGACAAAATGCATAGATGATTTTGGGATAGATAAGACCAAAGTAGATGAAGGGCCTGATGTGGCTGACGCGGGTGATCGGGGAATAGAGAGCCGGGTGAACTTAGAACATTTGGAACAAAAAGTTTGATAGACCCGAAAAGTTAACAGATTTTAGGGAAAATGGATGATCGGGGAATAGAGGGTCCGGCAAGAACTTGGGACATATGGGACAAAAATGTCCGAAAGACCCACAAATCACTAAAATGACTCAAAAATGTGAATTTTCCCTAACTCCTCAACTTTTCTCTTCACTAGAACATCACAAAAAGGTGTTAACTCAAAATTTTTCAATTTTTGACTTTCGAAAGAGGGGAAATTTTGAGAGGACAACAACTGGCTCTTTTTGGGGATGACTTGGCTAGATTAAAAGAATGAGACAAGGCAAGAACTCTGAAAAGCTAGGGGAAGAAGACTAAAGTGCCTTATCCATTGGGCCATAGAGTCAAAAAGCAAACCAATATAGAAGACAACACCCCAAACAAGGAAAGAAAACACACCAAAAAGCAAGGGAAAGAAAACACACCCTATACATAATATACAAAAGACTTCCCATCCACCTAGGACTTAAACAATTTTAGGTACTACCCACTATAAGGAAGTGGGAGAGAAGAACCATCCATGTAATCAAGATAGAAAGAATTCTCACCAGAAAGTGCCTGATTTTGAAAGGACCGAGCCAAAGAGAATCAAACTTACCATGGCTTCCTCGAGGCTCATGTCTTTTATCCCACAACAAAACAATGTCTCCAACTTTGAAATCCCTGGACTTGGCCTTCTTATCAAACAAATATTTTACCTTCTATTGGTGAGCAGATATTCTATCAACAACCTGCAACTGTCTTCATTCAACTTATGAAGATACATGATCCTTTTATCTAAAGAATCATTGAAGCTGGTGTCTTCAATGGCCTTCATTAAATACAAGGCTGGTAGCTCCACTATTACTGGTAATTGAGCTTCCATGCCATACACCACTTGAAAAGGGGACATCCCAATAGCTCTTTTAGGTGTAATTCTATCTACCCAAAGAGCATCATAGAGTTTCTTGTGCCAGTTCCTCTGAGATTCATTAACCAATTTCCTTACTATAGCCACCAGATTTTTGTTTGTTGATTCTACCTGTCCATTCCCTTGGGGATAATAATCAAGAGTGAGCCAGGGAGATGCCATATCCATAACAGAAATCCATCATCTCAGTTGAAGAAAAATTTGAAGCATTATCAGTCACAATCTTGTTTGGCACACCAAATCTCACCAAGATGTTTTCTTTGATAAAATTGCATACTACTTCAGAAGTAGTACTCTTTACTGGGATGGCTTCTACCCACTTAGTAAAATAATCTATGGCAGTCAACACATGAGTATGTCTAGCACTTGAAGATGGATTAAGTGTTCCAATAAAATCTAAACCCCATTGTTGAAAAGGCTCTTCAATCACGACTGGTTTAAGTGGCAAGGCAGCCAACTTGGGTCTGCCCACAAAGGTCTGACAAGCTTCACATTTATCAATCCACTTTGATGCATCTTTGAACAAGGTAGGCCAATAGTATCCTGCATGAAGAATCTTGTGAGCAGTGACAATAGATGAGTAATGGCCTCCACATGCTTGATCATGGAAAGCTGAAAGAAGCTTCTTCTGTTGCTCTTTATCAACGCATTTCAGAAATCTTCCATCCATCCCACATTTGAACAAAGCATTCTCCCACAATACATATTGGGCTGATCTTAACTTGATAGCTCTTTTCTCCTTGGCAGTCAAATGAGAGGGACATTCTCCATAGGTGAGAAAATGTGTGATATCAACATACCATTCATCAATTGAGTTGAGAAACAAAACAATAGGAACATCAACTTCATCCTTAGGTAACTCATGGCTAGCTCCTTCAGCAATGAGTTCACACAAGCCTTTACCATGGACTAGTTTGGTTGGTCTGATGTCAATATCATATTCTTGAACCTTCGCCACCCAATTTCCTCTCTTAGTTCCAAATCTTGCTGCGTGTGAGAATAGACTTGATGGTTGTGTCAGGCACAAGTACTGTGGAGTGAGAGTTAAGAATATAAAAATGAAACTACTTGACAACTTTAACCACTGTAAAAGCATGTTTCTCCATCATTGTGTATTTCAACTCATGATTTTTAAGAATGTAGCTCATGAACGCAATTGGGAGTTCATGATCATTAGAATCTTTGAGTCAAGACAAAAGCTGTGGTGTTATCTCGTGGCATACAATAGATAATAAAATCTTTGCTAAAATCTAGACATGCTAAGATAGGAGTTCTAGCAATAGCCTTTTTAATACCTTCAAAGGCTTCTTTCCCTTCAGAAGACCAGCCAAATGTTTGTTTTCCTTTCATCATTTGGGAGATATTCAAAGTTAGCTCTACAAAATCAGGGATGAATCTTCTCATAAAGTTGATCTTACCAAAGAAAGAATGCACTCCCTTCTTACTAGTTGGAAGAGGAATTTGTTGAATAGCTTGAACTCATTCAGGATCAATTTTGATGCCATCTTTAGAGACAACATGCCCTAACAATTTTCCCTCTGTGACACAAAAGACAGATTTCTTAGGATTCAAAGAGATCCCATGTTCTCTGCATTTCAAGAGAACTATTTCTAGATGCTGAAAATGATCTACTCTAGTTTTGGAAAATACGGTCAGTCATCTAAATACACAACAATACATTTCCCTTTCAAGCTTCCAAAATCCAAGTCCATAGCCCTTTGAAAAGTGGCACCAAGCATTAATGAGTCCAAAAGGCATCCTCTTGTAGGAAAAAGTACCCTAGGGGGTGGTGAAGGCAGTCTTGTGTTGATCTGTGGTATTGAATTCTACTTGATTATACCCTGAGAAGCCATCAAGCATGGAAAACATTTCAGACCCTATAACAACTTGCAAAACTTGATCCATCATGGGCAGAGGATAGTTGTCCTTCAAAGAATCCTGATTCAGATTCTGAAGTCAACACAGATATGAATCTCACCATTTTTCTTTCCTGACAGGCACAATGTTGGAAATCCATGTCGAATGGTGAATGGGAAAATAATTTTGGCTTTCAAAAACTTTTGTATTTCCTGAAAAATAGTGTCAGCTATCTTTGGATTGTATTGCCTTTGCTTTTGCTTGAAAGGTTTAATCCCAGGTTTGAGAGGGATGAAATGTTGCATCTCCTTTGGTTGGAAAGCTTTTAGATCTTCATATGAATATGCAAGAACATCCCTATACTTATTTAGGAGGTTCACCACCTCTTCTTTTCTTCTGGTGTACAACATTTTCCAACGTTCACCATCTTGGGGTCAACAGAGCTCCCAATATTAATTTTTTCATACTCAGTAGATTGTTGTAATCTAGTAGAAGCTTTAGACTTAACATACCTATCATGTTTATCAAACAATTCTTCTAAACTCACCAGCCCTTTAGGAATCTTGTTACCCTTGAGTTTGATGCACCCATCTTGATCTATTTCCTCTTTGACACCCTCTTCATTGGAAGATACACTCTCACGAGGAAAATTGTCACTCCCTTCAAAGTACAATTGTTCAAAGTTATCCCTGAGCTCTAAGAAAGAAAGCAAATGTTGATCATCATTGAAAACTTTCCAGTTACTTGCATTATCAGGCACATTGGGCCTATGGATCATCTCAATGGTAAACTTATCTTGAGAGAAGTCAGGATGAGGTATTAACAACAATGATCCTGAGATAACTAGTGAATCAGCCCTGGTGTTATTTTCCTAGGCACTGCTTCAATGGAGAAAGCATCAAGAAATTCAATAGAATCCCAAACTTGATTCCTGTAATGCTTCAACCTTCTATTCTTTACTTGAAAAAGGTCTCTGACTTGTTTAACAACTAGTTCTACATCTCCGTGAGCTAGAAGATTCTTCACACCTTTTTCTTTTGCCACGTTAAGTCCAAGAATGAGAGCTTCATACTCTGTTGTATTATTGGTATTTTCAAATTGTAGTTTGAATGAGAAAGGATGAACTTTTCCCTCAGGGGATATCAACACTACGCCAGCTCTAGAACCAGCCGAGGAACAACTTCCATCAAATTCTAAATTCCAAACACCATTAGGATCATGAAGTACTTCTTTGGGAAGCTGAGTTTCCTCTGGAGACATAATCATATAGTTACCATGCCCAATATCCTCATAAAGTATTTGTGCTTTGGGATCATCTATCTTTTGTACAATATACTCAGATTGCTTCTCGGGAAACAACTTCTTCATTTTTCCATTAACTGGTATGAGGGCATGTGACCAATCCATTTGAATTTCTCCTCCCACATCCTTGCAGAAGTTCCTACTTAACACATACCATATGAAGGAGGGATATCTACTACTAGAATAGTAGCCAAGACCTTTTTTCTCAGGTAAAGTAGCAAAAGCTACTTGTGCATCTTTAATTCTTCCAACTAGGGGCACTTCCTTACTCTCCATGGAATAACAAGACCCATAAGTGTGTGTGAGAGTTAGACCCAAAGCATGGGCTACTTTGGCAGGCATTACATTATCTGATGCTCCTGAATCTATGACACAGTTGCTGAGTTTATGGCCTGCTATAAGAAGGGTCACATAAAATGGTTTGATCTTCTCATTAGGTGAGGTGACTGCAGCTACCAGATTGGGTTGGGGTGTGGAGGATGGAGTAGGTAAAAGGCCTTTAGAGGTAGTTTTGGAGTGAGAATTGACAAAGTGAACCATTTTGGCAAAAGCTTTAGGATGGGTTTGATAATACTCAGCCTCTGAAATTTGAACCTTTGTCTTTTTAAGGTGATCAATGATATCGAAAGATCCTAGAGGTGGATGGGCTATCATCACTAGGAATATTAGGTTTTTCAAATTTAGGAGTTGTAGAAGAAAAAACTTTAGTAGTAGAATTAGGAAAGTAGAATTGGCAGAACTCACCTTCTGTGTGGACGTAGTGGGGATAGGAGATCCTCTTTTTGCAATAACAGGGATAGTCATGGGATGCTCCTTGGATATTTTAATAGGGCTGTATCACTTTCTCCCTTTTATTTTTCTACTCTCGAGTCATGACAACGTATGATTCACTATTCATATCTGCTACTACTTCATCATAATCATCTTCTTCATCAACACCTTCAGTAGTGAAGAAATTAACTCGAGATCCCTCAAGTTCCTCCATCTCTCCATCAACTTCTTCCTCAAGTTCTTCACAATCTTCATTAACCTCTTCATCTTAGGTTCTTCAACCTCACAGGTTGCATTAACAGGACCTTGATGGGTGGCCCCTCAAGTGCTAGCCTTGTCTGAGAAGCAGGAAAATGATTTCTAGGCTGAAAATTCCTCCTTGGAACATCCGCATAGGGGGCGTGCTGAGCCAATTGTTTTTGATGGCAATGAGGTCATTTGCAAGCTTTTTGTACTAATGGATCAGTATTAGGTCCGGGAGTGGAAGAGGAGGAAGAAGAAGGCCTAGATTTAGAAGGGTCTCTTTTCAACTTGCAGACATAATCAAATCATCTTCAACACTAACAGCTAGTCTCTGATCCTAGCCAATGTTGTGAGATTGGATCTTCTCAATGCGTAGCTAACTTAGGTAATTGAGCATTCAGGAAGAAACATTTTTGAATTTGATCTACAGGTTGAGTGTCTAGTGGGATTTTGTTAATCAACTTGTTGAATCTAGCCACAAATTCCCTCATGGGTTCTTGTGATTCCTTCTTTATTTGAGAAATTTGGGCCAGCAAAGCATGTACGTCCTCTGCAGGTTTGAAATGGTTCTCAAATCTTGTTCTCATCATGGTCCAACTAGTAATGGCCCCAGTAAGAAGGTGATAGAACCAATCCACTGCATTATCTTGTAAAGTCTCTACAAAAAGCCTCACCGAGACATCTTCATGTTCAACTCCGAGAACTCCACATGCAACTATGAAGGCTGCGATATGTTCATCAGGATGCACCTTGCCATCACCTCTGAACTTGGGGAAGTTCTTCCTGTTACCCCTGGGTAACTCATGCAAAGGCTGAGGAAGGGCGAGAGGCCCAACATGATGGCCCCAAGGTAATGGTGCTGCCATCCTTGGAAAGATACTTGAAGGGGAACTGAAACACCAACAAGAATCAAAGCGCAGAGATTAGGGCTGAGTTCTCTGGAGGGATACCACCTATAGGGGTTCTATCTTCAACAGGGGAGTGCTTATTGAACGAGCTCTTCTATTTCTTCCTGTTGAAGAAAAGGGAAACCTTGCTGTTCCAAAAGCTGAAATTGAGAATATTCAATACCAAGGGCCCTCCTTCCGCGAGTAAAACGTAGAGTCACCAGATCAAAGGATGATCAAGAAATGTTTATAGAACTAGAATACATTTTAAAAAAAATGAATCCCCAAAGAGTCGCCAAAAACTATTGGTCATCAAAAAGGACTTAATTGAGAACAACAAATGGGGACAAAAAGTCCCTCCTCTTTAATGGGAGAGGTTCCCTTATTTAAAGGCAAAAATTATTTACACATGTACAAAGTGTATAGTTTTAATGGGAACTTGGGTATCATGAAAGTGTTAAAATAGAACAGATCATCAATACAAAAGGATAGAGGAATGAAGTAGTGGGAAGGGGCAGAAAGGCACTCTCAAGAAATATAGATAACAAAATAATTCCTTACGCATGCTAGAATGAAATTATTTGGAACATAACCATTTGCATTTGAGACAATAAGATGTTATTTCAAAGACACAAAGTTCTAGAAATTACATCTACAGGAATACAAAGCTTCTTGAAGTAACACAGATAAATGATTCAATAACATTTAATAGATAGTAATGAAAGAACAAGACTAGATAGACATGGAAAGAAAGATCTTTTGTATTGATTACTTTTTACTCCTTTACACTTTCAAAAATAAACCAAGTTCCTAGCCCCTTCAAAATGGCGTAGAGAGCCCATTATATAACTTACAAATTAGTTACACTTGGTAACTGCTTCTTTTAACTAAAATGCTTAATTAAGGAGATGCTTGACACAAAACCCTCAACTAATTACAATAAGCCCGATTTGAGAAAAAGAAGGAAAGGAGAAGCTGGGAGGGAAAACAACTGCCTATTGTTGAGGAGGGCCCACCGACTTGAGGATCCATTGTCTAAACCTTTTTAATGCTTCGCTATGTCTCTGCCTCGTGGGACTGATGTGTTGGTAGTAGCTTGAGTCCAAGTTCCTAAGAATTTCTCCATCTCCTTATCAAACTCAGTGTGTGCATGATATTCTTTATTAGCTTCTTCAATAGCAGATTGAAGGGAGAAAATATCCTTTATCTTCTCTTTGGTAATTGATTCCTCCTTGAACAATTTTTCCTTAACAAATGCCCTGAATTGAGTTTTAATTTCTTGGAGGGAGAAAGGAACACCTAAAGTTTCATCGTGAAGGTGACAAAGTGAATATCCTTGAAAGTGGATACAACACAAGTTTTGAAGGCTTCTCCTTTCTGCCAACTATTCCTCAATTCTCCTAAAGCCTCCTCCAAAACTTTTATTTTCCACTCCATGTTGAAAACCCATGACCTTGATAAATTATCTTTGGCATCATCAAAAACCTTGCTATGGCCATCAATATATTTTCATTAGCCTATCCCATTAGGTGAAGATCCACTATGCAGCTACTCCAAAGTTTGAGTTCTTTATCCATGGTCCCAATTATGGAGGAGAGATTTTGTTGCAGATTAGTCACCTTCTCATTGAGTTTGAAAGCTTCTATAATGAAATTCAAACTTGCAATGATCATGTCGTCCACCATGGCTTCCATAGCTCTCCATAGATGGAATACCTGTGTATGTATTTAATGCTCTGGACTTCATCTTGACTAAGAATCATAGGTGGTGGAAGGGTAGTCAATGGGGTAGGATCCAAAACCTTGTCCTTAGATAGTAAACGACTTGATGAAACTAGAAAGAATTTGAGCTTGTTCCTCCATCTGCTCTATAGTCTATTTACCTTTTTCTACTCTCCCAATAACTCTAGTTACTATTTCCTGGAGGTTATGTATCTCACTCTCAGGGGTAGATTCTCCCATTGGGATCCTAGAAAGCTCTAGATCAGAGGCTAGTATATCTTTTTCTACCTTATCAACCTTAGGTTTTGTAATCTCTAGAAATTGTTGGCCTTGGACATCTGTCACTATCCTTGAAGTTGTTTTAGCTCTCTTTGCTAGAGTAAAGGAGTAGTGCCCAACAAGGCTACCACAACATCAAAATTTGGCCCTATCAATTGAGAAGAGGGCTTCCTCTTCCTGATTGTCAACAAAAGGTTGCACCCATGCAAAAGTGGAGGAAGAAGGAGGAGCAAGAGAACAAAGAGAAAAAGAACTCATGGCACTTAAAGTATTCACTACTGTTACTTCCAAGATAGATGTGAGTGGAGTAGGTGGGGTTTCTTGGGAAGAGGAATCAGTGGCACCTGGAGGTTCAAGCATATGCACTTCCTTCTCTTTATCTAATTGCAGCTTTCAAGTTCCTGTAGGACTCGGCACTTCACTATCATCACTTTCACTGAGAACAATGATGTTCTCGGCCCCAAAGGTAATTCTAAATGTTTTAACAGGGATCTTCCTCAATAGGCTCCTGCTTAACCTCTTTCACCTTCTTTTGATATACTTGAGTAGATGAAGAAGGGGTGGATGACTCAGGTTCTTTATTTGAGGAAGGAGGAGGAGTTTGTGTAGGTACCTCCGAGCTAGGTGTATGTGATTCCTTCCTTGGTGTTGAAGTGTCTTTGGAGGAAGATTCTCCTTGGATTCTTCCTAAGATCTCGACCTTCTGTCAAACCAGACCTTAGTTCTTATAAGGACAGGGGCAAAATCTCAGCTAAGTCATCCTTCTCCCTCTTGAACCAGTCTAGATCCTCAAGGGAGTATGCTTGATCAATGTATCATATTCATATGATAACAAGGTCTGCATTGTCATCTTGAAGCCCTTCAAGAATCTGATATAGATTGAGCTCCTTTATCAGCTGGAGGGAGAATATGCCATAATGCCTCCGCCTTGCTTCAAAGTCATCTGCACAATCGGCCCAAGTAGTCCTCAGTATCTGCTTTGTGATGATAATTGATTATGAGATTTAGCTCAATGAACTTCTTCAAATCAAAATAGGTCATGGGCCTGAAGAAGTGAACAGTGATGGGAGCAAGGGCCCTTTCTATGTTTTGAGCATCCAAAGCTATTTTACATGTATAATTACCCAAGGATATGGGGAAATGTAGCCCAGATATTTTCTTGTCTTTGCAGGTTCTATGTAACTTATCCAACTACCTGCATACTTCAATCAAAGCCATCTTATCATTATAGAACATAGGAGTTTGAGAGGTGTGTTCTCATAACCGGCTAACCTGATATACGAAAACCTTCTGAATTGAATGAAGAAAGCTCCATATTTTGCTATCAGGTTCATGGCTTCATCAGAAAATCTTCTAGCAGTATCACTTTCTAGAAGCCTCACAATGTACATGGTAAAAGCATCATTCACCCTCCTGAAGTTATGATTGCTGGTTTCAAGGGTGAACTGAGGGCAGTATGCATAAATGGGTTCAACCTTCGACCTCGATGTATGTGAAACCAAACCATTGTCGAGATGTTGCTAGGGTATACATAAGATAAGAAGTCATATAGAACTTCTTGGTTTGTTGCACATTGGACAACTGTTCTGTCAAATTCATGCAAATGATCTCTGCCCAATTGATGTTTTGGCTACCTTCGCAGATGATGTTGATTAGCGGGCACATCTAGAAGTGAAATTCATTGGTGGAGGGTAAGCCCATGACATGAGCTAACAAGATGATGAAATAAGACAGTTCTTCATTAAAATAAGCCCTAAATAGAGCCTTGGAAAGTCAAGACGCCCCCTTTTTAGGGTTCTTCAACCATGACTTTGCTATCCTCATTTTGTATTTATCGTTGTCTTGCTCAAGAGAGTCTGTGCTTGAGCTTGAGAGATAACAATGGAGTTTTCAATTTCTGGGATACATAGAGTAGTAGCAATGGCAGCAACATCGAGTTTGGTGATTAGTTCCCCATGCACATTAGATAATTCATTTGTGTCAGGGTTGAAGTGAGCTCCATAAGTGAGCATAGTATCGGTGCATTATACCGAGATCGGGAAACCCACAGAAAATTCAAGGCCACTATCGTTGATCATTTGTGCCATGGGAGAGGGATTAGGGTTAGTCAACCTACTCCAGAAATCACCAAAATCTAGGTGAAACCTCACTATCCCGATATCGGGAACAAAAGATTCGAGCGGTGAAACATGTTCTTGACCTTGAAATTTGATCTTCATGTTGACAATGTATAGAGAAACAACCTTCACAGCTTGAATCCACAATAAAAATGCAAGGGGAATGGGAGCATGAGTAGATGGTCTTGATTGCAAGGTTTTGAGTGAATGGCAACAAGTAAGTAGTGTGTAAAAATGCGTAGAGGGTAGTCCCATTAAATAGCCATTTTAGAGAGAGAAGGTTATAAATGCGCATTAAATTCATATGCACCGACTCAAAAAGGAAAGCATTGGGAAGAGCAAAAAAACTAGCCTGGATGGTCTTTGGTACATTTGGGACATGAGGGACACAAAAACATGATCCGGCCGATGCGGGCGATGTGGGTAATGCGGCCAAAAGAGCATGGGCAGTCCAGGAACTTAGAAATGTGAGGGATGTGAAGATGTGATTCGGCCGACTGAATGCGAGCGATGTGGGAAAAGTGGGGACAAAATGCACAGATGATTTTGGGATAGATAAGACAAAGTACGTGAAGGGCCCGATGCATCCGACGCAGTGATCGGGAAAGAGAGCCGGTGAACTTAGAACATTTGGAACAAAAAGTTCCGATAGACCCAAAAGTTAATAGATTTTGGGAAAATGGCCGATCGGGAATAGAGGGTCCAGCAGAACTTGGGACATATGGGACAAAAATGTCTGATAGACCCACAAACCACTAAAATGACTCAAAAAATGTGAATTTTCCCTAACTCCTCAACTTTTCTCTTCACTAGAACATCACAAAAAGGTGTTAACTCAATTTTTTTCAATTTTTGACTTTCAAAGAGGGGAAATTATACTCTTTTTCTCAAACTCAAGAATGTGGAATTCCACCAAAAAGGCATCACACAACGCAATATAATCCACCACTATTTGATGTGGGTCATACTTTCAGCACCAACTATGTGTGTACCCTTACAATGTAGTTCCAAAATGAATTACCTTCTACTCTAGAGGAGTGATACCGTTAGCATGCCATAACAACTCACACTTGTGCACATGCTCTGTAGCATCTTCAACACCCTTGTAATAAGGTAAATTTAAAGAAATCTCAAAGAAAACTTGCTGAGGTGGTTGAGTTCCTTGTCCACTAGGTCCAAAGATATCTTGGCCTCTCTGATATTTCCTCCACCACCAGCACCACTAGATCCATTAACTCCTATACCTCTTGATCCACCAGATCCTCCTCCCATAGCGAGCAAAGGGTTTGAAGTAGACGCGCTCTACATCCCCATCATTGTGCTGAACTACGCATCAACCACATGTGAGGTTGAACCACTTTCGATGCTATACCCAGAATTTGTGTACCCCCACCTTGCCCGAATGTAGTACTAGACAGATACCTCCAAACACATGAAATGTCCGCATGGCGATAAATGAACTGAATGAAAATTTATATCTACTAGGTGTTTCTCAACTACCAATACCAATACCAACATGATTAATAATAATTGTCTCATGAACTAGAAAACTAAGTGCTAAGGTTCAACGCTAGGTGGTTTGATAAAAATGAATAGAAGAGGCCCAAAAAATGGAGGGAAAGTGCTAGAAAGATCGAGGTGCCCAGGGTTGCCCTGCTAAATTTGGGCACCCCATTTATGACTAAAATTACGAGGATGTGCGAAAATGGTGGGCATGTGGCTGAAGTAGGTCACAAAATATGAAATCAAATAAATAAAATGGCCAAAGGGACAGGGTTAATTTGTATTTTATTTATTCAAGAATCTTCTAAATAGTAGTACGAGACCGAGCTAAATAAATGTCTAAAGTGCATGATTTTGTGACTACATTTTCCCCACTTTATGTTAGTGCATGGAAATCTCAAGAATATAAATTAAATAGAGATGCGTACTTGATTTCCATGAAGAGTGCATTAGAAATGCACTAAAGGAATAGACAAGGCATGGAATGATTAAAAATGGGGGCGTGGAAACTATAGATGAAAAATATGTAAAAGAAAAAGTGATAAGAGTGAACCTAGGGTGAAACACATGTGTGTAGCTGCTACAATGTGTAGTGTACCCGTGCAAAAGTGTGATGTGTGTGCTTTAATGTGCTACTACATAATGTTGTGGTCTTTGTTATTGTTGTTGTCACTTGTTTTTTCCTCATTTGACCTGATTGTTTCTCATATGGCTGCAGACCTGCAAGGAGAAAATGATCAAGTAGTCAAATATGTATGTAAGTGAAAAAATGTTATGTAAAAAATACATGTAAAGTATGCTAATGTAAATGGAACATGTGCACCTAATCCATGTCGAGAAAGAGTGTAGAAGGATATCCTATATTGTCTATCTTTTTTGGGCGATCAAATGCCACTGGATGAAGTAGTGTAGAGAGGCACATCCACCATAACCTCCAAGGTCATGAATCGATCCACATAAATATGTGTAGATATCTTTGTACTATTGGGGTTTTTTTGCTGATCCGACCCCATTAGATGAAGTATTATAGAGAGGCACACCCCATGTAACCTCCAAGCATATAACTACTCAGAGTAATGCTTAGAAACTATGTCCTATAAAATCGATGTTTATGGAGTTCATAGGTTGGCTCGAACTCACTCGCGATGTGTAACCCACAATGCCAAGGGCGGAAAGTGCACTAAATCGAACTAGTGTAATACATTGTGTTAGTATGCAAAAACCCCCAAATGATGCCCCCCTCTTTGGGGGTGTATGTGATGTCACTGATACGAGACATGGGGCCCTAAAAGAGGGCCAACCACATATATGCTAAAAAGTGCTTGGTAGGAACCAAGGCACACACAAAGAAGAAAGGATAGCTAAAGACAAGTGTAAACATGCATGTAGAAAACAATGTATAAAATATGTAAACAAGGTGCAATATACCAATGAAAGTAATGTGAGCACACAATAAGACAAGTAAGAAGAAAAAATCGTGTTGTAAACATGGGACATCACTCACGATGTCGCAAGACACACACATCTGTCATAGCCAAAAGCAACATAAAAGTGTGCACACCAAATATAAGACAAGGCCTACAAACAATTAAAAATAATCGTAGACAATAAAAAACAAATGTAAACAAACAAGTATGGAAACCAATATCACTGTATGAAAAATATTACACATGAAGCACCCGTTAGCATGTTATAAAGATAGATATTATGTCAAAATATTGTATAAAAAGTAATGTAAAGTGCTAAGTACAAAATGAAACAAGAATAAAAAAGAGACGAATGTGTGGATGTGTCCAACGAATAGTGTAGGAAGGGTAGAAGGTGAACATCCTTTCCATGTGTAAGAGGCCTCGTATCTACAATCACAACTAGGAAAAGGTGTAAATTCACATGTGTGGATGATATAGATAAATGACATATAAGTAATCAAACTAGCATGTGTAATAAAGTGATCATGAGCAAGAAAGAGTAAGCAAGAATAAAAGCAAACTTATATGCAGTATGATGTAGATGGGCATAATGGAATGCAAGATGAAATAATAGGAGCCATGTGCCCCCCAAGTGGATGGAAATGTTGTAGTGAGGCTCATTTTATTTTCCCCCTTAGTAGTCAAGAATGAACCATAAACGAGAGTGCATCATCGGGAAATGGTTGAGTAGTGTGTATCATGTCTAGCGCGCTATGATGAATGTGTATGTGTAATGGTGATGATATGTGACATATAGAAGAAATGTGCATGGACCTTATAGCCTAAGTGTGTACCACTATGATATGAAATGTGGAGTGATGATTTAGCCCTAAGCGTATATCACAATGATATGAGTGCTTGTGTGATGATTTATCACTAAGCGTATATCACTACAAGATAAATAATAGGGAGTGGTGATGTAACCTAAGGTGTATACCACTACAAGATGATAGAATAGGTGATGATGTAGCCTAAGGTATATGTCACTAAGCTAGAGATGTCGATGGTGAAAAATGGAATAGTAAATGTGTAGTGAATGTAAGGTCCATTTTATTTGTAAACCCTCAAAGCAATCGAGTATGGACCGATGAACTAAAGTGCATCATCGAGTCATAAACGTAGCACATAGAAGAAAATGTAGTATATGTAACGAAAAAAGATGACCATGTGATGAGTAGAATGTGTAAAGACGTGATGTGTAGAATGTAATGTGACAAATGTCGAATGTGTAAAAATGTAATGTGTATAATGTACTTATATAGACTAAAAATGTAATGCTAAACTCCTATGTGATAAAGAATATGATGAGATATGAAGTATGAATGTGCAAATGTTGTGGACTGAATGTAGAATGTATGGTGTGTAATGTGTAATGTGTGGTAACATACCATGTGTAATTCCTATAGTGTAATGTGTGTGGCCCAAAGTGTAGTAGTAATCACTCAACATTCAAGTGTGAATCAAGCACAAGAGTGTGTCATCGTGTAACAATTGATATTAAAGTATGTAATGAATATGCTTATGATATGAGATGGATGTATATGAATGAAAAAGGGGGATATGAGTAGAGGCTAAGATTAGGGGGATGTAGAATGTTATGCCCCCCAAGTGTATGATAATGCATGTACTATGTAATAACTGATATAGGAAATTGACACAACATTATAGGTTTCATTTAATTGACGATGTGTAAGGAGTGTTAAAGTATTATAGATGTATGTATGGAGGAATATGGTTATGTAAGATGAAACGAGGTTCTTTATGGAAAAATAACCCTCAACAGTCATATAAGAACCATAAGAATATCAATGTGTCATCAAGAGGGTAGAGTGACAAGAGTCAACTACCAAAGACCAAGTTTGCATGTGGCGGAACCTTGTTGGTGAAGGTTTACATTAGAAGTAGGTTGTGGTGGTGAAAGTGAACATATATTGTAAAAATTACGAGGAATAATTTCTTTGACGAACTTAATTGGTTGGAGTTTAGATTTGAGAGGAGGCCATGTTGCATTGAGTTTTAAAGGAGGTCACTTAGGTTGGCTTTGTAATTCTATAAACGAATTAGTAGAAGGATTTAGTGAACTAACATTAATAGGTGGTTGTTTAGAATCTACTTGAGTTATGCTAACCTAATGTTCATTACATGGAGAAGAAGCAACATCAGGAATAGGAGAAGTGTTTACCTGACTAGGAGAAGGATCACTATGCGTATGTGAGAGTTTGTCAATATCACACATGTAATGAATAAGAGAATCATCTAAAATTTTATAGAAATGTTAGAGGGAGATTCACTAGCGATCATAGGAGCTTGCTTAGATTGATCTTGACTAACAAAAGCCGAATAGACTTAGGAGCCCATGTGGGTATAGTATTTGTATGTAGGCATGCAATAGGATATTTTCCAAAAAATGAAATGAAGCTCGACACTCAAGATGTTTAACTCTACATTGTAAAACATAGCAATTGTGGTCATTATGTCCATTGATTTGATGATAATGGCAATGTGGATGACCTTGATACTTTTTTAGGAGACAAGTGGGATAGTAATCAATAGACGGTAGAGTGATCAATTAAAGACTAAGAAGCTTAGTAAGAATGTCATGTGGCTTAGCATTGCAAGAAACTATGAGAGGTTATGGCGATGTCATGGCTTAAGGTTCAACTATATGACATGTAGTGGACACAAATTGCAAAGAATATGTAGAAGGAACACAAACATGTGATTGAGAAGATGTAGACATAAAATCATACACTTTAGACAATATTTATCCCGGTATTATACTACTATTTAGAAGGTTCTCAAGTGAACAAAGTACCAATTAATCCCACCTTTTGGCCATTTTTTATCTTTTATTTTTTCTTTCCCACATATTTCCTATAACCTATCTACCCATTTCACAACTTCCCTGAGATTCTAGCCTTAATTTAGGGCACCCTAGCTTGTACTGGGGCGCCTTAAGGTGCCTTGGTCCCACATTGGGCTCCCCAATATATGCTTAGCCTCTTTCGCTCCTTTTTGGGTCATGTTATCTCCGTTTTGAGTTTACGACAAAACGATTAGATAACCCATACGAAATTTTTGAAGTTGATTTTGCATTATGGCCTCTTTTAGCGAATTTCGGGTTTTCGGGTTTTACCAACAGTTCGACATGAGTTTTAACATGCTTTATGTCTTGTGTCTTCCGAAACCCGAAACCCGCTTCCTATTGTGAAAATCGGGTTTTCGGACCTCCGGTGCATCGGAACATGCCTTACCTAAAACATGTTTTACGCCTCATGCTTTCCGATACCCGAAGTCCGCTTAGTCCTTTGTATCGGGTTTTCGGAGCTATGTAACATCTAAACACCTCATGTTTTGTGCCTCATGCTTTCCGATACCCGAAACCCGAATTGCACTAAGTCCCCTCGTGTCGGGTTTTCGGACCTCTCAAACATGCTGACATGGCATTCATGCCGAGTTGTCGGTGAATTGGCACGTGCCGAGCCCAAGTGTATCTTATAAATACGCGGATTTCCACGTCATTTTTACTGGACTTATTTTTAATTCGTGGATTTTTCACGCATGCTCTTCCGATTTCGAAACCCGACAGCTCGCCTTGCCCGATTGAATCAATTTTCGATTTTCCATTTCTCTGATTGAAGGTATTTCTTTCTCCCTTCTTTGTTCTTGGTTTTTACGGATCGATTGCACGCGGTTTCTTCTCAATTTCTCGCCGGTTTTGAGGGTTTTCCTTCCTTCTTCTTTCTGGAGTTATTTTGAAAAGGGTTTTAGGTTCTAGGGTTTATCTCTTCTGAGACTACCACTTGGTGCTATTTCTTCCAAGTTTTATTATATGCATGGAACATGAATGACAAAAAAGGAGATTGCATGTTTTGGAATTCAATGAAAAACCCTGTTTTTCTTCTCGGGTTTTGAAGATTGTTTTGCAGAGTCGAAGACCTGAAGTGTATCGAAAGTTTGAGGCGTCGAGGTTTCTCAAAGTTCCGATCTCCACAGTGAGTGCCGGGTTTCCCAGAGTTCCCGTCATCAACGCAAGCGTCGGGTTTTCCCTGAGTTCCGACAGTATCAGACGTGCCGGGATTTTCCAAAAGTTCCGGCATTACCAAGTGTGTCGGGTTTTTCAGAAGTTCCGACATTTTCAACACATCGGACTTTCAGGATATTCCGACATCCTCCTCAGCGTGTCGGACTCTTTTGTTCTTCCGGCATATTCAGCAGATCGGGATTTTCAGTGTGGCCAACATCTCCTGAGCTTCGAACCTTTCTTCGTTCAACGTCCTTCATGTCGGACCCTGGTCCATCTCAGGAAAAGGCTGAGAAGTCTGGCAGAATGAAATACAAGTTCAAGAAGCCGGAATCTCCATCATACATTGATTGCAACTATGACATCAGAGACACTGAACTCGGAAATATAGACATGGAAGATTTTTGGAGTAGGGTGAGGAGTTCCTCCCAAACTCCATGGATGAAAGCTATAGCTGACAGTGGCTTGCCTCTCGCAGCGGGTTTTCCCATGTCCGCCCAATGTCCTGGAATTCATTTTAGCTTGTGCATCCAGTTATGACTCGGCTTCTCGTTCTGTGAGGAGTCAGTCTGGTGAGGTAGTAATCAGACTGGATGGAGTTTACTTTGATGATCTCCTAAAATTGCCTAATTTTGAAGAATATGGGGAGTTGAACATCAAGTCAGCTCAGAAGGCCTGGGACAGCAATCAGGAAGACTGCATCAAGGATGTAAACAAAAAGTTCCTGATCAAGGCCAAACCGGCGGTCTCTAGATTTCCAAGGACTATCCCCAGGAGTGATTTCATCCAAGAAATCAATGATATTATCACCCTGCTGAGTCGGGTTTTTGGCTTGCCCGAATCGAATGTATTTCATGGATGGATGTATCAATTTATGGTCACCATCAAGAAAAATCAGCAAGGGATTGACTGGGGCACTCTCATCAGCAATGAGATTGATTCCCAAATGACAACGGTCTTGTCAACTGGGAAGTTTTATATGCTTTCATATGTCGCATACGCAGCAGCCGGGATGAGGAACTATCCCGGGCTGGATACTAAGGGAAGCAGAACGGTGAACCCGGTTTATAAATATTTCCCTCAATTGACCAAAAAGGGGTCTAAAGAACATTTCAGAAGGGTAAATGATGCCTTCTTCTATGAAAATATCTGCAGGATCAACCCAGAGCTGAGGAAGACAAGAGTCTCAGACGAGGCTTGGGCCGAAGTTTCTAAATGGGGATGTATCTTCTTACAATTCAAGAAGTTTACATATCTTCGGATAGTCATGTACTCGGGGGAACCTTTTCACCTGCCCCGCTATCCAGGGGATAGACTGATATTAATAGAATTGGTTAGGCAGCTGTTGGATTTTCATAAATTCCAACAAAGCAAACATAAGGCTGTTGTGTCCTTCCCAATTTCTATTGGGAGATATACTTGCTCAACAGTAATAAAGGCCAAAAATGTTGAATGCGAACTTCAGGACAAATTGAAAAAGCATATGAAGCCTCGAGATGGTTTTGACGTCCGAGGAGTGCTCAGAGCATATGGAACCCAGCATCTGCATAGGCCAAACATAGAGGATATTTGGGTTGATCTGCGTAACGAGGTTGCTGTTCGCAGGAAAGATAATAGCAGATTAACTATTGCTGAGATTCAAACACTGGAGCTTGCTGATTTGCCAGAAGGAACGAGTGACAATGAAAGTGTTTTGGATCCTTCCTATGATGGACTAAATGAAGACCAATATGTTTTCCCATCTATTGATTGGTCAGCCAGCGAGAAAGCCTCTATTACAGATAGGTCAGCTCTAATCCTTGCTCGTACCAAAGCATGGCTTTCCTCTTGGGGAATGAATTTTAAAGATGATGAGTTTTCAAAGTTGGCTGCTTCAGAGGCGGGGCCCTCCAAAAAGGAAAAGGACAAGAGATCTTTTAGGGCGCCTATAAAAGTCAAGATTGTCAAGAAGAGGAAAGAAAGACAAATCTCTTCAATTATTTCTCCAGCTGAAATGGTGGATGTGCCAGAATCACCAACACCACCAGAAATAGGAGAAATTAATTTGGAAGAAGGAGGAAGCCAACTTCTGGTTTCATCATTTGTTGATTATCAAACCGAAGAGACCTTGTCTCTTACATCTCAGGCTTTGGAATCTGAATCTGTGCCTCCCCCTCAACAACCACTCCTACCTCCTCATTCTCCATCCACTTCTTCAAGCATGGCCGGTATTTTCTCTGGACTCTCACCCCTCTCTGCTGGAACCCAAGTGATCACCAACACTCCCCCACAACCTGTGCCTCTCTTTATTGAATCTACTACCACATTAACAACTGTTCCCCCTTCAATAGTAGAATCTTCTCCTCTTGAGAGTAGAATACCAGTTACTACAACATGGGAAATTTCCTCTGATACGCCACAATGGCTACTCGAGAAAATTCGAGGAAGAGGAAGGTGATTGTACCCCTACCAGCCTTTGATTTCAGCTCACTCAAGGCTTCTACTGCGAAATCAGCCAAGAAACCCAAAACAGTTTCAAGGGTTTTGGTGGATGCTTCAGGAGATAAATTCGCAGAGATTGCCACTCCCTCGGCTGACAAAACTAGAGAGGATGTAACAGCCTCTGATTATCAGATAACCAGGGTGGCTCTAGGGAAAGTGACAGCAGAAGGGGCGCAACAAGATGCACGGGATTCCATAAACGTGCTGTGCCAAAAGTTGAAAGAAACAAAGGACAAAGCAGAGATGAGCTTAAGAGAAAAGTGGAGCAATTGACAGAGGTTTTGATTAAACTCTCACAACCCCTTGAATCCATACCACCTTCTTCTGTTTCTGTTGGATTCGATTTCTCATCAGTGCCCACAATTGAAAAGATTGCCAAACAAGGAAGGGCGGTTGATGAATGGATCCAAAGGTTGCTCCAACAGGGGAAGGAAGTGATTCAAGACGTGGTGAAAGTTCATCAGTCTTTAGGGGACATTCAGAAGGAGGGAGAGAAGATGGATGAAGAATTCTCTCAGGAGATTGGACAGCTTGATTTGACTTTTGAAGCTCTCCATGTATTAAAGCAAATCCCAGCACATCTCTTGGTAGAAGAAGGTGTTCTTCCACATACAGATAAGCATTTCCAGCTGACCAAGGCCATCAGATTCAGAATAAAGATTCTCAATGAAGCCTGCAGCAAGTTGAGAGAATCAAGGGATAAATTGATCGATGGGAAAAGTGATCTGGAAGAAGAGTTGTTGAAGATTTGTCCAAAGGTGTTAGTTGGGAACTCAGGTATCCTATCAGTAGATGATCTCTTCAACCAAATTCGAGAGTCTGTTCAGCAGGATCAATACAAGGATTTGGTCTTGAAATCATCGATCGTTTTGTAAGGGTTGAGCATACTTTGGAGGCCTTAAGGAAACTCAGCAAAGGATTGAAAAAGCTTCCCGGTAATGCCAGCGACATTCATGAGACCTGCGAAATTTGGAATGATCATTCCACTGCGCCTGATGAGAATGAAATGCAAGGCATAATTCGGAAGTTCCAGGAATTTCAGAGCAAACAGTCTCAGCTGGAGGAAGAAAAAGAGGAAGTAGCAAAGGATGACGATTCAGACTAAGTCCCAACGTTTCATGTCATTTCAATCTTGAAATTGACATGTCTTTTTCATTTCTGTTTCGTCACATTTTTGAATCAATATTTTGACTTGATCTCCTGCGTGAGAATCATGCAAAACTGAACTCTAGTTAAATTGCTACTTTTTAGGATCTGCCCTATTTTATCTCTACTTCTTTTTGTTATAAATAAGGGATGCTTTTGCATTCCAAAGGGTCGAGAATTTTTGGAATATCTAGGGGCTATTGGAAAGGAGAAAAACTTTGTGTTTTCTTTCAATCATTTTGAAGAATAGGATTTGATATTATTTGGCAGACTTTGTGTTGTGGAATATATCTTACTTAAGATAGTGTTCTTATGTTCATGATCTTAAGCTATTCTTTGCATAGAATCTTAGTGTTTCTAATTATCTCGGACATTATATTTATGATCTAAAACTCGTATGATTATTTCGTGCTCTGTGTTTACTCGAAAGAAAATACGTTTCTCCCATTTCCTTTCTACTTCTTTCATCGTAACAATTTCTAACCTAGTTCATTTACGAAAGCAATATCCTTGAATCGTGTGAATGTGGATTTCGGGATTTCATCCCAACCCCCAATGGTTAGATTAGTGTGAATACTGTATATATTGTTTACTGTGTTTTAGATTAGCAATAAGCAGGCAGCCTCACCTGTCTTTGAGGAGGGATTTTATCCCATATACTGTGGTTGAACCTCATATTTTGGTTTGACAAAATATCCAACCAACATGTCACTTCTAGTTGTTGGTCATCCTTATCTTCTCCTCAATCAACATTGTTAGGATTAATTATGAAATTAAACTTGAGAGCCCTATAAATATAAAGCTTATAAGACCACAATGAGGGTCCTAGGTCTTTTGCATCTTATCACTACTATCACTCCATCTAGGGCTGCATCCATTCGACCACTTACATCCACATAGTGTCATACATTCAAGATAGGAAGTATGCATCAACCACATTATCATAAGAGGAGGGATTCCATTCATTATATTCTACTCATACTACTTACATCTTCTATAGCTATTATAGCTCACTACTTCAAAAAGTGCAACCGACATGAGAACACCTAGGGCACGACATGAACACACTCACCGAACTACATCAAGGTTCAAAATGTCGTTTAAAACTCAACAATAAGTCTACTAGTTTGGAATTTGAGGTCATTTGACCCATTCTTCTTATTCTTATAGAGAGCATCATCTAGTTCATCCAACGAATCCAAAGGCAATAGACAAGTAGGGTTTTAGATCTTGTTGCAACACTTATGAACACATATCAAAGCTTTTACATAGTTCACACCACCTATAATCTAGACCAGTGGCACTCCAGGTGCCCCAAGACACTCCCAATTGCTTGTGTCATCTCGCATGGCCTGAATTTTCCTTCGTAGGGGCCCGAAGGTTTATGTCTCGCACCGCTACTTTCCATTTCCATATCTCGTGATAACTGCGACAATCTTCTTTAATCAACTAAGTCATTTACTTTCTCCCTCTTGCTTATTAGTGTTTTCATTTCACTTAGAATAGTTTATTTACATTTAGTGCATACTACTTTAATTTATTTATTGCATCTATACAACGTTTTAGTCTTCCTATCTTAGATTAACAATTATAGATCATTCCTAGTTAAGATCATACTTTTCCTTTTTTGCACATTTTGGTGAACGTGACATGACTTTATTAGTACCTTCTAGGGTTTTGTATTTCTATTTTTCCATCACGAGTATCTCCGTCAATGAATATCTCCTCACCCACCCCGATATGCTTCATCATATGCAAACCCTTTTGCTAGTACCAATGTTTCTATTGATATGCATCCCGATTCTATGTATGACACCTTTGTTGATGAATTTTCACAACATATTACATTTTGGGCCCATCCTCCTATTGAAATCCACCCCTTTGATAATGAACCACCCATTTACATCATGTCCCACATTTACAATGTTGCTTTTAAGTGCACTCTTATCGATAATACCTCCGAGCTTAATCTTTGTCCTATGTATTTTATCAAGGCTTTAGGCTTGCACACTCACAACATTATCCCTTCTTCCATTTCACTCCATGCTTATAATGGTACCATTCATCCTTTCTGCTCACCGTTGGTCCTAAAAACTCGCCTACTATTTTCTTTGTCATTGATTTTCTTGTCTCCTATAATTGTTTGTTAGGACACCCATGGCTTCATGTCATGCAACCTGTTACATATACAATCCCTAATTATGTCAAGTTCCTTTATAACCACATTTAATATACCATTTTCCCCGACCGTGACCCATTCCAATGTTGCATTCATGACCTTAACAAGTTAGGCTCCCTATCCCTCACATTGATACTACAAATGAACCTCAACCTTTGGATGATCAGCCACATTTACCACAACTTGAGGGAGATATTTGTTTAGTCAATGCGGTACACCCTCCATCACCCATTCCTACTATTGTTACCCCAAATCAACCACTCCTTCCCTCCATGGACAGTCTTATCCCATCTCCACTGTCATCATCAACACAACCACCCTTCACATGTACACTCTTTACCCACAACTCATTTTGGGAACATGTCCCATTTGATCCCACCCATGACGAAACCATATGTTCCCTTACCAGCCTCACTCATCTCGGTTTCACTTTTGACGACCTTCGTCCTTCTACTCATGCTCCTCATTTATACTATGGCTTTTGCAATGTCACCGCTTCTTATAGCTTGCATGTTTTCCATCTCCTTGTCTACTTACCATGTACCCCTGTTCTTCTCCCTTCACATTAGGATATTCTCTGCTTACTTACATTGGTGGCACATTGGACCCTAGTCACACCAATATTTCGTTCCTTATGTCATTCCGTCATGTCTTAATCTACAAGAGTTCCTTTCTTGGATACTCACCTAATTCTTGGCTAAAGAGCATTTAATAATGGACATGAAAAAAAAGAAAACAATAGTTTCACTAATTAAGGAAAAAGACAAGAATGCAATGTTTTCTTTATCTTGATTAAAGGATGTGAAAAAGAAAAAGGGAAATGGATAACGAAGGTACCTAAGAAATTGAAATCTAAGGCTAGTTTTGGGTAGTTTTGGTTGTGGATTCCTCAATATACCCAAAGGTATGTGAGGCCCAAATCTATATAGGATTTATAATGAGGCCAAAAAACTATGGCAGTTTTCCTATTGGGTGATGAAGTTCCAATCAATTTCACTTGGTAGGGAATGTTTCAATGTGTGAATTAATGTGTGATTTTGGTTGTGTGTGATAGAAATGTGAAATGTAACCAATTAAACCCCTACTTACACTATATTTTCAAGCAAGAATGCAAGAGATTTGTTTTAAGCCCAAAGCCAAATGTGGAAATTCAATGAGAAAAAATAGACAAGGAAGGGAAAGTGTGATGCAAAAAGGATAAACTAAGACAAAAGGAGAATACCTCGAGAGAGATTTTCCTTTTAATCTAATTTTCAAGACAAAGCAAGAAAAGAGAAAAATCCAAGAAATCCAAAATCCCCAACATAAACAAGAAAAAGCAAAGCCTCCACCGTAATGTTCAAAGAAAATGGAAGAAATATGGAAAATGAAAGAAAATGCAAGAGACTCACCTAAAATGGTTGTCCCACTAGGTGTGCTACAATGTTGACCAAGTTTTCTCTTTCCTGTCCATATTAGTGAAGTAGATACTAAAGAAAACTAAGCAAACTCAAAGATGCAAGGGTTTAAGGTACCTTGGAAGAAGATAGTGATGAAAGGATGGGCACAAAGTAGATTTCCTTGCTACAAATTTGATGATTCTACACAACAAAGATAACTAAAAGGAAAATGGATTAGATGGTATATGAGGCAGTTTCTTGACGAAGTCAGTTCCAAGATGTGTTAAATTCCTTATGTAGATTTTAACCCCTGTATTTTATAAAAGATGATAAAATCAATAATAAAAGATTGAATAACATGCAGAAACTAAAACTAAATAAAATATGTAAATTACATAAATGGATGGAAAGTGAAAATCTTATCTAAAGTAACACAAAGAAAATTTACTGACTGGGTCGACAGTGACCTAGGTTGTAGAGGGTAGGTTGACGATGACCTGTGCTGATGAATCTAGACAACAAGATGAAAATGCAGATATGGAGGGATCTGAGTGCAGATCAAATGATCACATAGGTCTAAAATCATTGACAAACACCTACAGAAGAAGGTCTAAGAAAAGGAAACAAACATGATGCAAGAAAATGAGGGTTTGGGTGTATTGTACTACTAACAGGACAAAAATTGATGGTGGCTTGACTCGGTTGGTGGTGATCGACTGTTGACATAATGGAATTGGACTGATAGAGAAGAAAATGACAAATATGAGTTTTAAATAAGATGATAGAGATAGAGAGGGAGGTTGATGTGGACCTAGAACACATAATGGATGAAAATAAAAAGGCTAGGTTGACAAAAACCAAGGTAGTCCTAAAAAGGCCAAGGGTGGATGGGTTAGATAGATAACCTACAAATAGAATGATTGAAAGAAGAAGCTAGATCTAAAACTTGGATGACATGCAGATTTGCAAAACGTTAGTGACTAGAAAATAATGGTAATGATAAGAAATGATAGCATAAACCAATATAAGATCAAGATAAACTCCCCAAAGTCTCCACAAGTGATGCAAATAAGCTCTAAGGGACTCCAAGAAGACTGTAACAGCTACAAAAAGATCAAACATGAAGATAGGATCGTAAAAATGTAAGAAAATTCTAATTATGCCTCCCTTTGGGAGGAGAGGTAAATGTGGCCTTAAAAGGTTGATGACGACGGGCAAGGGTCACCACAACTATGGGGAACCATCCGTTTGGGAAGTGGAAGGATGATTTATTCAAGAGATGGGGCTTTTATGGATTGGGACAAGTTCTTTAAAGCATTTAGGTGGGTTAGGGTTTCATAGGGAAGTGTCATGGGTAGGTGGGAGATAAAAATGGATTAAATAAAAGATAGAAAAGATTAGGGATTAGGAACTAGGGGGTTTAAGGGTGATAAACAACCTAGAGAAGGGAAATTAGGAATAATTAGGATTAATTAGATAATGAGATGAGGATTAGGGGATAATTGATGGAAATTAATAATAAATTAAAATAGATAGGATAATGGATGGGAAATATGGGAATGTTAATAAGAATATGAATTAAAATTAAAAAGGGTCTAGATAGGTGATCATGGTAAAAGAAGTGAATGTGTACAACAAGGGTAGTGATACCAAATTTTGGTGTCTACACACCCATTATGCATGGTACCTAAGGTATTCATCTCATATTTCCCTTTCACTCATAAGCATCAATTTTTTAATTTTAATTCTCATAAAAACTGCAACATGACTACATGAATAATTACAAATTAAAAACAATGTCATTTTATTTAATATGAATTTGGGTTATGGGAATTCTAGTCAAACTCACACCATATCACTTACAAGACACATGAAATGAGGCATAAATAATGAATCATGAGTTGTTGCTTTTGGAGACTATAAATAGTCGGGTAAATGACTAAATAATGCGCTTCACTTTGTGTTTTGCAGATTAAAGGATAATAAGGGATATGTAAGGCTTACAAATCAACTAATTCTCAATAATAAGGTGAACCAAAAATATGAATTTAGAATGTAAAAAGAGTCTATAGTTGAAGAAGATGGAGCGTGTTGAATTTTTACACCGCCCCATCTTCTTCAACTATAGACCCTTTTTACATTTTGAATTCATATTTTCGATTCACCATATTGTAGGTCTTAGTCGATTTACGATCCTTTCTATATTCCTCTCACACATTTGGTACCTCTTATGCATTCCCTACTACAGTAATCACATATTATATAATATGTATAGATTTTCAAAGTTGGAATTATTCAATATCTTATAGCCATAAAAATTCCCTCATTACTTCTTTTAAGTCTCCTTTTTATTTTAATGAAAGAGATAATAAAGAGTAAATGTCTCTAACATGAGAAATCAACATGGTATTGGTATTGCTAAAGAATCTCTTGGAAGATGAATAAGGAGGTGTACTTTTAAAAAATATGGCTATTTTTTTAATCAAGATTCACAACAAAAGATCCCGCATCAAAAAATGGTTGGAAAGACTGCAAGATTGATATAGATAGAGCATCCTATATATCTTATAAGATTAATTGGAAAACCAATTACTTGATGTAATTTGGTGTGGAGTCATAGATAATTTAACATTTTTTAGGTTGGGGGCCTGGTACTCTCTTTTACCCCCATTTCATATTATGTACATCATTTTGTTTTGATACTTGTAAAGTTTAATATTAATATTTTGGGATTGTACAAGGGTTACAAGACCTTTCAAAAACCATCCTCTTAATCTTATCAAATAAAAAAGCATCAATTGTTTCTAGTGTAATTGTTTAAGGAATATATAGTGAATATGATTTTTTTGGAGTGCATGTAGCCAATTGAGTAAAATATAATTATGCACAAATCTAGGCTAAATAAATCCAAGGATATTTAAGTAAATTAATAAAGAGGATGACTTATAACATTAGTAGAATATACACATTATTTAGAAATTTATTTTAAATTTTTACTAGATGAATATCATGACCCATGGGTCATAGTCTTGGAGGAAGAAAAAATACAATAAGTACATGTGAACCAAAAAATACGGGGAATGCATCAATATTAAATGGAAATTTTTAAAGAAAAACATTTAACAAGAAAAAAGCAATCATTCATGTATTGACATCTTTAAACCACTTAATTATGTAATATATTGCAAAGCACACCCAAAGAAATAAGTGAAAGAAACATTATCTCATGAAAACGAGACCAACCAAGCTCAATCTATTACTTTGTAAATTAAACTGAAATCAAGACTTAAGAGTGTGAACTTCATTTAATAATCAAAAGATAGTTATTTTCTACACATCAAGATTCATTGTTAAGACATTAATTGACAATTGAAAACAACTAGGTAGACAAATTTCCCAAAAGAGGAAATCATTTTGATAAAATTCAATCACCAAATTATTTTTCAACCTTAGAGAAACAAGGCTAGATTCTCCATTTCATATGTAATTTATTTTATGTTTTTTCCAAATTTTCCACTAAATCAATGTTTTCGTTTGCTATATTTTCCACCAATGTTAATCTCACTACAAGAATATTCACCACCATTTTTATAAGTTCTTTTTCTTGAGTTCCTTAATTTCCCACATGCTCATCCTCATCCAATACCAACTTCTATGCCCATTGATTCTTCTTGAAACAAAACATTGTATTTAGTGTTATGTTTTTTTACTCGGCTATCATATCCAATGGACCGAAGAAAATTACAATAGGATTTAGAATCAAGTAGAATGTGACATGAGAAGAGATAGATGTACTTTATTGTAATTGATAAATTTGAGTTAGCAAACTATAAATAAGGTTTTCAAGAGCTCTTATGTGATAATAATTATGCAAACCACTATAAGTGTAGATAATAGATGTAAAAATAGAGGTGGGCATAGGAATAGACATAGTTGTCTTATAAGTTGGGGAGTTAATTTCCTCTATAGATATAGGTATCAAAGATATATAAATACTATATGTATCCATAGTAGTATATGTTAAAGGAGGAATTCCAAAAAGAATTCTTCATTGGAGGGTTGATCATGGAAAAAATTTGCTATAAGAATAATCTTGGTAATATACTCAATATGGCGAGGGTTATTATGAATCTAGGCACCAAAATTAGAGGGTAACTCAATTTGTTCCAAATCCATTCAGTTACCCACATCATTTGCATATTTAGAATGGTGTTCATTATGAGTATCACTAGTGCACACAAGGACCTCATGGACATTGTGATTAAGCACATAAAGGATGCATTGGACATGAGGTGATGATTAAGCCATATAGATGTATTATACTTGTAATTATTATTAGAAATATCAATATTATCAATGTCTTGATGATAAATCATATTGCTACACCATAAGGGAATATAATAAAAACATGTAACAAAACTGAATATGAAACTATAGATCGGGTAGGGTTTGAAACAAAGATATGTATTCAATCTTGGGTCGAGTTCACTAAATGTTTTAACAAATTCCTTATTAACTAGTTGAAAAGGGTAAATTAGGAAAATGTAACATATTATTATATTGTGATTATTCTGATTAAATAAATAAACATTAACCATGCAAATTTAGAATAAATATGTTAATACTTGTAACTATGTTAAAATACATAAATATTTCTTAGAACATAAAAGGGGATAAGTAATTAGATGTTCACAAAGTGGTAAAAATATGATTTATGTGTGTATAGTGGGTGAAATATCTATTTTGAATGTAGATATGCTTCATCTTTGATCTAGAACTAGAAACTCATCTTCCGCAAGACCGTGTGCAACTCAATTTGAGGCATAGTATTGTTTTAGAATTATATATACCATCTTGGACCTATGCACAATTGGATTCTCCAACTTCAATTTTCCTTGATTTACCTAGAAATGAATGTTGCAATCCATCACTAGGGCTCACATAGCTTTGCCACCACATATAATGTTATACAATAAATAAAAACCCTAGACATGTGTAGAAAACCTCATATAAGCAATAGATAGGGTGAAAGACCAAATATTTAGCTCACTTTATAAAATTTGTCTTGGATTCATAGATTTCACATAGGTTATGGCGTAACACTTATGGTAGTATTTGGCTTGGATTCATAGATTTCACATAGGTTATGGTTGTAGTTATTTATGGTCATAAGTGTTACGAAAATAACACAAACAGATTAATATTTATGGATGTAAGTAGTATGACCATAGTTTACATGGCTGAACTTTATTATGTCTATAATTACTTGTAGCCCTAAGTCGTGCAGACATATAAAACTTACAACTATGAGTTATATGACCGTAACTACTTATAGTCGTAATATGTTATGGCCATACAATTTATATACATAAAAAAAAATACTATCACCCTCACTCTTCACTTTTGGGATTTGGTATTAACATTTGTGTTGGCACTAGTATTGGCATTGTGATTAGAGTTTTTTCTTGGTTGATGCGTATGGTGGTGGTTTTCAAGTATTTTTTTTGAAACATATTTTAAGTATTTTTTTATAGAGCTAAGGTATGAAAAGTACACTAGGGTGATTAGTGATTACAAACCTATATTTTAATGGAAAAATGAATCCTTTTTGTTTTTTGTATTAGCATTATATTGGCAATGGTAGTGGCATTGTGTTTGGGGTTTTTATTGGTAGGTGTAAGTGGGTAATCATATTTGTGTTTGGTAAAATGGATTTCTTTCTATTTTTGTAAAATGGATATGTTTTTGTTTATGGTAGAACAAATTTGTTTATTTTTGTGGTAAAATGGATCTATTTATTTTTTCATTTAAACAAACCCTTTTTGTTTCAATTAAAATGAACCCTTTTTGTTTCAATTAAAATGAATCTTTTTGTTTTTTATATTTTTGTTTAAATTACAAACGAACCATTTTTTGTTTAGGTTAAAATGAACTCTTTTTCGTTTAGGTTAAAATGAACTCTTTTCTATTTTAAAACGAACCCTTTTTATTTTTGTTCCAATTAAAATGAACCCTTTTCTATTTTTTTTCAGGTTAAAATGAACCCTTTTCTATTTTGTTTTAGTTAAAATGAAACCTTTTTAATTTTGTTTTAGTTAAAATGAACCATTTTTTGGTACTTTCATAATGAGCCCTTTTCTATTTTGGTTAAAATTGGTCATTTTCTATTTCAACTAAAATGAACCTGTTTTATGTTTTAATTAAAATGAAACATTTGTTGTTCATGTAGCTAAGATGAACCCTTTTATGTTTCTATTTTTGCTAAAAATAACTCTTTTATATATTTATTTAAAATAAAATGAACCTTTTTCTATTTATGTGGAATTAAACCCTTTTATGTTTTTGTTAAAATGAATCATTTTTTATTTATGTTAAAATGAACCCTTTTTTCATTAGTGTAAGTTATTATTTATCCTTTTATTTATTTATTATGATATTTCTTACACTTGTGTTAGCCCTACACTTGTTGTGTTAACTTTCTTAGGTGTACTAGTTGTGTGGAGTTAGCTTACTAGTTGTGTTGAGATAGCTTCTTAGTTATGTGGAGTTAGCTTACTAGTCTTGTGGAGTTAACTTAACTACCAATATTAGTTAGTGGAAATTCTTCACCATTGGTTTAGGTAGTAGTTGCACTTCTCTCCTCCTATATGTACATTTTTCTTATTGAGTAATTCAAGTCATTATATTGTAATGTATTGAGCATTATGGATTATGATGGATTTCCATATATGATATTGTAGCTCTTCTATTTTGCAAATCTAATATGGTGTGCTAATATCATATGAGACCACGGCTTGGAACAATATTATTATCATTCCTTTCATTTGCTTCTATTAAAACCAACCCTTATCTATTTTAGTTAAAATGAAACCTTTTATGTTTTGGTTTATGTTAAATAAACCCTTTTATGTTTTTATTTGTGTAAAATGAATTCTTTTCTATTTTTGTTTTTGTTTAAATGAATCCTTTTCCATTTTTGTTAAAATGAACTATTTTATGTTTTTATTTCTATTTCAACTAAAATGAACCATTTTTGTTTATGTTTTTGTTTTAGTTAAGAATCAATATTTTTGATTTCTATTTCGATTTAAATGAACCCTTTTCATTTCCATTTAATTAAACATTGTATGTAATATTTTGTTAAAACAAACCCTTTTCTATTAGTGTTTAAACACACCCTTTTCAATTTTTGACAAAATAAATCCTTTATGTTTCGGTTAAACAAAATAATTTTTTTACCATAAACAAAATAATATTTTATTTTAACATAAACAAAATAGAGTTCTCTAGTTACTCGTAAAATAAAATAAGAGTAAAGCTAACACTTTTCTCGTTTCTCGTAAAGCTCACTCTTATCTATTTTTGGTAAAGCAAGCATTTATTTTGTAAATTGTAAAATGAACCCTTATTTTGTCAATTATAAAATGACACATTTTTCAATTTATGAGGAACTTTGTTTCGTAAATGGCATGTGTTTGGTGCAAGTAGAGGGTATTTTCATGTGTGTCCAATTTATTCAAAGCATGCTTTGGTCGACAAACCTTTTTCTATCATTGGTAAGACAAACCCTTTTTCTATTAAAGGTATAATGAACCTTTTTGTTAACGGTAAATTTAATGTTGTTTTTAATTTAAATCACATCTTTATTATATTAATTTTTAAATGAAAATTATTAAGATGAATTAAGTTTCTCTCTTTGCATTGGTAAATGAATTTTCTGTTTTGGGCATTGTGCAATGTTGGTATGTGTTGGTGGGTTAGTGTTGGTGTTGGTGTTAGTGTTGGAATTGATCTTCGTGTTTTTGGAGGGCATTATATCTTTGTGGGAATTACATATGAAAATCCACCGTATACATTTTATGTAATGCCATTTCTATCTTTTCATGGTTAAATGAAATGGATCTTTTTATATTTGTGTATATCATTAATTAGTTTGATCTTTAATAAAACTTAACAGTAAATATTTACATATTTATGTTGTGGATTTTTTATAAAACTATGCAAAAGCATGAAGTTCATTTAATCATAGAAAGAGACCTAATTCACTTAACTATGTAAATAGTTCATTTTATTGAAACATAAATAGTAAAGGGTTTATTTTAACTCGATCCAAAAACATGATAAATTCAAGTGATTTGAATATTGTAGTAAAGACTTAATTTTACCATAACATATAAAGGTTCATTTTACCATAAAAATAAAATTAGTAAATTTAGTTATTTAAAAGTTTTATGTTAAGTTTTACCTATGTTTCATAAGGTCATTGCATATAATGTATAAGCAAACTTTACATACTAAGTACATATCTAAAGTGTAATTTGTAAATTTTTAAGTAGGTTTTTAATGTGAAGCAATAAAGTTGAGGGAAATTATCTGCGAATAAATTTTGTTTTGAAAAAATCACTATAATTAGAACGAAATATGTAGAGTAAAGAAATTATTGTACTCCAGAAGTGAGATTTTTTTGCACTTGGGTGTAAATTATAAACTATTTTTTAAAATACAAATATAATTTTTATTATGAGTAATACTTGTTTGGAAAATGTAAATGTTAAACATTATGCAATGTAATAACTACATTACATAAATAGTTTCGAGGGGTGATGGAGCACCAAAATAGCGAAAACCATAATTTTTTTGAATTTTCGCAAGTGAAAAATCCCATTGTGTCGGTAGGCAAGTTTGAAGAGTTTCACATCACCTGCCGGTGTTTCCTTCTAAGAAAAATAAGATTCCGATCGGATATAACAACAATGTAGAATGGAAGGGTTTTGGGTTTGAATTCCAAGTAGAAATGGAAGTTTCAGCTTTGGTTCAAAAGATTGGCCCTAGAACGGTCATCAACTCTTTGGTTTCGTTGTTAGGGATTTAACCTTTGGAAAATTTGGTGGTTGAATTTTTGAGCTCGGTGCAAGGTAAATTAACCCTAGTTTCATATGAGGAGGTTCCTTCGAATCCAAAGGAGGTTGAGATTCTGGCTCAAATCACATTGAGGAGATTAAGGTGGGAGGTATAGAGTTTAAAATCTCCTCGGAGAAGGTGAATGTGGATCTCACCGATGGTGTTGGAGTAGAGTTTGCCAATGTTCATTTGAGAAGAGCGATTTCTGACTAGTTTGTGGGGGCAAGGTTTTCTAGAAGAAAAATTATGGATTGGGTGTTCTGGTTTTGGGGGAAGGAGGGGAAACCCAAGGTAAGCTTTCTTGCGAATGGTTTTTTTCAAGTTCTTTTTCCCTCAATGGATTCCCTGAAAAAGGTTTATAAAGAAGGACCCTGGTTTTTGAATTCCTCTAGTTTGTATTTCCGCCCTTGGTCTCTCGGATTTTAACCCGTGGACTGAAAATATTGCTCGAGGCTTCGCTTTGGTTGAGCTTTCATAACTTTCCCTCTGAATTCCAAAATCAGTCCGCCTTGAAGGCTGCGAATTCCCTAGGTTCGTTTGTCCCTATCAGAAATCCTTCTCTCTCTTCCTAGAGGAATTCTTTGGCTCGTGTTTGCATTGAAATGGATTTGTCTTCCCTGCTCCCTAGCTCTTTCAACTTGAAATCAGTTAGGGGTTCCTGGTCTCAGGATATTGATTATGAGGGTTTGAATGTGAAGTGTTTTTACTATAGGAAATTGGGTCATATGAGGAAGGACCCGGTTAAATCCAAGAAGGCCTCTCGGTCATCCCCTCCTAAAGCCGAGGATTCACCACCGCTCCCGAACCTTCTTTTAGTCCCTTTTCATAGGTCGGTCCCAAGGAAGACATTCATCTTGGTGCAGCCAATGTTGTTTTGGACATCGATGGTCCTTCAAAAGAGTTGTCTCCTCATACTCTTTTGAAGGAAATGGAAGAAGTCCATAGAGACTCAGGTGAATTAGTTTCCCGATAAGGAGGGAATATAGAAAGGTCAAGCTTCTTTTATGGTAGTTACGAATGGGTGGATTTCAAGTAATAAGGGATTGAATGTGGAACAAACCAATGATATAGGTGGGGTTTTGGAGGAAGGTGAGATTAATATGGAAGGATTAGCTTCAGATGCGGTTTCTTCTAAATTAGTTGCTGGTCATGAAAGCTTAATTTCTGCTAATTGTGGTTCAACAGGAAAGAGAGGTAGGAAATCAAAGCAGGAAGTAGCACAGAAGGAAGTAGACTCAGGTAAACAAAGCACTCTGAAGTTTGATATGTATGACTCTAGGAAGGTGAAAATCCTTCCTTGTCATTAATGAATTTTTCTTGGAATGTCGGGCTTGAATACCCCTGACAAACAATGCTTGTTGAAGCATTATCTTTGTTCCTTAGAAGTTTGTATGGTTTTTGCATGAAAAAAAATGTTACAAAAGTGGAGCATGTTTGGGGTAGGGTCCTGTAAAGGCTGGAAAGGTGTCTTCTCTGGCTTGAATGGTGCTTTTAGTGGTTTAGGTGTCCCGTGTGGAAGGAGAATTAGGATATGGTTGATCTGTAAGCATAAAATTCTAATTGGCAACTAGTTAGAGTTAGCCCTAGATGCTCTCAATTAGTATTTTTTCTCTTTAATGTCTATGCCCCTAATAGTGTTATTGGAAAGAGGAAGTTGTGGTAAGATATTTCTAGATCCTTAATTTATCTGGAAGATAATCTATTCATATTGGGTGGTGATTTCAATGCCATTTCATTGAGTAAAGATAAGAGGGGGCATTAGTAGAAATTTTCAATCCCAAAACGACTTCTACTCCTTCATTAGTGCCAGTTCTCTGATTGACCTAGAACCTAAGCAAGGTTGGTTCACATGGAGCAACAGAAGGAGGGATCAGTAATATAGTAGAAATATTAGATAGATTCCTTGCTAGCCCTAATTGGTCTCTCAGAGATATTGTCCTTGAAAGTTTTGTGTTTCCCTGGTCCAGGTCGGATCATTTTCTAGTGTCCCTTGTGGTAAGTTTCGATGAAGCTCCTCGTAAATCCCCTTTTAAGTTTGAATTAATGTGGCTTAGGGATGCCTCCCTAGAAGAAAGGATAAAGTAGTCATGGAATTCGTATAATATTGAAGGATCAAAGATGTTTGTGCTTTCTCAAAAGCTCAAGAGATTGAAAAGGGATTTGCTTTAAATTGAAAAGGGAATCACAATTGAAAGCTTTAAATTTGCAAGTTTCTAACTCTGGTATGGGGTAGACAGAGTTTGATTTGGAGAAGTCTCTTCTTAAGGAGTTGGGTGAGTTGCATCTTAGGGAGGAAATTTATTGGAAGCAAAAATATAGGGAGCTTTTGCTAAAAGATGGAGACAGAAATACTAAATTTTTCTATGCCTCAGTCAAATCAAAGAGAAATGTAAATTTTATTTCGGAAATTAAGAATGGTGAAGGGGCTTTGCTTGATGATTAGAAGGCTATCACGGAGGAAGGAATTCGGTATTTCTCTACCCTGTTGAGGGGATAAGTTACCTCCTTTGATGAAGTCCAGTCTTCCCTTCTGGAGTGTATTCCTATGCTCATTAATGAGGATCAAAATTCAACCCTTCTTAAACCTTTCTCTTTTCAAAAATCGAGAAAGTGGTCTTCTCTATGGAAAAAATAAAGCTCCAAGCGTGATGGTTTCAAGCTAATTTCTTTTAGCTTTTTGGAGTACAATGGGATATGATGTCTGGGTAGCGGTGGAAGATTTGAGGAGATCCCATTCAAAGTGCCTAAAATGATGAATATCACCCTTATCAACCTTTTCCCGAGTAAAGATTCAACCTTCCTCCTTTGCAGATTTTAGACCAGTTTCCCTCTGTAATACTTCTTATAAAATAATCTCTAAGGCCATAGCCATTAGGCTGAAATCTGTCTTGGATCCTCTTATCTCCCATGAGCAAACTGGTTTTATGCCCATTAGGTAAATTTATGAGGGTATCTTCTTGTCTCATGAGTTGACTCACTCCCTTCTTCGAATAAAGTCCTAGGTATGATGTTAAAGCTTGACATCAGCAAGGCATATGACAAGATTAATTGGAGGTTTCTCATCGAATTCTCAGGAAATTTGGTTTCTCCAAGAACCTTTGTAACTGGATTTTTAGTTGTATCTCTGGTCCTTCTTTCTCGGTTCTGATTAATGGGAGTGCTGAAGGTTTTTTTGAAAGCAATAGGGGTATAAGACAGGGTGACCCTTTGTCTTCTTTTCTTTATATTTTGGTAGCAGAATCGCTTGGTAGGTCCATCAAGAAAAAGGTGACAAAAGGCAAATTGATGGGTTTAAAAATCACTGATGGGGTTAATCCTCTCTCCCATCAATAGTTTGTGGATGATAATTTTCTATTTGGTAAGGAAAGTATTCGTGAAGCCAAGGAATTGAAAGCCACTTTGGATGCCTACTCGATGGCAACCGGTCAAGAGGTTAGTCTCCTTAAATCCTATATCTTCTTCTTCAATATTTCCCCAGCTCGGAAATCAAATCTTGAATATTTTTAGATTCAAAAAGGGTAGTTTGCCGGTTAAGTACTTTGGTGTCCCTTTGTTTAGTGGGTCGTGAAAAAATTATTTGTGGAAGGAAATTCTTTACTATATTGAGGCTAGATTAAATTCATGGAAAGGTAGATGGATTTCTCTGGCTGGGAGATTGATTCTTATTAAGTCAGTTCTCTGTGCTTCCCCCTTGTATTTACTTTCTATTATGAATATCCCTAAAGGTGTCTTGGATAAAATGAAAGCTATCATGAGAAATTTTCTTTAGCAAGGTCTATTTGATGAAAGGAAGATTCCTCTGATTAGCTGGGAGGTCCTCGTAAAACCCAAATTTCATGGAGGAGCTAGTATTCTCAATTTGAGTCTTCAAAATTTGGCTCTTGGAGCCAAGTTAATTTGGAATCTAATATCCAAACCCAACAGTTACCTTAGTCAGGTGGTAGAGAAGAAATACTTGGGAGCCCCTCTCCCTGCTTCCATTCTTTGAATTGATAATCTCCTAGGGATCACATATTTGTAATTTTAAGATTGGATGTAGGTATTTTTTAAAAATAATGCTTCCTGGAAACTTGGAAATGGAGAAAAAACTTGTTTTGGGATGATCCTTGGAATGGTTTCTCGACTCTTGGGGACATTCCGAAATTTCGAGGAGATTAAAAGATCTTTACTAGAGGAATGGGAAATTTATCTCTCTTATTAAGGTGGGGATATAGATCATTTTCCTTCAAAGTGTTGTAGTGGAAAGTTTTGATCATTTGGACATTCTCGAGGAAATAAAAAATAGTTTCAAAGCATCTCTTTTGAGAGGAAAGTGTTGTTGACTAATCAGCAGGATGAAATCGTTTGGATTGCCGCCTCTTCAGGAATTTACTCCCCACATATGGGCTATCTTTTGTTGTATTCAGAGGTTCTTTAGTGAGAATAGAAATTGGGAGGAATGTTGGGCTTCTTTTTTCCCTCTAAAGGATGGTATCTTTACATGGATGGATTTTCAAGGTAAAATCCTTACTCAGGAAAGAAGGAAAAAGTTTGGTTTCCAGGGCCCTACTAGATGTTATCTTTGTGAAAAGAAGGAAGAAGATAGAGATCATTTATTGTTGCATTGTCCCTTTGCCGTGAAATGTTGGAATTGGCTATGTGCCAAACTCAATCTCCCTAGGTGCAACCTAATACCCTTCCTGAAGTTATTATGGCTTGGCCTAAAAAGACACATTCAGTGCTCTTTCTTCAATCTGGTTATGTAGTTTAGTGCTTCTTCTTTGGCATATTTGGTGGGAAAGGAACAAAAGGATCTTTAGGGAAGAAAGTAACTCGGTGGAAAAATTCCTTTTAGATCTGGAATGGGATATCTCGAAGCAAGTTTCTCAAATTGGTTTCAATCTTTCCTTTTAATTATTTTGTGAGAGAGATTGAAAAGAATTGGCCTAAGATTGTTAAACCTAGAGATGGTGCCTTAAAATCTTCTCTTCCTTCTTCTTTGGCTAGGAAGAATACTAAATGGTCCCCCCTTCCCCTAGTTTCTTTAAGCTTAATTTTGATGGGGTGGCTAGGGTAATCTTTGTGCTTCTAGTGCGGGGTGTTTGATTAAGTAATTCATTGGAACAAGTGGTTTGGGCTGTTTTTTAAATATTAAGGATGGCTCCTACAACTCAATTAAGTTACAAGCTCTTAGCAAAGGCCTGGATTTGGCTGCTTCTCTCAATATTGGTTTTCTTGAGATCAAGGGTGATTCATTGATTATTGTTAATGCCATCATTAAAAGAAGGGCCCTATCTTGGAAGCTTGATTTGGGCATCTAAAAAATTCTATGGAAATTATCAAATTTTAACTCCTGGAGTATAAAGCACGTGTATCGAGAGGGCAATCATGGTGCCGATTGGTTGGCTAATAAAGGGATCAATCAGTTCAATTGGAAAAAGTGGCATTTAATTACACTTCTTGGGATGGCCTTGAAATGATTGTTTCGAGGGAAATGCCTTATTAAGGTTTCAACGGCGGTACTCTCTTGTGTGCATTCAAATGATTCTTTTTAAGGTGGGGGAGGTATGTTTCTTTGTGTTTTGCTCTTTTTAGATGGACCCCTAGAGCTCCCTACCTTGCTTTGCTTTGTGATATGAGGGAAATGGCCTTCAGGAGTGGGGTTTCGGATAATCGGTTGAAGATAATATTTAATATCTCTTACGCAAAAGATTGGTGGTGGTCATTAAGTTAGTCATAGGGGATGATTTCGAAGGTGGAAGGATAGCCACAAGTTAATAGTGGTATTGTCTCTGTCTTTGTGGAGAATTTGATTGTTCTTCTTCCTTCAAAAGTGGATGTGGTTAATTTGGCTTTACATTGGGTTTGACCTCCTTCTATGGGAATATGGCTTCCGAAGTGGCAAATTGCAATGTTCTGTTTCGGGTAGTGAACACAGGAGAACAAGGTTCTTCTATTGTAAATGATGGTGCCTTCAAGGATTTGGAAAAGAGGTTTGGAATTCTGATGGAGTTCTCTGAGAATTTGGTAGCCTTTGTAAGGGATAAAAACTTGGGTCACGCTTGCTTTAAGATCCCTAATCAGTAGGCCCTCAACCTACCCATAGAACCTATGCCGAGTGGTGGTCGACATTGAGGGTCTTTCTTTGGAGGAGCCTACAAGTATCTTTGGTAGGGTTGGGTGAACAAGAATACTAGCATAGTGGATTCGGATGAAGAGCTTGAGGAAGAATGTGGCTTTCTTGCCAAGTGGAAAGTTTATTTGTTTTGGTTGAGTCCGAGAAGTAAATCCTTCAGTCTTGTTAGTAGCTTATAGAATACAAAACTAGTTTTTTTAGTATACCAAGTAAGACCTGGTTATGTTTTGTTAGGATTTTCATGAAATTATGAGGTTTGGCCTCCGCCTATGTAAATAGGGAACGGGCCCCTTCAACCCACCTTATCTATTAAAATAATACTTATATGGAATGTGAAGGTGTATAATAATGTAAAATTATTAAATCTTATTATTTTTAGAATTTATTAAATGTAATTAATAATAAATATTTAATAAGAACAATTTATTATTATTAATTATTTATTTGAAAATTATTTTCAAAAGTTATTTAAATTGATATAAAAACCGGTTTTGACATTGTTTATTGATAAGTGGCATATTTGTATTTTAAAAGCCAATATTTTATTTTATATAAGGTTTTAAATATTGTTTTCGGAGTTTTTTGTCTTAGTGTTTTAATTTCATTTTAAAAAGCTACTTTTACGAGATGTTTTTATTTTATTTCAAGAAGCAAAATTAGAGTTATATTTAATCAATTTTTATTTAAATTTTAATACTAAATTTAGTATTTTATTTAGTAAAGGATTTTAAATTTAAATTTAATAAAATTTTATTTAAAAAATTAATTTATACTAAATTTAGTTTTTATTTACTAAAGTGTTGGGACCCTAATTTATTGGCTAAGTACAAGAAGGCGCGTGGGTGCGCGAGGCCTAGTTAAGAAAGGGCGCATAAGGAGAAAGCATGCAGGATGGGGTTCTAGGAGGGTTTAATAGAACAAGTGGTGCACATGCAAGGAAAAACAAAGGTTTCAAGACTTAGCCATATTTGACACATCAGGAAGAACATGAGAAAATCGTGACCCAACTGTGCATGCGGAATGGATAAGGTGCTAGCCTGGCGACAGGTTGGCTAAAGAAGGAATATAACCTGCGAAGGAAGTTTCCAGAAGACCATCATTATAAGGAGTGGAGAGCTAGGGCCTAATGGAGCATTCCCCATAGAGGACCACATTTGACACTTGGTGACAAATCTGAAGCCATAGAAAGGAAAGTTGGTGATTCAAGAGGCCTATATATACAAGTGCCCGCAGAGGAGAAGGTGTGTGGATAACCAGATATAGATTGGTAGAGAACAGAGCTTTGCAGGTATACTACAAGGAAATATGTAGGGTTGGGTAGATATCTATAGGAAAAGGATGTAATAAGGGGTTGGGATTGTAAATTTTTGCTTGATAACTTATGGGTATAAATCCAGCTATGATGTATGACATCAGTTTACACAGCTGTGGTAGCATGTAATGGATCTAATGAATAAACTGAGGTTACCAAACTTGATGAGTATGGTTATTAATGTTTCTAGTCCATGTTTATAGCTTTTAGTTCTTATTCATGAATGTTTATGGAATAAATATACATCTTTATGCATTTCCTTTCTATTTTGGTTCCCATCTATAATCTATTAAGTATCATTCGGTTTGGGACAACTGCATTTGTCTAGAAGCTTTTCTGAGTTCTATGATAAATGTATGTCTCATTTCCACTCATTCTTTTAAAATTTCCTTTCATAGATGATGTTTCCCACTTAACTCACAAAAAACAAAGACTCGGCACTGCGCGTGCCTCGGTGAGTACTCGGTGCCCACTGGGGGATAGGCCGGCACACATGGGATTCCCTTATCCTTTGGTGGGTATAAAAATGAATACATCTTGGTTCCATTGCCAGGACCTCTTTTTAAAGTTATAGTGGGAAATGGCATACATCATGATATGTGAAATGAGTGATGACAAAACGTCTAACTCTGGAAAGTGTTGAATCATGGTTTAAGAGCATGTAGGAAGAATTTGCTCAAAGATTCAACATTGGGCTTGAGTTTGATGCATGCAGATGGGTAGAAGAGAACCTCTACCATGAGTTATATGAAAATTTATTCAATTTATTTCCAGAGAGATGTATGATTGGCTCTCATCATATACGTTTAGATCAAGATGGTATTATAGATCGCGTGTGTGGACCTAAGAAGAGTACTTGAGGCTGCAAGATGTAGATATGACATGGAATCATCTTTGTGGATCATTGGTGGAAAGGAGTGTTGGATAGCTACATTATGGAATATGCTATTTCTACATATTCTTTTCTCGGAAGTCTACGAGTTCAAGTTTCTTAGGAGCCAGAGGATAATTTTGTGTGCTATTCCTCTAACTATGAAGATCTTGGTCATTAATTTGAGGTTAGAAGCATTCCCCATGGCTGGTTAAGCTCTCGAGCACCTGGGAAAGGAAGCTAGGTTGGAGGAAGATGGAGGACATTGCAGCTGAAAAAGAAAGGGAGGAGAGACGATCAAGTATAGTGAGGCACGTGAAAGGGAGATTGCTAAACAACGTGAGGTTGCAAGTGTGATGGATCTATGGAGGCAGACATTATGGGAAGGATTTGAGGTTCACACAAAGGATTTGAAACTTGAGAAGTCTATGCTACCCCATCTTGTCAAGCACGTAAGATAAGCCCCTTCAGCTTCTAATGAGATTTCATCACGTGGAGAAAGAAGAGTCATCGGCGCAGCATCCGAAACTAGAGAATCCACCGGAAACCAATCCCTAGCACTTGGTTTCTTAGATCAAGGGAAGAGTATCATTGACCCAGTTGGTATTGGTGGAAATGATCGATCTGTGCCCAGGAGATATAATTTCTCATTTGGGACTTCTATGGCTGCACATACCATTCCAAGTGTTTGGATTTTTTGGGAAAAGTGTAGATACACAAGCCTTCGGTCTCGCATCTGGGAGTGGTGTGGGGTACACTATCGGTAGTGGGAAATTATCACGCACCATTGACACATAGTTTAGTGGAACATTGGGAACCCTTGGCGCGACCACTACAAGACCTAGTGGATCTGGTGGATCTAGTGAGTTAGGAGGAATAGGACCTAGTGGACCCAAAGTGGATCCGGCAGTAGGGAACAACAGAGGAAACCCCGGAGAAAACCAAGGCTATGGAATAGGATGACAAGGGCCTTAGTCACCTCCTCGTAATCTTTGAAATGTATTTACACTTACCAGACTACGGGGTATAGAGGATGTCATGCGGAGCATGTTCACAAGTGTGAGTTGCTATGGCACGTGAAAGGGATCACTAGTCTAGAGTAGAATGCTAGTCAATTTATAATAATGTTGCAAGGGTGCGTGAATAGATGGTATAGAAAGTATGACCCCATTAGAAAGTGGTAGATTACACCGTGTTGAAAAATTCCTTCCTAGCAGAATTCCACATGCTTGAGTTTGAAAGAAGAGCATCAACACCCTAAAGGAGATTCAACAGGAATGGTGGTTGGTGTGTAGGAGTATGAGACACGGTTTAAAACTCTCGTTAAAATTTTCATATGACATTCACCCTTCACAGCATACTCAATGGCTTTTTGGAGGGTTGATAACACTGTTTAGAAGAGCATTATCGCATAAGACTTTTAAAGACCCGTGAGGTGTTAGAAGCTGATTTGTGTGTTGAAGCTATTGGGAGCATTTATAGTGGTGTTAGTCCATTTCTAGAAGCTAAAATCATTGCTATGGCTAAGCAGCTAGAAAATTTATCTGCAAACTTAGCCCATGAGACTCGCAGTGGAATGTGGTGTACAAATTATGAAGTAGAGGGGCATGCCAAGGATAGTTTCCACCGGAAGATAGTATGTGCCATAGCGGTAGATTGTGAGATCTACCACAGAGATAATGATGAAAGTAGATGTCCCTTGTTGCAGTGAACACTTCAGAAGAATGTATCTTGCTACTATAAGATCTGTACCTCTATAACCCATGATACTAAGGATTATAGGCTTATTGACCAAATCCATGAGGCCATTGATCATGGTGTGCACTAGACCAACCTTGCTAGTAGTTCCAAGGAAGATGACTGCTATTATGAAGAGTGCACGAGATGGAGGAAGGTACGGAAGGGGATTTCGTAGAGGATTATGTGGTCGTGGTAACCACGGAGGAGGAAGAAGTGAGTTCCCACATGGAACATGTTATAATTGTGGATCTATAGAGCATTATAAATGCTAGTATCTTGATCTATTACAATGCTCATGGTGCGGGAAGAAGTATAAGTACGAAGAGTGTTCAAAACTCTATGAGCATATGAACTAGAAACAATGGAAAGATAAGGGTGCTGCAATGGTAAGCATAAATAAGGATGACACACAGTGGATGCCACGAGATAATGCGTGAGTCAGGCTTGGAGCTGTTTTGGTAACAACACGAGAATAAGTGGCACATAGAAAGGAAATACCAAAGCAGAGGACCCTAGTTTCAAGAGAAGAAGTGGTACATGGGAAGTACCCAGACCCTACTCATCAGAAGGAGGTATATCAAGAAACCATGGATGTCATTTAGAGTTTATAAGGAGAAATCCAGTGTCTAAAGGAGTAGTCCAAGAAGGAGGAGCAAATAAGGAATGCCGAGGCCCCAAAGGATGACCTGGATGAAGTTAAGGAAGTATGTAAGATGCTAAGGAAAGAGAATATTATTCCCTTGCTTTGGGAGAATGGCTAAGGAAGAAGGTACCACGTACCGGAGTGGAGTGCAAGAGGTAGGTCTTGCATGCAAACCTTCCCCCTCACAACCTTGACTATGATAAGGAGATCACCTTAAATGCAGTCATTGATGGGTGGCTCCTTAGTAATATCCTCATTGACACATGAGCAGAGGTCAATGTTCTCACCTTAGATGCATGGCATCAAATGGGAAGACTTGCATTACAGCCATCTTTGAATGTGTTGTATATGGAAAACAAGATGAAGGCAATGCCCATCGGTGTCTTAAAAGATGTGGCTATCACCATTCAAGGGGCCAAGTTTACTAGAGATTTCAAAGTCTTGGCGCGACCGAGGCGGCATAATTTTTGATATTTCTTGGGTGCCCATAGTGTTACAAGAATAATGGTGAAATAAGGTTTAACAAAGTCTATATCAGTTTCAAAATAAAGGAAGAACAGTGGTCATTCCTTTGACAGATGGGAATTCAAAGTGCCCTACACGAGATCTATTGGAAGAAGAAGTCCTGATAGAATATATGTGTGCTCAATTAGGGATCCTGAGATAATTCATCCCATAGAGGGAGTTATCCAGTTTGAGGATGCTCAATCCATAAGTGACACTACCAGTATAGCATGTGATAATTGGGCACATGGGACCTATGAGTTGATTAGATGACATTTAAGAGGATCAGTAACCAAGGTAACAAAGGTGCATGTGGTCCAATGCCTAGGAGGAAGAAAACTACCAAATTACTTGGGAGGGGCTAATCCAGAAGATTTCTTGTGAGAAATGGAGGCCCAATGGAGAAATGAAAAGGAAAGAAGAGAAATTCTCAATTACAACCTACTCGGAACTATTGCGCTAGTGGGCAACACATTGGGAGAACCTCTTGGAATGGTGCGAGGTGAGAATTGCCTTCTTTGTAAGGTTTTGTAGGAGCAACACACCCATGGCTATAAAAGACTACCATGGTAAAGAGACCACTTCCTTCCATATCCAAGCATGTGAGACAACCTGGATGGGAAGTGTAGAAGCATTTCCACCTTCATTATGGGTTCACAAGTTGTATTCCACCCTGTAAGGTTGTGCATGCACATGATATGTCCATTTAAAGACCCGTCATCAAATTGGTAATTGGCAAGAATTGGCGGATGATCTCATTCAAACATTCAAGTACCGGAGTATAAAGCCATCATTACATAAGGCATTATAGGTTGTCAAGCGCCTTACAACAGGAGATAGTGATCTAGTGGAGGAAAAATATGAGAATTTCTAGGTGAACCTAGCCTAGAGGCGCTTGGAGGAAGAAGAAATAGAAGAGATACAACTTGAGCGTGTGTGTATGGAAAAAAGGGAAGATGGTGTATGACATTGATGGGGAAGAGGTAGAAAATCTTGGATGTCAACCATTTTGTAAGGATGTGTGAAGTCATAGATAGTCTTTGATGAACAGCGCGCCCCTACCATGAACCTTTAAAGATGAAAAAGGTTAACATTGGCTCAAAAGTATAACCCAAAGAGGCTATCATTGGAGACTATTGGTCGGAGAAAGAAGTCTCTAAAATCATTGATCTGTTACATGAATTCCAAGATTTGTTACCACACAAGTACCATGAGCTTAAAGGCGTCCACCATTCCTTGGGGGAGATGAGGATAAATTTGAAGGTGCGCACCCAATCAGGAGGAGACCATATCGTATGAATCCAAATTTACGTGTAAAGGTCAAGGAGGAAATAGAAAAAATGATAGCATCAGGTATCATTGAGGCTATGGAAGAGTTAGAATGGATAAGTCCAATGGTGATTAGTAAAAGGAAGGACGAGAGGATAAAGATCTGTGTTGATTATAGGGACCGAATGTAGTATGTATCATTGATCCTTTCCCACCCCATTTCTCAAGAAATTTTAGAGGGAGTGGAAGGACATGAGGTCTACTCTTTCACAGATGGATTCTCGGGCTATTACTAGGTAAGGATTGTAAAGGAGGACTAGAGGAAGATGATTTTTTCCACCAAGTGAGGAATTTTTACCTATACGGTCATGCCTTTTAGGTTAAAGAATGCACCTGCTATGTTCTCACGCATTTTGGTGCAAGATTTTTAGGACTTCATCCGTAAATTTCTTCAAGTTTACTTGGATTATTGGACAACATATGGGTTAGTGAAGGACCATTGTGATAACTTAAGGTTGATGTTTGAAAGGTGTCGGCAATTGAGGATATCCCTCAACATTAAGAAGTGTGTCTTTGCTACCCCATTTGGAACCTTGTTAGGACATATCATATGTAAAGAAGGCTTGTTAGTAGACCCTACAAGGTTGTAGTAATTGTGGGATTGGGGGAGCCTACTAGTCAAAACCCAATGCTCGATTCCTTGGACACATGGGTTACTATAGGAAGTTCATCAAGGGAGGCACCAAGATTGCCGTGCCTTTAGAAGAGTTACTTAGACACAAGAGTGCCTTCCTTTGGGGAGAGAACATACGAAATTTGACACTTTAAAGGATAAGCTTGTCATTGCACCCATACTATGATTCCCCTCTTGGGATAAGCCCTTCCATGTTCATGTGGATGCCTCAAGAACCGCCATTGGAGAAGTACTTGCATAACATGGTGAAGGGATTGTTGATCATCCTTTGTGCTTTGCAAGTAGGAATTTGACACCAATAGAGAAGAATTATACTACAATTGAGCACGAGGCATTTTTAATGATCTATGGGCTTCACAAGTTTAGATAGTATCTGTTGGCAACCCCTTTTTTATTTTACACTAACCATATGGCATTGAAATATTTAGTGAACAAGTCCGTTTTATAAGGGTGCATATGTCGGTGGGTACTAGTGTTCTAAGAATTCAAGTTCACGATAGTTTTCAAACTAGGAAAAAGTAATTCGAACCCGACCATTTGTCTAGAATTGATTCAGGGGAAGGGTGTGCAAAGCATTGAGGATACCATGCAAGATGCACAACTATTTAGGCTATAAAGCACATGCCATCGACTTAGAAGATATTGTAGTATTTCTCAAGACAAGTGTAGCACTGAGAAGGAATGAAGGCATTGGATAAAATCAATTAGCTATACACGTTCGTACCCTACATGTTAATTAATTAGGATTTATAAAAATTAGGACATGATGAGATTCTATGCCAATGTGTGCTAGAACATGAGCGCTAGCCATCATATAAAAAAGAGGCACAAGGAGGTAGTGTAGGTGGGAACTATGCAGTGATGCCACCGCATGCAAGATATTGATGGTTAGATTATGGTAGGAGACCCCGTATCAAGACTGCAGGAGTATTGCAAGGCATGTGATCATTGTCATTGTATTGGCAAACCATGGTGAAGAGATGAAATGTCTTTGTGCCCTATTCCTAGCTGGCCGAGTCATTCAAAAAGTGGGCTATATAATTCATAGGCCCTATTACACTAGCCACACGTAGGATAGGGTCATGTTATATAATCACTTGCACAAATTACTTAACAAGGTGGGCAGAAGCAACACCTACTAAGGATTGTACAACAACTCCGTAGCAAGGTTCCCGTGGGAAAACATTATTACAAGCTATGGGTGCCCTTTGAGTTTGAATAGTGATAGGGGTACACATTTCTTAAATGAGACAATAAGGATTATGTTGGCGGAATTCATGGTGGCTCATCACAAGACTACCCCTTACCATCCATAAGCAAATGGAACCATAAAGGCATTTAACAAAATACTAAGTCATACCCTAACCAATATTTGTGATGTTGGTAGACAATATTGGGATGACAAAGTATCAACCATTCTTTGGGCATATAGGACAACCTACAAGAGGTTAAATAAGGCCACACCATTTCAATTAGTGTTTGGCGTGGAGGCTGTCTTACCAGTTGAATTCATATTAGCATCACCGCATATAGTGTGTGTAGGAGGTTTAGCATATGAACAAGCACTAGAAGAAAGAATTGACAAGTTAATGCAATTAGATGAAAGATGATTACTTGCCAAAGTGTTAGAGAATAAGAGATAAAATATGCGGAATAATCCCTCACAGAATCGCAACAAAGAGAAACTAATATGCATAAATTATTACAGATCTCAAATAAAATTGTAGAATAAAATAACACAACACAAAGAGAGACAAATGATTTAACGTGGTTCACCCAATTTGGGCTACGTCCACCAAGAATCACTTGCTCGATTTTATTACAAGCCATTGCTCTCTCAATACAATACCTGTGATCCGTTTGGAGCTATGCTCAACAAACTCTACATAATTCACACTCAAATTCAAAACACATCTGTAATACATTTGCTTGTGTATCTATCATATGCATAACACCATATAAATAGACAACAGCTTAAGCAGTTTTACAAAACCGTGGGTATCAAAACAATGGGGAAAAACAAAACTGTCCCATAAACCTATGGGTAACCGAAGAGGTGGTTTTACAAAACAATGGGTACCAAAAAAACATGGGCCCAAAAACAGCCCATAACGGTTACCCATTACCCATGGGTTAATAAACCACCCATGAAAATTTTCTTTGGGGCTTCACCCCGAGCTCCCTTCCATCGGGGCTTCACCCCGGAACCTCTTGACCCGCCACCGGTGAGCGGGACCGTCAAAAATACCCGAGTGTAACACATGAAGGTGTACCACACTCTAACATGAAAATAGGCTCCACAAACATAACAGCCGTGTGGAGCCAAAATACTAAAAAATAAAAACAAAAGGCATGGCATGATTGTCACATTAAAAACAAGAAGTTTGAAGTTGGGAAGATGGTTTTTCTTTATGATTCCAAGTTTCTGTGCCATTTTCAGGAAGTTAAAAGTCCATTGGTTGGGTCCCTACATCATATCGTACATCCTTAATTAAGGTTCATGCCAACTACAAGTGTTGGATGGGACGAGATTACCAGTTTACTTCAATGGGATTAGGTCAAGCTCTACTATAAATATGTCTTCTTGGTGTTTGTAATAAGGAAATATTTCAGATAGATTAGGATTTCATTTAATGCATTTTTTCTTTTCTTGTGTTTCCCCTTCTCGTTGTTGTTTTGTGTTGCGCCTTGGGCATCGGTAACCTCATTAATTTTTAAAGGTTGTGAATGCAGTAGAGGACCACACATCGTTTTAGTGTGGGGTGGAATAATGTGAAAGAAAGTGCAAGATGCAAAGTGCAGGAAGGATTGTGTTGGAAAGCCCAATTGAATGGCCCGATTAAAGAACTAAAGGTGCGTAAGGGTAATAGGTGCATAAAGAAGAGATGAATGTAAATGGTTGGTGTCAAGAAATCCTTAAAGAAACCACATACAAAAAAGGAAGAGTGCATGAACAACATGAGGTCGAACAAGTGCAAAAATAGGGAAAAGGAAAGAAGTACCTTTGGCGCTAGTAATGCACGTGTAAGAGACTTCTATCAGATAGATTGTTTACACACCAGAAGGTTGTAGGATTATCCGTGCAAGGTTCGGTGCGTGAGTGGGGGTGCTAGAGTCTGACTTAGTGGAAAAATATGTAATAAGTGTTGAAGTAAGGTGGTAGATGAAGTAGCATTTAATGCTAAAAATAAGGGAATACTATAAATAGGAGGTCGGGAACTTCATTTTTGACATTTTGAATACGAAAAAGAAAGCTCATGTAAACTAGGGTTTCTAGAATTGGTCTGTGTGAAGAAAAGTTTGAGGAATTAAGGCGTGAGTGACTAGATTTGATCTGAAAACTAGAAGGAAAGAAGTTCACGGGCATAGGAAATTTTTTGGAGAAGCACCATCTTGTGAAAGAGGTTATTCCAGTTAGGGTTTGACAACTAGGGCATGAGCTGAAAAGGGTTTCTTCACAAGTTTGAGGTCTGAGCTTGGAGAGGGTAGAAAAGAAGAGAAAGTAAGAGAAGTTGAAGTGCTAAGATAACCTAAACCATGACACCTAAGAAACCAACTATATCACCTAAGAAGCCAAAGGGCAAGGGAAAACAACTAGAAACCCCGTAAGCATGAATGAAGAATGGTATGTAGAGACACAAGACTAGATAGGGTTTTTCCGGGAAAATAATGGGAGTACCACTTAAGAAAAATGACGGTGAGTGATTACAACCATCACACAAACATGATAGAAAAGGAAATGGCACTAGAGTTAGTGCACTCGACAAACAAGAGGACACCAGAGGGTTTACCTATCTATAGCGACGAGGTAAAAGTAAAGTTGGAGAAGGCAGATTGTTGCAACTCTATGAGTTTCCTTATTTTGGAAAACCTGAGCGCCTCTATCAATGGTTAATGTCGTGCATACACGAGGATCACTTTTACTTTGTGGGGTGCAAGAAGCGCATAAATCCTTAGCTGATTTCAAAATTCACATGCCTTATCTATGAAGGAGAGAGTCTAGATGATCACCTGAGTGACAAGGAAGCCATCAAAGCAACCAACACCACATGATTATAAGAAAGGGTCACAAGACTTTGATATCATAGAAATATGAGACCCTATCATGAGAATGGCCACACGCCTAGTGACAAAGCTAAATGACTAAGAAAGGTGGACGTAGGTAAATAAGGCTTGGTTAAATGTGTGCAGAAAATATCAGAAGGCACCATCTACAACTTGTCTACCTTCATCGTAGATGAAATTATTAACAGCGCGTAGGAAGGAGACAAGCTACTTTTTAGCAATGTCCTCTTGACAATTGTGTTTTTAGAAATAAGAGTGCTAGATGTGGCAGATAATTTTGTTTAGGAATATCCAGAGGAAGACCCCTCACCGCGAAAATATTCGTAAAGTACACTTGTGACAACATGACGATGGCTACTCATAAGGCATGCCTAGAGAAATGGTATAAGCGCTTAAGGGATGTATTCAGGGTAGAGTGGAGGATCCCAAAGCAACTGCTAGTGCTTGTTTCTAGAGAAGATGAATTTGTAGTATACCAACATTTCTACATTGGCATATTCAAGCTGGTAGATGAAACTATGAGCCCCTGGTGCAAACTCCCCTTCTCTTTCACATCATTATATTTCTAAGCAGGAGTAAACCGGTTTACAAAGGCCAAAATACTAAGGTTCAACCTTAGTGAGGTGGATCAATACCATAGGGAGCTACGCAGACAACTCATTTACCCCAAGAAGTGCACATACGTGGAGAGGTATGTGTCATAAGAAGTTTAAATGAAAAAGCCTCTGACTTTGCCAATAGTAGGAAAAGCCGTGGCAAGGGTATATCTACGCATAAGACCAAATTCTGAGAAGGGAACATACCTAGAATGTGATGTCTCCATTCCTTAAGAACCCATGCAAAGAAGGAAACCCACACAAAGAAAGAAAGAAAAAGAAGAGGTGCAAGAGAAACATGCACCAAGTGTCCACAAGATACACCACAAGTGGGCACCCAGAGGACAAACACTAGAACTAGTACTTACACGTGCAAGAAGAGATTCTTAGTCGAGAGAGGAGGTGCGAACAAGAAAATCCTATCACAAAAGAGAAATCACCAGAGAAGGAAGAAGAAAGAGTAGAATCTCCTATATTGGAATCCCCAGTTAGGAAGAAACAGAAGGTGATAGAGGAGGTTGATTCAGAGGACATGAAGAGCTTAGAGGCCTACAAAGGTGAGAGGGATGATGATGAAGAAGATGAACCTAAAGGATCCCAAGAACCACTAGTGTTTGAGGTGCATGATTCAGAGGAAGAAGGTGAGGAAGAGAAAAATGACTATCTCTTTGTGTGGAGGAAGGGCAGGGGAAGGAGGAAGGTACCCAAGATAAGGGAGAAAGTGAAGAAGTGAGTATGAAAAATCTAGACTCCAAGCCTCACACAGGAGTAGATAAATGAGGTAGAAAAAAAAGAAGTGGTGAAAATCATTGAAGCCTTGGTAGTAAAAGAGTTGGAGCGCAATGTTGAATTAGTAATGAACGAAGATAAAGAAGAAAGTTTAGGAAAAGATCACAACAACAAAGGAGGAGGCCCTAGTTTGGCTGTATGTATTCCTAAGGGCACTCACATAGCAAGAAGGCACACAGAGATCCAGAGACCAAGAATGGACTATATTGATGATCCAAACAAGGTGTTACGTGTGTGTTTCCAAAGCACTGTTCCAACAGAAAAACTCTTGGCCATGACATCATTTGATGCGGAAGGTGCCTACCTACAAACAAGGAAGATGCTTTCATGGGCATTTGAGTCCCACCTCAACAAGCCCAAATTCAAAGTAAGCCAAGGGGAATTGATGGAAGTGCTAGAGTCTAAAGGAACCAACCCCTTGGTGAACACTCAACAACTATCTGATGAGCAAGTCTGCAATGCACTGAACAAAGTCTCGGTTGAAATTGAAGCCAGAATCTTTAGGAGGAACAATAGAGTGAAGGTTCTAGAGGTAGAGCTGGAGAAGAAGGATGAAGAGCTCCTGGAAAGAACTAAGGAGTTAAAACATGAAGAATTAGTTAGTGCTCAGCTAAGGTGGGAGTTAAAGGAAGAAAAGGCAAGGGTACGTGAAGTATCCAAGAAGGTGGAGATGATCACAAGCATTATTATCTTGAAGCATCCAGACTTGAATCCAACCGCATAGAAATATGAATCAAGCTTGTAGTTCCTAGAAGATCTAACTTGTGTCCTCACCATGGAGAGGTAACCTTTGGCACTGGAGTCTACAGAAGAGGCATTGGCACACCGAAAAAGGAGGATAGAATGAAGGTGGTGGAAATTATTTCTCAATACAACAAGATCCTTGCCAATGTAAAGGAAATCATGCTGGTAGAAGAAACTACCTATGACAACTGTGTAGATAGAGATAGAGTGGCAAGTATCCTGGTCGCCACTTATGAGGCAGAGCTCAAAGAATTTCAGGAAAATAACAAGGGGAATAGGGATGAGAGGGATAAAATTTTGGCTGAAGTAGAGAAGAAATAAGAGGCTATTGAGACCTTGCGAGGCTCAATTAAAAACCATCTTAAAGAATTATATCCACAGATCACCCATCAGATGGACGCACTTGAGGATATGGGAAAACAATTAGACGAGGTTGTCAAAACTATGAGTACCAAGGGAGAGGAGCTGGGTTTTGATGAAGTGAGTGCCTGGTTAGAAACCTTTGTCAACAAGCACAAAACGAAGTGGATACTTGGGATAAATTGGAAGTAGACTTAAGGAAGAACTTCCCTCTCCTCTCAGTAGTGGTAGCCAAAGTTTCCCCTATTCTTTCATTCTTCCCATATTCTTTAATTCCATCATTATTTTCACTCTTTCTTTATTCTTTGAGGACATGTTCCCAAATATGGGGAATGGGTGTAGTGTGGGGTGATGTTGGGACCCTAAAATATTGGATAAGTATAAGAAGGCACGTGGGCGTGTGAGGCCTAGTTAAGAAAGGCTGTGAAAGGAGAAAGCAGTAGATAGGGTTCTAGGAGGGTTTAATAGAACAAGTGGCGTGTGTGCAAGGCGAACAAAGGTTTCAAGACTTAGCCATATTTGACACATCAGGTAGAACACAAGAAAAGCATGACCGAATGCGCATGTGGAATGGATAAGGTGTCAACCTAGTGACAGTTGGCTTAAGAAGGAATATACCTTGTGATGGAAGTTTCCATAAGACCATCATTGCAAGGAGTGGAGAGCTCGGGCCTGAAGGAGCATGCCCCCATGGAGGACCACATTTGACACTTGGTGACAGATCTAAAGCCACAGAAAGGCAAGTTGTTGATTCAAGAGGCCTATATATACAAGCGCCCGCAGAGGAGAAGGTGTGTGGATAACTAGATATAGATTGGTAGAGAATGAAGCTCTACAGGTATACTACAAGGAACTCTGTAGGGTTGGGTAGAGATATATAGGAAAAGGATGTAATAAGGGGTTGGGATTATAAATTTTCTCTTGAGAACTGATGGGTATAAATCCAGCTATGATGTATGACTTGGTCTGCACAGTTGTGGTAGTTTGTAATGGATCCAATGAATATAATGAGGTTACCAAACTTGATGAATATGGTTATTAATGTTTATGGTCCATGTTTATAGCTTGCAATTTTGATTCATGAATGTTAATGGAATAAATATACATCTTTATGCATTTCCTTTCTGCTTTTGGTTCCCATCTATAATGCATTAAGGATCATTGATGCCAGGGACGAACGCATTTGTCTAGAAGTCGCATTCGAGTTCTATGATAAATGTATGTCTCGTTTCCACTCACTCGTTTAAAGTTCCTTTCATAGATGATGGTTCCCACTTAAATCACATAAAGAGAGACTCAACACCCGTGCGTGCCTCGGGTGAGCACCCAACACACAATTTGGGTGATAGGTCATCGCATTGGATTCCCTTGTCCTTTGGTGGGTGTAAAAACAACTACATGAAGTATTTTTAATTTTGGATTCAATAAAATTCTAATAGAAAAAGTCAATTTGTACAAAATTTTAGTTTTTAAAAATTAATAAAGTATTTTAAATTTGAATTTACAAACTTTTTAATTAAAAACATCAATTTGTAAAGTGTTTTAAATTTAAATTTAAAAAATTTTTTATTTTAAAAAGTCAATTTAGTAAAATGTTTTAAATTCAAATTTATTTTTTTTTGGAAAGTTTAAAATTTGAATTTACAAATTGTGGAAAGTTTCAAAATTTGAATTAAAAACATTTGCAAAGTTTAAAATTTTGAATTTAAAAAATTAGGAAAGTTTCGACTTCAAATTTTAAAAAATTAGAAAATTTTTGAATTCAAATTTACAAAATTAGGAAAGTTTTAAATTCAAATTTATTTTTTTTGGAAATCTTTGAATTTGATTTTTATTTTTGGAAATTTCTATTGTTTTGGGAAAGTTTTAAATTTGAATTTAATTTTTGCGAAGTTTTGAATTTGAAATTTAAAAACTAGAAAAATTTGAATTTGAATTTGAACAATTTGGAATGTTTTAAATTTGAAATTAAAAAATTGGATTTATTTTTGTTTCAAATTTGAATTCAAAAAAGTTGGATTTTATTTTGTATTATATTTTATTTTTTTATTAAAGTATTTTTTTTGTCGTGCAAATGTGCAACAGGGAAATTGACAATTTCCGAGCATGACAACTATACCTATGTGTCGAAATTTTCATGTCCTATCATTCCCAGGCACACCAAGTCCACCCAATCATTCTAGTGACCTTCTAATTGATGTTATATCATCCCCTAGGTGATTTAGGAAAGACCATTCATTCCCCCTAGGTGATTTTACGAGTTCATTAAAAGTTACAAGCTTCAGGTAGTTGTGGGAAGGGCTATCGTTGGCTTTCCTAGGAATGGAGCAATGCCATGGAGCGAAAAAAAAATCCAAACCAGACATGGAGGTGATTCAAAGGCCTAGGGACATCATGGAAGTGATTTAGGAATATTCTAGAAGGACTTGGAAAATTTGGGGTAGTTTCACCAAAATTAGGGTTCACAAGCCTAGGTAGTGCACAAGCCAAAACAACTGCTAAAATTCTGATGGTGATTCTGGGAGCTCTGGATGGAGTTAGGAACAAAAAAAAACATAGTCAGAAATGGAATTCTAAGCCCTACAAGATGGTGAAATTATTTTTTCACAACACTTTGGAGCATTAGGTATGAAAGCAATTTTCCTCATGCACATGTGGAGTATCAAATAAAAAATACACATTTTTAGGGATAGCATGGAGGAATAAAGACATAATACCCCACCATTGGATTCCAAAGGCCATGTCCAGTTAGGATCATATAAAATTTCATCAAAAAAGTCCATCGGGAGCTCAAGTTATCATCGTTTCAAGTTTATCTCTTGGAGCGAGTTCGAGAGTTAGTCAAATTTTGGGAGGACATGTGTCAGCTCTATGAGCCTAGCGTGATTTTGTGTCCCTCATGTACCTTAAGGTTAGGGAAATCACACATGGAAAAATGTGCTCAGCCCCAAGGAGACTTTGGTCACCCATATGACCAACTTCTAGCCCCTTAGTGCTTTAAAGCTCATTTTTTGCCTTCATTCCCTGCCGTTGGATCTCTGCCATGTGTCGTCACCTTGCTCGCCATGTAATTTGATGTCCTTCATGTCCCTTTGAGGTTAGGGATGTAATGGAAATGAAAATTCACCCAACTCAAAATATAAAAATTTGAAATTTTTTGAACTGTTTGTTGCTTTTTCTTTTTACGCTTGCTACTTCTCACCGCTTTAGAAGAAAAGTTACAGAGAACACCTTAGTCCACCATTGTTGCTCGAAACAGCTCCACAATAGAAATAAAACCTTCCACTCCATGAATATGTACATATTTTAAATAAAATATTGATCGAAATATCTATAGGAACGAAGAATGAAAGAGAAGAGCGAAGGAATTATTCAAAAACCTCCATTGCCATGAGACGAAGATTTGAACATATCTTGCAAGCCAGTGCACAAAACAAAGAACCCTATATTGCTGAGTTTTCTCTCTGAAGGAAATTAAAAAAATCATATTAAAACCTCCCATTCATAGAAATTAATGCTCACAAATAAATTCTACTTCCGGCTCCACATGAAGAACAAAGCTCAATTTCCCATCAAACCGATTAAACCAAATCGAAGAGAAATTTCACCATGAGAGAAGAAGCCAAAACCTATCACAATGGAATTGATTTATTGTGAATAAATAAAAAAACCAGACCTGAAAATTTCAGGCTCTATTAATGGCCGTCATGACACAGTAGTGGAAAAAATCAGCGAGTTACCTCTCCACTTCTCAGGGTTCTAGTGGGCGAAATCACACAAAAATTGGACGGAACGATCGTTGAAAAATATAGTTTAAAGTGGACTATTTTTTGTGCCATGAAGTCCCTTTTTTTATGGATACAAAAGACCGAGTTTTTATCAGAGTTTTTCCCTATCACATGAAGAAAATATATGAAAAAGGTAGCGACCTACCTCTTCACGTCTCAAGGTTCCAGTAGGTGAAATCATGTGAAAATTGGAGGGAAGGATCATTGACAAATATAGTTTCAAGTAAAATATTTTTAGTGATATAAGTACCTATTTTTAAGGATACGGAGGGTTGTGTTTTTGTCTAGTATTCTTCCCCGCCAATGAAAACATCATTTTCCCACTTGTTCATATGAAGGAATTACTCAAAATGAGAGTAATCCTGTAATAAGACCTAGATTTTCAAAACCTATTTTTCACAATTTGACATCCGTGGCACTTACTTAAAATAGCACACCTTCCTACATATGGGTTCATTATTTTGGGTCATCCACTATTTGAAGAAGCTACGAAGAAGGTAGTGAACACAAAGGAAATATCACATGAAAAGTCATCAAAAACCTCATCTCGTTCTGAAATTAACACTTAATAAAAATAGTAAGTGGTTCCAAAATCCCCTACTATAAATAGCCAGTTGGTCCAAAAAGTGAGAGGAACATAGTAAGAAGAAATAATTCAAGCTACATATCCATTTGAGGTTGGGAAAATCTATCTATGACACTTACTAAAAATAGTAAGTTGCCCCATCTGTACTTACTAAAAATAACAAGTCATTCTCAAAAGGAAAGTTTGACACAATGGGACATAAAGGGATGATCATTTAGATAAACACCATCATTCTAGATCATCCATGGGAATTTTGTATAGGGAATTTGAGACCCATATCAGGGAATTCAATAGTGTCTCTCAACACTCACTTTTCATGGCTTGAGTTGCAGGAGTATCTTGTGTAAGGTGGAAGTTACGGTCATCGGAAAAACCATTCAATAATGTTTTTAAAAACTCATTCCAAAGCATCTGTGATCCAATTATAAGGAGTTTCACACAAGTTTGAAGATTTAGAGTCTCATCATATTGAGCTTTCCATCAATGAGGATCAATGGAATTCATCGAGGGAAACATCTTCTCTTCTTCTTCTTCTCTCTCTCTCTCTCTCTCCTCTTCCCCCAATTTTCTCTCTCTTCTCAATGTTATAATTTTGTATTGGGGTTACAATTTTTCATATGTATTAATATTCCTAATGTAATAAGTCTCCTTTATGTTATAAAAATGGACTTAAAATATTCCTAGGAAGTTGAAATTTTTTAAATTGTGTGAGGACATATGAAAAGGCATTGGGGGTAGATGATGAGTCACCTCTCATTCTATAAATTGTAAATCCATTCCCATTTCAAAGGGTTGGAAATTGATCTTGTAAACTCAAGAGTGCATTGTAATTAGAGAAAGCAAAGGAGATAGCCATTTTCTTCTACTTTCCTCCACTCTCAAATTTCTTCCATTCCCACACTATGTATAACTTCTATTTAAGCATAAATATAAGAAGAAGGATTTCTATCCTTTTTGATGAGGAGATTTTAGAAACTTTGAGTTTGCAATCTTATCTCGTCTTGTTGCCATTTGTAGGGTTGTTTCTTCTCATAAATGCATGTGTTGAAGTTTCTAACTAGTGTGTGTAGGAATTTGATTTCCTACATTCAACATTAGTTCCCCTATCTCATTTCTCACTCCCCTTTCATGATTTACAGATAAAGTCCTCCCTAGTAAGAAATTACTAATTTTTCCGCAGGGTCAATGGAGTGCCCTGTTGGATCCCCAGTTGAAAGGCCACCACAAAAATCCACATTTTCTTATGCATGCATATACGGATGCTACACCGGTTAAGTAGAGGGACTTAGATTCCCAGAGCGTTGGTAAGAAATCCACAATTTTTCCTTGAAAATTTTTCTGGCCAACAGTTTTTGGCACCCACATGTGGGGCAGATTTGCAGTAGTTTTGCACCCAAAATATGACCGCAACGAAGATCAAAACAAAAAAATCAGATTTCAAAGGAAAATCATTTTTGAAGTAGACTCCATCATGGAACAAACCCCTATCACATTTTCCCACATCATGAAGAAATTTCTAGATTGGAGTGAAGTACCAATGAGTGATAGTGAAGAAGAAGAAGAAGATGTTTGTCCAAAAAAGAAGATCGTTGATTAACCATGGTTCTAGACTAGTGTTGACAAAGGAAAGAAGAAAGAACCTATCATCGATGAAGAGGAATGGATTCAAAAGAGACATAAGATAAGGTGTGAAGCTTGAGAATATGCCAAATTCTTACATGAGATGAACAAGCAACTTGAAGCAGCCCATAGTGAGGAAGAAGAAGAGGAGAGTTGTCCTATAGAGGAAGATCCTGAAGATCATTCGTACCATAGGGTTTTCATACCCAAAAGGTTATTGAATGCCTGAAGAAAATCCTATCCTTGAGCCTTCCGATGAAGATAAAATCAGCATTCAAGAAGATGACAAAAGATAGGATGGTGCAAGATCCACTAAAGAATATTTTTGCAACCTCACACATCTCACTACAAAATTGAGAACATTATCTTTCTTCCACCACTCAATAGATGACTTCCTCACATACGGTGATGAAGAAATGAACATGTTGAAAAGAGAATATGTGGAAAGACTTCAGAGCATAATAAAAGGAAATTTTGACCCGAAGTCTTTGATGAAATTTGGAGGTATGCTTTAGCTCTATAGATAAGATATGAACATCTTGAAGCACCACATCAAATGGAGGAAGAAGATGAGATGCACCCTATGGAGGAATACCCTGATGGCTGCCCATATTATGAGGTTTTCATTCCTGAAATATTCTTGGATGCTTCTAAAGAAGATCTTATCATGGAACCTTCAATGAAAGCCAAAACAACACCATGGAGGAAGAAGTAGAAGAGACAAAGATAGAATCACCATTCAAAATTCCATTTGGCTCAAGTCACAACCCATAGGGGAATAATATATTTAATAAAGGAAGATCCTTGCTGCATAATGGATGATCCAATGCTCTCCAAAGACTCCACCAATGATGAAGAAGACAACCAATTCAAAGTAAGCATGGATGATCTCTTTTCAAGTTTTGATCTTTCAATTAATGATGAAATGGAGAGATGTGAAGAAGTGCAAGAAAGTCACCCAACATCATGGTCGAAGATGATGAATTCAAGATGGTCATAGATAATCTTCCCTCCTATTTTGATTCTTCAAGTGATGTAGAAATGTCACATGAAGAAATGGAGGAAGTCAAAGAATCAAACTCTCTTCCCGATGTAATCATGAATGATCGAATGGAAGAATCCCACTCTCTTTTAAAATCCGAGGAGAATGAACAATTTAAACATAACCTCTACTCACCAGGGAGAAAAATCATCATCACGGTGAAAAAAAGCCTTTCATCTTTCACATGAGCAAGAAGATTCAATAATGGATGGTCAAGATGTAGCTGAAAATTCTTCTCATACTACTTCCCTAACATGGTTCTCTGCTTCTTACCAAGAAGAAGATGATATGGATTTTGAGCTTGAAGGAGTGCCCTTCCCATGAAGCTTGGACATCTTCTCCTTGTTAGTAGGTGTCATGAATCAAGTATGCCCGTGTTTGCAAGAAAGTGAATATTTGGCAACACAAAGCATGGAAGAGGTGAACAAGAATGTTTTAAATGAATCATGGGCCCATGTATGGATCATATTTTTAACCATCTCCTGGAGGCACAACAAGAAGATTCTTCCAATGAAGATAAAAATGAGCCTATGGAAATTTCAGAAGAACTATCTGTACAAGATATCTTGAAGGTTGTGGAAGAAACTAAAGATCCTCAACTCATCCTTGAAATCTTAACTGGGCTATGGAGATACAAGACATGTATGAATCAATTTGTGCTTCCTATTTTGGTGGACCAATTTTTGATGTTGAGATGGAGCAGTTGGATAATCTTGATGACTTCCCTAATACTTTGGTTGATGAGAATGGACATGAAAGCATGTCTTTTTCTTCCACATCGTGTGAAGAAGTTCATGAGTGAAAAAGAAGAAAAGTTTGTGAATATCCTTTGGACATCTCCAGTTTTGAAGACAACACCTCCACCATGGAAGAAGATAACATGGAAAACATTGAGCTGATTTGCATTAAAGAAAGTTGTTCAAAACATGGAAAAAATTTGTAGAGAAATGTTGGGAGTATATTCAAAACCAACTTGCTCCCACCATTTCAGAATGGTCCATCAATGCAAAATAAGAGTTCATATGGAAAAATCCAATGAAGGGTGAAGAATGCTTACATGGACAAACCAAAAGCTGCAATTTTGAAAATAATATCAAGATGGACTCGAATGAATGCATATTGGCGATATTTTCTCTAGACAAAAAAGAAAGAGTATGCATGATTAGTACCAAATGATCCAAAATCAAACCGCACTCACCTTCCTCCAAGCTCTGATTCATCTTGAACTTGTTCCCATGCTGCAAAAATATATTAAGGATGATGAATACCTTTGATTTAATGTCCATGACTGAAAACACTTGGTCAGAGAAACAAAGCGGGATGTTAAGGGAAGTTCTTGAATGGGAAGAAAACTATTTTTTCACTCATTACATGTGTTTTTGCTGATATAAGAGAAATTTGAAGTTCATTTCAAAGAATATGAATGTTTTCATGACAATTTAAATTTTCCCACTCTCAAAGACATGGAAGGATGGTGTCTTATGATTGCGGGACATCAAGAGGAATCTTCAAAATGCAAAAGTTTCAAGAGGTTAACCAAATTTTCAATGGATGAAGGAACATTCTTAATATAGTATGAGTACAAGGATGGAATCATGATCAATATTCTTCTTCTCAAGCCATGCAAGGCCATCACAAAAGCATGGTTTGATCAAATAACATTTTTTTGCTTCAAAGGTCAGGCTTCAATCCACTATCTCATGATGGCATGTACTTTTCTCAACCCATTTCTAGGTATGTGTATATTATTTCCATACCTTTGTAGTCCCCCTTTATATAATTTCTTTTACGTGGTTGTATTTACTTTTTTAGCGCGTTGTGTGTGTTTCCCTTTCTCCTTGTTTTGTGTGTGTTTCCTTCTTCTCTCTCTCTCTCTTGTAAGTTGTACATGACTCTGTAGGGCCCAATGGATAAGGCACTAGTATTTTTTTTGAAATTTTGAGATTATAGGATTCTCCATGTCATGTATTCTCTATGCTCAGTTCCATGTCATGTCCCCAAGCTAGATTCAATTTTTTTGTGTAAATGTGCAACAGGAAATTGACAATTTCTAAGCATGACAACTATACCCATGTGCCAAAATTTTCATGTCCTATCATTCCCATGCACACCCAAACCCACATAGTCAGCCTCATGACCTCCCAATTGATGTTATCTCATCCCCCTAGGTAATTTAGGAAAGTCCATTCATTCCCCTAGGTGATTTTAGGAGTTCATTAAAAGTTACAAGCTTCAGGCAGTTGTGGGAAGGGCTATCACTGGCCTTCCTAGGAATGAAGCAACCCCATGGAGTAGAACAGAAAATAAAAACTAGACATGGAGGTGATTCAAAGGCCTTGGGACATCATGGAAGTTATTCAAGAATATTTTATGGAAGGACTTGGAAAATTTGGGGTAGTTTCACCAAAATTAGGGTTCATAGGCCTAGTAAGTGCATAGGCCAAAACATGTGTTGAACTTCCAAAGGTGATTCTAGGAGATTTGGATGGAGTTAGGAGAAAAAAAAACATCTTCAAAAATTGAATTCAAATCCCTATAAGATGGTGAAATTTTTTTTTCACAACACTTTGGCGCATTTAGGTCTAAAGCATTTTTCTCATGCACACGAGGAGTACTAATTAAAAATACAATTTTCAGGATTCAAATGTAGTAAAAATACCTAATAACCCCACCATTGGATTCAAACTTCCATTTCTAGTTATGATCATATAAAATTTCATAAAAATGTCCATCGGGAGCTCAAGTTATTGCCGTTTCAAGTTTCCTTCTTGGAGCGAGTTCGAGAGTTAGTCAAATTTTGGGAGGACACATGTCGGCTCCAAGAGCCTGGTGGGATTTTGTGTCCCTCACATCCCTCAAGGTTAGGGACATCACATATGGAAAAATGTGTCCATCCCCTAAGGATAATTCTTGTCACCCATATGACCTAACTTAAGTTCAGACCCCTCAAGTGCTTTAAAGCTCATTTTTCCCCTTCATTCCCATCGTCGATCTCGCCACGTGTTTTCACCTTGCTCGCCATGGAATTTTATGTCCCTCACGTCCCTTTGAGGTGAGGTATGTCATGGAAATGAAAATTCACCCAACTTAAACTCAAAAAATTAAATTTTTTTTCTAACTGTTTGCCACTTCTTGTTGTTTCTCACTGCCAGAAGAAAAGTTATAGAGAACACCTCAGTCCACCATTGTTGCTCCAAACCAGCTCCACCATAGCAACCAAACCTTCCAATCCATGAATATTCATAGGTTTCAAATAAAATATTGATCAAAAGAGCCAGAGGAATGAAGAATGAAAGAGAAGAGTGAAGGAATTCTTCAGAAACCTTTTCACAATGTGAGACGAAGATTCGAACATATCTTGCAAGCCAGTGCACGAAACAAAGAACTATATGTTTCTGAGTTCTTATCTCTTGAAGGAAACCAAAAATAATATTTAAACCTCTTTTTTACAGAAAGGAATGCTCATATAAAATATATTCCATGGCTCCATGAAGAACAAAGCTCAATTTCCGTCAAACCGACAACCGGATTGAAGAGAAATTTCACCAGTGAGACAAGAAGCAAAAACCTATCGCAATGGAATTGATTTCATCGTGAATGGAGATAAAAACAAGACCTGAAAATTTAAAGCTCTATTAATGGCCTCCATGACATAATAGCATAGAAAATCAGTGAGCTACCTCTCCACTTCTCGGGGTTCTTACAACAAATAAATCGCGAAAATTGGAGGGAATGATCATTGAAAAATCTAGTTTCATTTGGACTAGTTTTTCACCATGAGTCCATATATTTTAGGGATATGTAGGAATAATTTTTTATAATATTTATGCCCTATCACATGAATAAAATCTATGGAAAAGGTAGCAATCTCCATCTCTTTACGTCTCGGGGTTTTAGTGGGTGAAATTGGGTGAAATTGGAGGGAAGGATCGTTGAAAAATCTAGTTTCACGTAAACTAGTTTTCATGCCATGAAGTACCTATTTTTTAGGGATATGGAGGGCTGTGTTTTTTGATCATTATTTGAGGTTCACTGATGAAAATATCATTTTCCCACTTGTTCAGATGAAGGAATTACTCAAAATGTGGAGCGTGGAATCCCATAATAAGACCTAGATTTTCAAAACTTGTTTTATCACAATTTGACATCCATGGTGAACTTACTAAAAATAACATGCCTTCCTACATAAGGGTTTATTAATTTGGCTAAGCCACCATTTGAAGAGGCTATGAAGAAGGTAGTGAACACAAGAGAGGATTATCATAGGAAAAGGAAAAAGGTCATCTCGGCTTGCAGAATCGACACTTACTAAAAATAGTAAGTGGTTTCAAGCCCTCGCTAAAAAAAATTTGATTGGTCAAAAAGTGAGAGGAAGACAATAAGAAGAAATAATTCAAGCTACCATATCCAGTTGAGGTTGGGAAAAACTAACTATGACACTTACTAAAAATAGTCAACAGGTCATTCTCAAAGGGAAAGTTTGGCACAATGGGACATAAATGGATGATCATTCACTTAAACACCATCATTCTAGATAATCCTTGGGAATTTCTCATAGGGAATTCAAGACTCATCTCAAGGAATTCAGAAGTGTCTCCCAACACTCACTTTATGGCTTAAATTGTAGGAGTATCTTGTGTAGGGTGGAAGTTACGGTCATTGATAGAACCATTCGACAATGTTGTTAAACACTCATTCCAAAGAATTTGTGAGCCAATTGGAAGGATTTTCATACAAGGTTGAATATTTAGAGTTTCATCGTATTGATATTTCCATCAATGAGGATCAATGGAATTCATCGGGGGCAACATCTTCTCTTCTTCTTTTCTCTCTCTTTCTCTCTCCTCTTCCCCTAACTTTATCTCTCTTCTCAATGTTTTAATTTTGCATTGGGGTTGCACTTTTCATATGTCTTAATGTTCCCAACGTAATAACTCACCTTTATGTTATAAAAAGAGAATTAAAATCTTCCTAGGAAGTAGAAAAGTTTTAAATTGTGTGAGGACATATGAAAAGGCATTGGGGGTAGATGAGAGTCACCTCTCATTCTATAAATTATAAATCCATTCCCATTTCAAAGGGTTGGTAATTGATCTTGTAAACTCAATAGTGCATTATACTTAAAGATAGCAAAGGAGAGAGAGCCATTTTCTTCTACTTTCCTCCACTCTTGAATTTCTTACATTCCTACATTATGTATAACTTTTGTTTAAGCATAAATACAAGAAGGAGTTTTTATCCTTTTTGATGAGGATATTTTAGAAACTTTGAGTTCGTAATCTTATCTTGTCTTGTTGCCATTTACGGGGTTGTTTCTTGTCATAAATGCATGTGTTGAAAGTTTTTAACTAGCATGTGTAGGAATCTAATTTTCTACATGTAACATCAGTTCCCCTATCTCATTTTTCACCCCCTTTCCCGCTTTACTGACAACATCCTCCCTAGTAAGAAATTACTAGTTTTACCGTAGGTTCAGTGGGTGCCCCTATTGGATCCTCGGTCAAAAGGCCACCACACAAATCCACATTTTCGTGCATGCATATACGATAGTTGTATTGGTTAAATAGAGGGACTTCGATTCCCGAGAGCATTGGTAAGAAATCCACCAATTTGTTCTCGAAATTTTTCTCTCCAACAAGTATTAATTTGTATAATAATAGTAATATATATATATATATATATATATATATATTATTGAACATTATTATATTGTTATTACATATGACTACTAAGACAAGAGGCAAAGTGGATTTGCTAAAATAATATAAAGATGCAATAACTAAATTAGATTAGTCTTTGAAAAATCCTTCACTTATTCATCATAAAAATTTGTTGGTTATAAAAAATGAGTTATAACACATAATTCAACATGCTGAAGCATATAATCCATATGATAAGGTGAATTGAACATGTTGTACTCTTTCTTAGCCCATGGTGACACAGGGACACTCTCTTGGAAATAAATTAATAAACTTGTACAAACAATTTTTTAAATCCTTTATTCCCAAAACACAATACATGAGAGGGCATTAAACCATATTATGAGGATGCGAGATGAGATTAAGGATGGATCGGTATTACATAGTGTTTCTCATAAGCTACGTTTTTATTATATGAGAGTGAAATATTTAATTACTATTGAATATACCATCCCCATTTCTAAGGTGCCACGTTTTATTGATCATAGGCTTGGAGCGATCCAAGGGCATTGTTGTCACGTGGATCACACACTCATTAAATATCTGAGTGATCCCATGAAACGTTGGATAATCCCCAAGGTGTGGGACATTTTTTCCTTGGGATGATTATTCGGAGAAGGACGAATTCCTTTGGAATATGGAGCACTTGATTTAAGATCAATATGCAAGGCTAAAGAACTTGAAAATAACTCTAATCTAATCAATTCATGGGATTTAAGGTTAGAAATAAAGAAAAGAAAAATAAGGTGATGCACCAAAAACAAGTATTACTAGACAATTTTCCAATCTTCAAACTAAGAAGGGTTGATTTGGAAAGGGTAAAATAAGAATCACAATCCAACTTCACCTCATGCTACTTAGAAAGGGTAGACAAGATACCAAAGACCACAAAACATGTGTTCCCTTGTTAAACACCAAGTATATATTTTTATAATTAGGGTAAAAGGAGGGTTTTAGAAGGTCCCACAACCTTTACAAAATTCCCATATGGTGAAAAAAAAACTGAAAATTATATTGGAGTTACCCTTAGAGATTACAAAAAAAAACCGAGAGAGTGAACAAAACAAAGCATAATAAAAAACTTAGAAAATATATCATAAGAGATTTTTCAGCTCATTCACATGATATTCTTAGCTTTGACTAAGCCAATTTTTCTAGCCAATTTCTCAGAAAGGTGAGAAATTCGATATTATACTTGTTGATGGAAGCCCCTGGTATTGTCAGTATAAATTTCCTAATCCTTTAAGATAGTGAAGGCCCTCTGGAGCTTAACAAGGATGGAGGTGACCAGGTCAATTTGACTATCCTCAGCCAGTGGGTTTTCTTTAGCAAAAATTTATTCATTAGCACCATCATTTCCCCAACCTCTCTATCATTTCCTTTTTGTTTATTAGTATCCACCTTATCATACTTAATAGTGTCTATTTCTAGCGTGCCAGACATTCACATTATCCAATTGTACATCCCTATCCTCATCCAACTTATCAACATCCATATCTACGGGAACATTGTCGGGAGAGTCAAGATACAACTTGGCTAACCCAAGTAAAGCTTCAAAGAGGATTTGATTTGATCTCGTGTCTAGGGAATCATCAATAGCAAGAGCCAAGGGGGTATCACCAGTAGGGGATTTAAGATAGGGTTAACCAGAGGAGTGGGGAGGAGAGATGGTACCTATAAGGGAGCCAACTTCTTCAAAAGAGGAACCAACAATGATGACATCCGAATCAAAATTAGAGATGACTTGTAGATGGCGTTTGTTGCTAGAAGAGGGGTGGGAAGTGGGGGAAGGAAGTAGGGAGGTGGTGGGAGTGCGATGATTTTTTCCTTTTTGGGAGGAAAGTGATTGAGCTCAGCAGGGGAAGCAACATACTGAAAAAGGAGATACATAAGACATTGATGCAGAATAGGGCCATCACCTTCCCTAGCTAAATTTATGGAATGTTCTAAGGATTGAAACAAGAAGGAAAACAAGTTGATTTTCTTACCCCTTCAGAGATGAGAGATGATGAAGAAATGAGGACTATAGACTAATATGTAGTGGTTGTCTATAGTAAAATATCACATTATAACCTCAACCACTCCGTTTCAGGGAGGCCGAAGAGAATCTCTCACATAGTCGAACATGTAATTTTTTGGATGTTCTCTCAGATGAATGAAATCCTGTAGCTCCGCATTCAACGAGTGTTTGAAGTAGACAACCCCTAATGCCGACAAACTACTAACTGAGGCAATGACGTTGGTCAATATTATGAAGTGTTGCCAATCTGGACTTTGTCTCTCAACCAAGCTTAAGACCCCATATGACACAGTGGCAGAGTAGCTTGAAATGCTCTCCAGGAAAGTGGTTATACCATTTTCCTTTAGAACATTCCAAACTTCTTCAACATCTTTATACTCGGTGCAAGAAACTAGTTTGATACATTTGAGTTGCCCACCCATGATGCTCAACCAGTTCATACATGCAGAAAAATTATGGGGAGCACTAAATTTAAATACCACCTTTGCTTTTTTGAGGTTATAGATTCATGAGTACACCTATACTCAAAATGATGATGATTAGAAAAGGCACATCTTAAAACAAGATCTACCCAAGTGGTATTACATTTTCCACATGTGCCAATGCTTTTTAAATGCCGCGTCATCATAATGGGGAAATTATGATGACCACCCTCGATATTAAATGCTATCTCACTACTGAAATTGTTGACACTAGAACTAATAACCATAAAACAAAACAAGTTAATTGATAGAAAAGCAATCATTATGGAGAATCAATAAGAGATCATTTGGGAAATTCCCAATCCAATTTTGTTGATTTTATATAAGGACTCCCTTATTTGTGAGGTGATCGACCAATTTTTTTCCCTTCTTTGTAAACATACATCGATACCTAAATTCCTGAAAGTGGTTATGAAGAATACGGATGTCAGCTATTATAATCTTGATCATCCATTTCCCGATCTTCCAAGTTAAGGATCTTAATTATGTTGAGCAAATCACTCTCCACAATTAGGTGTCTACTCCCTACTTGAAGAGTTATTTCAAGGCCTTTAAGAATATCCATTGCCTCCGCCCTATGATTAGTACCCTCATTGAAATTAGCTAGTTGCAGCAAGATGGGCACCCATGTTATTACGAAGAATAACACCCCCACCAGATTTACCAGGATTTCCCTTAGAGGCACCATCAGTGTTTAGCTTGATCTAACTAGGAGGGGGAGGAGACCATAAGATGCCAACATGGAATACAACTGATGGTTTTCTCTAAGTTGAATAACAAGTTGATGACACCAATTTTTTTGCCACAAAATTGAATTTTTTTGATATTTCTTCTAGAGGAAGTTGTTGATATTGTCTTGGAAGAGAAGAGCTATGCTCTTGGCTAATTGTGTGGGCTCCATGTTGTTTTCTTTGAATATATTCCTATTTATTTCCTTCCAGATACCCAGAGGCCATGGGGGAGCATAAGCTTCTAAAAAAGTGAGAGGACCAAGTGTGAGAAAGGAGAAAACCATAGTTGGAAAGTAGTTTGAAGAGATTATGGAAAGATCTAGACTACATCAAAGTATTTTAGAAGACATATCCATATAGAATGAGAAAAAGAACAATGTAGCAGCAGGTGAGAGGAGGACTCCAGAGCCTTGCAACATAGAACACATTGAGAAGGTAGTGAGAATTCCCTTCTTTTAATATTTTCACCAGATAAGAATGCATCTCTAAAAGAGAGCCAGGGGAAAAAACCTATTTTAGGGATAAAATCCTTGGGCCAGATGTTGCTGAGAGGAGGACTAGAGATAACACATGATTGAGAATCATAAGATGCTTTAACTGTGAAGGCTACAAAAGGTGAGAGAGGCCAGATACGATCACTGAAGGTAAGGAGAAAGGAATGTATTGAGAAGAGAGAAATTCTTTCAAACATTTCAAGTGTTGACTCTACATTTCACTAATACCCTTCCAGTCAGGAATATGCTAGGAAGGGATAGAGTTGGAGCTAAGCGAATAACCATAAACTTTATTTCCATGGCGAATGATGATGGGTCTTTTGATTATATCCTAGGAAGGGTCCTGACATTGAGGTTTATCTCTAATCCACCAATTAGACCAGAATTCAATATGGCTACCATTGCCTAGTTGCACAATTGGTGCCACCATGTAGGAGAGAGGAGAGAACTAACCACCGAGTTCTAGATGGCTGAACCACAAGGATGGGAGGAGTGAAGGAAACTAGAAGAATATGAAAAATATTTGGATCTCAAGATTTGAACCCAATTTGCGGAACTACGAAGCCACTTCCTCGCCAATCTTAGCAAGTAGCACTTCATTTATGTCGAGTAATACATCAAATTCCTAAACATCCCAATTTGGTCATTTTACAAACATCATTCCAAGAGACTAAGTGAATCCTCTTCTTGTCCTCAGAACCTGACCATAGGAATATTTTTTGTATTTTCTTGATAGTATTAACAATAGAAGAGGGCATTTTGAGCAGTGACATGAAATATATAGGTAGGATTTGAAGCGTAGCTTTCACCAATTGGAGTTTTCCAGCTTGAATGAGAAGAGCTCCTTTCCATGCTGCAAGATTCTTCTGGTATCTTTCTATGATAGGGTTCCATAGAATTTTTATTTGTTTTCCCTTGAAAAGAGGAATGCCAAGATAGGAGGAAGGAAAATCCACAATGCTACAACCAAAGATATCCACTATTCTTCTTTGAGTTTGTGGTGGAGTATTTATGAAAGCTATGCTACTTTTGGTAAATTTGATCAATTGAGAGGCTACTTGATAGCATTCTAGAATTTCTTGTAGAGTTATTGCTTCAACTATAGATGCAACATTTAATAGAAGAGTATCATAAACAAATTGACTGTGTAGGAGTATGGTAGTGTGAAGTTATTTTGATACCTGAAATAGTAGCTGCTTGTTTGGCCACCTCTAAAGCTCTACCGAGGGAGTCATCCATTAGTAGGAGGAGGAAGGGAGACATGAGATCCCTTTTGTCTTATTCCTCTACTGTTCTTAAAGAAACTAGTTGGATTCTTGTTTATTAGGATAGAGAAACAAGGAGTAGAAATACATGAGAAGATCCAACTGCACCATTTGTTATCAAACCCATAATATTGAAGCACCCATGAGAGAAAAGTCCAGATGAATTTGTCTAAGGATTTTTGTGTGTCTAATTTAAGGATCATACCAGGAGACTTTGCATGTTGAGCAGAATGAATAGCTTCATGAACAGTAATAATACCTCCTTGAATAAGCTGACCACTGATGAAACCATTATGTTGCTCAGAGATGAGACCACTCATTAATGGTTTTAATCTAGTAGCCAACAATTTTGTGATAATTTTTTAGGAGGTATTGCATAAAATTATGGGCCTAAAGTTAGCAACCGATTTGGAGCGAGAGATTTAGGTGCTAGAGCAATGAAAGTAGTGTTCCATTATTTCAGAAGAGAGTTACTTTTCTGGAATTCATTCATTACTTTGTAAAGGTCTTACTTGATGATTTCCCAAAAAGTTTAGAAGAAGGCAACATGGAATCCATCAAGTCTAGGATCTTTATCTCCTTTCATTGTGAACACCACCTTATGGATTTCCTCCATAGAGAAGGGTTTCATTAGATTCTCATTCATTTCATCAGTGACCATTTTTGGTATGTGTTGCAACATCTTGTTCATGGCATTATCATTTGATGGAGCCTCTTCCTATAGGAGGTTAGAGTAAAAGGAAACAATCTCATTAGAAATATCTAAATCAGTAGATAAGAGATTACCTTCAGATGACAACAGTTCTTTGATTTTATCTTGACTCTTATGCTTGGAAGTTGTGATATGGAAGAATTTGGTGTTTCTATCTCCCTACTCGAGCCACAATGCTCTTGATATTTGTCTCTAATAGGATTCTTCTTCTTTCAATGTATTTTGGTAGTCACTTAGAAGATAAATTTCCTACTTATGAAGCTTGGTCCATTTTTCCTTCTTTCTCAATTTCTTCAGATATGCTCACAATTTTCTGAGTTAGCTTCTATTTGTGGAGCTTGATGTTACCAAAAACCTTAACTTTCCAGAGTTTGAGTTGTTTTTTTATTTCCTTAAGTTTTTGGAGAACTTGAACATATCGGTGCCCTGAATATTAATATCCCACCAGCTCTTAATTAGAGGATCTAACTGATTATTTTCTAGCCAAGCCATCTCAAATCTAAAAGATGGGTTTTGGATTTGAGTTTAGTGTTAGCACAAAGAAGCAGAGGGTTGTGATCAAAAGCCGCTTTAGCTAAAGCACTAAGATAGAAGTCAGGGTAGAGTAAGATCCAATCCATAGATCCCATCGCCCTGTCAAACCTACTTTGAATATGATTCCTACCAATTTTGTGGTTGGACCAAGTGTAGGAAGCCCCATGCAAGTCTATATCAAAGAGCTCTTCACACCATATGAATTCAATAAGAGCTTCCATGCTTGAATGGGCACGTAGGGGAACCAACCTATTTTTCAAAGGGGAAGAGAGTACTGTTGAGATATTCCATGATTATAAATGGAATATTGCCACAATTTCTTTTGAAATTTGAGATTTATTACCAAAGTTGTTCCTGTTGTGACTCTAGATTTTGAGCATAAATGTTAATGGAAATCTATTAAGCATCAGAGTCAACTTCTTGGAAGAGAATTGCTAAGAAATTTGTATGATTCATAAGGTAATAATCTTTTAATATTTTAGGATTCTAGTGAGTTCATAACCCCCCTAAGTTACTAGATGAATTTTGAGCCACCGAGAGAGGCGTTTGGCCAGATCTTGGACAAGATGTCTCATTTTTTAGTTTAGTTTCCTAAAGCATTATTATATTAGGAGAATGATTAAATATAATATTCTTGAGGACTCTCTTCTTTGTAAAGAGTTGAGACATCTTATATTCCAGGTGATTATTTTAAATTTTTGGATTTGGGCTTGCTCCCCACCACCACTGGGGATGATACTTTGAGTTCCCTTTGCCACATTTAGAGTTGATTCTTGTTGTATCTTAACATTCCTAGGGGTTCTCCTCAAGGTTTTTAGTGCCGACATCGGGATTCTTATTACTAATTTTGGTAGTCTTGGGTTTGTTTCTATCATCAAAGGTAGGGGGAGAGGGAGAAATATGAGAATCATTTGGGAAAAGAGGAGGAGGGAAAGGGGTGGGGGAAATTGAAAGGGATAAAGGATAGGGGTGGCGAGGGAGGAAGAGGATAGGAGACCCACATTAGAGGGGAAGGATGAGACAAAAAGGGAAGAAAGTGAAGGGAGATAACACAGGAGAGACACCGAAGGGGGAAGCTGGGAAGCAAGGGAGATGATAGTGGGGATAGTACCGGAAGACGAAGGAAGAGGGGAGTCCTTGGAGCATCCAAGGAGAAACAACAAGTGAAGAAAGGATCTGCGGGGCAAGAGAATATTCCATAGGTTCCTCGAGGTTAATTTCACCCTCTTCAAGAAGAGAAAAGGGGTTAGATGTAGCTACCATGGGGGAAGCTTTAGTAGCCCCTTTAGGAACATATTTCCCTTTATTTTTAGGGGTGACATCAGAGTTTTTTGATTTGGATTGTGGCTTAGAGGGACAAGTAGGAGCCCTATGTCCAATGCTCTTGCATATGGAGCATGCTTGTGGAATATATTCAAATTCAATGGGTTGGGTCCAAACACCAAAGTCAGAGAGAAGATCAATTGATTTTGGGAGTGGACTACTAACATCAACATTGAAACAGAAATGAGCATGAATAAATCTTGTTTTGGATTTAGTAGCTTGATCTATGGCTATGAGAGAGCCCATGGAAAGAGCAATACCTTTAATAATTGTAGAATCACAGAACTCGGGGTAAGGCCGGAAGACACACCAAATTGGCACATGCATCATGGTTTCTATTAACAAATTAAAACCAAGAGTCCATTTTTGTATATAGAAGCTCCTTTTGCCAAAGAACCACAGACCACCAAATAGAGCCCACATGAAGTCTTCTTTAAAGTGAAGGAAAAGAGTATGAATCCATTTGGCATGGCTACAACCTCTATAGCACCACAAGAGGTCCATTTCATGCGTGCCTATTTTTATATGTCTTCTAGTAGGGTTTGGGCCCCATTATTTTTCCCACCGAGAGAAAAATATCTTGAAGAAGAAGCCGTAGTGGTGATGTGTGAGGGGATTTGAAGAGAAATATTCCCTTCCAAAAGGATAGGTGACAATTTTTCTAAATGTGGGGCAGAGGTGGACCCTGTCACCACTTTTTTCCATGCCTTAGTAGGAGGTCAAGTGTGACAATCCCTAGTGTCGTGAGAGGGGGATACTAGATCCAGATTAGAGGGATCCAACATTTAAATAGACACCGAGGTCACAAAAAGTTCAAAATCGGTGGGTGGGAAACCAAATTTAAACACCAAGTATATTTAACAGGTAGATCAAGCCTACTCAAATACATAATCAATACCTCATAATAATTTATGATTTGCACATGTCTTACAACTTTACTCCATCTATGATTTTGAATAATAATGCGACTTGATAACGGGAAAGGATATGAATTTTCCACAACTAATATTCAAAGTAACCACATAATTATTTACATAGATTGAAATAAGATAAGCGAGATGAAGGTAGACTAACCAATCACATTAAGGAATTAAAGATTAGAAACTATGAATTGATCAACAATTAACATAATAAATCGAGATAATTCATGACAAAATATTGTTACGAATATAAGCGTAAGGATTCAAGTATTTAAAGCACTCTTACAAGATTGAAGAGTAACTTCTCCAATGATCTAAAAGTCTCATTTAAACTTAATGTATTTAAATATTTATAAGTTCCAGAGGTAGAGCCATTACAATTGAACCTTGATTCACAAGTTACTAAAAATAGAGTATACTTAAGTTCAGAGGAACAGGCTCCCATAAAAATAGTAAATTTTTGCAAAGGTTTGACTAAGTCAACCTTGAAACTTTGGCCAATTCAGAGATTTGGAGCCATCCCAATCATGGCCACCCAACTTAGATTGGACATGCAACATCCGTCTCTTGTTTGGGTTTCTCTTGATCTTTTCCCCACATGGAAATATGGTGTTTGTAATAAATGAAACGTTTGATTATTCCTTGTACCTCTTCCTCCTCGGTCCACATGCATAATGATTTAACACATCTGCTATATCAATTTATCTCACGACTTTGGTAGGAAACCTTTTCAACTTGTTCACCACTTTCTTCAACTGGCTTATGAAATTTTGGCATGAGACTAATATGTAAATTGAATTGATATTGAAAGTATTAGTCACTTCATCATACTTTTTAATTAAACCTTTTAAATTTGATTTAATCGAACAACTAGAAGAGAATCAATATTCTCATTGGAAATTGCGATCGATAATATCAAATTCTTCTTAAATATCATTTAGGCCATCCATTATTTCAACATGTTTATCATCCAATTTATTGATCAAATCCTAAAATACTTGAGATCTAAATTCCATAGCTTTTTGAAATTCAAATAATTTAGAGGCATCATCAATTTCTCCTTCCTAGAGAAGTAGATATAGGTCCATATATCTAATCTCCTCCCATGTAGTAAAATTAAGATTCAAAATTATTATTGTCTTGAGAAAGGACTTAATTTATCCTACGAATGGAATTTATTTCAGTTTGTAAATCATTATACAATTCAACAACTGTTTTGATCAAGGTATTAACCTCCTAAATAAGTCACTCTATCCATCTGTCTCATCGATATTCCCTTCTCGACCTATCTTCTCAATTTATTGATATGAAATATCATCCAAAATAGAAGAAACCGCGTAGAGTAGTTGTAAATAAAGGATCAATAGTTGGAGTGGGTAGTGTTACTTTCCTTAAAAGAGTAGTGCGATGTTCAACCTTTGATTTCAATTCATCTTTAGAGGATTTATCTTTGTCATACTTTTCTAACAATTTTCCAAGGGCCACTTGAACATCTTGTTTTGCACCCTCATAGGTTGCTTTTCCCAGTGAAAACCTAGAAATCTAATAATCTTCTATTGTAATGGTTTCTTTAGTTTTCCCTTTAGCGGGATGGATACCTCCATGAACCTTTATCCCGATTGTCTTATTGATAAATTAGAGATGATTCTTGGCTATTTGGCTTGTCTCTTGAGTATGTTCTAAAAGTACGCTCGATCAATCATATCTACTGAGGGCACCTTCTTCTTTTGCTTCGAGGTTTGGCGATATAGCCATTTAGGTATAAAAATGTAGATGAAAGCGGCATGGTTGGTTGGGTACCGAAGCACTAGATAAAACAATAGCACTAGTGATAGTAGTTGAAAATGAAATGGAGGTGGTAATGATAGATGGGGTGGAAGTGAGAATAACTTTGGGCACAAATGAAACAGTAAGTGGAAATAGAAATGGAAGTTGCGAAGAAGGTGGAATGGAAACTAGATACCCAATCATTTATCCTACTAAGAGAACAGGAAGGGATGAAAAAACTTGGGCCATGAATGGAGATGGAAAATTAGAGACAAGCGGAGGGGTAGTAGATAATGATGGGGAAGTAGATATAAAGATGGTGACATGATGGTAGTGAAGGAGGGGGTGGTAAATCTTGTGATACGACCAACGAATCACTAACTTCAACAAATTTTTATACTTTTGTCATAGAGGACACAACCTTGGCAGTAGGAAATTTTGAAAGAGAGGAAATTCCAACAACAAATGAGATCTTCCTTGGAGTTATATTGGCCTTCTGGGTAGACCTATTTTATTTTGTGGGTGTAGGGAGACTCAGTGTTGGTTGGGATTCTATTCTTATAGACTGATCTAATCCTTTGGGTGAAATTCCCAAGGTAGAAAACCAATCATATGTCCTTTGTAAAATGGGCCCTGCCCTTTCCTTAGTATTACAACGTTCTTATTGGTAGTAATCAATCCATGGAAAAGGTTGATTAACAACATTATTGTTCCTGTAAATTGGATCCAATACTTCATCATCATCCTCCATTCCTTCTAGAATATTTGCAATACCAATTTTTTAACTTCATCTAAGGTCAAAATTTCATATTCTTGTTGTCTAATAATAATCTCATCCCAACAGTGAATCCAAATATCCTTGAACTGAGGAACGTGAGAAATGGCAAATCTTGTTTCACTGAACTTACCCTAGTAATAAAAGTTAGTTCTGGGATGGAAAGTTTGCAAGGTAATTTCAGACATTTCTCCATCCACCTTTTTTTCCTTGTAAATACTAGCAATGTATACCTTTAAATTGAAATAGAAAATTGGACTCTGCCTTATGTCGTTTATTTTGAATTTTATGATAATCGAATAATTTTGAACTAATTCTAACAAGACTAATTTATCGGTAGGACGTCTCGGTAATTTACTAGGGGAACATAGGAAACCTAGAATCCTGATGTATGTGAATGTTGGGAATTGAAGATAGATGGTTCCCAATTCCCTTAACTCTTTGAAAGCTTCATAAAAATTCTTCAATTATACAAATTCTTATCAAAATGATAAAGGAGGAAAAAAAAAGCATCATTGACCCTACAAAAATGTTTATTTCCTTCTTCCATTGTAATTTGAGGATAAAAATAATAAAATTGTGACAGAATTCTAACACCTTTTGTATTCAAACCATTGAATTATCCCATGGAAGCTACCGCATGAGCGAGGAAGGAAGTCATGAAGAATTTTTTTGAAGTCAAGACATTCTGAACCGAAAAAAATTGAGTTTCGACATGTTCCCCCATCGCATGAACTCATTATTCTTTTTGATAGTAGCAATGCAAAGGAACATCCATTCTTGAAATTCTTTCCAAGCGAGACCCAAAATTTACTCAATAGAACAATAAGATCATTTACTTCCTAGATGAAGTCTAAGTGGAAAAATGTTTTATGAAGCTTAGTAACATTCTTGGCCAAATTACTCTTCACCATGACCTTTATATATAGTTTAGTTTCTATATCCCAATGTTTAATTGCGGATTTTGATGAAATTGTTGCATATTTCTCAACATCTAAAAGTTTGAATAAATATTCTAAGAAATTAGTGTCTAGCCTAACCATGAACTTGCCATCGTCATCTTTTCGACTTAGAAGTCTTATCGAAGTGAGTCTTTGTGGCCAAGACAAACTTAGGGAAATGTATGGATGAAGGAAAAACAACAGCAAGAGAAAGCCCACTATTGAATATGGTCTGCATCTAAGGTTTCTTATTAGGGGCCTTTAATATTTCCTAGAATTCTATCATATCCACCTATCCAAGATTAGTATCTCCAATGTTTCCCAAATCCGAAGACAAGTATGAGTGAGGAGTAAATCCTAAGAATATATACTTCATTTTCCCCTTCCCTATTGATGAGGAAGTTGACATGAATTCAGACTTTGGAATCTAATTGATATTTGAAAATTTTGTAGGAAACCTTAAAGATTCTAAAATACCAAAGTCGAAGGTCTGAAAACAACTTTGAAAATGATTCAACTCGAAATACAAACCTCCAAAATTTGAACTCCTCACGGCCCAAAATCCTGAAAAGAAAACCTCCAAAAAACAAACCTCTAAAAACCCAAAAGGCCAACCTTCGAACCTTCAAAATTGAACCTTTGAAAACCCAAAAAGTGAACCTCCAAACCTTCAAAAACCCAAAAATCCAAACTCCGCATAGTTTTGAAACTTACTAACTTCGAAGGTTGAATTTTCTAAAGATATAAAAAGATTATTTTGCATAGTTATTGTATTTGAAGAGACTAGATGCTGCATTAATCAAAGCTTGTGGTATTGAGAAAAGAAGCGAATGACATGGTTAAAGATGAATAGTGGATGATAGGAGTTTCCATGTCAAGCAATAAAAAGAAGAAAAGATAGAAAAGAAACAAACAAAAACACCTAATCAATCATAGACCAAAAAGAATTAAAAAAACCCAAAAATTACCTTAAAAGTGATGCCTTGAAAGTATGAAATGGTGCGAAGAAAAGAAGGGTGTCAAAACAAAAGATAGGTGAAAATGATGGGTGAAAATTCAATTTTAAATAGGGAACCCGAAATTAATGCCGGAAGTGACACATGTGGGGTAGTTGGAAATTAAATGTTATGTAGAAGGTCTGAAATTATAATCCCGATACTTTGAAATGTAAATGCGACTAGTTCAATGCAAAACCCAAAGTCCAAAACTTGAATGGCCAAAGTTCCAAAATTTTGGAGATTTGGAGTTTGAGGATTTGTAACTTGAAAATATCCCCAAAAGTAAAGTGAGACTTGAGCACGAAAGCCCAAAGTTCCAAAATTTGAAGTTCAACCTTTCAAAGTTTGGAAATTGGTAGCGAAAATAAACGAAAACACCAAGGAAAAATCCAAAACTCAAAAGTATGAAGTTCAAAAATTTGAGAACTTCGGCCTTTTGGAGTTCAGAAATTTAGACAAAATTTTTGTTTTATAATCAACAGAAACCCCAAAATGAGAAGACCTTTGAAATCTAAAGTCCAAAAATTTAGACTTCGGAGTTCAGAAAATTTTGAATTTTTTTAAAAAAAAACTTAAGGAAAGAAAACTCCGTGAAAGGTTTAAAGAATTTGACATATTCTCAAAAACACCTTCTGTTAAGGTAATTTTAAAAATTTAATAGGCATGTGGTGAGGCATCGTTCATCTAGGAATTTTGAAGCTTTTTTTTTTTAGGAATGTGTTGGGAAACTACCTAAGTCTTCCCTAGAGTTCTTGGGGTGTGTTTACGTGTTCATAAAAGAGAATATTTTTATTGAAAATAATAAATAATTTTTAAAATTCATATTCATTTTCATTGATTGTGTTATGTTTTTTACTAGGATATTACTCATAGTATTGAACTAGATAATACAACAGTACCATACACTCAATACACTTTTGTAGATCTAGGGAAAACCCACCTTATTATGCCTATTCACATTGTTGGTCCATTTATGAGACTTTTTCAAGATGTTTTGGATCATTGTCTCTTGTAATTACATTTGATATATTGAAATATTGTTTAAATTAAAAATATTTATAGGACATATTTAAATTTTTCTTTAATTTAATTTTGGTAATTTAGCCTAGAGTATCCACAAATTTACATGTGTCTTTTGAAACATTATACATGTTGAGGACTTTAAAATTTCCATTTGGATCATTGAAGAAGAAGTATAACATTCGGGGTGTAGGGACATTGAGGTGAGTTTTTATCCATTTAGATATAACATGTTAAATTCTAATATTTTTTTAGCATTGATTTTTAATATAAAATGTAATATTGATATATGAAATTATGTTTCATAGGTTTTATCGATGCCACAAGTGAGAAATGGGTAGTCTCTATCGAGTAGGTGGCTTAATTGGTATTCCATTAGGGACAAATGGACTGGATTTTACTAGACATTTCATTTCTCTGCATAGAGACATCTAGTAGGTATATGTTTATAGGATATGGTATGTTTTGTACTAATTCAAGATTGCATATTTTTGTACGAGTTCATTTGATACTATATTTATGTATTTATTTAAGACTATATATTTTTGTATTCATTTAAGATGTTTATTTTTTACTTATTCAATATACATATTTTTATATTCATAATTTTGAAGATGTAGTTTTTACTTATACTAGATGCTTTTCTCTGTTCATTCAAAATGGAAAATTGTTAACGTATTATAGATGGATATTTTGGTACTCATTCGAGATGGTGTATTTTTTTATTTATATGAGGCATATTTTGTACTCATTGGATATGAATATTTTTGTATGTATGCTAGATATTTTTTTGCTCATTCGAGATGGGAATTTTTGTACTTATTCTAAATGGACATTTTTGTATGTATTCAAGGTGGAAATTTTTGTACTTTATTTGAGATGGTGATTTGTGTTTATAATTTATTTGAGTTGCAAACATGATGATCTATAAATCCTAACAAATTTAGGCTTCAAATTTTAGTTGTAATCCTAAATATATATGGAGATATGTAAAATAAAAATTTAATCTACCAAAATTTATTCATAAACATGATGGTATACAAAGCTAAAAAATTTAAGCTTCCAAAATTTAGTCATAAGCCTAAGTATGCATAGAGATATATAAAATACAAATTTATCCTTCTAAAATTTAGTTGCAAACATGATGATCTACAAAGCACGACAATATGATAAACACCTGCACAATAGTACTCTTGTGGTTGTATCTATTTCTTACATTTCATAATATAAAGAAGCATATCAATTGTTTAATGAAATAATTCAATGATATATCAATGAGACTCGTGCTTTATATAAGCATAAAATAAATTTATATTTATTCCCTTGATGGTATCATTAATGGGACGAATATGGATGCATTTTTTGTACTTAACATCAAGACATGGGTGAAGAGAAATCAAATCCCTAAAATGAACCCTAAGATTTGAACGCACATTCTTGTGTATTTGAACACACAATTATATGATTTATATAATCCACTAGAGTGATGTAAATGGTATCCTTAATCTTCTTTCCTTAAAATTGAGTGAATAAAACAGCCATTAACATACATGTAGGGAAAATATTTAAAAAGAAGGTGTCTCCATGGAACAATTATAGGTTTTCCATGGTATCTGCAGGTGTAAACAAATGATGGATTTGTCATTATGATATCTTATTCTAAGCATCAACCGATTTATTTTATTCTTTCACTCTAAAATTGTAGTGTTGAAGTATATTTTAGTTTCTTTTATAATATCAACCAAGCAAGCACATTATCTACAAATTTAGGGGATGGAAAAATAAAATACCCTAACCTAACCAATCTCAATATAAAAATAAATAGATACAAAAACACGATTATGGATATGATGATTCTACCTTGTGTGTCATTTTTGAAACATAGAAAAATAGATTTTTTTAAAATCCTTTGAATATAAATAGATAATTGTCCTCTCCTATATGTGTTTATTTTCACCCGAATTATTTTTACATGAATAAGAAAAGGAAATGTTCCTCTTCTATGTGCCCAATATGGAGAATTTAGTTTTGTCAAATATTTTAGTTGCAAGTTACATGGTAAATTTTTATGCAAAATGTGGAATCGCATGAGTGCCTCTTATAGCATTACACTTAGAATTGATAATTGTGTCGGTATGAGTGACATTCTTGGCTATGCTGGCTAACTTGAGGAAACTATAAATGTTATCAACAACATCTCAATAAAACCTAGGTTGGTTATGTGGATGTAGTTTCTTGATGCCTATAGATCAAATAAGAATATGGACCCATAATTGGTTACACCAACTTTCCTTTTTTGAGTTAGAACCACATTCTATTTATATTTTATTTTAAATAAATTACATATCTATAATGTTAAGTGGAGCGGAATGGAGAAGAGGAAAAATAAAGGAGTGGTAACCTTAAAGGATATGGAAATTGCAACTATGACATTAGAAAACATCCAATTTCAATTATATTTTTATGGATGTTCATACTCTATTCTAAAACTTCCATTTCAGTATGAGAACTACCAATCTTCACATAACAAGAAGAACTAGAAACATTTAAAATAAATTCCCTCATGAGGGAAAATTATCAATTTAAATTTATTTGAACATAATTTATTAATTTTATAAGTTCATTTACTATAATTTTAAGGGATCATAAAGAGAATAATGTTAATAATAAATTTTATTTTATTAATATTAAATGGATACCTTTGAATGTTTGTTAATTGCACAAGAAATCATAATGGAGTCTCGAGTATGTATAAATAATCACTAACACGGTTGTTAAATTATGAAAATGAGCTAAGAAAAAATATTATAAGATCATACTTACAAATATCTTAAATAAATCATTGAAAACACTAATAGATATTAACATGTTCTTAGATGAGTCACCAAAATATCCAAAGTGATGGAAGAGTCAATATAGACAATAAAAAAGGATATGTATCTCAAAATTTAAAAAACAAATGAAGAGCATCAAGTTCTCATTTTTCCTTAATAATACCCAACATCCTCTCGTGGTCATCCACATGTAGCTTCCATTTTTTGGTTCTTAGAACGAGTTAAAATTGAATTCAAGTGAATACAAGTAGCAATGAAAATTTAGTTGTATTGGAGAACATTTATATAGTCAATAAAAATGATTGAAATATTTCTCTCTATGTTTACTTTCTTCAAGTATGTACCCTCAAGAATAAGTGACCTAGTAGGATATAAATTTCCATCATCATCTATAACATTAACAAGTAACTTTGACTTCATTTTTGTATATCTCAATAAATAATAACCATTTTTTTCTTCATTTTCTACCTCGGTAATAAAATTAAAAATATGTCCTACACAAGAACAATACATCATAAGTAACTACACCATTGCATGTACAGTGAAAATATAAATTTTATATCACAAATATAGATTTTATCATTTAAATAACAAAATCTATTTACAATACCTTGTCCCAAAAATCTAGATAAAGATAATAATCAAGAGTAAAAATAAGATACCTCAACATCATCATCTTCAAAAATAAATGCTAATTCAATTGATTTGAGACTCAGTCATATACATATTTTCTAGTAATGTTTTCCCATACACTTGAATTTTCATCTCCATGTATGTAATGATCAAAAAATCATGAATAACCATTCACTTTAAATATTTCCAGGTATTTTGAGTTTTATTTGTCATGTGATGAATATACCTCACACCAACAATACTTGTACAATTGTATTCCCATGAGTGATCAATACCAATTTAAATAACATTGTCAATGTTTTTTATCATATTAAAAAGGTAGTTAACAAGTATACATGCATATTATTAAATTTTATAATCAATTTTACATAAATAAAACAAAATTTTTGATAGAACAAAATAAATTTCACTTCCTAAAAGAATCTTATTAGATATTTTGGAGCTAATTTTATTTGAACATCACCAAAATGTGACTTACACCAGTTAATAACTTCATAGGCATTACGAAGTGGAACTCCATCATATTTGAGTTGTCATCAAACTACATGCTTGATATATAAAATTTTTACCATTATGCTCCCACTTTCCATGTCTACTCTCAAAAAAATTCCATAAATGTCATACATTATGCTTACAATACATATGGCATAATCAATTAAATGTTTTTTTAATGAATTTAGCTAAATTACACATCCATCTGACCACACCAAATGTTCATTAAAGTTGATATGATGCTCTTGAAGAAACTTGAAGAACATTTCAAAATAAGGAGTTGGATAAAATATATCATGTCTCATGTTATCACTGATATAAATATGAACCTCTTTTATAATTACTTGATTTTTAATTTTACTTTGAATCCCACCATCAACATCTTTTCATACATGCCTATAAGACACATGCATCATCATGGCCACTTGGTCTAAATGATAGTACTAACTTTGTATCTCTTTTTCGCACTAAAATTATAATTCTTAGTAAAGTCAATCACTAATAAGATACAACCGATAAGAAAACATTTTTTAACTCTACAAAATTGTGAAGCTTTCCACCTTGAACCATGGCTATGTTATATATACATGATATTTTTTCGAGAATTTTGCCATGAAATCACAAACCAGAATTTCATATTCTATTAGGCAAGTTTTCCTTGATTGCTTTCATAAATTTTTAATATAAATTTCATACTCAAACCTCTTCCACATAGATTTGTGGTATGTTGATTGATCGTCCACTCCTTCTGGGATATTTGCTAAAATTATAGATTCTATCCAATCCTCTTTGATAAAATCAACATTAAAGTCAATATCATCCAGCTAATAAATTTACTTGTATGTGGAGAGGATATAACATCTACTTTCATTTTCTCCTAAATTTTTTTCTTGTGGAAAAATATAGATTAGATTATATAGGAGTACAAAAACAAGTTTCACATATGTATTTACCCTTACATATGGTGGCTTTAAATTATTAAATGTGTGATTCATGATGTTTATGTATGAATGGTCTTCTTTGAAAGTTATATAAACATCACTCTATGTTATATTAAAAAAACTTGATGTTCTTTCTTTAAACCACTTAGACCAAACCTAGTTTTTAAAGTGTCCTTAGAATTGGAAGAAACATGACTACAAGTTTTCCAATAATCAACAAAAAAATATTTTATATCATTAGAAATTTGTTTCTTCAAAGATCCCTACATATCAATGCCCAATTCACTTTCATACTATCATATAATTTAACTTTGATTTGCATATATATTGTTATAGTTATTGTACATTTACCACTTAAGAATTTACAATTGCTTTGATTTATCACTTTTTGGTTGTCTCCAGACCCAATAAGGTAGTCAAGATAGATCTACACATTGCAAAAATGTCTTTACTATAAGAGAAACTACCAATAACATTGAGAGTATCATGTAAATTTTGTATCATGGAGTCTTTCATGTTATTGGATTTTTTTGAATCAATTCCTAATAAATCAAAATAGAAACCATATCTCTACATCAAGCTATTCTTTCTATTAACTAAGAGTTACCAATAAGAGATCTTGGGGAAAATATTTTTATATCTCTATGGATTGGAACTTTATTATATTTATACACATAATCTCACTTTCTTAAATGTTAGCAAAACAATCATCTTCATCTATATCCTCGATATAATGAAAGTTTGGCTAATGCTTCATGTGGAGATAATTCTTCTTCTTCTTCTTTTTGTTACCTCCATTTGTTCTTATGATGATGATGATTATTATTATTATCATTATCATCATCATTATTATTATTATTATTCTACCTCTATATATTCTCCTTCCTCTTATACCTCCCTTTCTTATGTTTTTCTTCTATACCTACTTCCATTTCTTCTTCTTCATTTTGTTACCTCCTTTTCTTCTTTTTCTTCTTGTGTTCTTATTTTTTCATTATCTCTTACAAATTATTGAGCTTGGAGAGCCTCTTGAGATTCTTCATCTTGGATAACTTCTATAGTTTTATGAGCTTCTTAAGCTTGGAGAGTATCAAGAAGTGTTTATTCTCTTTTAACTTTCTTTTTGACTTCTTCTCCTTGGCCTCTTTGTCATATTTTTGTTTTGTTTCTCTTATATATGATTTTTATTTAGATCATACTTATTATGTATTTTACGTTTCTAGTAAACCGTAAAAATTATCTATTTTCTTTAAGTTAGATATGTAGAGATTTGAAATGATAAACAAATAAATGATAAGTTATACTTAACAGAATATTTAAGATAAACAAAAATGTAAAAAAGACATACACAAGATAACACAAGATTTATCCTAGGAAATCCTTTTAGGAAAAAACTAAATTTAATAAATTATCTCTCTTATTGCATTAAATTAACCATTTATAATACAATAATTCACTTCCAATGTCTTCTCTACCCTACTGCATGTCCAACTATATGTAAGCACATCAATAGGAAATCATCAAAGTGGTTTTACAATACAATGAGTACAAAACCATGGGCTAAGAAAACAACCCATAATGGTTCCCCATCAATCATGGGTTTTGACACCACCCATATACATGTATAGATAAAAAACCACATATCTATACTCCCAAAAATAGGGATCTCAAAATCCCACCTAATGCTCTTAGCATAAGTGTACAATAATCTTGGGTGTATAGTATGCAAAATATACAACATTTTCTAGGATATATATATATATATATATATATATATATAATATATATATACTATACTTGCCTAACTTACCTGCAAAAATATGAAAATTTATTTAAGGTAGATCATAAATTGATAAAATTTATTATTTGTAATCAATATATTTCTCAAAATATCATTTTTTCTAATCTAGTTATCTCAAATTGTACTATTATTTTTTAGATAAGGGTAAAAAGGAGTTTATTAAATGGGAATATATCCAGGTAATAAAAGGGTTTAAAACCTAGATTTAGAAATATAAATAACTAGAGAAAAATAAAAAGTATCCAAGTTGTAGTAGAAACACCTCGACCAAGACACATAAATAACCCTAAAAGGGGGAAAAGACAACAAACAATAACAAACTACTTGAGGATTTTATAAAAATCCTTATTTAGATTCTTCGGGTTCTTAATAAGATTCATGTGCGTATTCCCATTAAGGTCTCTAGACTTGAGCTTTTCCAGTGCCTTTCTTTTGTCCTTTTTATCACCATTGAAGGGGAGAGATTCCTTAGTAGAACCAACTAGAAAAATGAAGAGTGAGAAAATCCAAAAATATATTACAAAGGGAACAAGGTAACATTATTTGTTTGTAATGACCCTATCTCTTTCTCTAATAATAATATCCTCTATGAGATATCTTCCCCAAAATTATTGTCCATTTTCCACCTTCCATAGCAAGCTTCCACCCCATGACCCTGTCCTTAAGAGCTCAAATGTCCTTTCTAAGGAAATTGATCTTGTCCATATGAAGATCAAAGCTCAACACGAGTATTTGAAAAATTTACTTTATAAGGCCTAATATAAGTATTACCAAAGGAAAGAAGGATAAGAGCAGCCAATTCACCTTACCATCCTTGGGGAGTAAGAATCACCCCTAGTAACATTATCTTTAACAACATGACTACATGGTTCTATGGAGGGTTCATCTGGGAATTTTTTGCAAGCCCCAACCTCACCGAGGAGAAGAGTGGTCCCCACCCAAGGGATGAAGAATGGGATTGGATTATTCAAAGTGTTTTTCAGTTTAATAAAATGACAACCTAGTGAAGAAAAAATACCTTCTTTCCCCACTAGAATAGCATAATGGATTGTTCAAGAAAATGGAGGATATAAAATGGGAAAATCACATGAACATGATGGAATTTTTTTTTTTGAGAAGTATCAAGTGGTAATAATGCATTACTTGATACTACCCCTTATGAGTGATGGATTTCATAAGGATAAAACCAATGTCATCAAATGTCCGAGGTGGATATTTTCTCTAAAAGGGCTTTGACATATATAAGAGCTTCAAGTACACTCCAAAAATTTCCTCTCATCTTCCATGAGGTCAAACATATTTTTGTAAAACTAAATACCCTCCATTTGGAGCCTAGTGACCATGACAATCAGCTCTTCATTGATCTCATAGGAGCTTCCCCTTGAAAGTGACCACTCTATTGTTCCAATTTTTAACAAATTCCAAATAAATATGGGTATTATGACCCCTAACTTTCTCCACAAAGTTTTATAAGTCCCCCTTATTTAAGAGGTTTGAAATCTCAAAGTTTAGCCTCAAGATCCATTACAAAATCGCATGACCTATATATATATCTTCCCATGGTAATCCTCTCACACCTGTCTTTTCTGGGGAAAGTGCGTTTCTAAAACACTAAAGAAAAAAGTGTTTATTAATATTTTGAGTTGGAAAATGAAATAATTGTGGGTTGTAAAGCTAAATTTAGGCCAAAAAACTCGTTCCACATTCCTCACTTTGATGAAAATTTGTGATTGATAAAATCCTAGACTTTTCCACATGGGAAAAAATATGAAAGATATCACTTATGATTATCTTCTTCAATATGAATAATAACATGGGAATAGATGGGGATCTCCTCTCAACTAAACCAATTCAAATTATATTCATCATTAACATAAAATTTAGCAAAGAGATACACCACCTTATTTCCCTCTTGGTAAGTATGGTGAATGCTAATGTTGGAAAATCCCGAAAGTAAGATTGTATCCTCTTCAATGATTTATTTCACGGTCCAACTAACAAGGTGTTGTCGCCAAATCACTACACCCTCCGAATGGCCAGGATGTGAATAGGACGTTCGGTGTGATTGGGACACATGGGATCACCTCTCAAGCTGTGGGACTTGGGCTCAAGGTGAACCTCCGGAGAAGGCCGGTTTCCTCATCCTAAACTAAGTGTTGTACTACTCCTAGTGTAACAAAAATGATTATCTAATCCTATGCAAACATATTCATGGGTTTTTAGGGAAAGAGATTTATAGAAATGAAACTATACTAGGGATGGTGATGCACCAAATAAAGGGTATTTCCAGACTCAGGAAGGGTTAATTTGAAGAGGGTGTGTACACCACAGGTCAACCTCACCTACTGCTTCTTAGAGAGGGCACAAGATACCAAAAACTAAGAGACATGCGTTCCCTTTGTTAAATCTTATCAGATCGAGAAATATACAAGTTTCCTAGTGAAGAAGGATGAACTCAAGAAGGGTGAATAGACACCACAACTCAACTAAATGCAATACTCCACCACTCAATAAGCACAGAACTCCAAGAACCCGCAATAGAAACTTAAACTTGCACAATGTACCTACAAGTACGAGAAAGGCACAAAGAAGCACAGAAGGATGAAAGGACCAAGATTAGTCACAAAACACACACTTTTATTGCTTCAATAACATGCAAAATGCATCATACATTTAGAAGAGGTAATAGTTTCCATTACACCTTGAAGAGGAGGCTTGAAAGTTCTCTCAACACACAAGAACAACTTGCAGAAGAGAGAGGACTCTTGAAAAGTATACACTCACCGAGATATCTAATCGTCAACTTGTGCGAATCATTGGAACCCTTTGAAATGAGCTTCTAACTTACATTTATAGAATAATATGTGAGAAAGAAGAGGAAATGTCATAATTACATTCCTAAATTGAAGGCCCATGATGTATTTATTACAATTAGTTGAACCACCTGAGAAGGTTCCATCATGGGTCATTAATTGCCTGATGACCTAGTCTTCTCAATTAATTAAAAGAATATTTAAATAATAATAATAAATATTATTATTAAAATATTTAAATAAAAATATTAAATTAATTAACATAATGTCAGGACCCCGTTGACCCATTTGACTTGAAGAGGAGGAGGGTCCATGTGGATAGAGTCTGCACATAGCCCAACTCGGTGAGTTTCGAATCCTCTATAAGCTCGATCGGAGAAAATCTACCCCACCATCATGGCCTTTTGAGCACCTTGTGAGCCAATCAAAATGAACTCGATTCTCCACAACTCATCTTCCACCAGCTCTTCTCGATGCTTCGTGTTGTCTTACCTTCTTTCCACAACCGAACTCCTGAGTTCTTCTCTGGCTCAACTCACTTGAATACCAAGCTTAACCCAACATTTATGAAAAGAATGGTTTTACCACAATGCTCACGGTTCTTCCTTATTATATAACACTTGTAGTAAGAATGTCTTGTCTTTGCCATAATAAGTATAATTGTACCTTCCAAATGATGAGAAAATGCCATTACCAATAAAGACCTAATGCTGCCATGATGATGACCCAGGGTCATGCCCATAACATGTCGATAGACACCCTTAAGACTGATTCTTGGCCAAAGAGCCCTTCGGTATTTTGGCGGTGCACTCTATAATCTCAGCTCCAATCAACAATTATGCCACTATTGGGATCTTAGTATGGCATAAAGTTTGTGAGCTACACAATATACTCATTTTTCCAGAAATTAAAAAGATCCTTTATGTTACAATTTGTAACACATAAAAGAAGCCCTTCAAAAAAATACATTGAACAACTAGGGCAACCAAGAGGACGTTGGAAAAATGTAGAGGTAACAACCATATGAATTCTTCCTTAGTTGTGGATCAAAGCTAATAGAAATAAGCTAGATAAAATTAGCTTGAAACTACGATATAATCGTACATTGTAAAAAATAAGTTTCTCTCGAACTGGTAAAAGAATACTTTTAATTATGCGATTGGACTTACATAATGGAAGGGTGTAAATATTGCTTATTGCCCTCAGAGTTTCTCAAAGAGACCATTTACAAGTAACAAGGATGTAGCATACAAAATGGCCAACCAGGTATTTTTAGAGTTGACCTTCACATTCAATTCATTTCTAGGAGAAAAAATGTTGAGCAATATGAATCGTTTCATTCTGCACCATAATAAACCTTCATCTCTGATTCAGGGAAATTTTATGAAGCCTTGAATAGTGTGACTCCAATCCATCGTACACGGCAGTGAATATTTGTTTCCTGCAGCTGCCATGGATCTGAGTTCAGAATAAGGATAAGCCTACAGCTGCATTATGCTAGAGCATTGAGAATCCCGAATTTGAGGATGCATTCAATACTGAACAGATAACAACATAGTTAGACAACCTGCTTGCTGGAAGCACTCAAAAAGGATTCTACTATACTACAACATGCCTGCTGCCTGGTGCGTGGGAGCTTCTCTCGTGACCACCATCTGGTTCAACTTGATCATGCCAAACACCATCGAGTTCAAATTGATTGGCCTTTCTTTCCTCGCATCCTTTGATCTCCATGCACTGGTTAATGCCGACTCAGGCCTCAACTCGGTCTTGATTCTCATTTGACGAACACTTGTTATTCATTTTACCGATATCCTTTCAATTTTTGGCGTTCCTCACTTTGCGATGAATTCGCTCTACTCAACATTTGACTTATTCTTCCAACTTGGCGTCATTCCTTATTCACCTATTTATATGGCGATTCACTCACCATACCTCGGTCATCAACTTCCTCCTCCAAATTCACCAACGTGCTCTAATTTCCTATTTACACGGCCCGTGTGGAAGTCTCATGTTGGTTTTCCATCCCAATATTTCCCATTGACCAAGCTCGCCTAAATATCCGCTACACGGAGTGAGCCACTTGGTCTGCGCATCATCAAATTTCTGACCTTGGAAATATAGTGAAATGTTTCCCATGCGCGGGATTACCTGCTCGGTTTACCATCATCATGCTCCCGATTTTTTGGCAGTAGACTCAATCTTCTCCCACGCTCGGAATTTTTTCGATGGCTTGACATCACGTCATTTCCCTTGGCAATGCTTGCCTTATTTTCCATGTCTGGGATTGGATTGTGGGGTTTCGTCATTATTTGGCCATATTTCATTTTAGATAGATGGCCATTGATTTCCACTTTTCCATTCAGCGTGAGGAGACATCATTCTCTCGGTGTAAACATTTCAGTTGTAGCTTGTAAGGTGTGATAATTCGACAGAAACCTTTATGCTTGCCAACTTAGTGACTCGTTGAAGATGCTCATGAATATTCTGATATGAAATAGATCCACCTCTATGAGATTTTCTTCCATGAGTTACATCATAAAACAAGTAAGGTATCGATAGAGAATCTTTGTAATAAATTTCATCGAGATCTCCGTAACACTCTCTTTGTCACTTAATCGATTTTGATAAAAATATCTTGAAGGGAAATCCCAAATTTGAGGATGCATTCGACATCTTGAATAGATAACAACATAGTTGGAAAACCGCTTGTTGGAAGCGCTAAAAAGTCTCTTCTACTATACAGCAACATGCCTCTACCTGTGCACCGAATGCTCGGCCGAGGAAGGTCTAAACATCGTTATAATTCACAACTCTTTTTAAGATGTCGGTTTGACTCAATTTTACATTGGTATTCTATGATGCTTATACTATCTTCCTGGGTCGATAGAAGTCCTTCCATTACGTAATTACAAACCCGAGATTCAATGATGTTGAACCTCCCATATCTGCATAATCTCATATCATCTCGGTCAAACAAGATAATTCTCCCAAGTGGTTGGTCGAGCACTGTCTAATGGATTAGACTTGGCCTCATGTTAACTTAGCTTTCCCTGACTCAACCTTCATATCTTTTTGCATCGATCTCTACCAAGATCCTTATAGAGTTCCTTTCGTTTGTCAATTTTCAACTAGCTATATTTTGTATTAACAAGATCTCATCGAGCTCTTCTAACTGAGAGACTCTAATGAGATGATTTCTGAGATGACTATCAATTTGACACCGGGTTCTTTATCAACTTGACCCGAACTCTTCACTGAGTTGAGATCAACTGGGTGCCTTTCGATGCTAGGTGATCTCTTCATATGTAATTTAGGAATTATTTTTAATTATTGTATCTCGATAATAACCGGAGGTGGGTTCCTGGGACTATTATTTCATTTTGAACGTGATAGGACCCCGTTGTCCAATGTTGCCATGTGTGTAAAATTGGATAACATTTTTGGCGACCTCTCGGGGATAATTTCCTGCTAAGCATGATTCCAGTAGCCTTAAGTCATCCATTGGGCATGGAGTCTATGTTGGAATCCTAAAATTAGTATGATTTTTTTGACACATCCTGGAATCTCCTTGAGCATTACCGATATCTTGGACCTCCCTGGAATGCTAAGCATGAATTATACTAAATCTATTGAATTCTTGACATCCATGAAACACTGCAAAAATTTGAATGAAGTAGATTTTGAAACTCTTATGGAAACCTTGAACCTTTCTTCTCCTTGACACCTTCCAATGATGAAACAATGTGCAGAACAACACAAAACACAGCAACAAGGAAAACAAAACAACAACACGCAACATGTGCATAAGCACTTGGAGGAAAACACCTAATTTAACTGTATAGGGGGTGGAACTCTTCTAAAAAACAAGCTTTGAGATGTATCCCATTCACATGAATGGGCGTTCTTCTCCATTGAGCCTAGATAGACTAAACGAATTTTCCTCTTTGCAACTTGTGATGATGTATGGCCCACTCCAGAGAGAGCATCAAACTTGGCATGCTTTCTGGTTTGGCCCTGTCTTCATCCCATTTGAGAACTAAATCTCCCTCTTAAAAATAACTATCGACGCCTTCTTGTCAAAATATTTCTTAACTTGAGCCTGATGATGTTCCAAAGTTTTATAGCCTTGTCTTGTACTTCCTCTAACTCCATGAGTTCAAAAACCTTACGTTAGAGGATCACTCTCTATAACTTCAAGTTGATGAGCTAACTCCAAAGAATGTAACTCCAATGAGAGTGGGAGTTTCGCCTCTCTTCCATATACAAGAACGAAAGGAGAATTTCCGATGGCCCTTTTAGGTGTGATTCGATCTACCCATAAGGCGGTCTTAAGCTGTGTATGCCAAGTCCTATTGTTAGTCTCCATTGTACGCTTAATAATCCTTATGAGGTTTTTGTTTCTAGACTCAGCCAATCCGTTTCCTTGCGGATAGCAATTGGATGAAGTTTTGAGGTATACCCCATTTTTAACAGCCCATTCACTCAATTTCATACCAAGAAAAGCCAACGTGTTATCTGAAATGGCTGTAAATGGAACATCGAACCTCATCATTATACCCTCCAAAAAATTCAGAACTGCCTTTTCATTTTTCTCTTTTAATGCTACTGCCTCTGTCCATTGAGTAAAATAGTCTGTTGTGGTAAGGACCCACTTATGTCCATTATTGGATGGAGGATTAATCATTCTGATGAATTCCAACCCCCATTGAACAAAGGGTTGATCAACTTGAATTAGATGTAGCGGAAGAGCTGCCAACTTCTGCTTACATGTGAAAAAGGCACATTCCTTACATTTCCTTACCCAGAGATGTGCATCCTTGAATAAATCTGGCCAATAGTAGCTGGCTCGCATGATCTTGGTAGTTGTTGTTCATGCAGAATAATGTCCTCTAGATAGGCCATTATGAAACTCTTCTAGTATCTTACTGACCTGTTCTGGTCCTATGCACCGAAGGAGAATGCCGTTCAAATATTTTCGAAAGAGAACGCTATCTACCAAAACATATGGGATAGATTGAAGATGGAAAGTTCGTCTTTGGTTTTTATCCATGTTTGTTGGATATGCTCTTGAGAAGAGGAAATTCTTCATTTTGGATAACTAGTCAGCTTGATCAACATCCTCATCAGTATTTAGGAGTGTCACATCCTCATTACCTTTTGATTCCATGTCTGCAGCAAGTTGCTAACACAAACCCTTACCTCTAACAAGTTTAGTGACTTTGATGTGCACGTCATACTCCATTACCTTCGTGATCCATCTAGCATGCTTTTCGTTCATTTATTTGTTTAGCAAAAAACTCCTTGACACCTGGATGAGACACCATCAGATGAATCTTGTTGTTGGAAAACATGTGCTTGAACTTCTTTGAAGCTTGAATAACCACAAAGACTTGCTTTTCAATGAATGAATATTTGGACTCGTAGTATTTTAGGGATTTACTGAAGAAAGCAATTGGTTGCTCTAACAGGTTGTTGTTTTGTTGGGTGAGGATCCTTGAAATGCTCTCCTAACCTGCAAAAGCATAAAGGATAAAATATTTGTCAAACCTAGGGTTCACAAGCATGGGAGCTTGGGAAATGGCTGTTTTGATGGCTTTGAAGCTTTCTCGTCCTTCCTTTGTCCATGAGAATGGAATGTTTTTCTTCAGCATGGTTGTCAGTGGTTTAGCCAATGTCACGAATTGAGGGATGAATCTCTACACGAAATTTATGGTTCCCAGAAAACTCTGGAGGCCATTCTTGTGACTTGGGAGAGATAAGGACATAATTGAATGAATCCTGGTTGGATCGATTGATAATCCTTCTACTGAAACAACATGCCCCAACAATTTTCCCTCGTGTACCGTGAAAATACATTTCTTGGGGTTAAGTGAAACCCCAAATTCCCTACACCTTCAGAAAACTTTCCTTAGATGCGTGATGTGATCTTCTGCATGTTTAGAGTATACAGTTATATCATCAAGGTAAACCAAAATAATATCATTGATTAGTCCCTTAAATGCCATGTCCATGGCTCTTTGGAAAGTAGCCCGAGCATTGGACAATTTGAATGACATTTTATTATAGGCATACGTGCCCCAATTGGTAGTGAAAGCCGTTTTGAATTGGTCGGATTCTTGGAATAGGATTTGATTATAACTTGAATATCCATTGAGAAAAGAAAATCTTTGAGCTCTGCCACCGTTTGAAGGATCTACTCCATTGATGGAATAGGATAATGGTCTTTTAATGATGCTTGATTCAAATCCGAAATCTACGCATAACTGGATCTCTCCGTTCTTCTTCCTCACGGGCACCAAATTGGCTACCCATGAGGAATGCTTGATGGGAAAAATTATACAAGCCTCGATGATCTTGGTTAGCTCCTTTCTCATTAGTGGCTCAATTTTGGGATTAATTGGTCTCTGTTTCTGACGAACTAGCTTAGCATTAGGATCCAGTTCGATGGTATGTTGTGCTAGACATTGGTCAAAACCATGTAGATCTTTATAGCTCCATGCAAATATGTCATGATACTCTTGACAAAGTTTGATGAAAGCTTCTTTCTCTTCAGAAGTACACACTTTTCCGATCTTAAGAAACTTTGCATTTGATACTTTGACTTCCTCAAAATATTCTTCTTTGACCACCATGTTAGGGCTTTGTCTTTTGGCTTGGTCATCTGAATTGAAAATGGATTCCAAAGTGACTAAACCTTTTCATAACTTGTTGCTTTTCAATTGGATAATTTTGTCACCATATGAATCCCTGCAACTTATCTTGATTTTTTGTAGCAAACTCCGCCTCTTCTTGTAGGAAGAGGACAATTTGTTTGTCATTATCAAACACTTGCCAACTACTCACATTATCAAGGACTGCTGGTCGAACCACCATTTTAACAAATTGCTGCCCTTCTTTCATGATATCAACTGGTATGTTGTATTGTGAACCAATTGTAGCAAGCCTACCTGCATCTTGATTTTGACCTCTAGGAACTGCATGGATTCCAAAAGCTTTGAAATCTTCAATCAGGTCCCAGACTCGGTTCTTGTATGATCTTAAAATATCATTTTTGGATGCACTACGTGTTGAAACTTGATGAACAACTAACTCACTATCTCCAAAAATAGTCAAGGCCTTGATTCCCTTCATTTGGGTTAGCTGAATTCCTTGCACAAGAGCCTCGTATTGAGTGCATTTCGCAACCGGAAAGATGAGAAGTACTTATCTCCCTCTAGAGAAATTAACATTACACCAGCACCGAATCCATTATTACTTCTTGATCCATCGAAGAACAATTGCCAAAGTCCTTTAGAATCACTTGGTGTTTTGACAAGTTGTGGTATGATCGTATCTTCTTCATGGATACAGTAAGTACCTAATCCTTTTTCTTCCAAGACCAACAAACCAGCTTCTTCTTCTACTAATACATCAGCGTAGGGATTTTACTGATGATCTCTACTTACTTCATCTAGCAAAGTATCAGGGACTTCTTCAACAAGGGTGGTTGGTTCATGATCGACATCTTCTTCTTGGGATCACCGATGGTGTAATTTCCATTTATGGGACTAGCGAGTGTAGGGTTCTATATGATTATGGCAGATTGGTTCTACCATTATAGTTACTTTTGTTCCATATCGAGTCCTGAGAATCATATGCGACCAATTGGTTGATAGGTAACCGCCCATCTTAGCGGTGAAATCCCGTGATAGGAAAATGGCAAAGAGGGGAGGGAGATCAATGACCGATATGTCTTGAGTGAATGACAAACTTGGGCATGCATGAATGGTAAGTTGAAGTCCTTTGATAACCCTAACAGTCTTAACAAATGTGCTATTAATTTGAACAACCCTCTTGCAAATGGCGCATATTGTATGCCTAGTACATCTGTAATTTGTTTAGGCATGACAGAGCTACTGGCACCAGAATCGATCATGCAATTATGTACCATGTGGTCGCCAATGATCAGGGAAATGTAGAATGGTGGTGGTTTGTTTGCCGTAGGATTGATTTTCCCTTTCGGTTGACACAAACTTGTAGCACTTGTCACTCCATGGCTTGGTGATCTACTAGTTGTACTAAAACTATTCAGAGCTTCTCGTAATAGGTTTCTTTAAGAAGGGATCGAGAGCGCATCCCACATGGTAACACTTAGATTGGTTTTCTTCATTTGTTCTACTATGTTGAAGGGAATTGCTCCAACTTTGATGACACTTTTTTGGGCATTGGGGTCCTCTTTTGGAAAATGTTTGTTGGGTATCGTGATGCCTGGAGAACCATCTTTCCCTGCGGCATGGCTAGCCGGTGTTTCTGGTGATTTCTTTCCCGCATTTTTATCAACTGCCATTTGTAACCCAAGTTGAGAAGTGGACACTAGATCAGCTTCAAGAGGTTGAGACTCCATTGCTCTCTTTTTGGAACTAGTGTTTTCTGCCACTGATGAGGAATTTGTATTCAACCTCAAAAATCTTACGCTTTGCCGTTTAGCAAAGCGGATTCTTCAGGTGCTTGCGGTTGATCTACTGCTTCTTGCATAGATGAATTGTTTGTTAACTTTGAAGGGGAAGATACACTTTGAACCATAAGGGCTTGGCTAAGAACCCCATTGGGACAAATATTTTGATTGTGAGGTTGAGAGCAAGGATAACACCATTCGTAGTCTTGAACTAGATTATTTTGAATAGGTACTATAGCTCCTAGATGAGCTAGCTGCAAGAGGGTTCGAAAATTCAAGGGCTTGACATTTACAACTTGACTTGTAGTTTGATTTTGAGGCTGATTGTTTTCTTGAAAAGGAGGACAGTTAGCTTGATACTGCTGATTTTGTGGTTGATACAGACGATTGTATTGAAACTATTGCCTTTTGAGTGCAACAAGCTCATTTCCAAAATTTTGTAGTAGTGACTTGACTTCAAATAGGTCATTTGAAGAGATAGGGGAAGATTGAGATGGTTACTTGGAGTCTACTAGAATAGGAGCAATGATAGGTCGATGATTCGTAAGATATAGAGAAAAGGGAATTGGTGGTCATGAAGCTATCTTTCCATCCTGAATCAAAGAATTCTCTACACTTATGGCAATTTCGTAAGCATCAGGAAGTGTAGTCCCTCCCATGGAATAGATCATAAATGCTACATATCTATTCAAGGCTTACAAATAGTACAAGAATGCATTATGTGCGGAAGGATTTTAAAGTGCTTGGAATCCTATTCCAAGTCTTGTGGAATCAGAAGTTGAAATCACTCATGTATTCTTGGGAAGCTCTCTTTATGGTAGTGAGTTGTTCCAAAAGTGATAGGTGATCACTTTTGTCTTCGAATTGTTTACATAGCTTTTCTCCCAACTGTCCCAAGTGGTTATAGTGCCAACACCTAACCCGCGAAACCATTGAAGTGCTTTTCCCTTGAAAGAGGTAGCAAGAAGTCTAACTGCAACATTATCTTCGGTGATATTATGTATTGCGCAGATGTTGGCTACATCAAATATATGCTCCACTTGAGTAACGTGAGTTTCCCCCGTGTAGAAGGGTAAAATTTTGAGTGTCGCAGCAGTATCGGGTCACGTTGAGCCAACATAAGAGGATTGCTTGCATTGAAAGGGGGAAAAATTGGTTCCTCACCATAGCAACGAAAGGTTGATTGTTCTGGGTGGAGGAAACCTTCTGTAAGGAGGAGTTGAATGGCCCCTACTAGGTAAATCTGCAACTGGGGATGTGGAAATGCCTGTTCTTTTCCTCTTTGGAGGAGATAAGGAAAGTTTGATATGCTGATAATTTCCTTTCTTTGAAGAAGCTCTTGTTTGAATTCTTCGCATAAGTTACCACACTGAGATTTGGAATCCAAAGATATAGAGTCGCTAGGTACTTTGACTTGTGTAAGTGAGAAGAGAAGTACCAACTCTCCCCCAAGGCGTGCAAAAACTATTGTCGCCAAATCATTGCACCCTCGAATGGCTAGGATGTGAATAGGATGTTCGGTGTGATTGGGACACATGGGATCACCTCTCAAGCTATGGGACTTGGGCTCGAGGTGAACCTCCGGAGAAGGCCAGCTTCCTCTTCCTAAACTAAGTGTTGTACTACTCCTAGTGTAACAAAAATGATTATCTAATCCTATGCTAACATCTTCATGGGTTTTTAGGGAAAGAGATTTATAGAAATGAAACTATACTAGGGATGGTGATGCATCAAATAAAGGGTATTTCTAGACTCGAGGAAGGGTTAATTTGAAAAGGGTGTGTGCACCCACAGTCAACCTCACCTACTGTAACTTAGAGAGGGTACAGGATACCACAAACTAAGAGACATGCATTCCCTTTGTTAAACCTTATCAGACCGAGAAATATACTAGTTTCCCAGTGAAGAAGGATGAACTCAAGAAGGGTGAACAGACACCACAACTCAACTGCATGCAATACTCCACCACTCGATAAACACAGAACTCCAAGAACCTGTAATAGAAACTTAAACTTGCACAGTGTACCTGCAAGTACGAGAAAGGCACAAAGAAGCACAAAAGGATGAAAGGACCAAGATTAGTCACAAAACACACACTTTTATTGCTTCAATAACATGCATAATGCATCATACATTTAGAAGAGCCAATAGTTGCCATTACTGGTCTTGAGAGGAGGCTTGAAAGTTCTCTCAACACACAAGAGCAACTTGGAGAAGAGAGAGGACTCTTGAAAAGTATACACTCGCCTGAGATATCTAACTGTCTAACTTGTCTGAACTGTTGGAACCCTTTGAAATGAGCTTCCAACTTACATTTATAGAATAATATGTGAGAAAGAAGAGGAAATGTCATAATTACATTCCTAAATCGAAGGCCCATGATGTATTTATTACAATTAGTTGAACCACCTGAGAAGGTCCCATCATGGGTCATTAATCGCCTGATGACCTAGTCTTCTCAATTAATTAAAAGAATATTTAAATAATAATAATAAATATTATTATTAAAATATTTAAATAAAAATATTAACTTAATTAACATAATGTCGGGACCCCTCATTGATCCATTTGACTTGAAGAGGAGGAGGGTCCATGTGGATAGAGTTTGCACATAGCCCAACTCGGTGAGTTTTGAATCCTCTATAAGCTCGATTTGGAGCCAATTTACCCCACTGTCATGGCATTTTTTGAAAACCTTGTGAGCCAATCAAAATGAACTCAATTCTCCACAACTCATCTTCCACCAGCTCTTCTCGATGCTTCGTGTCGTCTTACCTTCTTTCCAGAACCGAACTCCTGAGTTCTTCTCTGGCTCAACTCACTTGAATACCGAGCTTAACCCAACATTTCTGAAAAGAATGGTTTTACCACAATGCTCATAGTTCTTCCTTATTATATAACACTTGTCGTAAGAATGTATTGGCTTTGCCATAATAAGCACAATTGTACCTTCCAAACGATGAGAAAATGCCATTACCAATAAAGACCTAATGCTGCCATGATGATGACCCAGGTTCATGCCCATAACATGTCGATAGACACCCTTAAGACTGATTCTTGGCCAAAGAGCCCTTCGGTATTTTGGCAGTGCACTCTGCAATCTTGGCTCCAATAAAAAATTATGCCACTATTGGGATCTTAGTATGGCATAGGTAGCTGTGAGCTACACAATATACTCATTTTTCCAGAAACTAAAAAGATCCTTTATGTTACAATTTGCAACACATAAAAGAAGCCCTTCAAAAAATACATTGAACAACTGGGGCAACCAAGAGGACCTTGGAAAAATGTACAGGTAACAACCATATGAATTCTTCCTTAGTTGTGGATCAAAGCTAATAGAAATAAGCTAGATAAAATTAGCTTAAAACTACATTATAATGTCCATTGTAAAAAACAAGTTTCTCTGAACCTGGTAAAAGAATACTTTTATTGTTTGATTGGACGTACATAATGGAAGGGTATAAATATTACTTATTGCCCTCAGAGTTTCTCAAAGAGACCATTTACAAGTAACAAGGATGTAGCATACAAAACGGCCAACCAGGTATTTTCAGAGTTGACCTTCACATTCAATTCATTTCTAGGAGAAAAATGCTGAGCAATATGAATCATTTCATTATGCACCGTAATAAACCTTCATATCCTGATTCAATGAAATTTTATGAAGCCTTGAATAGCGTGACTCCAATCCATCGTACACGGTAGTGAATATTTGTTTCTTGCAGCTGCCATGGATATGAGTTCAGAATAAGGATAAGCCTATAGCTGCATCATGCTAGAGCATTGAGAATCCCGAATTTGAGGTTGCATTCGATACTGAATAGATAACAACATAGTTGGACAACCTACTTGCTAGAAGCGCTAAAAAGGCTTTTACTATACTGCAACATGCCTACTACCTGGTGTATGGGAGCTTCTCTCGTGACCACCTTCTGGTTCAAATTGATCATGCCAAACACCATCGAGTTCAAATTGATTGGCCTTTCTTTCCTCGTATCCTTTGATCTCCATGCACTGGTTAATGCCGACTCAGGCCTCAACTCGGTCTTGATTCTCATTTGACGAACACTTGTTATTCATTTTACCGATATCCTTTCAATGTTTGGTGTTCCTCACTTTGTGATGCATTCAAGGTCCATGCGCCACTCCACTCGGCATTTGACTCATTCTTCCAACTTGGCGTCATTCCTTATTCACCTGTTTATATGGTGATTCACTCGCCATACCTCGGTCATCAACTTCCTCCTCCAAATTCACCAACGTGCTCTGATTTCCTGTTTACACGGCCCGTGCAGGAAGTCTCATGTTGGTTTTCCATCCCAATATTTCCCATTGACCATGCTCGCCTGAATCTCCCCTACATGGAGTGAACAACTTGGCCTGCCATCATCAAATTTCTGACCTTGGAAATATAGTGAAATGTTTCCCATGTGCGGGATTACCTACTCGGTTTACCATCATCGTGCTCCCGATTTTTTGGCAGTAGACTCAATCTTCTCCCACGCTCGGAATTTTTTCGATGGCTTGACATCACGTCATTTCCCTTGGCAATGCTCACCTTATTTTCCACGTCTGGGATTGGAGTGTGGGGTTTCGTCATTATTTGGCCATATTTCGTTTTGGACAGATGGCCACTGATTTCCACTTTTCCACTCAGCGTGAGGAGACTTTTCCACGGGGCCGTGAGGAGACATCGTTCCTCCTCAAAGATGCAAAACAGATCCACCTCTTTGAGATTTTCTTCCATGAGTTATATCTAGATAATAAATTTCATAAGATCTCCCAGTAACACTCTCACTATCACTTAATCGATTTTGATAAAAATATCTTGAAGGAAATCCCGAATTTTAGGATGCATTCAATCATCGAAAAGATAACAACATAGTTGGGACACCTGCTTGTTGGAAGCGCTAAAAAGGCTTCACTATATCTGCAACATGCCCGCGCTCGTGTACGAAATGCTTGGCTTAGGAAGGTATGAACACCGTTATAATTCACATCTCTTTTTAAGATGTCGGTTTGACTCAATTTTACATTGGTATTCTATGATGCTTATACTATCTTCCTGGGTTGATAGAAGTCCTTCCATTACGTAATTACAAACCCGAGATTCAATGATGTTGAACCTCCCATATCTGCATAATCTCATATCATCTCGGTCAAACAAGATAATTCTCCCAAGTGGTTGGTTGAGCATTGTCTAATGGATTAGACTTGGCCTCATGTTAACTTAGCTTTCCTTGACTCGGCCTTCATATATTTTTGCATCGATCTCTACCGAGATCCTTATAGAGTTCCTTTCATTTGTCAATTTTCAACTAGCTATATTTTGTATTAACAAGATATCATCGAGCTCTTCCAACTGAGAGAATCTATCGAGATGACTATCAATTTGACACCGGGTTCTTTATCAACTCGACCCGAACTCTTCACTGAGTTGAGATCAACTGGGTGCCTTTCGATGCTAGGTGATCTCTTCATATGCAATTTAGGAATTATTTTTAATTATTGTATCTCAATAATAACCGTAGGTGGGTTCCTGGGACTATTATTTCATTTTGAACGTGATAGGACCCCGTTGTCCAATCTTGCCATGTGTGCAAAATTGGATAACAGAAGGGTATTTTCATAGAGGCACTTCACAATGTTCATCAAGTCCCCTTTAATAATGATGTTAGAAAAAATTATCATCTTAGAAATTATAATACCCTAGAGGGAAGAAAGGGATTTAGTATAATGGTTATTTTAAACTCACATAAGGCCAACATACACCACAATCACCTTGTCTTTATTATCTCGTATAAAATCACTACAACCAAATCTCCCAGGATTATCCTTAAACACACCATCAAAGTTAAATTTGCACCAGATCGATGGAGGGGGATGTCACTTAATTTGAGTCATATCAATAAGATCTTTTTGAAAGAGAGAAGCGAACTCGATAGATTTTCCATTTATCTAAAACCTTAATTTCAACATGACTAAACCTTTGATTTTTAGGAGGTTTGAATTTAAGAATATTTTCCCTAATTTCATCCACCATAATTTTGAAGAGGTGGGTAGGTTTCAAATCCTTTTCTTCAAATATCCTCATATTTCTTGCTTTTAAAATCTACCAAATGATGTGAGAAAAAGAGAGGGTCCAAAGCTTTTTGATGACACTATGTTTGTAAGGAGAGATCCAATGAGTCCAATCCATGGTATATTTTTTTGGGAAAACCCACATGACATCCATAAAATCAAAGAATAAAATCCAAAGAGAGGTGGAAAAATGACAATGTATAAAAATGTGATTAACTAATTCATCCCAACTTTTACATAAAATGCATTTTTTAGGGAAGAGTTGACCTCTCTTAACCAAGTTATCCATAGTCATAATCTGTTATTAAATAGCCATCAATGGATATAGTTAATTTTAGGAGTGAGTTATTTAATCTAGAATTTTTTCCAAATAACATCATCATCTATAGGGAGAGAGAGAATCAAATAACCAGATTTAACATTGTAATCACTATCAAAGGAATCCTCGCAAATGAATTCATCTTGTTTATCCAAAGAGCCCAGATGATAATTCTTAAGAAGACCTTGAAGCATCTGAATATTGACATAATTCTATTTAGATGCCCCATCCTAGGTGATATTGACCAATTTTTGTAACCATTAATAGAGGTGATATAGTCCCCAACTTTTTCACCATAATTGGCTATAAGATATTCCTCAATGGAAGTCCATTTTTCCACATTTTTGAGTGAGTGAGGAGAGATCCATTTATCATTCCAAAAGAAGATGAGATAAAAGTTACCTATATTTAATTTTCTTCCATTAGTAATGAGATATTTACACTTCATAAGAGATATCTAAAATGTGTAACCTAGGAGAATATCTTCACAAGTCATCTAATTAGCATTTTCATGATTTGATAAATATTTTTCTTTTAAAACCTCTCGTCCAAGGGTGAATCTCTTTAATAATCCTCTAGCCCATTTTGGCAATCAAGGATTTGTTCATAAACTTAATATTTTTTATACCTAAGCCCCCCAAAATATTTAGGAGGAAAACCTTATCCAATACCACAAGAGCAATTCTCCTTTCCTCCATCCCGGACCAAAGAAAAAGTTCTTTAAATTTTTTAATTTTATCAATGACTATGGAGGGATTTTGAAAAGAGACATTAAATAAATGGGAATATTTTTGAGGGTGCTCTTAATCAGTAAACACTTACCATATTAAGATAAAACAACACCTTTTAAGCCTACCAAGTTCCATTAAAAGTGATCAGAAGAGAGTTCCATACATCTCGGGGACTATACCATGGAAAAGGCGCATGCCAAGGTAAGAGGAAGGGATGTTGTAGATATTAAAACCAATGTGTTTCCAAAAATAAATCTCTAGAGATATTTTGGCAACTTGCATTTCAATTTGGATTTGGCATCATGTTTTAATAGGGCTCGCAGTTACAAATGATTCCTTTTAATTTAGAATAAAATTCCATAGTTCTGTGCTCGTAATGTTTTCTTGGTTTTCATGTCGCCATTCTAGAGTGTGTGTAAAAATTCCCATCTCAAAAAATTTCATAATTTTATGAGGGAAATGGTTTTATGTTTTATAGTTGAAGGTTACATACAAACATCCATACTTTTGAACTCCACAACCTAAATCAATGGGTTTTGGCCCCTCATGAAACTCTGTATGCTCATGCAAGTATGCATTCCATGCCCGAGCTCCACTACATTCCTTTCACATGATTGTGGAATTCCCTCGTCCTAGCTCCTTACCCTTGCAATATGAGTATCACTCTCCACTCCAATCCTAAGGCATTATATGGTGGTGAGTAAAAGTGGACCTTGTAGTCAAATGTCCCAACCCTATGGAATGAGTGTAATTCATAGTATGCCATTTCTAGAAAGAGGTGAGAAAATTGAATGGTCATGGAAGACATGCGATGGGTTTTGGAAGGATGATATATGGTGAAAATTATGAAGTTTAACAAAGACACGTGGAGGCATTCTGTGAAGGCCCCAAAAAATACACATGGTGGATGTGAGGTGCAGTATAATCAACCATGATTGATGAAACTTTTGGGTCCACGTGAGTTTAAAACAAAAGACCACTCAGTGTGTAATATGTAAACAAACCCTGAACCCTTTAACCAATAAAAGGCTAACATGTGACAAATAAAAAAGTAATGCATACGTGGTAAAGATGATCACAATGGCTAATCAAAAGTTTCCACGTGTCATTTTCTTGTGTATTCTAGCCTAGAAACTTCAAATTTCCATAAATGTTTCCATAGGGCTCCAAATCATGCAAAATATATATCATTGGAAAGGTCTCGGGAAGATCTTTATGATGAAATAAAGAAATTTATAATTTGATGGTACTTGGTGGGAATAAATGGGAAAGAAAATATACGCATTTAAATTAGAGTTACAAATGGCTCAACCACCCAAATTTATGAAGTGTGGGGATTTTTCCTTCTTTTGTAAGAAAAATGATGTGGGGAATGTATTTGACAGGATGCCCATGATGTTTTTAGATAAATAATGCATTTTGTTTTTGGTTGAGGCTTGAAATATGAGTTTCCTTCTTTGTTTTCCCTCTCTTTTCTCTCCCCTTCTATTATATATTGTAAGATGATGCCCATTTGTAAAGGTTAGACTCTCTCATAATACATGGGAATCATTTAGAGTGTTGCATTAGTGTTTTGAGTTATAGGCCTTAGATTTGGAATTTTTATCTATGTTTTTACCTTCTTTTTCACTGTAATGATTTGTGCATCTTGATAAAGTAATAAAATCTCATGTTTTGTGGCTATTGTCCACCTATCTTGTGTTTTATTATTTTCCCTTGCCTCTTCATTATTTTCATGTATGTTATGTATGATCTTCACTTTATGAGTCTATTTTATATTTTACTCCATGAAAAGGGAGGTATGAATGTTTTTATGGGTTGTAGAACTCTTCATTTCCTCCTTCATTTTCTCCCATTTTAACTCATCGAGAGTGTATTTCCCCCTTATCTTGGTGTTATCACCTTTCTTAGATTAGGATTTCCCCTTTCATGCATCTTTCTCTTCATATGATCTCTTAGAACATGAATATTAGGATTAGTTAGTTCTATTTCTAGTTTTAGTAGTTTTAGCATTAGGAATAGGTAGAGGAACCGACCTTCTCTAGAAGTATTTATCAAGCACAAGTCCCATAACTTGGAGACACTCCCATGTTGTCTCAAAATATTGGGTTATCCGTGACTTAGGGTAGGGTGTAATTTTTAGCTCTAACAATTTTGGCATGCCGGTGGGACCTTGATAAATATTAAATTTCATAATTTCTAATTTTTGGTGTGTAACTTAGTGATTTCATCCTTTGGAGAAATTCTCAACACATTTGGCGACTCCTAACTATATATCTACTGGTTTTAGTAGTCAAGGTGCTTATTTTCATGAAAATAATACATACAAGACAAATTTCAACAAGTGGTGAATCTTTTGAATATTTATAGTTTTCACCAAGAAGAATAAGGGGCATGAACAATTTAGAGATCACCATATCCTCTACATAGAACTCTTTCCACTCCTCATTGTAGGACATTTGTGTTATCCCTTAGAGATTTAGGACCTATTACAATCACAACACAACCAATAAATATGCCTTTTATAAAATTTAATGGTGGTATTACTTTATTTTTTAATGCCCAACATGATATACCAACATAGTTTCCCTTAAAAGTATTCCCTTTTTCACTAGTGAAAATATTTCTACCCCATTTGATCATATTCAAGATGTTGTTGGTATAATATTGTCAATGATGTAAAAGAGAGATGTTTTAATTGATGTCATTAGGTTTCATTGATGTAAAAATATCTAAGAGACAAGAAGGTTTATTGGTAGTGTCAAGTAAAGTTGAGTTTCTTATTGAGATTGTTTGGTTCTGGTTGATGGTGCATGGGTTCTTGAATAGTGTAGTGGCTTGTTGGAGTGTGATAGTGACAAAAATAGGTATGGGGTTTTTTTATGATGTAATTAAGTGTGTTTAAGTTCTAATAGGTGTAAAAGTGTGCCAAAGTGACGAGGAAGTCAAATTTAGTGTAGCACACATGTTCTAATGGCCTAATTTGGAGGCCTAGTCAGTAGGTATGGTATGTGATGATAGGGTACATGTATGTTTGAGATTTTTGGGCATGTTGAGATCATGGGGAGCATGTAAATTAGGTTTAGGGAGACTCAAAAGTGTCTTAGAGTGTAGATATGAGGAGAAGACATGGTTTATAGGTTTACACTAGACCTATTCTCAAGCCTTACGTGATCTAATGAGGTAAGTGGTATGGTTTCAACTTGGAAATGAAAATGTGATATATTGAAAAGTAATGACATAATGTTCCTAGCATGTTATTGAATATTGAGGTCTATTCTTTAAGAAATTTTCATGGAAATTTATTTTTAAGTCTATTCCTAGAACTAACTCCTTGAAAACCTGCCCCAATGTGATGGAGTCAATTTTTCTGAGTGTATTTGAGAAAAGGTGAGTATTATAGATGTATTATAATGACTATATGAATATTTGGTCCAAATTTAAGGTCATAATGTTGAATATTTTGTGAGATATTGCATGTTTTCCCTTACCAAGTTTTGGAAGTGAGAAACCTAGGTCGAATTTGGTCTTTTTATGTTCATTGCATGTATGTGCATTGCATGGGGACACAAACTCTTGAAGATAGTTGAAGAGGTATTATAATAAGGTTTTCCAAGTGGAATGAGTTAATTTTATTGTCATATTTTTATAAATAATCGTTAAGAAGGAAAATTGGTTTTAAACCCTCTCAAAATCTTAGTCCTAGAGCGATGGAGAAGAACTTGTTGTATCATGCCCATAATTGATTGTTTATGAAATGTGATGATTGGATGTTGTATATGTAGACATAAAATCACATATTTGGGTACATTTATAGGTCCTAAAATCATATTAGCATTCATATGATTCCCAAGTGATAAAACTAGCAATTGATTTTTTATCTTTGGCCTCTTTTCTTTCTTTCTTATTTTCTAATTCATATTACAAACCCTACAACCCAGTGAAAAATTTGTTTGTTTATATTTTATGACTTTGGACACCCACACCCAATAGGGACATTAGTGCCCAGGTTCCCTCATCCCCTTTGGGTACTCCTAGCCCTCTGCATAGGAAGGGGAAGTCTATTGTATTTCATCGACACATTTACATCTTTTAGAAAATATAGCCTCTTGCATAGGAAGGGGAAGTCTATTGTATTTCATCGACGCATTTACATCTTTTAGAAAATATAGCCCTCTATCTAGTACATCTTGCACAAGGGAAACCTAGGGTGTGATTATTTCACACACTCACAAGAACTACATGGAGTATGATATGTAGTGCAATGCTTGGTTGTAAGTTCACTCTGTTGGATGACTACCGGGGTCATTCCAATTCCCCATATTTCATATTTATTTTTTGGATTTGATGTGGTTTTGTGGGTTTTGGAGGTTAACTATGTTTTGTAGGTAATAGGAACACTCGGAAATCAAGGTGTGACATATAGGGGACCAAAAGTGAATATCATCAACACTTGTATGATACAATAAAAACTAGGTTCTAGCCAATTTCAGTCATGGGAACCCCGAGTGAACTCTAAGACCCATATGCCCCCGAACCAGTCTAGGCACCCATGTCTATCTTGTTTCATGACTTACATAATTTATTTTCAGCTTGAAAAAACAAATCACCTCATGTTCATTAGTTTTCCCAGATCTGCATCAATCTTGGATCAATAAAAATTCAGCTAAGTCCTTTCCTCTCTCTATTGCACTTTTGGTTTCATGTTTACTTTTTTTTTGTTCATGGTGTATCTAATAGTTGTGTATCATATTTTACATTTAGTTACTCTATAGTTAGGGTTTTAATTTTTCTATTGTTGTTAAATCATTTAGTGAGCCCACATTCAAAAAATCTTAGATCCTCACTTCTTAACTTCCTTACCCTAGGATCCTCTCACCATAGATTTTTTCATCCACTAATCTTGATTGTAATGCTAACATCAACTCTCTTTTAGTTAATAATTAAATTCCTTATAATACTCCTCTAGATCATGTATATCAATTGTTTGTATCTACATTTTCTACGAACAACTTACTTTCCCATCGATGTGTACTACTACTTTTTGTTTATGAGAATGATACTCATCTTTATATTCAAGATTACATCTATAACATAGGCATTAGGTGATTATTATTCGATAATGGATCGAGATCAATCTTTATAATCTCACATTTATGTAATATCTTGGCATTTCGTCATCTCATGTCATCCCAATATCCATTTCTATCGTAGATATGATTCTTCTACATGCCCATGCCTGGGCACTATCACCTTACCTCTCATAGTTTGGCCTAAAACCATTCATACGATATTCTTTTTTATCGACACTAAAGTCTAGTTTAATCTCTTACTTGGAAGGCCATGGATTTATTCTATATAGATAGTAGCTTCTACAACTCATCGATGTGTTAACTTCCTACATGATGGCTATGTATATATCTGTTGTTATCAAATTTGACCTATTCAAATATTATTGCCTAGACCCATTCACTGCACCCCTACTCCAATTCTATATCATGATGTTGTTCATCCCTATACTCCTACATATCTCATTGATGATTATCAACTCATGGAACCTCATGCCTCTACCACCAACATTCTTCTTCTCTAAGGATCTATTTGTGCATTAGACATCATGCCATCCACTTTATATCTCTAAAAACCCTCTATGTTCGAATCTCCTCCTTTCACATGAACTATTTTCATACATGAATTTTATTTACCTCACATTCCATTTAACCCCACTTACTCGAGACTATTCGCACATATGATGGCTTGGATCAGTTAGGATTCACATTTTTGACCACCTTTTTCTATCTCAATCTCCTCTCCTCTATCATAGTTGTATATTCATTATTCTTGCTTATGGCCTTATGAATTTCATTTGGTAGTATTCCTTGCATGTGATCTTTATTATTTTCCAATCACACTTGGGAAATATTGGCTTGATTATATTGGTGGCACAATAGATCCAAATCATACTGATATCACATTTCCTATGCCTTTTGGCTGCATTTCTATTTGCAATGACTCTTTCTTGGGATATTATTCAAATCTCACTTGATGGTATGCACATGGTTGTCCACAACCACCTTTCACTAATGAAGAATATGCAATGGGCATGTATAATTTATGCCACAAGGGCTCTCTATATGATCAACCTCACACTATTTCTTACCAAGTCTCTGATCCAGGTCCAATTGGCTATGATCTCTATAATGATGATCTTTTAGATGACTTTATCAGATTCTTGTCTACATTGTAAACTTGGGGGAATCACACTTACTCCTCCCCCTCCTAATATCATTAATTAATTATCAATTCTACTATTATGATTAATGCTTCACATCTAGTATTTTTCATCTCTCTTTGACATCATGATACACCACTTATATCAACATAATCCTATGATACACTCTCATGCTAAGAATCACAATTTACTTTTGAGGGAATACTACATCCTTGAACCTAATGCACTACATTTAACACTCTATTATTCATGATACATATTTCTAGCATTCCATTCTCACACAAAATCATTACCTATGACACACTCTAGTTCCATGGTTTATACTCGACTCTTAAGGGTTTAAATATGAAATGAACCTCACCTATTTTACACTTTATGCTCTACACTTCATGATATATCTTTCCAACATGTATTTTCAAACCATTTCCTGATGAAATACTCTTATTTTATGGTTCATTCTTGATTATTGAGGGTATTTTATAAATGAATTGTTGGGGTTAGCACACCAGGTTGTCAAATATATAAATAAGATCTAAGCATAATAACAATGAATATGGAAATAAATAGAAGATGAAATACAAAACATTTAATGTGGATCACTTAGTTTGGGATACGTCCACTAAGAAACAACGAATCTATTATCAAATAGTAAATACCATGAAGATTTAAAATCTTCCACACCTTCTTGGATATCTTGTACTTTCTTCTCTACAAGTTTCTCTTTTTTATACAAAAGGAAACTTCTTTACAATTCTTATCAATCTTAGATTCTAACCATAGATTTATACTTTTATAAGCATCTACAAACTTAGGGAACTTTAGCCATGCAATTACAAGAATTATATTCAATTTACAAGTAAAGATATATCTAATTCCCATGACTTAATTAAATGATCACGCATAGGAAATTGACATCGGTTATCCTTAACCAATGTTGGTTCCTCCTTTCATGACCAATACTAGTCCCTGGGTGATTGACGTTAGTTCATCAACCAATGCCAGTCACTTTGTATTCCAGAAAGCCTGTAAAATAATTCGGTGAAGCAATTAAGCTCCATAACTCAAAAATATCCCACTTGGAGATAAATTTCTGCATGGTACCATAAAAAGCCTTCCTTTGATCCTTTCCTTGGCTTGTTTCTCCCTCTTCAAGTCTCAAACTCGAAGACCAACAGAAATGGAGTGTAGCTCCAAATTATCCTTTGACAACGAATTTGTCATCATATCTACGGGGTTATCCTTTTTATGAATTTTCTCTAACTTCAGCTGCCCATCCTCCAATACCTTCCGTATTAAGTGATATCTCAACTAAATGTGTTACATTCTAGAATGAAACACTAAGTTATTTTCTAGATAAATTACAATTTGACTATCATTGTACAATCTGAAACCATCTCACTCCTTTCCCAACTCTTTTATGAACCTACTTATCCATATCATCTCTTTCTTAGATTTTGTAGTTACAACATACTCAACCTCTATAGTAGACAAAGCCGCAACCTTCTACAATATCAAAATCCAACTAAATTTCATGCCACCTACTATGAAAACATATCGGTGGTGCTCCTCCTTACATCTAAATGACCATCCATGTTTGAATCCACATATCCACGTAAAGAAGTACGAACCTCCATAACATATCTACATGCCGGATGTCCCTCTCAAAAACTTGAGAATCCATTGGACTACTTTTCAATGCTCTTTACTTTGATTATCCATAAACCTACTCACAACTCTCACTACTTGTGCAATGTGTAGTCATGAATCTGGTATAAACCATATCATACATCAAGCTTCCAATTGGTGAAGTATATAGAACTCATGCTATGTAATCAACCTCCTTATGCGATGAAGGAAACTGATATTTTCTCAATTTGAAGTGTCCAACCATAGGTTTACTTACAAGTTTTGAATTTTGTAAATTAAACCTTTCCAACACCTTATTGATATAATTCTCCTGAGACAAATACAACTTCTTGTTCTTCTTGTCTCTAAGAATTTACATGCTAAGGATTTTCTTTATAGCTCCCAAATCCTTCATTGAAAATGTGTGAACTATTTTTTCTTTAAGCTCACCAATGTGCTACATACTAGATCTTGTAATAATCATATCATCCACATACATAACAAAAAAATATAGCTACCATTTCTAAGGTTCTTGAAATAAACACAATAATTGATTCACATCTCAAATAACCATGCTCATGCATGAAACTATCAAACCTCATATACCATTTCTTTGGGGCTTTCTTGAGCCAATATAGGCTCTTTCAATTTACACACAAGTTTCTCCTTACCCTTGACTTCATACCCAAGTGGCTACTTTGCATATAAATCTCTTCCTCCAAATCACCCAAAAAGAATGTCATCTTGACATCAAGTTTATCTAAATGCAAGTCTTTTAGTGCAAATAAAATCAATAAAATACAAATTTAATTCATAGTAATGATAGGAGAAAATATTTCATCAAAATTAATACGATTTTTGTGAAAATCCCTTTACTACAAGCCTTGCCTTGTAGCTTTTCTGTCCACCCTTTTCTTCCTTGATTACGTAAACCCGGTTGTTTACGCAATGATATTTTACCTAATGGTAACTTAACCAAATTCCAAGTCTGGTTCTAATCCAAGGTGTTCATCTCCTCATCCATGCCATGCTCCCACTTGCTTATGGAATTTATCATGCGTCGCTTCTTCAAATATTTCTTGTTCACCACTATTAGTCAATAATAAATAAGACAAGGAAGGTGAAAATATTTCTAGATGTCTACTTACCCTTTGTGACCTTCTCATTGAGATTTGGGGTGCTAGAGGCTCAATCTTCCCATCCTGTAGATTTGTATCTACATGTGAAAATGACTGGTGTTGGTCACCTTTTGCTGATTCTAGTTCACCTAACCGATGTTGGTCCTTCTCTTCATGTAACCGATGTCAGTCAAGGGTAAACTAACATTGGTTACTGTGTAAACATATAGGTGTTAATTTTAAATCTGAGAGTTCATTTTCATCCACAAAATTCTTCACCGGTTCACCTTGGGGTACCAAAATTTGATCCCTATACATTCTTTTTCATTCCAATCAATGTCATAACTCCTAACAATCTTAGCATCCTTTAGATCCCAAAAGCAGGAATCTAAAATCACGAGCTATAACCAATGAAATTACATATTTTAGATTTAACATCCAGTTTCTTTCTATTTTCCTTATCAACATTCACAAAAGATTTTGAGCCAAATACGATAAGAAATAAAGATCTACCTCCTTTCCAGTCCAAGCTTCTTCCGGTATTCCACCATCAGTGCACTTGAAGGTCCACAATTAGTTAAATAAACCATTGTGTCTACTATTTCTGCCCAAAATGTAAGGGCAATCCTGCATGTATCCTCATGCTTCTAGCACATTCCATGATTATCCTGTTCATTCTCTTTGTAACACCATTCTCCTGTGGTGTTATAGGAACTGATTTTCTCCATCTATTCTATTCATTGAACAATAATCATTAAAATCTTTGTTGTATTACTCACCACCATTATCAAATATAAGGCACTTTAAATTCTAATTTGATTCATTTTCTAAAAGGGATTTCCATATTTTAAAAGTCTCAAAAAATTAGATCTACATTTAATACAATAAACCCATACCTTTCTTGTATCATCATCAATGAAAGTCACATAATATTGGGATCCACTATGAGAAGTTTACAGGATGGTCCCCACACATATGAGTGTACAAGCTCAAATTTATGCTTCTTCTTTGTTGCCCCAACTTTGAGAAATATCATTCTCTTTTTCTTTATAAAAATAAAATTCTCAAAGAAATAAATATCTACACATTTTATATACGATAACTTACCCTTTTCCGTTAAGATCTAGATTCATTTTTCAATCATATGGCCTAGCCGATTGTGCTACATGATTTAATTTGAATCTGAAGAAGATAGAATAAAAAATGAATCAAGTAATATAGGTAGACAAATACAATGATCCTACCTTCTTTCCTCTTACTATAACAAGAGAACCCTTGGTAAATTTTAAAGAATTTACTATGAATGTAACCATGTAACCGATTATAACTCAATTATCCCGCAGAAATTAGATTTCTCCCGAGGCTTGGAACATGCCTCACATCTCGTGATATCCATGTATTTCTATTCTATAATTTTAGATGAACTTCACCTTTACCAATAATATTGCATGGTTCATCATCTCCTTAATATACATGCCCAAAATTACCCTCGATAAAATTTCTGAAATAACCCTTATTAGGGTAGCATGGAAATAAGCTCTTGAATCAAAACCTAAGATTCAATTTTATTATCCAGAGGAGAGAATAAGGGAATCTTTCATTTCCTTAGATGCAACAATGTTGTCCTCTTTACCTTTCTGTTACATTCTCTTTGTTTTCCTTGAACCAAGTAATCCTTCTTTGCATGTCCTTTCTTTCCATAATTCCAGCAGATCATACCTCTTCCTCTAGATTTAGATCTTTTAGTCCTTTAATTTTATTTCCCATTACTTTTACTTTTAGATATATCCTTCTACCTACCCTTTATTTCTACATTCAAAGCATTCCTAGATGATGATTCTCCTGTACCTTTCCTACATATTTCTTCATTTAGGATTATACTAACCACATCATCAAACTTTAAAATATTAGTAGAAGATGTTGTATTACTAACAACCATAACCAAGTTATCCCAACTATCGGAAAAGAGCATAATAATAAAAGTGATTTCACCTCACCCTCAAATGTTATATTAAGCTGATTTCAATTGATTTACAATAGACCAGAAATCATTCAAATGACTTGATGTAGATCCACCTTCTTGCATATTTAAATTAATTTTTTTCATCAAATAAAATTTATTTGAAGCACTAGGTTTTTCATATAGATTTGCTAAATATTTCATCAACTCTATCGTAGATCCTACTTCTGTAATATTCAAAGCCATAGATGTTTGTCGGACTCAATCTTATATATCCCATAGCCTTTCTATCAATAATTTTCCATTCTTCATCAGTCATCTTTACTGAGTCTTACCTTATCATCCAAATGTAAGTATATATCTTTTTGATACGAGATAATCCTACACCTACATCTTCTATAATAGATAATCATGACTATCAAATTTATCTACTTTGAATTTGCTATCTTCCCCCATCACTTTTCTCCCACTTAATCAGAAATCCCTCTATGAGTATAGATCTATCAATACACAAAACCCTTAAAAAAATGATCGATACCAATTTTTGGGGTTAGCACATTGATTATACGAGATATATAAATCATATCTAAGGATACAAATAATGAATATAGAAATAATCAAAAGATACAATACATAAAATTTAACATGGTTCACCGAGTGTGGGATAGGTCCACCAAGAAACAACCAATCCATTATCATAGAGGAAATACAATTAAGATTTGAAATCTTCCACACCTTCTTGGATGTCCTATAATCTCTTCTCTACAAGTTTCTCTTTTTTATAAAAAGGAAACTTCTTTACAATTCTTATCAATCTTAGCTTCTAACCCTTGCTTTATGCTTATATACGAATCTAAAAACTTAGGGCACTTTAGCCATACAATTACAATCATTAGATTCACTTTAAAACTAAAGATAGATCTAATTTCCATGACTTAATTAAATGATCATACATAGGCAACCGACACTTTGGTTAGCCTTAACCTATGTCGGTTCCTCCTTGCCTAACCGATACTAGTCCCTAGGTGATTGACATCGGTTCGTCAACCGATGCGATCCATGTGTATTCAAAGCTTTGTAAAAACATTCCAATGAAGTAATTAAGTTCCACAACTCAATGTGAACCTCATCTCATACTCATCCACATCCGTTGGGGGTACATTGTTCCTATCACATTCACATTGCATACCATTCCATCTCACTCATACATAAAATACTTCATATCTCGGTTAAACTTATTCTTTCTTTCTTATACTTATATGTACACTCTTTTTTACCTTGTTAGAAAGATATTTAGTATGTCAATATATTTTCTATATACACATATACTTTCACTTGGTCTTTAGTTTTGAATTTAGAATTCCTATAGATATTAACACACAACAATGATGATTGGCAATTACTTTACCTCTTACTAGTCCCATCGAGGTTCTAGGGGGGATATTCATTTACTACTCTTACACATCACAAGGTCTATTGTTTCATTATCTACTAATTCTTCTTACTAAAGCACATTACTTCCCATTGATCTATACACATTTTGACATACTCTTTATTCTTCTAACATGCTAACGGGTGCTTCATGTGCAACATTTTCTTTACAGGAATATATGCCACCATGGCTATCTCTTATATCTTACTTGTTATTTGTCTTCTATTGTATTTTATTATTTGTGAGCTTTTACCTTTGTCTTATATGTACACTATATGATTTTGGTCGCTTGAGCTCTTATTATCTTATGACATTATGAGTGATGTCCCATGTCCGAAACCCATTTTTTTTATGATCTATCTTGTCTTCTACTTGTATACTATCTTTGATTTCAATAAAACATGTTAATAGCCACTTTATTTGCATGTTTCTTAGTTTCTACCATGCACATCCCCTCCCCCTACGGGGATATAGTTCATATTAGCATCATTTCTTCTCCTTTAGACCGCATGCCTCTATCAACATCACACGCACCCCAAAAGAGGGGGCATACATTGGGTGAATCAATCACCCTATATAACATCTCAGAGCTATAATTTGGAAATTCACATTGTAGAATCAACACAGGATACGATTCTACGAAATGGCCCAAAATCTAACTCTTAGGTCCTCGGTTCAGCACAAACACTAGTGCCCAAATATAGACACTAGTGCTTGGGCACTCCTAAAATCTCCCGAGGCACCTATGTCCGATGGGAATATGCACGTAGTGATGTCTGCTAATCATTTTCATGGAAGGAGATTAACACTACACCTCTCTCCCCAACACTCGCTTCTTTGGCGTGAGATTGGCCATAATAATTGCACTTGTCATGAGATCACCAAAAAAATCACACTTGGTATGAGATCACCCAAAAAAATCTCTCTTGGCATGAGATCACTGAAAAAATCACTCTACAAAGCATTGTAGGACATCTTTCAATCCTTTACTCTCTTTCACATAAGGTACACACTTTCCTTTTAAATTTTTATATATTTTTATAGAGTTTTCATAATACATGACTTTGACTACTCTTTTTCTCTTCTTTTGTAGGCCCATCCTTAATACACAACAAAAATAAGTCCTACATAAAGCATGACATCAAGCACAAATAAATACAACATGGTACAACATAGTACCCTTCTCCTTAGTAGGGTCACACTTTCACTTGTCTCTTTGACACACTATCATCATCAAACTCTACATGAACAAAATGTACGCATCTTCTAACTACTTTATGTTATTGAGTAATAAATCAAAAACATAATTTTGGGGAACATATACACACAAAATCACACACATGGGTATATTTCTAGCTCCTAAAAGCATACTAGCATTCATATGATTCCTAAGAGAGAAAACTAATAATTGATAACTATCTTTTTCCCCTTTTCTATCTTTCTTATTTTATATTTGGTCTTACACACCCTACATCTTAATCAGAACTTTAATTTCTTATATTTTATGACTTTGGACACTAGTTCCTAGCCAAGTTTTTAGTGCCTAGAAACTCTCGTTCCCCTGGGTACCCTTGGCCTCTTTCCATATTACTCACTATTTTTAGGATTCTTTTATCTTTTGGGCATATTATTTATTATGGGTTGGCCTTCTAGTTGTCAATTATGAAATTAAAACAAGGGAATCATATAAATACATAACTATGTGATCAAAATAAAATACCAAGCTCTAAGCATACTTACTATCACCTAATATTGCATCAAAAGACATATAATACACTCAAAGGCATCCATATAACATCCATTCAAGGGATAAAGGACCACATACACTACATAATAAGGGGAAGTATCTTCTATTTCATCCACATATTTTCATATTTTAGAAAATATATCCTACTACCTAGTGCATCTTATACAAGGGAATCTAGGAACTATTCTTTCACACACTCATAAGAACTACATGGAGTTTGAGATGTAGTACAATGCTCAGTTGTAAGGTAACTTTGTTGGGTGACTATTGCCATGGTCGATATGACTCCCCATATTGCATATGTTTTTTGATTTGATGTGGTTTTGTGGGTTTTGTAGGTGAACTTCTATTTTTTTAGGTTATAGGAACACTCGGTGATCAAGGTGCGATATATAGGTGACCAAAAGTGAATATTAGTGACACTTGTGTGATACAGTAAAAAATAAGTTCTAAGCATTTTTATAGTCATGAGCACTCGTAGTAGACTCGCATACGCTAACCCAATCTAGGAAACTATGTCCATCTTATTTCATGAACTACAAAATTTAATCTAAGATCGATGATAAATATCACCTCCCATTTGGTAGTTTTCCCAGTCTGCATTAGTCCTAAATCAATGCAAATCAACTAAGTCCTTTCCTCTCTCTCTCTCGTGGGCATGGTTTCATGTTTACCTATGTATTAATTTTTTCATAGTGTATCTAGTAGTTGTGTATCGTATTTTACATTTAGTTACTCTACAATTAGGGTTTTTTCAAAAAAAACATTTTTATTAAATTAGTATATAGGAATCCTCTAAATTAGTATAGGATGTGTGTGGACCGAAATCAAAAATGCAATTTTCTAAATAATTTCAATTTTTGATCAATTTTTGTATTGGAACAAGTGAATAAATTAGTTTTTAGGAAGTATATGAGTTTCTATACATTTACATGGTTTTTTCAGATAATGGTTAAACCCTTATGTGGTCTATTGTGGTCCATTTTGTAAGGCTAATTTTTAGTAGTTTTAGGTGACTTAGTCACATAATTTTTTTGAGGTGCTATAGTCTGATTTATGGAAACCTATATACTTAGTGATGACCCTGAGGTCATGATATTTCCATTGGTATATTACACTTGCATGGATGATGTCATTTGATGAAGTTATGGCTTGATCTTTGAAGGCTAGTTTTTGGGGCATGGTAGTTGAGTTTGTTCTTGAGTGGTTTCATGGAATGAGATGATGATGCATGGTGTTTCATGGTTTTTTATTTTTATAAAGTCTTATAAAACATGTGTAATTATGTTAAATGTTTTTTGAATGTGGTTTTTCTCTAGAACATTTCCTTTTTAGTGAGTTGGTTGTTTTGGTGTTTTAGGGATTTTGAGTCCTAATAGAGGTCTAGATGGTTCTAGATTATGTTGGATACCTATATGGTATTATTAATGCTGTTTTTATCATGTTATTATGATATTTCTATTATTTCCTACCTATATGTTTTAAGTTCATAAGATAGGTATACAAGCAAGTCATGTGGCTCATTGAGTTAGTTGAAAAAAATGCAAGCTAGAAGGAAGAGAAGAGAAGGTGTAAAAGGTATTTGTGACCACAAAGATAGGGAAAGTAGTGTGTGGAGATGTTCTAGATAGTTTTGAATTGTTAAAGTGATAGGTCATTAGGGATAATTAGATTGGAGAATAATATTTAGAGTGATTTGACATAGAGAGAAAATTTGAAGAAGGAAGGAAAGAGAGTTTCAAAGTGTCATCTTCAATTGTTGTAGCAAAAAATCAATGGTGAAAAACATTTTAGGTGGATTTTTTGGTGTTTACTCATCTTATGGGTTTTCACCTCCTTGCGGGGTTGGTGTTCTACTAAATCTAGGGGTTGGTCCTCCTTGTGGGGTTAGTGCCTCACTAATCCTAAGTTTTGGTGCTCCTTATTGAGTTTTTTTCTACTCAATTAAATTCAATTCATATCTCTAATGAATCCTTTTTTGTTTTAGTGGTTTTTCTTCCCCTTGATGGTTTCCCACTTATATATATCTTGTGTTCTTTTGCTTTGTTTCATTCCCATTTACTCTTTTATGCTCATGTTCTTGTGGATGTATGTTTAATGGTTAATGGTTGAAATTGCTTAACTGAATGAAAAGTTTTATTGCTCACTAATTCATCCCCCAATGATTGAACTTCCAAAAACTATTTATATCGAGTAGGTATTCTAAATAAATATTAACTATATTGAGTTGATCTTTAAAGCACAAAAATGGAATCACCAAAGTGGTTATCTCTCTACTAGCAAAGATCCTATGTTTAATGGGACAAATTATGAATTTTGGAGTATCAAGATGAGAACTCACATCATGTATTTTTGATGTCATATATGGAAAGAAGTTGTATATGGCTACACCATTCCTCAAAACCTCCAACTGATGCAACATGTAAGATGGCTAGTAGTGACATTTATAAAGATATGAATGTTATTTTAGGTGGATTAACATAGTCATATTTTTCAAGGTGATGAAAGGTACTATAGATAAGGTCACGTGGGATAAGATAAAAGTTATCTATTAAGGTGAATATAATGTGAAGTTGGTAAAGCTCGATACCTATAGAAATCGTGTTTAAGAAAGTATGAAGATGGAAGAAGAAGAAAATATTGGTGCATATCTTCTCGAGATGATGATCAAGTTGTCTATGATTAGGTGAATATGTGAACATATGTTAGTGTTATTTATGCTATAGTCATGGAATTATGAGGCATGTTACATAGCTTTTCATTTTTTTTTTCATAGGTTTATTTAGCCTTAAAGGATACATCAAGAGTGTGTGAGGTGTTTTAAGGATTGTGGCATATATATTAGAGTTTAGTAACGTAGTTTAAGACCTTATTTAGGTTTTTGTTATTCTATTACTATTGAGTATGTATGAATGTAGTGTCTCAAGACCTCATTTAGGTCTATGATGCTCATTATGGACTATTTCAGATGTGTAGAGATCTAATGAGCCCTACAACAGTCAAGAAACTGATTTCTTAGGTATGGTTGATGGCTTGGAAATTGATTAAGATGGTCAAAGGTCTGTAAAATTCTTGGTATGTAAGAGTCAAATCTAGGAAGTAAGGTCTCAAGTCCAAGCATGAAGATTCATTCATAAGAAGCATCAAGGTGAGCTACTGGGAGATATAGCTTAAATGGATGCAATAAAAGGTTATTCAAGATACATTGTAATGCATTTATGATCTATTAAGTTTTATCACTCTATTATATTTTCTTGAGAAGTATAAAAAAGGTATGAGGGATATTGACATATATCAAGTACAACAAGAAGGTGAATATTGGTCTACTAAGACCAATATGTTCTTAAAGTCTACAAGGACTATATAGTTAGGCTAGTTAAATATCCAAGTTAGCTTCAGGTGTGTGCCATAGTGGAGTGTCATGTGGTTTGTGAAGGAGATAAGTGAAGCATGGAATTATAGATGAGATCATAAAATTAGGAATCTAGGCAGATATTCTATGTTTATTGGTCAAAGTTGGGTATGTGGGTTTGTTTGATCATTTTTTGAAATATGATGCCATGATGAGGTCTGTAAATGTTTGTTGTATAATTAATGAAAATTGAATGACTTAGGGGGTATTGTTAACCTATTTAAGATAGATGATGACAATATAAGAGACCTAGTTGTTGACATAGTACATGTGTGTTAGGACTAAGGAGGAGCTTGGTGGTTTTGTTATTCAAATGATAATGTATGTTTATGTTATTTAAGTACTCATTGAGTATGATATAGTTGTGTGGTATGTGTTATCACTTAATAAGATATGAATAGATGATGTGTGAAGTCCTAGAAGGTGAATTGAAAGTAGAAACATGTTTGAAGTTTAAGGTTATAATTTAAGGCTTTGTTTCATTTGTATCAATTCATGACTAGTGTTTCCAAGTTGTGAAAAAGCATTGTGTATTAGTAAATACTTTTGAAAGTGTTTTAAGACCTTGAAGTAAAAGAAATTGGTTTGCAAGACCAATATGTCCTTTTAGGGGATGAAGATGGCTATATGTGTTCTTTTGAGGATCAAAATGAAGTTGTTGACATAAGGACAATATATGTTTGAGACAAATCTAGGCATACATTTTTCTCAAGAGTGTTCTTGAGATCATGATTCCGACTTAAAGGTTTGAAATCTAGGAAACATCATGGAAAAGAATATTAGTCTATTAAAAGGATATAAGTATGTTTGGTTTGATGAGCTTATTTAAGGTATGCTTGAAGATAATCATGATGGATTATTTCAAAGATAAGTGTTTTAATTCCTTAAGTCTATTCAATCTTGTTGTAAGTAAATTTATCCCTCCAAAATAAGTATGATGAGCATAATTTTACATGTATGAGTCTAGGGTGTATGTCTTAAGACCTAATATTAAAGGATTGGTAAAATAAGACCAATATGTTATTGCAATTCTGAAGACCTAGATGGACCTATATGTGTGTGTTATTGAAGTCAAGGTAGGTTTTTTATTTTAAGGTTGAGATATTGAATGAATGCAATGAAGATGAGTTACATGGGTGATTTGAGGGTTGATGCCATTGAATTATGTTTTGGTACATAGCTATGAAAAGTAATCTCAAGAAGAAAATGTGCATGAAGACCACTTTATTGGACTAGAGTGTTGGTTAGGTCATAATAAAACAAGGTTATCTATGCTTGAGTTATAGGTTTTGAGACTATTAAAGAGTTGAGAAGGGATTCATCAAAGTTTTAAAAAGTGTTAAGAATTCAAGGGAGATGAGTAAGCTCCATGAGCATGATAGAAGTATGAAGTGGGTATGTAAAGTATAATTTTTTTGAAACACATTGATAGAGTTTGAGAAGAATTGTTCACATATGAAAAGGTAGGTCAAAACCAGAACTATTTATGCATATAAGTAAGTTGTTTGATTTCTTAAGGAGCTGAGAAAGAGGAATTTCATGAGTAAGTATGTTGTCCCTAGAAATTTTTGGTGTTATGATGGTTTGTGTTAGATAAGAAGCAAGGGGAGTTGTATAGATGGTTGAGTAGGGTTAGTTATGTCAAGATAGTGTGATGGTGTTGTTGGTAAGATGTTTGGAGGAGTATATGAATCAGGGGGAGTCATTCATGTTTCTCAACTCAAGAAGGCAGGTAAGTAGGAGCTATGATGGCATGTATGAAGTCAATATAAGTCATAAATGGCATGATGAGTTATAGGTTTCATTGAAAGGTAATAATTTGTTCTTTGTTTCTTTTATTTGGTATATTGATTTAGGTCTATTTTCATAAATTGTATAGTGATAAGTGCATGGTCAAGGCTTGAGTCAGATTTGAAAAGTGTTCATTTTCTAAGGGGATCAGATTTTTTGAAGAGTTAAATCAGAAAAAAGAAGGTCAAATGGACATTGATTGTTTTGGTTGGTGTTTCTAACAAAAATTTGATCCTATTGTGTTGTAAAGAGAAGTGTTTTAGGTATGTTTCTTTTTCATTAATTTCAAAAGGGGTATAATTTGTTGATGGAATGAGAGTACCTTAGGGGAGATGTTGTTTTGTGTGTTTTTCCATTAATAGGTTTTTCATCAATGAAAAGGGGGATATTGTTGGCATAGTGTTGTCATTAATTTCAAAGAGAGATGTTGTCATTAATTTCATTAGGTTTCATTAATGTCAAAAAGAGCTAATAGGCATGAAGGTTGATTGGTAGTGTCAAGTAAAGTTGAGTTTTTTTGTTGAGATTGCTTGGTCCTGGTGATAGTGCATGGGTTCTTAAGTAGTGTAGTGGATTGTTGGAGTGTGATAGTGACTTGTATATGTATGAAAGATTTTTGATAATTTTATCTAGTGTGTTGAAGGTATTAGAAATATACACGTGTTCCAAAGGGATAAGGAAGTCATATTTAGTGTAGTAAACATGTTCTAGTGGCATACTTTAGAGGCCTACTAAGGTTATGATGGAGTATGAGTATATGTTTGAGCATGATGAGATGCATAGGGAGTATGTAGATGAGATGAAGGGATACTCAAAAATGTCTTGGAGTGCATATATGAGGAGAATACATGGTTTATAGGTCTACACTAGACCTATTCTAAATACTTAAACCTAATTAGGTAATTTGGTATGGTTTCAGCTTGGAAATGAAAATGTGAGCTATGTTAGAGCAATGGAATGATGTTTTTATCATGTTTTTGAATATTGACATTTTATTTGTAAGCAATTTACATAGAAAGTTGTTTTTAAGTATGTTCATAAATCTAGCTCCTTGAGAAAACATACCCTAGTGTGATGAATTCAGAATTTTTGAGTGTATTTGAGAAAATATGAGTATTAGATATGTATTTCCATGATTATATGAAGGTGTGGTCCAAATTTCAGGTCCTAATGTTGAATATTTTTTGAGAGGTTTCATTTTTTCCTAACCATGTTTTGGAAGTAATAAACCTAGGTCAAATTTGGTCTTTTTGATGATCACTAGAATTTATGTTAGTTTTATAGGTACCCAAAATATTGGGGATAGTTGAATAGGTTTACTAATAATTTTTTCCAAGTAGAATGAAGTCATTTGATTTTCAATTTTTTTATGAACAATCGTTAAGAAAGAAAATTGGATTTAAACCCTCTCAAAACCGTAGTCCTAGAGTGATGGAGAATAACATGTTTTACCATACCTATAATTGATTGTTGAATGGAATTTGATAATTTAATGGGGTTGAGGAATCCTCCATTTTCTATTGGTGGTATTTAGAGTTTTTGGTTGTGTGTTGACCCCACTCAAAAATACAAGTTTATGAAGAAGTTCAAATTTTCTCAAGTTTTTCATTGTACCAGGTGAATAAATTGGTTTTTGAGTAAGTATGGTAGTTTTAATACATGTCCATGATGTATTTAGATCATGTTTGAGCCCTTAGGAGGTATATTGGGTCTATTTTGCAAGACTAGTTTTGGGGCAGTTTTGGGCAGTTTTAGGTGACCTAGTTACAAAAGATTTTTGGAGGTGCTATAATCTGATTTATGGAATCCTATACACTTGGTGATGACCCTAAGGTTATAATATTTCAATTGGTATATTAAACTTTCATGGATGAGGTAATTTGAAAAAGTTATGGATTGATATTTGAAGACTAAATTTTGGGGCATGGTAGTTGTGTTTGTTCTTGAGTGGTTTCATGACATGACATGATGATGCATTGTTTTTCATGGTTTCAAGAGTTTTCTAAAGTCTTAAACAACATTTTACAGTATTTTAAATGTTTTTTTGGAGTTTTTTTTCTCTATAACATTCCCTTTTGGCAAGTTGGTTATTTTGGTGTTTTAATGCTTGAGCCATAATGGAGGTGTAGATGGTTCTAAATGATGTTGGCAATGTATATGGTCTTATGAATGATGCTTTTTATCATTTTATTATCATTTTATGATGTATTTTACTATGTGATTTCTGAACTACATGTTTTAATTTTATAAGACATGTATAAAAGCAATTTTTGTGGCTCATTTGAGTTAGTTGAAAAAGTGTGAGCTAGAAGGAAGAGAGGAGAAGGTGTAGAGGGTATTTGTGACCAAAAATATAGGGAAAAGATTGTGTGCGTATATATTATATATGGTTTTTATGTATTGAAGTGATAGGTCACTAGGCCTTATCATCTTTGAGAATAAGATCTAGAGTGACTTGACCTAGAGATCATATTTAAAGAAGAAGGAAAGAAAGAGAGATTCAAAGTGTCATCATCAATTGTTATAGCAAAAAATCAGAGGTGAAAAAAATTTCAGGTGGTTTTTGTTGGTGCTAAGTCATCTTGGGGGTTAGTGCCTCCTTATAGGGTCAATGCTCTACTAAAGTAGGGGTTCGTGCTCCTTGTGGGGTTGGTGCATCACTAAACCTAGGGGTTGGTGCTCCTTGTTGAGTCAGTTCTCGGCTAAATTATAGATTTAATAAATTTTTGATTAACCCTTTGGGGTTTCCCACTTACATCTGGTGTTCTTCTGTTGTTACACTCTCAATTACTCTTCCATGATTATGTTCTTTTAGATACATGTTTAATGGTTAATGGTTATAATTACTTATGTGAATGAAAAACTTTATTGCTCACTAATTCACCCCCACCTCTCAATGATCGTGATTCCAATAGTTACAAATGTGATTTCAGTTCATGTAGTTATTGAAGATGATGTTGCAATCAAATTTATTGTTTCTTTACTTAAAGTAAAAGTGCTTCAATTATACAGAAGATTAAGACCTTCTTCCATTAATACTTGGGATGAAATTGACACAACTTTATGTCATCAGTTTGAGGAGAAAGAAAACATCATATCTTTCTAGAACAACTAACAACTATCAAGAGAGCTCCCAATGAGATTATGGCTGATTTTAATTTCAGATTTCAGAAAACATGGGACATAATTCCACTTCTCTTAAGACCAACTCCACAAGGTTCCTTCCTTTATTTCTTAAGAGCATTGAATTCCTATATAGTAATTATGATACAATCTATGGGTGCTATGGAATTTCTTGATGCATATCCAATAGCCATGTTAGGGATGAAATTTTTTTAATACAACATGGAAAGATATCTCCTAGACTACCTATGCCTTTGTTTCCTAAATTGCCTCAAGCTTCTTAGCCATCTATTTCTCCCATTCCAAAGAAAAGTTCCCTATTTGTTACCTCTACATCTTATTCTATCCAAAAGCAAAAAGATGATGATGAAATGAAATCCTTGATTAGAAATTTGTCAACTTTGTATGTTTGGAGAAACAATAAGCCCAATCATATATACATTATCCAAATACTAACCAAGGATGTAATCAAGTTTATCATCTTGTTGTCACTTTCCCAAAATTGGGTAATTTTTTTTTTGAAACTTTCACTAGGTGACCCTTTTTCCCTAGTTTGTTTTCCTTTGTGAAGTCTAAGGAATGAGAAAAATTAAAAAAATTAGTCATTTTGAGTTGTTTTGGGTCAATTTGAGTGTATTGTGGTGAATGTGGGTTCTAGAGGAACAAGAGGAACATGTTCCTTTAGGCCTCCCATTCCTCGTATCCCCGCCTTCCCCACATTTCTCCGATTTTGGGTTATGCAGATTTAAGTTCTTGGAAAAACTCTTTTTGATTTGGTATTTGTTACCAAAACCCCCTTGTCATCCACAAATTGTTTTAAATTTTGGTGGGTGGGTGGTTTGGATATTTTGAGAACCCACGATACTTGTTCCCTTGGATCTTGTGTTCCCCACTTACCTATTTTGTTCAAATTGAATATATTATGCTTGTATTGTTGGTATTTCAAATATATTTGGTACTCAAGGCCCTTATTCCTCCCGACACCCTATTCCCCTTAAGGTTCCACCATCCAAACTTAATTATATTTATTTATATTGTGGTTCCTTTTGAGGTTTTGAAACTTTTGATACTTGTTCCCTCGGGACTTCATTTCCTCGAAAAGCCATCTTATCCATGGTGTAGACTAAAGTGTTTAAAAAGATCCATTAGCATTTTCCCCCACAATCCATTATGTTTATTAAAGTTCCTATTTTTTCAAACAATGGGTTATAAAAATATTTTCACCATTTTGAATTATGAATTTTAAGCGTGCAATGTCATTTTTCACTCCCATTCCCTCAAGGACATTTCTAGTCACATCTTTCTCGTTTCTCACCATTTTCAAAACTTCAAAATATGTTGAAGACCTTGTGAAGGAATCATTCTTCCTAGTTAATGTGCAACAAAATAAAATATTTCATATGAATTCCTACCTCATGTATACAATTGTAGCCTATAGAGTGTGGGTAGGGTTGTCTCCTCAAGATGATAAGAAAAATGCACCATTTTATGAGTTTTATCCCAGATCAATTTTAAGAACAATAAATTTCATCACATAGGAGGGTAAATGATGTTTTTATAATGTTTATATTTAGGATCCTTAAAGGAAACATGGCTGAAAGAGTGTTTACAAAGGCAAAGTAGTTTATTTCAATTTATGGCAGCCTCTTCATCCAATTCAGAAAGTTTTCCTATATAAGATTGGTTGGTTTTGAAGGTGCACCTAAAAATTTCCCATATATTGCAATGATAAATTGGTCCTTATGGAAGTTTGTAGATAGGTGGATATGCTACACATGACATGTGTACATAACAAAATCACTATCATCCATCTCCATATCTCCTTGGGAAATTATACATACAGATCTATCCTAGATGCTCAAAATGTTGAAAGGACACTTGCTGATTTCAAGCTCCATTCATATCAGAGAAGATCCTCCTTTAATATTAAGGGGTTCATTTCAAAGAATTTGAGGATGTCCTATTATAATCTTCCCACCATTGAAGATTATTGGGTAGATTGTACTGATGAATATGAAGTGAGGAATAGGTTTTTAGGAGACTTTCTCTACTACAAATAAGGAATTTCATGGTGTATCGAGTTGATTCCTAAGGACCTAGACTATGTCAATGAGAATTTGTATTCATAGAGTATATCAAAACTATTCAACATATGCCTCTCCTTACTATTAATTTTTCCCAAAAATAAAGGGAGAATCCTTCTAACATGAACAATCCAGTGATTGTAATAACAAGACAATGGTTCAAAAAAAGGATGAAGGATTATAATAAAGCATTGAAATAGTCTTTTTCCTAGGAATACTCTACTTCACATAAAGAATTATCCACTCATAAAGAAGTTCAAGCTTAATTAACTCCTTCTTTACCTTCAGATTCAACAACCAAGGTGTATATAAAGAAAGATAAGTCCAAGGAGATAGAAAAGATTGAGGAACACCCGAGAAGGAAGTATATCAGAGAAGGCTCATGGATCAGTTGAATAAGTTTTCCCTTTGATTGGATTGATATCTCATCCTTCGAAGGAGAAGAAAAATTCATTGAAGAACACAAATATGAATCTAAGAAAGAGGAAGAAGAACATGAAAATAATGGTGAAGAGGAATAAAGTGTTGAAGACGAAGATGATGAGGAAAATGATGTGAAAATCATAGAGCCATATACTAGGAAAACATGTGCCTCAAGACCTAAGATTCCAATCAAAATACCATCTCCCTCCACTATTGAGGTACATACTCTTGAAGTTCCCATTGCTTAGTCTCTTGGTCCTCCCAATGTTCTTACATTGACTCCTCTACCGGCTCCACCTTCCAATGATTCCGTCACATGGGTTAAACCCATGATTGACAACAAGAAGAGGAAGGATTCTTATAAGCTTTTTGTTATTGCCTTTGATGCGTTACTTCCCTACTTGGCACAAATCCCCATCTTCCACCAAATATAGAAATTTCAAAAGGATAACAATTCCTATAAATTTCCAAGCCAAAGGGAGATAAGGATGAAAGAGATATCTTTGTGGCAGATATAGAATTAACAAGGATCTCACTTGGATAATCTACCACTAACGGAGAGGCACAAAATCTCAGGGAAATTATTTCTAAAGTGATTGTAAGAGTATAAAAAGGAAATCATACGTAAAGAAATGTTTTGGAAGTACAAGTTCAGGTTCTTTCTAATTTTATTAAGTCCTATCTCTAAAATGAAAAATCTCCTTTGGAATGCACTCCATTCTTCTCACTTCCTCCTAAATTTTTTTCTCCCTGAGGAGGATATCAAATCCATCAAAGAGATTGACAAGCATGTATCATATAAAAGAGCTTCGAATCATTAGTGCAAGGTATGCTAGTATCTGGATTGAAGTTCATCGATGAAACATACAAGTTATATGACAACATTTCTACATCCCAGATCAATTCAATTCAACAATCAGGGATGTTGACAAAGAACTCAGGATATGGTTGGAAAGTATTCAGGATTTGAGAATCATGAACGCCACTAATGAGAAGAATCTTCTTTCTCATAAGATCTTTAATGATTCCAAAAGCAACCTATCCAAGAAGTGGGTCTAAAACATTGAGTGGAGGATTAGAGTTCTTGAAACAAAATCCAATGAGTTAAAGAACATGGTGGAGAAGGGAAAATCATTTAAATTAGAAATATTTGCCTTGCTTGGGATATTTGATGTCAATTCTATAAGGACACTTCTATAGAGAAGCATTCAATAGATGAATTCAAAGCTAAATTCAAAGTGCACTAATCAAATAAGATTTTTTCATTGCTGAAATAGAACACAAAGAGAAAATGGAGGAACTCATTGAGCTACATAACATTTTTATAGAAGCCACCAAGGGCCTCTTACAAAATAGAGGAATTACAAAATAATTGGAGTATTCTCTTAAGAATGGTTGGTTGTCATGGAAAACACAATCATTACAAAGGTTATGGATATTTCTGATTCTCTAGAAAATTTCAAAATTCACGTTCTCAAAGTGAAGATTCCATCTGTACCACTCTCAAATGTTCCTTCCTCTATTTCTTAATTTTTTTCTATCTAGTTATTATATTTTGAAGTCGTCTTTACCATTTTGAAAATTACATTGTAAATTAAGATATCTTATGTAATTAATTAATTAAGTGTTCAACACTTAATTAAAATATAATTAGTTAGAACCTCCCCTTAGCATATATAAGGCTTCTTTTTTAGTTTAAAGGGGTTGGATTTTTGTGTTTTGGAATGTAAAGATATAGAACTTCTCAGATCAATATAGAAGAATATTTATTTCCCTCTTAGCTATGTTCTTTCTATTCGTCTTTCCTTAAATTGTGAATGTGAATCTTAATATATGTGAATATCAAAATTGTGTGTTCAATCCATCAATTATAGTGTGAGTAAATTTATTTCTAGTTGTATTTATATTTCGTAGATTTTCAGATATATCAATTCATATGTTATTAAAGTCTCATGCATGCATTAGTAGGATATAACTCTGCAGTCTTTGTATCTAAATATGCTTCCTTCTTCACTTCTTTCATTAGAGGAGTGAGTGATCTTGCATAACCAAGGAGAATACTTGTATTATTGGTAGTGGATTAGATTAAAAATTTTATTCATGGTTCACTCCTCTTACTCATAAAAGTTATTGTTTCCTCCTCTAAAACCCTATTCCCTATTCCTCTTACGTAATGAGATTATCAAAATATGAAATAATTTTTACACAAAAATCCTCCTTCGGAAAAAGCTGGTTTGTATATTTTTAAATAAGAATATTCTCAAGTTTTTGGGGAATAAGGAACCTCCCGAGAAAGAGGAGGGATTTTTTCCCATGAATGTTGCTTATGTCTACGAAAAAGTTTCCAACCAACAATTTTTTGGCACCCACCATGGGGCATGTATTGTGTTTTCCACTAAATAATCTTTAGAGTAAACCAATAGTCTGAGCAAACTGGTGGAAATAAGGTATACATGAGGAAAAAAGTCCAAGGCATTGAAGATCCTAGTTTTTAGTTGCAGCAACAACAATTTTTTCAGTTATCTCTAGAGAGAAGAGGTAGAAATAGAAGTTCCTTAAGCACTCCTACTAAAGAAAGATATGGTCCATCCTCTTAGGAAACCACTACCACCTAGGTGCAAGTAAGTGTTATTACTCAGGCTTTAGTATTAACAGGTTTTATCATTCTTTTACAAGATATTTTTCCTATAATGGTTGCACCATTGCCTCGGGGGCTAATAGGTTGGACATTTATCCCTGCACAACCTTTGAATGATTTTCCTAAGGGGAATAAGAATTTTTTTCCCAAGTTCATAGGTGATGGGAAAGTGCACCTAGATGAACACATTGTAAATTTTATTGTTGCATGTGGGATTTTTGAGTTGAGTATGAGGACATATGAATCAATTTTTTTGTCAAAACTTTGCAAGATTATGCTACAAATTGGTTCTATCATCTCCTAGATGGTACTATCAGCAATTATAATACCATGTGAAATAATTTTGAGAATAGATTCAAGCCTGATGAATATTATCATACACTCCTAGCGCAATTTTCCTAGATGAAGAAAGATTCTTATGAACCTATGTGGGAGTTGATTGCAAAATTTAATAAATTGGTTAACACGATCCCAATTGTTACTCATCCTATTGATCAAAGTATGAAGTGTTTCTTCATTAATGCTTAGTTTCAAGAGGTGAGTTACATGTTGAGGAGATCCAATATTTCCATTGTCAATGGTGATCAATAATTGGTCATAAGTGTAGAGGATAGGTTGATTATATTAGGTACATTGAAAAAGGAACCAACCAAGAACAATGATTCTATTTTAGGTACAACAAGTTCTGAAAAATTAGTTAAAATTTTGGCCATTGATATGATTGTAATCAAGAAAATAATTACTTAGAATATGCCATATAAGGACATTCTGTGAAGGAAATTCCAGCCAAGGAACTATCTCCCTCATGTTCAAACAAAGCTAGCAATAAAAGCTCCTCCTGTAAAATTTCCAATTAATACAACCTATGAAGTACACAAACCTGATGATGAGGTAGAAGTAGAGGACATGGAAGAACTTGAAGAAGAATATGAAGAGGTCCAAGAAGAGGTAGATGAATCTCAAATCAATTATGTCACTTGTAAAGGGGTAGATGATTATGATGATTATGACGATGCATTTGTAGACATGAACAACAAATATTATGTTGTCATGACCAAAGAACAAATGAGCAAGAAGAAGGAAGTTGTGTAGCCTACAAAGAAAGAGAAGTCTAAAGAGGCTCTAGCTACCATCCCAAAGTAGTTCCAATAAGAGGAACACCCATTCCACTATCATTGTTGCCAAAAAAGTAAGTCTGCTTATCCATCTAATACTATTTCCTCTTCTTCCTCTTTACCTAAAGAAAATACACTTTCCACTCCCGTGTCTAAAACACCCTCATCCTCAAAATATGATAAATATTAAACATTTTTGTTTCAAGTCAAGAAAATTTATCTAATTTAGGGTCTTTTTATATTATTTATCATAACAAGAAGACTAAAATTCAGATTTCTGAAGTTGAATTTTATCAGACTCACCTAGAGGTACTCACCCAAGTTGTTAAATTTGTTAAATCCAAGAGATGTTAGTCACCCATGACTTCTAGAGGCCTTCTTCCTACCCCCAAATTTCCTTCCCCACAATATTTTATGGCTTCTGCACCTTCCACCTCTGAGAATAATGAGCCCTTTTATGTCATGCTACTAATAGCTGACCATAAAATCAATAATTGTGTCATTAAATCTAGAGCATCTAACAATGTGATGCTTGCAAAATTTTCTCACGCACTTGGTCTTACTCTAACTTGAACCTTTGGTTCATGTTAATCAATGGATACCAAGGAAGTGCCCTAGTTGAGAGAATAAAGGATTCTCAAGTAGATTTTGTTGCATTCCTGGATAAATGAGTCAAGGCCACAATCTTGGTTACTGACATACCTCCGTCCTATGGTATGCTATTGAGTAGAAATTTCTATGAAGAAGTTGGGAGGAGAAATATAGATGGACTGGTCACATGCACTTATCCTAGTCAACAGACATATGAAGAATTTGTTTCCAAAGAGGCATGCTGAATATATTGTTTAGAAGATGGATGACCCTAAGGAACAAAATTTTGTATGAAGACATGGGTCATGGAAGTTATATGGTAATGTCTCGAGTCTGAATTCAAAACTCCCAAGGTTTTTAATGATGATCCTAATGGCATTTGGAAGCTTGAGTTTGATGGGATTTGTTCTACAACCTGGTTCCAAAATAGGAATTACATTGGTTTGACTCGATGGTAAGCTTCACTCATTCTCCTATAAACTTTAATTTGCTAACACCAACAATACTATTGAATATGATGAAATTATTCTCAGCCTAGCAGTAGAAAGGTAGATGGGAATTAAGAACCTTTATGTGCAAGGTGATGCTTTGAGCTTATCATCAAATAGCTTAGGGAGAATTTTGGGTAAAAAAATCAAAGGATGAAGCATTACGAAATATGGTTTGGGATTCTCTTGAGTTACTAGATGCCTTTTTATTAACAATGTTCCAAGAGATAGTAACACTAGATCATATGCTTTAGCTACCTACCTCTGGTTCCCTACTCATTCATAACCCTAATTTTAGTCAAGACAAGTTCACAGTGGAAATGGTATTCAGACCTAGTGTTCATGACAATGTAGAGAATTGGAAAGTTTTCAATAACGATCAACATTTGATTTCCTTTCTTGAATTAAAAGACAATTTTAGCCAATTTTACTTCGAGGGAAGTGAATCTAATGATTGTGAATCGACTAAGGACATAGTTGAGGAAGAGTTTGATTAGGATGGATACATCAAACTCAAAGGTAAACAAATTCCTAAGGTTCTCCTGAGATTGGAATACTTGTTTAATAATCATGATAGGTATACAAAAGGAAAAGTTGCACAAGATGCTAGGCAATCATTTAAGTTTGAGAAGGTTAATATAGGAAGTGATGAGGAGCCCAAGTTTGTCAATATTGGAAAATGTGAAGATAGAAGGAAAATGGTTGAAAATTTTGAAATATATAGATGTGTTGGATTATTCTTATGATGACTTGAAAACTTTTAAGCCAAGGGAAATGCAACATTATATTCCCTTAAAGCTAGTTATTCAACCATTTTTCCATAAATAAAGACAATACAATCCGAAGATTGTAGGCACCATTTATCAAGAGATTCAGAAATTGCTCAATATAGGATAATCTTTCCTATTCACCATTTATCCCTGGTTTGCCAATATTGTACATGTAATAAATAAAAATAAAGAAATTTGGATTTTTGTTGACTTATGAAATCTAAACTAATCTTATCTCAAAGAAAACTACCCACTTTCTATGATGGATCATATTTTTCAAGATATGACCGGTTCATGATGTTGTCTATACTTGATGGGTTTTTTGGGCTACAATTAGATCAAATTGGACGTGCAAGATCAACATAAAATTACCTTCACCACTCCTTGGGGTACATTTTTATCTACGTAAGAATGCCTTTTGGTCTAGTTAACACATGTGCAACATTCCAAAGGGAAATGTAGACTTGGCCTTTTGTAACCTAATGAATAAATGCATAGTTATCTATCTCGATGATCTTACTGTCTTCTTTAAAAAGAGAGAGGATAATTTTCATCACCTGAAATCCATTCTTCAAATATTTAGAGACCATGACATCTTATTGAACCCAAGTAAATTTTTCTTCATTGTTATGGAGGGAAATATGCTTGAGCACATTATTTCTAAGGATGGTATAAAGATTTATCTGAAGTGAGTCCAAGCTATCAAAAATATATCTCTCCCAAAAAGAAATAAGGGTGTTCATTCCTTCTTCAGGAAGATTAGTTTTCTTAGAAGATTTATTCCTAATTTTGAGGAGTTAACAAGGAACATAGCTCATATGATGAAAGAGACATAATATTTTGGTGGATTGCTGCAGGGAAGAATGCCTTTGAGAACATAAAAGAGCTATTGCTAAGACACCTATTCTTACTTTCCTAGATTTTGAAAAATATTTTATAATTTATTGTTATGCCTCGAACATACCTTATCATCCATTCTTGTGCAAAATAATTTTCAGGGGTGTGAAGTTTCCATTACATTCATGAGTTATGTGATGAAGGCTCAAGAGTTAAAGAACTCTTAACTAGAGAAGCATGTCTTTTCTATGGTGAAAGATTAATTCTATTTCTAACTTTTGAATTCAAACTTCAGTATATTTGTACTTGATATAGTAGTGAATTTTATTCTCACCCAAAGTAAGAGTTTGGATCAAAGCAAGGAAATTAGGTTAAAAATTCCAGGAGAATGATCTCAACATCAATCCAATTAAGCTTGTTTGAGGTAAGGGCCATTGTGAATTGATTGCTAATGGTTGAAAGAGTAGTTCAAGTGATAAGGAGACTAATGATATTCCAACTGTACTCTTTCTAATCTCAACTAATGAAAGATATACCAATATCAATCATTTCCTCATGTACTTAAAATGTCCGGCACATCTAAATACTAAAGAGAAAAGATCCATCAAAGTTATAGCTACTCAATATGTTCTTTGGGATACTTATTTATTCAATAGAGGAGTTGATGGTTGTTTTATTAGGTGTATTGACCGGGAGAAATAAAAGATATTGTTGAGATATTTTCACGATTACTCCTATGTAGGTCTTTTTCTTCATCGGTGAAAGATCATAAATTACTTCATGCAGGGGATTATTGGCCAACTCTGTTTAAAGATGCAATAAAGTGGGTTTTGAAGTACGAAGCATGTTAATTTTTTTTGGGCAGACCCAAGTTGTTCACCTTACCTCTAAAACCAGTGGTTATTGAGGAGCCTTTTCAACAATGGGGGCTATATTTCATAGGAACTATCAACTCAAGTTCAAGTGCAATCCACACACATGTTCTAACCACCACTGATTATTTTATGAAGTGGATTGAAGTGATTCTAGTCAAGAGAAACACTTTTGAGATAATTTTTGATTTCATTAAGGAAAATAGATTGCTTAGGTTTAGAATTCCAAAAAAATTGTTACAGAAAATGCCCCTAACTTTTATTCCCATGATCTCATTGATTTTTATTATGGGTATGGAATTTCTCTTACATATTCATCTAATTAATATCCACAAGGAATGGACAAGTTGAATCAACCAAAAATAACGTGGTAACCATTATTAGGAAACTCGTGGATGAATCATAGAAAAATTGACATAATAATTTTTTATGATGATCTTTGGGAAGACATAATCACACCAAAGAGAGCCATCGAGATAACTCCATTTCAGTTGGTGTATGGGATGAAAGCTCAATTACCTAGTCATAGTGGAGTCATTCGTATTACACCTTGCTAAATATTTTGAAGGTGAGTAGTTCAATAATTCCTTAAAGAAAAGGATAATGTGACTAAAAATATGGATGACGAAAGGCTATATGTTGTTGAAAGTGTTTTTGCACACTAGAAAAAAATTCAAGTAACTTTCGATAAGAAGAGCATGCCCTAGGAATTATAATTTGGATATATTTTACTACTCGAGACAAAAGGCATGAACCTCGGGAAGCCATGCTAAGTTTTACTTACTCGGCTTGGTCATTTTAAAATTCGGCATTTTGTTGTTGAAAATTCCTATTATCTAAGCTATATGGATGGAAATCCCCTTCCATTTCCATACAACTTTCAATTTTGAAATTATTCAAGTCTTGAGTGAACAACAGTCATCTATATATAGTCTTGCATAGTATTTTTTTGGTTTATGTATTGTGTCTTTGTGTCATTTTTTCTTCTCTTTTATCTTTTTTTGTAAGTATTTACCAATGGATAAAGTAACGCTCTTATAACCATGAGATTCTAAGGTCCTTTACTCTGTCTTGTTTTCACTATGCGTTAAGTTAGGTATTTCACCTAAAGTAATTTGATAAAATAAATAAGTAGGTAATGAGTGTAGGAGGAATACATGTGTTATGTAGATGGTAGAAGAAGTTGCACACACTATAGAATTTTGATCCAAGATGATTGTGTGAGATTCCCTTTGGCTAGGAGGAACGACCTATATAAGAAACACAATAAGACCACCAAATAGTATTAAATAAAAAGAGTCATAGGAATGCCTAACAAGGCTAGATCTAGGAAGCGTGATGCTTCCTCGAATGGATGTCAATCCTCTGTTTAATACAACTTAATGTAAGAAATAAAAGTTCTATTATAATAGATAAGATTTAGGTATCTCTTATTAATATATGTAGACACCTATAATTACGCCCAAGCAATTTAAATACTTAAATTGTGTTAATTATCCCCTTTCTCACAAATCAACGACATATCGTCAAAAGCACTCATTTTCCCTCATATCATCATTAATTAATTACACTAAGCTAATTAATTAAGTTTCCTATCCAACAAATACCCTAATTAACGACCTTCCGTTAATAAATCACCCCTTCTACCTAGACTAATTAATTATTATTAATTAATTAGCTTTCCCTTCCATTTAACCAATAAATCAATATTTAATTGATTTAATCCCCTTATAATAGCCTAAATCGCACTAATATTCCTCTAATTGGCTTCTATAAGCTTACACCTACCTATTAATTAATCACCTTTGATTAATTAAAATACCCCCAACTCCCATGACTTGCTAAACATGTATTAAACCCTTCTAAAGTAAGGTTACCTTTAATAAAGCAACCTTATCCATTCCTAATCATGTTTTACCTTTATCCCACATTCATGAGAATGTGTTGAATCCTTTATCCTTTGGGCTATATAAAGAGCCCTCCACCTACCTTTTATTTACACCTAAACTTTCTAAGAGAGCAAATGCAAAGCATATAGCAAAGAGACTAAGAGCTTGCACCTTGCCCTTTTGAGAGTTCATCATCTTGAAGAGTTAAGCCTCTTTCTTAAAGTGCTTGGGTCATATGGGAGGTGTCAAAAGGGTCTTCAGAGCCCAACTTTGATTAGCCCCCATTCCTAGGTTCTTGGAACATTAAGGACAACTATTTTGATAGCCATGGAGCTTACTTAGGTCCATTCATTTATTTGTTGTTAGAGAATAGAGGAGTTTAGATATTTAGCATTGTTAGTTTCAAAGTTTGTATTGATGAATGCTAGCATCTAACCCTTGTTTAATTCTTATCATGATGGTGTTTATGCTTTGTTTTAGCTAAATTGTAGAACTATTTTAGGTGGTAGTTCTTATTTCATTTGATTTAGCATTAAGAAAAGTATACATGCACACATTTGGCACACCCGGTGGGACATACTCCATTGTCCTTTGCACTTAATTTCAAGTTTTTGTAGTTAAGTTTTATTTTTGGTTACTAACCCTCTTTTACACATGTTGATCTAACTTGTTTTTCTTAACATGTTTTGTTGAGTTTGCATGTGTTGGGTATTCATTGTAGGTATGAAGGAGGTGAAGTGATGTCAAAATTGGAATTGAGGGGAAATTTTCAAGATTTCATCATGTTTTCATTTTTAGAGCTTACTTTTTCATCATTTTACATGCTAGTTTTGTCAATTTCTTGAAAATTTTCAATTCTTGAGCATATAGGTTAGTGTTTGATAGTGCTGAGTCTTCTATTTACATATTAATGTGGTGGGTTGCTGTCAAAATTTAAATCTTGGTGAGAAAATTTCAATATTTCATCATGTTTTCATTTTTAGAGCTTACTTTTTCATCATTCTACATGCTAGTTTTGTCAATTTCTTGAAAATCTTAAATTCTTGAGCATGTATGTTAATGTTTGATAGCGTTGAGTCTTATATTCATATATTAATGTGATGGGTTGTTATCAAAATTGAATCTTGGTTGAAATTTTTTCCCATTTTGTAGATTAAGGGACGTTTTTTTGACATTTTTGAGTGCATGTCAAGTGTACACCCATGAGCATAAGAGCATATGCGTAACCCATCTTCCGAAGGCCATAATTTTTCTCCCGAACTCAAAATGACTCCATTTTTTTACGTTGGAAAGGTATTGAAGTTAAATATGCAATGAAAACATAAATTCAAGATTTATACTTACAAAAGTTGTAGATTTTTCTATTATTTTAAAACTGGTCATTTTCTAACATGTTTAATGTTTTGATGAATATTGTATTTCCATGCTTACTCAATTTAGACCAAAGCATGTGTATGCTCTTCTCTTTCACCTTTTGGTGATCTTGAGAATCAAAACAACTTTGATATCTATCTTGTTAACATTGGGATTAAACTTGGAAACTTGATTATTCATTTTGCTTAAGGAATGAACCTTTTACAAAGCATTTTTCAATGGTCCTTTGATTTGAAGTTTTCCATTTCTATATAGTTGGGATAAATTTTGTGTATGCTCTTCTATTGCACCTTAGGGTGATCTTGAGAATCAAAAGCAACTTTAGTCTTCATTTTATAACATTTGGTAAATTGAAAACTTCATCTTTCACTTTTGGTTTAAAGGAATGAACATTTATCAAGAATTTTGTATGGTTCATTGATTGAAAAGATTTTCTTTACTTTTTAGTTGGATTATTTGTTGTGTATGCTATTCTCTTGCATCCTTGGATGATCTTGAAAATCAAAAGCAACTCTTAATCCTCTTTTAAATAATATGATTTTCTTGGAGAACTACTAACACTTAAGTGCAGGACCTAAAAATGCTTGTCAAAGAAAGGAGGAATCAAAACGAAATCAAAAACTACTAATACAGTTGTTATACAGGTTGCTAAAAGGTATTCAATCAAACCACACCTAATTAAACAAGATAAAAAGAACAACATATTCAAAACACTGTATTGCAGGTTTCAGAAAAGGGTACGTCCCTCTCCGCTCAACTGGAACATAACCCCTTTGGCATAACACCTTAAGCTACAACAATGGGGGTGGTTCCAGGAACCCCAAAGTAGTCCACACAAGAGGGAACCTTGTGGAAAAAATGGGAAGTGCTCCACACTACCTACTTGACTAGTGATTCCTTTGTGAGATAGTATTACAAGTTGTCCATTGTGGCGACCCCAGTGATAGTACACGTAGACGCACTAGTTGCCTATTGTTCTTGAAGGGGGTAAAGTAAAGCCGAGATACTCCCAAACTAGTCAGTGTGACTTTTTGGGTAAATCGCGCTCACTCATGGCAACTTTGTAACACCTAGGGTGAGAGAACCACCTAGGAGAATATACTTTAGCCAGGAGCCCACTTTGACCACTTTAAAATAGTGTTGAGTTGTAAACCTTCTTTTGAGAAACGTGTGACGTATTACTTTCACCTAGTTTTTACTTGCCTTAGGCGAGGCGAAAATCTCAAGTGAGACTAGCATTTTTTGTCATTTTTTCTTGATTTATTTCCTTCATATTATTTTGACACTTTGTTGATCAAAAGAGATGTGATTACCTTTGTGTTGCCATTCGACTGTTTCCCTCACTTTTATGTCCGTTTACGCCCATCCATGTTTCATGGTCAAGTTAGTTAAATGTCTAAAGTGAGTGGAGGCATTTTCATGTCATTTGGTAGCCATTGTGATCTTAATACCCACATCAAGATCATCATTGTAGTTAGGCGGTTCATCATCATGCGGACTTCCATAGAGGAGTTAGCTTGTTTGTCTCATATCATTACAATTTCGATATTTACGTCTTGTTTCTTGTAAACTTGACATAAATACCTATATTGTACGGTTACGCTGCACACATTCTTAACTATTCCTAGCTATACTTTGAGCATTTTTTGTTCGGTTTTATTATTACCTCGATTTCAAAAGGTGCTAGGCACTACCATTTGTGCATGTTATATCAATAACAACTCAATATCAATACTTCACTTTCTTGCAAAGTGGGTTAACATATCTTGGTGATATTGTTGTGTCATTCACAAATCGTAATTGGCACTTTTTGAGATATAGGTCTTAATCAGACTTGAGCTTGCTCATCGTATATCTTGATTGGGAGATTGCATTTAACTTCATGTATTTACTTACGTCTTGTTCATTCCTTTGAACTTGGCATAAGTGGAGACATCTTGTTAATCATCTGGCGTCACAAATTACTTTGAAACATAGTCTAGGAAGTACTTCATTTGATTAAGTTTTGGTACCAAATGATTGTTTCATTGGTGACTTTATCTTTCTATCACATTGATATTCTCACTATTAATTTACTCTTAACACGTACATCTTGTGTTTCACTTAGGGGTAGTCATTGAATTTTGAACAAATATACAACTTACCTTAGTGAAACTTATCACGAAAACATGGCTCCCAAGATGTGTCTAGGTTTAAAGAAACAAACATATGAGGAACAACAGGCGCAAGCTTTGGAAACCTCTAACAAACAAGGGTCAAACGCATTTATCGGACATGATCTAGGACCACTATTTTCTGCAGAAAAGGAAATAGAATAAATGGTTGACCATAGTGGAAACAAATTAGAATCACCACATGCAGACTTTGATTTTGACCCCACTCTACTAGATGAGTTTCTCCTTAGAAATAAAGATAGAGTTTTGGCATGGGTCATGGAATTAGGGGCCAAATTTCCCACCGAGAATGAACCAATATTACCTACAAATGACACTACTAAGGAAGAATGCCCCCTTATCAATATGGAAGATATTTTAACAGGTGGGCATGCTTCCACTTCTTACGCAGAAAATGATAAAGTGGTAGGGCATAGAATACCCCTCATCAAAGTGCCACGAAGAAACAAGATAGAACATGAGACAGGGGAAGAACCTCCACAATACGAAGAGGAAGAACCTTTAGAAGAAGAAGACATAAACCAAGTCACAATCCAACAAAAACTCAGTAACCTAAGCCAAAATCTAGCTTTGCTTACTTTCCAGGTATAGAAACACACAAACAAGAACATTCAAAAGTCAAAGCCTAAGTTTAGGATCCACGAACTCCATTGAGAAAACCAAGGAGAAGAAGACACAGGGTATCATCATGTACACATCCCCGCTTCTCCCACTAAAGAACAATTGCTCACACAAGAAGTGTAATCTATGAAAGCAACACTTGCGAGCATACAAGAAAGCAATATAGGGAGTATTAGGAAATACCAATACGAAGAACTATGCCCCTATCCTTTTGACAAGACAATGACCCTTCAACCCTTTCCAAAGAAATTTGATATGCCAAAGTTTGACAAATACAAAGGAAAGGGAGACCCAAGGGATCATGTTAAAGATTTTTACATGGCATGTCAAGAGGTGTCTTATAGTGATAATTACCTCATCAGACTTTTTCCTAAGAGTCTCGGAGGTCAAGCATTGGAATGGTTTACGCGCTTACCACGAGGATCAATTTTCACCTAGCCAGAATTGGTGGAAAGATTCGTGTGTCATTTCTCATATAACATAGAGAGTGACATCACCATGGCAGACTTGTGCGGCACAAAACAATGCCCAAATGAGACCTTCGCTAGCTTCCTCCAATGATGGAGAGGGATAGCTAGTCACTTCCCTTGTGCTTTCCCTGAGAAGTAGTTGGTCAGTATTTTCGTCCCTAATCTCAACCCAGATATAGCTTTCCACCTCCAAATGCATTGTGTCCAAACCTTTGAGGAGGTTATCGAGAAAGGGATTCAAATAGAAAAGGCTCTCATTGCCAAAGGCACCCTCAAAACCCAATCTAAAGACAACCAAAGTGTCAAACCCGCTGATAAGCCAAAGATCTTTAACAAAAACAAAAACATGGTGGGAGATGGAATCAATGATTCCAAACATGTTCAAACAGTCCAAACTAGTCAACCTTTTAAACTGACCAAGGGCCCAATTCAACCACCACCAAAGCGATGAACATTCACCTCCCTCAATGAGCCATTGTCCGTCATACTAAAAAAGTTGGATGCAACCCACATGATGACCTATCCTACAACGCAACCGTTTGATGACAATACTCCTAAACCTTCATGGTATAAGGAGCATGCATACTGTGAAATGCATCGCGTTAAAGGTCATAAAATAGATAAATGTTTGTGACTTCGCCACTATATTCAAGACCTCATTGACAACGGGGAGATAGAGATGGATAACCCTAGCCACATGCAAACACCTAACAAGAAGATGGGGATTTATAAGGAACCATTCCCAAGCATGATAAGTCGGAAAAGGCAAAGCTGGACCGGGGAGAGTCATCCCAAACCTATAAATCCATGAATTACTTGTATACCAAGAGAGATAACAATCATTATGATTCACTTATCGGATGTATTCGCTCCCCTACTGACCGCGTCAACACCATCCAGATTAAGGGAAAGGACTGTGCTGTGGTAACAAGGCACACCCGCCTCGTAATTCCAGACCCCTCTCCGTCGACCCCACATACTGGTAAGTATAACCTTTTAGAACAACTTGAGAAGATGTCTGCTAAGATTTTGATCTTAGACCTTCTCAAGATTTCCAATGTACATAAGGACATCCTGTATCAAACTCTTCAGGGGTCAGGAGTGCCTTTAGAAGTCGATCCGGCGTACCTTCAAACCGCGGTGGAAAATATTGCACCAAGTGAGCATCTCACTTTCAACCATAGGGAGGTCCCTACCGAGAATCCTACACATAATCTTCCCTTATACATTGAGGTAGTTGTTACCTGTAGGAAAATCAAATGGGTGCTTGTGGATAACGGATCTGGATTGAACATCTGCATGCTTAAATTAGTCAAACAATTGGGACATACGAAAGAAGATCTTGAGTCCCATATCATCACTATCACTACATACGACAACGCGGAAAGAGAGTCAGTAGGCACCATTACGTTGCCAATGGAGGTGGGCCCCACTTGCCATCAGACAAAGTTTCACATCTTAGACTTGGAACTTCCATATAATATGCTTCTAGGCCGACCATGGATCTATGCCATGCAAGCAAAAGTGCCATCAACATTTCATCAATGCATCAAGTGAAGGATGAGGACATACAAGAATAATACGGGAGACTCAGAGCCCTTTGCTCATTGTAGAGCTCTTAATAGCTTTACACGAAAGGGTACATACGCATGTCCCTCCATAGATATAGCTGTCCCTCTTCATTTTGAGGCCATGGAATCTCGAGTAGATTCAAATTCTCTTAGTTCTTGCACTCATGGGGCATCTACTTCAACATCTCCATTTAATTCATGGGAGATGAAAATTCTAGAATATGGCTGTGGGGAGTATAATGTACAACAAGCGCTCTTGGTTTCTAACCTCTCCTTGTCACCCAAGACTAGAGGTCGACCCAACTACCGCTTCAGGAGACCTAGAGAGGAACACACTATTGGGTCATTCCTACCTGGAGGCTTGTTAGCTAAGGAAAAATTACTTGATCCACCTACTACTCGGGTCCCTGAGGACACTTAGCCTTCTTGTTATCAAACCCCAGAATATGAAAAATCTAGCAGAATGATGTACTCCATGGGATACAAAGGCCTAGGATGTGGGAGGAATGAACAAGGACAAAGAGAACCAGTCCCTCTTCCACATTTCAAAACAGAAAGATATGGCATTGGGATTCGCCCTTATGGAGCACACCCCAACGATCAAGATGTGACTTGTTCTTAGCATGAGGATATCTCTTATTATCTAGACAGTGATATGGATTCCTATTGTAGCCAATATGAGGATCTGGCCTCCACAAACCTTTTCATGAATAACGCTGTCCTAACCATCACCCCCACTGAACCAACCCTTGACCTTGTATACCCCTCCCTTGTTGAATGGGACCAACAACGTCACGTGCCACTAGATTTATTCGAGAATGATGAGGCTATTGCGAGTTCATGGGCATAAGGGATACAATTCCCATTGGAGATCACAAGAAGGGTTTCTTTATCGACTTAGACACCTGCGCCTACTTGGCGAGGAGGCTGAACTTCGTGGTCAGCAAAATTTAAAGAAAAGAGAGGGCAAGAGTTCTAAAGAAAAGCCTCGGCAAAAATCGAAGTCCAAGTCACATAGTGAAAACCTCTTTGAGGCATTGGTTGACAAACAAATAAGAAAATCAAAGGACAAACAAAGTGACCATGCCAAGGATGAAAATCTCATAGAGACATCCTTGGATGAAGATCTCAACCTACCTCCCGATCCTACGCGTATGGAGGATTTATCAAAATTTTTAGTTGAAGAAACCATTGATGTCAATATTGGTACCGAAGAAGATCCCAAGATAGTAAAATTGGGAGCATCACTCTCGGCCAGTGAACAAAATACGTTCACTATGCTCGTGAGAGTTTATTGATGTGTTTGCATGGTCTTACAAAGACATGCCCGACTTAGATCCAACTTTGGTCGTGCATAACCTGGTTGTGCACGTAGACACTAAGCCTATCAAACAAAAGCTTCGAAAGATGCACCCAAGAGTGGCCTTGTTAGTTAAAGAAGAATTGGAAAGGTTGCTCTAGAGGATTCATCAGGCCAATTGATTATTCTGAATGGATATCAAACATTGTTCATGTCCAGAAGAAACCTATTGGTATCTGAATTTGCATAGATTTTAGGGACATCAATAAAACTTGCCCTAAAGATGACTTTTGTTGCCCAACATTGACATGATTGTTGACTCGACCGCAGGGTACGAAATGCTATCACTTATGGATGGCTTTTCGGGTTATAATCAAATTAAGATCACTAAGGAAGACCAACACAAAACAACTTTCACAACTCCTTGGGGCACCTTCTATTATCAGGTGATGCCATTTGGCCTTAAGAATGTGGGAGCAACTTATCAGTGGGCCATGACAGTAATATTTCACGATATGATTCATGACATCATGGAAGACTATGTAGACGACATCCTGGGAAAGTCCAAAACAAGAGAGGATCATCCTATCATTTTGCGGCGTATCTTTGAACGCCTGCGTGAATACAAAGTCAAGCTAAATCCAAAGAAGTGTGTCTTCGGTGTGCTATCTGGGAAACTATTAGGCTTCATCGTGTCAAGATGAGGTATTGAGGTAGACCCTGCTAAAGTGTCTGCCATCACAAAAATGCCTCCACCTGAGAATATCAAGCAACTGCATAGCTTGCAAGGGAAAATTCAAGCCATTTGCCACTTTATCTCCCAGCTTGCAGATAAATGTCACTCATTCACTCATTTGCTTAAGAAGGACATCACTTTCATCTGGGGACCTGAGCAACAACAAGCCTTTGCTTTGCTTAAACAATACTGGCTAATCCACCTGTCCTCATGCCTCCCACTCCGGGAGAACCACTTTTGCTCTATATTTCCGCTACGTAATATGCTATTGGTGCACTGCTCACCCAATATGACCTTAGCCATAAAGAGAAAGTAGTGTACTATCTAAGTCGCACCCTCATTGCCTATGAACATAATTATCCTCAGATTGAAAAGGCTTGCTTGGCTGTAGTTTTTACCTTTCAGAAACTTCACCATTACCTGCTAAATACTAAGACCAAGCTCATATCCAAGGTTGACCCACTCAAGTATTTGTTGTCCAAATCCGCCCTCATAGGTAGAATGGCTAATTGGATCATTCTACTCAGTGAGTTTGATATAGAATTTTTCCATCAAAAATCAATTAAAGGACAAGTACTTCACGACCACCATTTGAAGCGGAAGCACCTTTGAAAAGCACGAGAACCTTTGAGTGCGGATCTGCGGATGCATCTTTGCTCTACATTGAAGAATCATTGTCATATGGCAGATACATTTTGATGGATCTTTTACGTTTCATGGTTCAGGTGCAGGAGTGGTCCTTATTACTCCTTCGGGTGATCCTATACCATAGGCTTTTCACCTAGCCTTCCCTTACACGAACAACATTGCAGAATATGAAGCACTCATTGCTGGGATGAAGCTAGCCATCAAGTGGAATATTCAACATGTTAAGGTTGTAGGTGATTCACAGCTAATCATCAAACAGGTTAATGACGAGTATAAAGTTAAGGATGACAAGCTCATACCTTACAAGAAGTTGGTGGAAACTCTGAAGGAGTATTTTGTGCGCATTACCTTTGAGCAGATCCCAAGAGCGCATAACAGATCATCTATGCTTCATATTCCCCTAGGGAACAATGATATGCCATTTTTTGTAGAAAATCTACACCAGGCCGAATATGATGTACCGGAATCTTGCCTGGCTTGTGAGGTTGTTGGTCCCTATTTCCCGTGGTACGAACCCATTTTCACCTATCTTAAGGACAGTACTTTCCCTCCTAATATCTCTCGTTCTGAAAAGCAAAGCCTGATTCACCAGATAGCTCGTTACACCCTTTAAGGAGGTACACTTTATCGTCATGGCTACGATGGGAACCTATTACGTTGTCTAGATGTGACGGAGTCAATCCAGGCAATTAAAGAAGTACACGAAGGAGTATGCAGAGCACATACAAATGGAATGGTCTTGGCTAAAAAATTGTTAAGAGTAGGTTACTATTGGCCCACCATGGAAATTGATTGTTGTAATTATGTTAGAAAATGTGTGCTTTGCCAAAAGTATGGAAATTTCATCCATGCTCCATCGCAACCATTGCTGACCAATCACTACCCCGTGGCCATTCTCCAAGTGGGGACTTGATCTAATAGGAAGCTTACTCCTACCTCATCGATGGTCATACACATATCATCATAGCTACAGAATACTTTACAAAATGGGTGGAGGCTGTCTCTTTAACCTATGTCACAGAGATGATTTCTAAATTCATCATGAATCATATTATTTGCCGATATGGTATCCCCCTGACCATTGTCACAAATAATGGGAAGTCATTTAAGAACAAAGCGTGAAAGGTCTTTACCACGAGTTCCAAATCAGATTGAAATGGGCCACGCCATATTACCCTCAGGGTAATGGACAAGCTGAGGTAATAAACAAGACTTTGGTAAGGATAATGGAGAAGATGGTTAGCAAAACCGGTCGAAACTGGCACCTACAAATCCACCCAGCCCTCTGGGCCTACCGAACATCAATTTGCACTCCTACAGGTGCCACACCATATTCCCTAGTATTTGGGACAAAATCTATCATCCCTTTAGAGATTGAACTCCCATCCTTGCAAATTTCTCTTCGGGATTATTTGGATAAGGATGAAGATTATCGAGTGGCAAGATTGGCTAAGTTAGAGCTCTTGGATGAGAGGCGCATTCGCGCTCTTAATCACAAGGTATATCAACACTGAGAATCTCCCATGCTTCTACAACAAGAGAATCATCCCTCGCCGGTTTGAGGTGGGTGATTTAGTTATGAAGGAGAACCGATTCAACACCGAGAGTAGAGCAAGAAAAGATAGGGAAGTTTGAACCACACTAGTTAGGACCCTATGTCATAGTTACCAAGTATGGCATAGGGGCATACAAGTTGGCTCACCCCAATGGTGATGAGCTCCGGGAGCCCATGAATGCCATGCATCTTAAGAGGTTTTATGCCTAAACATGGCACAAGAAAGTCATAAAAATCACAAAAAAATATAAAAACATAAAAAAAAAAAAAATCAAAAAAAGAAAAAGAGAAAACAGGTCATCCACTAGTGAAAACCACGCAATTGTGGTACTTTGGACAAGTCCTTGGGTGAAAACCGGTTTCGGCGCCTTGGGAGAATTTGTTGTTCACAAGCATTCTGTATTAGAAGGGTAGTTGTCTTTGTCTTGGACCTGGTTCTACCTTCGAGTTTCCTTTTTCACACCATCTAGTCTAGCCTTGATCCGGCTTTGCCTTCTTCTATTCGTCTGTAAGGTACGTGGTCTTTCGTTATTTCCCATCTTACACTGGGGGCCACTCAACGACTTCACCTTCTTGTTCATAAGTGCGTGGCTTCTACCCTTGTATATTCCCCACCTAACTTGTTGGGGGCATCCATGCTTTCTTGGTTACCTGCACATAGCTTTGGAAAACTGTTAAAAACACAAAAACAATAGAAAATTGTTTGAGAAAACACAAAAACAATAGAAACATTGTTTTGAGAAAACACAAAAACAATAGAAAATTGTTTCAGAAAACACAAAAACAATAGAAACATTGTTTTGAGAAAACACAAAAACAATAGAAAATTGTTTCACAAAACACAAAAACAATAGAAACATTGTTTTGAGAAAACACAAAAACAATAGAAAATTGTTTCACAAACCACAAAAACAATAGAAAATTGTTTCACAAAACACAAAAACAATAGAAAATTGTTTGAGAAAAACACAAAAACAATAGAACATTGTTTCGAGAAAACCACAAAAACAATATATATATCAAAAAAATCTAAAAACAAGGAAATTTTTTTAAAAAATTCCTAAAAAATAAAACACCCTAGAAAATGGTAACTTGCTTCTTACGGCTGAAACTTGTGTCTTGCGCATGGTATTTTCTCCATATCCTATTGGTTGTCTCACATCTTCCCGATTAATATGACTCACGGATCACTGGATTCACAACCATTCACAAAAGTTAGTTGCTTGCTTCAAATCGTACTGGGGCACTTTTGGTTGCACAGGTCTTTGTTTCGTTGCACACAAATGCTTTTCATGGACCCGTGTCCATTTTCATTTCCCCTTGCATGTATCCTTACTTGGGGCATCATTTTTAACCCTTGTAAATCGTCAATCACAAACTTGTGGATCTCTTTATAGACCGATAACAAAACATTTGTACAACTTTCTTGACCGTTGTTGGGTTAGATATGTGCGTTCGTACTTGTTTTCCCTGTTATATGAGCTTGTTTCCTTCTCGTATTGCATTGCATTATTGTATGCTGCGTGGAGTTAGTACTTTGAGTAATGGACAATTGTTTGTAGTATGGCTTTTCATATCATTCTACCTTTGTCGTATGCTTATATTTTCATAAGGACCGATGATGTAGTTCTATGGCAATATGATGACATCAAATTTGTTCCAAACAAATAAGCGGCTAGAGGTTAAGCTCTTCTCTCCCTCATCCATATTTCTTCTACATGACTTCCATTTCACCCTAATTCTCCCTCTCCTCGGGGCATCCTGCCTCATCCCCATTCTTACGCCTACTTCTCATATATTTTCGATCGTCGATCGGCTTCCTTAAATCACCCCATCGACACTCGAGGGGGCATCTCTCCCTCCTACTAATTTTTTCTTCTATCCCTTCAAAATCTCTTACATCTACTATCTTTGAAGTGGCATCACTTACGCCACCCCAAAGAGGGGCAAATGTAGACACCTATAATTACGCCCAAGCAATTTAAATACTTAAATTGTGCTTGATTATCCCCTTTCTCACAAATCAAAACATATCGTCAAAAGCACTCATTTTCCCTCATATCATCATTAATTAATTACACTTAGTTAATTAATTAAGTTTCCTATCCAACAAATACCCTAATTAATGACCTTAGTTAATAAATCACCCCTTCTACCTAGACTAATTAATTATTATTAATTAATTAGCTTTCCTTCCATTTAACCAATAAATCAATATTTAATTGATTTAATTCCCTTATAATAGCCTAAATCGCACTAATATTCCTCTAATTGGCTTATATAAGCTTACACCTACCTATTAATTATTCACCTTTGATTAATTAAAATACCCCCAACTCCCATGACTTGCTAAACATGTATTAAACCCTTCTAAAGTAAGGTTACCTTTAATAAAGCAACCTTATCCATTCCTAATCATGTTTTACCTTTATCCCACATTTATGAGAATGTGTTGAATCCTTTATCCTTTGGGCTATATAAAGAGCCCTCCACCTACCTTTTTACTTACACCTAAACTTTCTAAGAGAGAAAATGCAAAGCATATAGCAAAGAGACTAAGAGCTTTCACCTTGCCCTTTTGAGAGTTCATCATCTTGAAGAGTTAAGCCTCTTTCTTAAAGTGCTTGGGTCATATGGGAGGTGTCAAAAGGGTCTTGTAGCCCAACTTTGATTAGCTCCCATTCCTAGGTTCTTGGAACATTAAGGAATACTATTTTGATAGCCATGGAGCTTACTTAGGTCCATTCATTTATTTTTGTTAGAGAATAGAAGATTTTAGATATTTAACATTGGTAGTTTCAAAGTTTGTATTGATGAATGCTAGCATCTAACCCTTGTTTAATTCTTATCATGATGGTGTTTATGCTTTGTTTTAGCTAAATTGTAGAACTATTTTAGGTGTTAGTTCTTTTTCATTTGATTTAGCATTAAGCAAAGTATACATGCACACAATATACATTAAATGAATTTAACTCAACATGAAATGGTTAGAATTAAATCCAGTTGATTAATGGGCTGGTTTGGGTCTGCAAGTGTAGTAGAGGCTGTAGGTGAGGTCTGGGTGAAATTAGGCAAGGTTTTGGGCTATTTTGCGGAAGTTGTTAACTCACTGTTATAGGTAAAATTGCTAGTTTCAGAGACCAGTATCAATTAGGTGACCAATTTTGGTATAGGAGATAGACTAAAGTCGATTAGCTAACTGGTGTTGGTAGGGGCAATTTGGTTAAAATATTAAAAATGGGAGTTTATGCCTCTCTGTGATTACATAGAGAGATGAGGAGGTTTAGGGAAGGATGGAAAGGTGTTGATTAAGACTCAACAAGGTACAAAGGGTGATGGGATAGGTGAAATGGCTTTGGTTGGGAAAAGTGATAAATGGGTAGAAGGTGGTAATGAGACGAGAGAAATTAAATGAAAGCAGTAAATGAAATGATTAAGATCAAATGCAGAAGATTAAAAAGTAAGAATGATTTACGTATCTGATAAACTTTACATATCCGAATGTGGTAGGAATAGTTGACCATTTGGAGGAGAAGCATATTGTATCTAGTGCAATGGTAGCACTTCCCATGTGCTCTGCCATATCAATCTGAAGATATGGAAGTGATGATCAATTACTAGTGAAAGTGTGATATACTTTGGTTCATCGTTGGGAAGTTTGATTTCTAGAGACTCGAATGCCAAAGCTGCAGTCGAGAATGAATTTGGTAAACTTGTGCAAAGATTTAGAAACTCATATTTAAGGGTAACCGATGGCGGTTAGGAAACCAGTTCCAACTAAGGGAAAACCAACGTCGGTTAGGGAGAATTAGTCCAAGTTACCAAAAATAACTTGATATTTACTATTTTTAACATGATCTTGATTTCTTATCCAAGTCTTAAGTGAGGGTTGGCGCTTAAATAAGTGGGAGTGTTGTTGGAGAAGGAATAAGACTTTAATTTTAGGGTTTGAAAGAGTCCCAGTTGGTTAAGATAAGTAGAGACTCAGTCTTAGTTAATCAATAGGCTAGGAATAAGTCCATGTTGAGGTGTCTAGGTGATGTCGCTAGGTGAGGTGTAAATCAACTTAATAAATAAATTAAATTAGTTAATAATGTGAGGATGGATATTAATTTAATTGTAAGTGATTAAATTAATATCAAAGTGTGGAAAGGGGCCATGGTTAGGTATATGCATTGCATTGATTGATTGAAGTAGACCAAGGGGAATGTGACCCAAATTTGGTGTCTACATTTGCCCCTTTTTGTCACATAGCTTGTATTGATGAGTGACACTGCAAGAAATTAGAATTCATTTTCCTAGGTATGAGTGAAGGTTAGGCTTCCCCAAGTGTGGTTGGAGGTGATCCATCTCAAACTAAGAACTAATGAAATGGTTGGTTGAGTCGGTGAGTGGTTTGATAAAATGATGAGTGATTAAAAATGAAATTTCTTAGGGTAGAGTTATTATGAGATTGGTTTTAGGTAATAGGTAGGGGAATTCAAATGTATGCACACATATAAAATATGATAAGGAAGTAGGTTGAAGAGCTCACAAAATCTACTTCGTAAAAAGGTTGATAAGATTATTCAAAAAAATTTGATGTGATCTAGGTATCCAAGGTATAGGATATGGTCCCAAAACATAACTAGGCAAGGTGTAGGAACAAGTAGTAGGTAGGTCAGAGCACCAAGCGGGTTAGTCAAGATAAACGCCATGACATTTAGGCAATGTAAGATTAGGAGGAAAAACAATACCAATAATATCATCAGAAGTTATAATGTGTAGGAAAATTTGAGTGTCAAGGAGTGGGTTTGGTTGAGGTCTAGAGGTAAGGCCATAGGTAAGGCCATGGGTAAGGGTGTAGTATAGGAAAAAATTTCCCCAAATGAAATGAAGGTCAAAGGCTAGGTTATAAGGTAATAAGGTGAGTGTGAGGATTGGGTAAGGGTGGGGTGGTAATAAAATTGTTTTGTGGCAATCCAATATGGTGAAGTTAGGAAAAATGGGTTTAGGTATGGTGACCGACACCAGTCAAAGGTAAACCAATACCAGTCAAGAAAAAGCTGACATTGGTCTTTTAGGGCACATGACTAACATCGGTCATGTTGGATTTGGGGTAAAAAAGTAAAAATCTGCATTTTATGGATTCATTTGGACATTTCCATTTGTATTAAATGATAGTGAGAATGGATTTTAGTGTTTTTCATAGGAGAAAAGGATAAGTATACTTGTCCGAAACTTATTTGGAGGTAGCTGAGTGGTTGGAGGAGTTAGGTGGACGCATCCACGAGATATTTCTGGGTGATTTGATTGGCTAGAGGTTAAGAGATTATTAGTCGGACATGTCCGAGGTAGGAGAAGGTGTTGGAGGAACTCCATCTTAGAGACAAAGATACCACCAAGGAGGTGGTCTTTGTGTATAGGTAGGAATCAATCCTCTCTAGTTGATTTTTATTAAATTTTAGGTAAAAATGAAGAAATGGGGTTTGAATTTTAAATTTGAAATTTAGGTAAAAATGAATGAAATTGGGTATGGGGAGGGTGAAATGTAGGTTAAATAGGTTGTAAAATGGAAATGGTTGGGATTTAGGTGGGTGTTGGGTAGATTTTAGGTTATTTTTTCAAAAATTTCAAAGTTAGGGGTGCGGGGTTCAATTATGGGGATGAACCGGTGACCGATGCGGTCAAGCATCACCCGACATAGGTAGAATTGCCGGTGTCGGTTGGGGAAAAAAGGTATGGTGTCGATCCAACATTAAAAGTGACTAAGCCCTAAAAGGCAAGGTTTAGATGGAAAAAGTGGGTTAAACTGAAATGGTAGGGTAGATACGTAGGTAATGGGGTAAACATAGATGGATAAGGGATAGTGAAATATAAAATTAGGTGGGTGGTAGGTAAAAGTTAGGTTAAATAATGAAGGAAAGAAAGTGATGAAATAAAATATTTCAATTTTTTAGGCTAGATAAAATGTATGATATGTTAGAGAAATAGTTAAGAAATGGATAGGTAGGTAGAGAAATTGTGTGTGTAGGATGGGAATAGATAGGGGAAAATAAATGAGTGAAAAAGGTAAGTACGACATTGTTGATTGATGTGGATGAAGGCACGTTACCGGTTGATGATGCATGATAGGGTACCACCATTATTGGTGTGGATGTGAGCCAACATCATAGAGGATGAGGTGAATCATATGTGATATGTTGGACTAGTTGACATTAGGTGATACTGAGACATATCGGGTGATATCATAGTCGATGATCACGCTCACTTATAGATGGGATGCTGCCCTACCAATACCTTTTATTTACCCACCGCGAGATGACTATCACGTTAGACAATGTGTATATGATTCTATGGCTATTGATTATGGGAGATCCTGTTTATCATATTTCATTGGACGAGACTTTTGAGTCTATGATTATAGTTTTTGGGGAGGTGGTGGGTGACTTGAATGAGCATAGTGTCGGCATTTTTATGGAATTATGTATGCTACTCATCCTTAGGAGACAATTTTGGTAGTATTGATGATTGTTGTGGTGGGACACTATGCACTCCTAGACTTAGAGAGTGGCTAATTTCCATGGGGATTGATGGGGGTTCTATGGGATATGATTGAGGATCAGGTCTATTTTGCATGGGTGCCTACATATCTAGTGCAACTATATAGGTAGATTTGTGCCTATCGAGAGGATGTGACACTATGGCATCATTGTATGTATCTATTACATTGTTGGCGTATGAGCACATAGTGATTGTGTGCCCACAAGGACTACCAATATGATTGGCATCATGGTGGGATGAGAGTAGGATACAGGAGATGGGTGGCAGTAGGGGCACATCCACGAGTAGAGGAGGTAACACATGATGTGACCTAATACAGACAATAGTTGGAGGGGTTATACGTGATGGATATAGTATGGTGACCATGTGTGGGATTTTTCTACATATAGAGGTATGGAAGAGGAGTTGTAGGGCCTACAGTTACTTAGGTGGATATAGGGGAGGTGTGTCGAAAGCATGAGATGATTCCAGTAGATAGAGTTTGATACCGATTAAAAATGTAGTAGGATGTGCCTCCACCATTCCCTTAGTGTTATAAAGATGATGTGGAGAGACCGTTATCTCCACCACATCCGAAAAGGATAGTAAGATAGGAGGAGAAGGTGTCGGATAGGAGGATAGATGATGCAAGTGTGAAAGATGGTTACAAACGCTGGTGGGTATCCCAACTACGGGCATTACTACCATGACTAGGTCAACAAAACTTGGCTATTGTTATAGTTCATAAGGATGCATTATAGGGGTAGGTGATTGATTTAGGGTTGCATTTGACACAAGAACAAGTATAGGTAGCCACCCTAATAGGACATGTGCCAACTTCATAAGAGCAACTAACCGAGGCATAGGCTCGAGGCTCCGTAGGGACAAAGGATAGGTAAAATATCTGCAAGATCAAGTTACATGTTTATAAGTGCATTGGTAGCAACCCATGCACATGTCACTGAATTATAGGTGCATATAGATGAAAAGGTGCTAGCCTTGCAGACACATGTACGGAGTTCAAGTGTATGGGCAATCTCCACAGTATTGGGACATGATCCCATATTATAAGGAGTTACATAGAGGCCACATGTACATGGGTAGGGGCCCTACTTTTGTGACAGGGTGCACTATGGGCTATGAAACCTCCTTAGGTTATATCCATGGCCACACATAGAGATGTTGTATCAGAGGTGAGGTACTATCAAGACAGGTTATTAGAGGCTAGTATATAGGTTGTATCATACCTCGAGTACACAACCTAGTAGGAAATGAGTGAAAGGACCTGATCCTGGACTCACCGTTGTGGTAACAAAGGGGGGTGTCATCCCCACAGGAAGGGTCAGGGTGATGTTACTAGTTCTCATAGGCCATACCCAACGAGGGAAAGGAGGAGATGATGAGTGGATGTAGACCAAGACTAGATGATGGTATTTGAGATAGAAATGGAGGTGTAGGCCCCTCATGGGTTTGATATGAGGTGATATGTATTTTTTATTTTTGATATATATACTAGCCTGCGTGCCAAAGATGTGAGATTGTACATGAGATGTTTTGAGATACTTGTATTATTTTATATATGTGTATACATGTATTGACACACAAACCTTCCATTTATATAGTTGATGATGAGATGATATGTGAGAGTATATTTCCATTATATTGCTTTCATGGAAACTTGATTTGATTAATGATGTATGTTTTGATTATAGTTATGTATATTGATGCTATGGAAACTTAGAGTTTTAAGAAAAATAAGGTTGGATGTAGTCATGACTTTGAGTCGAGGTATAGGCATGGTGGAGTCAGGTGTAGGCATGTTTGAGTTTGAAAATTTCCAAGTTATTGTTTTGATGGAAATTAGATGATTTTGGCATGATGGAGTCATTGATGTATGATGTGATTATAGTATGAATTGGTTGATGTTTTTTTGAAATGGAATTATGGTATGCAATTTTTTTAATTTTCAATGTATTGATGATATGGAAACTAGATTAAGGGAATGCTTAAGCTTGTTTTGTTTTTATGGAAGATGATATATATAATAGATGTATAATTTTGGTTTGAGCTAACTTCCCGAATTATTGTTTGTATGGGAACTTAAAAAAATGTCATTTTATGGGGAAATGATGATGGGGTAAAAAGAGTCCAAGTTAGCCTCAAAGGGCCCCATTCCCTAAGAGTGCTACCTACATATCCCTTGCGAAAGGGGCCTCAAGCTGATGTAGTTCTCCCATAGGATAAGGAAGAATAAGATGAGGTAGGTGAGTAGGTTGGTGAGTTTAGGTATGGGTAAATGGGAAAGGTAATTTAGGCATGGTTGTGTCTAGGTTGATTAGGCATGGTTGAGTCATGGCTGAGTCTTGGTTGAGTAGGCATGGTTGGGTCTAGGTTGATTAGGCATGGTTGTGTCAGATGAGTTGATGGAAGTAGGTGATGACTATAAATGTAGGTGAAAGGAGAAGAAATCCCAAAAACTAAATGTCGAAGGTCTTATCATGTGTAGAAGAATCAAGAAGTAAGAAAAGGGGTGAATGGTATAAGAGGTGAAAAGACTCCATAAGTGGTAAGAACCATGATGAGCATACCAAAGATAGGGTGATGAACTTAAGCCCTTTAAAGGCATTGCATGATTGAAATTTCTAAGGGTGAAAGAAGTTACATGATCACAAAGTGTCGCATGTGCGCCACATCCCTTGAGTAGGTAGAAAATAAGAAAACAAAGGAGGGTGGGGTGGAAAATATTTTTTAGTGTAACCTTGTTGTGAGATAACATGTGTCTTCTGCAAGATACCCAAAACCAAAATAGGAAAGTCCATGACGAAAAAGTTGTATTTTTCTTGGTTTTGTTTTATAGAGATGATCGATGTGGGATGAATAGAATATCTCCTTGAGGTATTTGTGAAGTTGATTGATGTTGACAGCTTCAACATGTTTTTTATATAGAAATAGTTTTCTTTTTAGATAGACTATGTACAATAGGGCTAGTGTTTTATAACTGTCCTTTGAGGGAGCAGTCTATTTATAACAACAAGACAAAGAGATAGATTTCTTTTTGAGGGAATCATTTTTTTACAAAATTTTTGACTCAAGGAGTTGAATTTGAATATCCCATTTATTTTTAATCTCTTTTGGACTTTTAAGTCATGGACAAGAATATAGGGAGTATAGGCATCTTTTATAAAGGAAAAACCATATTACACAAAGGTTAACTATGAGCGAGGGTTCTTAGTGAAACGACCATGGGATTCCATCCTAAAAAGGGAAAAAGTATCCATGAGAATAATTCCATGAGTAGAGCCGTGGTAATCATTTTAAAGACAAAGCTAAAAGGTGACAAATAATCACACAATTCTAGTTTATGTTGGTCCTTTAAAAGAGGTAGATGAAAGGAAAAATTACTCAAGGGATGATTATGAAATGAATAAAAGGTGATACAATACTTGATTCAATAGTATAATGGTCGAATATGCAAATAATTGAGAGGTTCCGGCTTGGGTTTACCTTTGAGAGAAGATAACGATAAACACTTGATCCATGGGTATGCGTGACGATATAGGGTCCAAGCCAATTAGGAGAAAACTTGACCCATTTAATTTTCTTAGATTTGGTTACATGTTGATTTTCCTTCAGGACAACACTTTTTTATAGGAACATTTGATACGTTTTTGGTAGATTTGAAGGTGATTGAAAGATCCAAACAAAGTTCATCTAGAAGCTCAAGTTGAGCCAAACAGTCTTAGAGAAAAAAATCATCATTGAGCATGTCTTTGAGTGAAATGCAAAGAGATGTAATTTGGACTTTGATAGGCAAGACAACCCTCACCGTAGACTAAAGAGAAAGATGTAGAATTGGTTGAGGTGTGAATACTAGTGTGATAAGCCCATAAGGAAAAAGGAATGTGCATGTGCCAATCCTTACTAGTATTGTCAACTACTTTCATAATAATTTTGTTAGTTGATTTGGCTTGGCCATTTTTTTGAGGATAATAAAGTGAAGAAAAAATAATTTGAATGCCAAAGACATCAAAGAGTTTACGTAGGGTTTTGTTTTGAATTGTTTTCCGTTATTAGTGATGAGGTGATGAGGAAAACCAAAGTGATAAATGATGTGATGGTTGATGAATTCACATAGTTTTTCAGATTTTGTAGAAATGAGAGGTACATATTCCACCCATTTAGTGTAATATTCAGTCATGGTGATGATCCATTGATGGCATTTAGAATAATGAGGGTTAATCTCTTTGATGATATTAAAACGCCATTGAGAGAAAGGCCAAAGGTCTCTGACGACCTATAAGGCATGACTATGGGTGTGATGAAGATTAGCGTGTTGCTGAAATTTCACACAATGTTTGACATAGTCACAATAGTCTTGGTTTAGGGTTGGCTAGTAGTAACTGAGGTGAAGGATGCACTTAGTGACAACGAGGCCACTGAAATGACCACCAAAAATCCCATCATGAACTTCCTTGATGGTGTATGGGATTTATAAACTTATAAGGCATCGTAGAAGGATATCGTCAAATCCATGTTTGTAGAGAAGAACACCGAGGATGAAATAGTGAGAGAAATTTTTGAGAAATTCTTGTTGTCCATTGCAAGTAAGATCCAAAGGTATAATTAAAAGGAAAGGTAGCCAACAAAATTCTTATACCAAAATTCACATGGGTCAGCTTCAATTATTCCTACATAGTTAACGTCTCGGAATAGATAAGAGGGTTATTTAAACCTTTTTACTATGAAAAATATTTTTAATTCTAAAGGTGAAGCGGGTATTTTTGAGGTGAGGAAATCCATGGTATCTGCAATTTTTTAGTGGATCACAGAACAATTTGAATGTTGTAATTATCAAAGGTATTCAAAATCATGTCAACGTGATGCTTATACTTTTGAAGTATTTCATTATGACACTAGTATAAACCATTGACTTGGTTGACGACTAGTTGAGAATTACCAAAGATATTAATTATCTTAACATCTAGGAAATGGAAGATTGTAGACCTAACATGAGTGATTCTTATTCAACCATGTTATTGGTATAATTGAAATCAAGTTTAAAAGATAAGGCATAGGTTCTCCATCAAGAGGAACTAGGATAACCCATGTACCACCACCACATTGAAATTTAGAACCATTCAAGAACAAGGTAATTTAATAAATAATGTAATATTAGGAAAGAGTGTAGATAGACTCATTGGGAAAATTGAAATTTGAGGGTTGATGTCCGGAAGAGGGTCATTTGCTAGTTGGTCTATAATGGTTTGTCCTTTGAAAAAAATTAATGAATGAAATTAAGGTCTAGGTATACAAGGATCATGAGCCAACACAAGGTATGCTGATGTTGGTAGGGATTAGCATACATGTAATGAAAAGTTTCATTATTGGTGACAATGATAGTTTTGTGGTTGAGTAGGAAATGGCGTAGTTTGGTGGCGGCGAAGACTAGGGCTAGGAACAATTTTTCAGCATGAGTATATCTAGTCTCGTAGTCTAAAAGAGTAAAATTATATAATAAACCACTTACTCTCTATGCTACTCATCATGATGAGCAAACATGGCACCCAAGGAATGGTCAGTGGTAGAAATGTAGAGGTAAAAGGGTTTGTTATCTTGAGGTTGAATGAGTACGGGTGGTTGTAGGAGGTATTGTTTTAAGGCATCAAAATATTTGTGGCATTCATCACACCATTTGAAGGAGACATCCTTTTTGAGAAGATATTAAAATTGATGGTAGCGGCCGAAAATTTGGGAAATAAAGTGACGAATAGATTTCAACTTGCCTTGCAAACTACAAAGTTGGTGAAGGATACTATGTTGAGGCATCTCCATAATAGCCTTGATTTTAATAGGATCGACCTCGATACCTGCAAAGAAATAATGAAACCAAGGAGTTTTCCAAAGAAAACAATGAAGAAACACTTCTTTGGTTGAAGGCATACGTAGTATTTGATGAGACGGTCAAATATAAACTTGAACCATAAGGTGTTTAGCCCAATGTTTAGACTTATCAAGAAGGTCATCAACATAATCTTCCAAAATGTCATGCATAATGTCATAGAAGATATAGGTCATGGCATGCTGATATGTAGCACCAACATTTTTAAGGCCAAAGGGCATGACATGATAACAAAAGGTCCCCAAGGGGTGATGAAGGAAATTTTATGTTGATATTCTCGGTGTGAGTAATATTTGGTTATAACACGAAAATCCGTCCATAAGAGATAACATGTCATGGCGGTGTAAGATCAACAAGTTGGTCAATACTAGGTAGAGGAAAGTCATCCTTGGGGCAAGCTAGGTTAAGGTTTTGGAAATCCATGCAGATGTGGAGTCCCCTGTCACTTTGTTGACATGAAAAATGTTAGAAATCCATTGGGGATAATCAATGGGTAAAATAAAAGAAACATAAAGGAGGTGTTGAAGTTCCTCTTTCACAAGAAGAGAAATGCGAGGATGCATTTTTGTAGGTTCTGTTTCATAGATTTGGCATCATGAATGGTTACAATATTGTGGACCACGATATTTGGGTCAATACTGGGCATGTCAACATAAGACTAAGAAAAAGTGTTAATGTGATCTCAGAGAAAGAGGTGAAAGCATCATGTTTAGTGGTATCTAATTCCTGGCCAATCTTTAGAATTTGGGGTCATCCTAAGTGTGAATGTTGATCTCTATGGTCAAGTCATTCAACATGGTTTTCATCTCAGAAGGTAATGACTAGTGGATATAGGAATCCTCCACACCTAAATAGGTGAGAATGGAATCATCATCCTGACATTGACTAACGTTGATAGAAGGCGTACCATCATCAATCATGTCAAGATAAAGGAAGGGAATGGAGGAGGGGACCTTTCCATCACATTTATAGGTAAAGGGTCCCAAGAAATTGTGTTCATGATTTTTTTAGGAGGAATGGATTCTAGATCGATAGACTTTGTAGGTGAGGTGGTGTGGTGGGTGAATGAGGTGGAGAAGGTGTATCTTCCTCTACGAGGTCAATACAAGCTTTCTTAGAAGAAGGTTCCTTAGAAAATCCATGACCGTGGAGGTCATTGTGTTTTCGAGTAGTGCAAGGTATGAATATGTGAGGTCCCTACTCATAAAGACCAAATCCAAAGCCTTTCAAAGCAAAACAATGGAGGAATGTGTGGGTGAAGAAGCGATTGGTGAGGTATTGGAAATTAGATGAGAATGGACAGGTTTGAGTAGGTGGTTTTGGAGCATATGAGTAGGTGGTTTTGGAGTATATGAAGAAGATTCAAGTACTCCATACGTTAGGTTGGTGCAAAGATGGGGTAGACCCTATGGAAATACCTCACCTACATGTTGGTTGTAATGTGGGTGTTGATGGAGGCTCCCATACTCTTTAGGATTAAGGAAGGTATTGACATTATAGAGGTGATACTCCCCAAGGTAAGGCATTAAAAAACACCTACCAAAGGATCAAAAGTTGGTATTTGGTTAGTGGGAATGGAAGAATCACAGAATCTTGAGAAGAAGAAGCATTAAGTGTATGTGAAGTAGATGGGTTAGTTGATGGGCCAAGCTGTGGAAGATGCGGAGGTAGTGGGAATAGAGGAGTTGGTTGTGAAAGATTTAACAACAAAAGTGGTGGATGAGGCCATGGCTGAAGAAGAAGAGGTAGTAGTGGTAGGAAGGGTAGTGGCTAAAGAAGAAGTGATAGTGGTTATAGATGCATTAAGCGGCATAAGGACATCATTAGGTTGATAGAACATGTTATAGGTTTTGAATGGTGAAGGATCTGCTGGAATGGTGTAGTTATTCCATTTATGTTCAAATTTTAAACAACGATGTAAGGTTGAAGAAACACAACCCATGACACAAATCTAGGGTCGTCCAAGTAGTAAATTGTAGTAGCCTTCCTCTTCTAAGACATAGAATAAGTCTAGAATGGTATGGGTGCCCATACAAATATGGGGAATGATTGTGTTGAGGATGGAATTTACGACATCGTTAAATGAATGCAACATAAGCTGGGTTATTATGCATGTAATCGAAAGGGATGCACATTTGTTTGTATACATGGGAGGAAATGGAATGTTAGGTAAAGTTATAGTGGATGGTGTGTGTGTCTTCTCTTTTCCTTTGTCCTTTTGTGCACGATTGGAGACTTGTGCCTTTGTGAAGTATAAGAAGTGATAAAAATAAAAAAATTTAGCCATTTTGAGTTATTTTGGGTCGATTTGAGTGTATTGCGGTGAATACAAGTTCGGAGAAATAGGAGGAGTAAGTTCCTTTGGGCCTCCTATTCCCCACATTTCCACCTTCCATGAATTACTTCAGATTCTATGTTATGCAGATTTTTAAGTTCTGAAAGAACTCATTCTTAGCTGGTCTTTGTTACCCGCACCCCCTTATCATGTAAAATATTTTAACCTTTGGTGGGTGGGTGGTTTGGATGTTTTGAGAACCCACCATACCCATTCCCTTAGAGATATTGTGTTCCCCACGCATCCATTTTTCGCATTGACTATAATCTATTTATATTGCGGGTATTATTAGATATATTTGGTAATCATGACCCTTGTCCCTTCGACACCCTATTCCCTGCAATCTTCCACCATCCAAACTCAATTGTATTTATTTATATTGTGTTTCCTTCAGAGGTTTTTTAACTTTTGATACTTTTTCCCTCGGTCCTTCATTTCCTAAAACCCCGTCATGTTCGTATTGTAAAGAAAAGTGTTTATAAAGTTCCTTTGGCATTCCTATTCCCTGTGTTCTATTATGTTGATTAAATCTCCTATTTTTTCAAATGGTGGGTTATAAAAGGAGGGTAAACATAAATCATTTTCACCATTTTGAGTTGTGAAATTTAAGCTGTGCAATGTCATTTTCACTCACGTGCCATCGAGGACATTTCAGTCGTATCTTGCTTGTTTCTCACCCTTTTTCAAAAAAATTCAAAGCGTGTTAAAGACCTTGTGAAGCCACCATTCTTCCTATAATAAATTTTATTCATTACATAACCTCCTAGTTTTATTTAGTGTCAATTTGAGTTTTGTATCCTCCCCTTAAATTTCCCCTGAAAAACATTATTAAACCCCCATTTCTCTGAGTTTTCCTCTCACCTTTTCACCATAAAGTTATAATATGAAGGGTATGAGCACATTTCTTCCTTAGTATACCTTTGTATCAAACATATGGGGTAATGATGTTAGGAATTTTAATCTAGGTGATTTATGGGCTTGAATTTTTGAAGATGCTCCCAAAATCATGGCCCAATGTATTAAAAATAGTGGATTTTCTCATGATGTCAGTTTTCCTCTTTCCTTTCAATGCACTAGTAATTTGTAATATTTATCCTCTTTTTTTGACCCTAAACCAAATAAATTAGAGATCCTCAAAAGGCCATGTCATTACGAAACTTGATTCCAATTTTATAAATGTAGCCCTAGGAATCCCTATGTTTGAATATTCAAATACCTTGACTAAGACCCAAGCTCAAAATCTGTTTAAACAAGATAAAGATAGATATAGGAAAATTATATCTAAATCATGGCTCAAGGACCAAAAGAGAGGAGCTTCAAAGTTTCCTAAGGTCCTATATAGGTTATATTTCAAGGAAAAATTATCTGATATGATCACCCTGCTAGAAAGATTGATGAGCCTACCTTCTATAAATGAGTTCCAGTTTTGGATGTGTGTGTACATCAATATCATTTGTAAAGGAAAAAAATTCTAAATTAGGGAGAGATCATATGTGAAAATATCAGTGAGCAACTGGTTAATGTGTAATAAAGTAAAAGATTTCATATGACTTCTACCTCATGTATACAATTGCAACATATAGAGTGTGGGTAGGGTTATCTTCTCAAGATGATACGAAAATTTATCATTTTATAAGTTTTATCCCCAAATCAATTTTAATAATAGTATATTTCATCAGAGGAGGATAAATTATGTTATTACAATGTTCATAGTCTGGTTCTTTAAAGGAAACAATCTTGAAAGAGTGTTTACGAGAGGCCAAGTAGTTAATTTTAACTTATGGTAGCTTCTTCATCCAATTCAAAAAAATTTCCTATATAATATTGGTTGGTTTTGAAGATGCACCTAACAAATTTACCATGTATTGCAATGATAAATTGGTCCTTGTAGAAGTTGGAAGATAACTAGATATGCTACATAGGACATATAGAGATAGTAAAATCACTATAATCCAATTCCCTATCTCCTTGGGAAACTATACATGAAAATATTCCTTGGATGCTCTAAATGTTAAACATACAATTGTTGATTTCAAGTTCCATTCATATCCAGAGAAGATCCCCTTTGATATTAAGGTGTTCATTTTAAAGCATTTGAGTATGTCCTATTATCATCTTCCCACCATTGAATATTATTGGCAGATTGTACTGATGAATATGAAGTGAGGAAGAGGTAATTTGGGATACTTTTTCTACAAAAAATAAGGGATTTTAAGGTATATCAGGTTCAGATTCCTGAGGATCTAGAGGATAAAAATGATAATTTTTATTCTACGGAGTATATCAAAACTAATCAACATATGTATCTCTTGACTATTGATTATTCCCAAAAATAAAGGGATGATCCTTCTTACATAAACAATCTAGTGATTATGAGAACAAGAAAATGGTTTAACAAAAGGATGAAGGATTTTATGCAAGCAATGAAACATTCTTCTTCACGGGAATCTTCCACTTCACATAAAGAAGTATCCACTCCTCAAGATGTTACAACTTAACTAACTCCTTCTCCACCTTTAGATTTAGCAACCAAGGTGTATATAAAGAAAGATAAGTCCAAGGAGATAGAAATGATTGAGGAAACACTGAGAATAAAGTAGAGTAGGAGAAGGCTCATGAATCAACTGAAGAAGTTGTCCCTTTGGTTAAATAGATATCTTAGGATTCAGAAGGAGAAGAGAAATTCATTGAAGAAAAAAAATGAATATGAGAAAGAGGATGAAGAACATGAAAATAATGGTTAAGAGGACAAAAGTTTTAAAGAAGAAGATGATGAGGAAGATGATGCGAAAATTCTAGATCTAGAAATTGGGAAAACAGGGTGCCTCAATGCCCAAGCTTATAGTTAAAAGACCATCTTCCTCTGCTATTGAGGTACCTACTCTTGAAGTTCCCACTACTCATTCTCTTGGTCCTCCCAATTTTTTTCATTGGCTCCTCCTCCGACTCCACCTTCTAGTGATTCCTTCACATGGGTTCAACCCATTATTGACAACAAGAAGAATAGGGATTATTCACAGATTGTTTCTTTTGTATTTGATGTAGTGGCTACCCCACTTGGCACAACTCCCCCTCCACCAAAGAAGGCAAATATAACCTCTCATTTGGTTTTGATTCAAAAGGACAATAATTCCTAGAAATTTCCAAGACAAAGGGAGATAAGGATGAAATATATTTCACTGTGGTAGATATGGAATTGAAAAGGATCTCACTTGGATAATCCACCCCTAAAGGAGAGGTACAAAACATTAGGGAAATTATTTCCAAAGTGATTGAAAGAGTAGAAAAGGGAATAAGACACAAGAACAATTGGAAGAACAGGTTTAGGCTCTTTATAATTTTATTAAGTCCTTTCTCTCAAATTATAAATCTCCTATGGACCCCACTCCACTATCCTCATTTCCTCCTACAATTGTTCTCTCTGAGGAGGATATCAAATCCATCAAATAGATCCACAAGAATGTATCATATGGAATAGATGCCAAAGCATTGGTGTAAGGTATGCTAGTTTCTATACTGAAAACAAAGCATACAAGATGTATGACAATATTTATGCAGCCCAAAATCAATTCAATTTAGCAATCAGAGATGTTAACAAAGAACTCGGGATATGGTTGGAAAGTATTCAAGATTTGAGAATCATGAGCACCATTGATGAGAAGATTCTTCTTTCTCACAAGGTATTTGATGATTCCAAAAGTAACCTATCCAAGAATTGGGTCTACAACATTGAGTGGAAGATTATATTTCTTAAAGAGGTAACCACTGAGTTGAAGAACATGGTGTAAAAGGAAGAATCATTTAAATCAGAAACCATTTTGACTTGCAGGCTCTTGATGCCAATTCTAGAAGGATAATTTTGTAGAGAGGCATTTAGTAGATGAAGATAAAGCAAAATTTAGTGCACTAATCAAATAATATTTGTTCAAAGCTGAAACAATCAACAAAGAGAAAATGAATAAACTCACTGAGTTGCATAACGTTGTTATAGAAACCACCAAGATCCTATTGAGAATGGAGGAATTGTAAAAGAAATGGAGTATTCTCTTGGTAACTAGTTTGCTGCCATGGAAAACACAACCATTCCAAAGGTTATGGAGATTTTTGATTCTATGGAAAAGTTTAGAATTCACGTTCTCAAAGTGAAGATTCTAGTTGTGTCACTCTCAAATGCTCCTTCCTCTAGTTCTTAAGGATTTTTTATCTAGTTGTTATATTTTGAAGTTGGCTTTATCATTTTGAAAATTAAATTGTAAATAAAGATAGCTTATGTAATTAATTAATTAAGTGTTTAACACTTAATTAAAATACAATTAGTTATAAAGTTGGTTATAACCACCCCTTAGCCTATATAAGGATTCTTTTTCATTGTAAAGGGGTTGGATTTTGGTGTTTTGGAATGTAAAGATATAGAAATTCCCAGATCAATACAAAAGAACATTTCTTTCCCTCTTATTTGTGTTCTTTCTATTTCACTTTCCTTAAATTGTGAACATGAATCTTAATATATTTGAATATCAAAATTGTGTGTTTAATCGAATCATTATAGTGTGAGGAACTTTGTGTATGGTTGCATTTATATTTCATGGATTTTTAGATATATTAATTCATATGTTCTTGAATACTCATACATGTATTATTAGGATATAACTGCAGTCTCTGTATATGAATGTGTTGCCTTCTTTAACTTTTTTTCATTATAGTAGTGAGACATCTTGCATAACCAAGGAGAATACTTGTATTCTTGACTAGTGGATTAGATTAAAATTTGTATCCTTGGTTCACTCCTCTTACTCATACAAGCTACCCTTTCCTCCTCTGAAACCCTATTCCCTATTCCTCTTATGTATTGAGGATATCAAAATATGGAATCATTCTTTACAAAAAATTTTCCTTCGTAAAAATTTAGTCTGTATATTTGCAAATAGGTAGATTTTCAAGTTTTTGGTGAATACGGGAACCTTCCCACAAATATTAATAATTTAATCTTAGCTTTTCATAGGAATACAATATAATTATGTATTATAATCATACCAAATACATAGAAATATTACCATTGATGTGTATCATACCATTATGTGATGCTCGTGTGTAGGGCCAACTTTCAAAGTTTTATACGGCTTTGTTTTAAGATGTCTCCTCATGATCTTCATACGGATTTGTTTTCACATAATGGTACAATGCACATCAGTGGTAATAGTTCTGTTTATTGTTCAAATTCATTACGATTTATATTCATACGGCTGAAAAATTCATTAGTGAAGGAGATCACGTGAATAAATATTCAATTTTCATTTGGTAAAGTATGTGGTCATGTCTACCAACTTTGGTATTTCTCGAGAATTTATAACTATTTGTAATGTTATGTCATAGCCACCGAGAGAGCTAGAGAGCTAGTGCATCAAGTCAAATTTATCAGGATTCATATCTCACATTACCATGTCATAGTCTATATTCCTTTCTTGTGCGTTGCAATATCTTAATTAGCACTAAGCCACCATAGTTTTTGCAAAGAGATTTAGAGCATGGAAAACTAGTTTATATTATTATATATGCTCGATGCCAAATAACAATTTGATATTAGATTTTCACAAGAATAAAATATCATTATGTAACAAAGATTTAAGTTTTGTAAAGTAAACAATACCATTTAACTCATCTAGTAAATAATCAACTATAAGAATAGGAAACTTATCTTTGAATGTGTATTTATTGAGTTCCTTGTAATTAGGACACATGTTCCAATTTTCATCATTTTTCCGCACCATCACTCTTTGGAGAAGAGTACACACTCGACTATGATGGATAATTCATTCTTGTAACATATCTTGTACTATCTTCTCAATCTTAAGATTTTACACATAGGGATAATTGTAAGGTCGATGTTTGGCTATTGACTCCACAGTACTAGCTGGATGACGTGGTCATGGTATATTTCAAGAGATGAACCTTTGGGCATATCTCCAAACACAACTAAGAGCTCATCTATAATTTCTAGCATATCTAATGGTATAGATGTATTTGAAGAGGATAGTGTTTCTATATTGTGGAAGATGTTCTTTGATGGTTCTAGAAGTAGGAATGGAGATGGGGTGGTGTTGTGTTTATTTATATAATGGATGAGAAGTTATTATTTTCCCATCGGTTGTAGCTTGCATGTTAAAATAACGTGGAAAAGTATGAAGCATTAGTGCATGGTATTTTAACTACAGAAAAGAGGAACATAAAGGCATCACATATTTTTGGGGATACTAAATTGGTTGTCCACCAAGTGAAGAGGAAGTGTGCCACAAATAATAAGCTTTTAAAATATTTTAAACACAGAATATGGGACCTTTTGAATATTTTTGATGTTCTCAATTTACAAGTGGTGTTAAGAAAGTTGAATAAAGAAGTAGGCCAAATGACAACCCTTGGTTCACAATTCTCAACTGCTGAGGATTTGGTCAAACAAAATGTGCAACACATTAAGATGGTGGTTAGACCTTCCATTCTAGATAATGAGACTAGTTGGAAAGTATTTGATAGTGATGAGAAAATTGTGTAATTTATCCAGAATGAGGCTGAGTTTTCTTCAAATATTCAATATGATTTGCTTAATGTTTATGGCAATCAAATTATCTAGTTAAAAATAACAAATTGCCAAAGGGATTGGTCACTTTGGAGCATATTTTCAGTCCTGATGATGATTTTAGAGGAAAGGCAACAAATATGAGAGTGAGGCAATAAGAATTCTAATTGGTAATCATTGTTGCACAAAGCAAAGAACTTCTTTGGGCAAGGTATGTGATGATAATGAAAAACATGATTTTATTTCATTATGTCAAAAATTCAGTGATTTTTTTCATGGGACTATGAAGATCTTAAGGGCTTTAATCTATAAATTATTCAATACTCTATTGATCTTGATCCTAGTATAAATCCAATTATAAAAAAAAGGCCAATTAATCCTAGGATATAGCCCCTCATGAGGAAAGAGTTATCCAAACTAATTGAGGAAAAAATAATATTTCCTATCAAATAATCTACCTTGGTCGTGATTCTTGTTCTAGTGAGGAAGAAGAATAGAGAAATCAGACTTTGTGTTGATTTCAAGGATTTAAAAAATATTCCTAAAGGATTATTATCCTTTATCTTCTATGGAGAATATTTTGTAGACTTGATAACATGAGCTGAAATATTCTCCATTTTTGATGGCTATTCTATTTTGAATCGATTAAGATTACGGAAGAAGATCAATATAAGACTACATTTACAACCAAATGGGGAACATATACATATAAAAAATTCCTTGTGGTTTGTCAAATGTAGGTACCAAATTCGAACGGAGCAATGGAAATCACTTTCAAAGGATACATCAATGAATTTATTCTTGTCTATCTGGATGACATTACCATTTTCTCAAAAAAGAGAAAATATCATATCAGCCATCTTAAGATGGTATTCGAGAGATGCAATGAATTTGGGGTGTCTCTTAATCCCAAGAAATATAATTTTTAGTCCTTAAGGAAAAAAATTTTAGGCATATTTTTTCTAAGGAGGGCATTAACATTGATCTAGAAAGAATCTCAGCCATTCTCTCCCTCTCCTTTCCAACTAATAAGAAGTCCTTGCAATCATTCTTGGGAAATATTTACTTTGTTATGAGATTCATTTATAATTTTACAAAGTTAGTCAGACCTATTAATCTCATGCTTAAGAAGGATTCATATTTCAAATTAATAGAGCAAGGGAAGGAAGTTTTCCAAGATCAAATAGGAGATTGCTCAAGCTCCTACACTTATTAACCTTGAATATTCCAAGGATTTTATTTTATATGCTTATGGAGTTGAATCAAGTATTGATGTTGTTTTGACTCAGCATAATGATCAAGGAATGGAAAAACCATTGGCATTCTTCATTAAAATGTTGAAGGATTATGAACTCAAGTACACTCACATTGAAAAATAGGCCTTTTCCATCATTAGATCTATGAAGAAATTTAAAATTATGCTCTCCACTAATCATATCAGATTCTTGATCTCACATTCTAGTATAAGGGAATTCATTATGGGAGCATATATATGTGATAAAAGAGTTGAATGAGTGACTAAAAATAATGAAGTATCATGTAAATATCAAGGCCAAAAAATTGGTAAGAGGATAAGGACTGTGTGAGAATCTTACATTAGATGCTTAGGATGATCAAGAAGTCTCTTTCATGAATGAATAAGTTCCACATGATGCTGAAATTCAATAGGATGAAGGAGATGTAGTTAATAACCACAACTGGATTGATGATATGTCTACCTTTTTTTCTATTGGTGCTTATCCTTTTGGACTGAACAAACAAAAGACATCTTAGGTTGCATTCTATTCCCTATTCACTTATTGATGGGGTTTTGTTCAAAAGAAACATTAATTGAATTTATCTCAGATGCATTGAAGGTGAGCATTATAACAAGGTTTTGAATGTGTTCCGTGATGATTTCTTGGGTGGACATTTTTCGCTAAGACCACCATATTGAATATCTTGAAATTAGGTTAGGTTTGGCCCATGGTTTTGTTTATGCTCACAAATGGGTTAGGAAATTCAAGGAATGTGCCTTTTACACTAATAAGAAGATTTTGGCTGCCCTTACACTCCATTTCATTCAAGTAGATTGGTCATTTTTCCAATGGGGTATTGATTTCAATGGCATGATTTATCCTCCATTAAGTGTTGGTCACATATGGGTAATGAATACAACAGATTACTTTACTTGGTGGACAAAAGTTGTGCCATTAGAAGAAGCATTTGCATTTATCATCTTGGATTTTCTTGAAGAAATTGTTACAAGATTTGACATTCCTCAAACTATCATATCTAATAATTCAAAATATTTCCTAAGATCCAAGATTTTGATTGGGCTCTTGGAATTGGGATTTATCTTAAGACATCTTCCAATTATTACCCTCAATGTAATGGATTGGCAGAGTCTACTAATAAGAACTTGATCAAGATCATAAAGAGAACCATGGCCATTAATCAAAGATAGTGGCACATAAAGATGATAAATTCTCTTTGGGATGATATGAGAACAATGAATAAGGAAATTGGCACTTCCCCTTATAAACTTTAATATGTTAAAGAAGCTAGACTTCCTTTATCACTAGAATTGCCTTCACTTAAATTATCCCAATAGTTGGAATTTGAAGGGGTAGAAAAAGATAAATCAGATTGGAAAAAACTGGTTAAGCTTGAAGAACTAAGGAATTCTGCCATGATCAAATTACAACAACATCAAATATCAACCAAACAATGGTTTTATAAAAGGTCCAAGTTTTAGATGTTTAAAGTTGGTGATTTGGTCTTGAAATGGGATGCTAACAAAGATAAACTAGGAAGACATTCCAAGTTTGATACAATTTGGAGTGGGCCTTATATCATCATTGCTTGCAAAGAATCCAACTCTTTTGAGTTTTCTAATCTTGATGGAAATGTACTACAAATCCTAGTTAATGGGATTTATCTTAAGAATTCCCATTAAATTTTCTTATTGCATCATGTACATAGTAGATTAACATTTCAATTTCTCTAAGTGCATGCATCACATTATTTTGTTGGTAGTATAGGTGTGTTTTCAATTGAAGAAGTGCATTGTGCACACTTTATATGATTTACTTGAAGCATGTATGATTTTCCTTTTGTATATAGTTTTGAGCCTTATTGTGGTTGCATGTTTAGGTTTAGGGAAGGTTCTCTACGAAAAATAAAATTTTGGGGAAACTTTCAAAGTGCATTGTTCAGTCCCAAGAGATCTTATTTTTAGTTGTAGAGGAAATGGGTAAAATTTTAAGTCTATAATTTTCTAGTCTCATAAAACCAAATTTTTAAAACATTTACAATGAGATGTTTAATTCAAGATTCAAAGTAGATCAGAAAAGTAGTGTTAATGGTGGGATCGAGATAGTTGGAGTGGTTTCAAATATTTATTCGAGCTTTCTTGCTCAATTCTAGGCATTTGTTTTTCATTCTAAGTCCATTTTGCTTCAGAATGGCTCAAGGGTAAGAATTTCAAAGAAAAGACTAGTTTTTCAAAAAAATTGGGCTCGAATCCATGTCAAATGGATCTTTCGAGCCATTGATCATTTAATCTAGTAGGAAGATTACCCCTGAAAGTTGCCAAAACTATTATCCAATTTTGCACCCCTACAAAATTGGACAACTTGAAAAAATGGACTTAGTCATTTTAACAAGCTTGGAATGTTCATTTGGCCGTTAATTTCCCCTTTCAAAAAGTAACAATTGTTGGATTTTAAATCCCCACTAGATAACTTAGATAAATCATTAGTGAGTTCTATTTAAAAGTTGACAGACATCCATTTAGCCATCAAATTCAACACCATAAATAATGGGTACATATAGTAATGATTAATGATCAAAGCGAAGACACATGGCATCATTATGAAAATTCCTAAGGTGATGAGATTTTGTGGACGTGAAGTCCCTGGAATGGGTGAGAATTCATAATTCATATGGTCCATGTCCCGATGGGGCTAAGTTAAGTCAATGAGGTCAAAGGGGTTACGTGGCAGAAATTTAGGTTTTAAAAAGTTTCTAAGTATCCCAAGGTAGCATGTAGCGATGTGAAGTCATCAAAATCTAATCACTTTGAAATCCGAAGACACACGAAATCTTCCCATTTATTCATTTTTCACAATCTAACATTGTGAAGAGAAAAAGACAATCTTACACTCTGACATCGCAAAGGCATGGGGCTTTTCTATTAATTGATGATTCAAAAATGTTAGAGGAGCTAGAGAAAATACTAACAAATTTGAAAGGTATGGAATGTTCCATTTTGAATATGGTTCGTAGATGTTAACGGAAGAAATAAAAAGGATTGACCTTACAAAGGTATGTGGTTGTTTCATATTATTTCGTGCTTCACAATTTTTGGTAAGGGGCTACTTAAAAATTGAATTGTGAAAAAATGTGGAGTCTTCTCATTGGCTCACATTTCTAAAGAGATGAAAAGGGGAAAAGGAGAGTCTTTCAGTGTGAAAAGGCATGGAAACTTTATATTGGCTCGTATTTTATAAACGTAGACCTGCTTGCTAGGGAAAAGGACAAGGATGGAAAATAAAAGTAAGAAAAGTAAACCCCAATACTAGGACCCAATGGGAAAGCTGACACATAGAAAAGTTAAAAAGAAATTCACATGTAAACAAAGGTAATATCTCGAGGAAATCAAGGGGTTCCACATGTCATGTCTTGTGCTTTACACAACATGTAAATATTCAAGATGGCCATATATTTTGATTCGAGATCTTCAAATCACAAAAATTTATATCAATGGAAATGTCTCCTTGATCCCTTCAATTTGGAATCAAAATAATATTTTGGTGGAATTTGTGAGGAAAAAATGGTGAAAATTAATCGATCCATTAATAAGTAACTTCAAGAATTTCAACTACGAATTGATTGAGTATCGGTGCCGCATTTTCATTTCAAATATCTAATAACATGCTTTAGAGCATGTAAATCACCCATTCATTATCTGTAGATTGGTCCTTTTAGATGGTATGTTGTTAAAATTATTAAGACACAATTCATACCCTCTCTGTCTTTCTTCTCTCAAAAATTCTATAAATGTAAGTTTTTGGGAACTTTGTAAAGTGGGGTTTTACGGAAAAAGTAAAATAACTTGTGATTTTTTTTTAGAGCATTTGTGAGTTACAACCCTTAGAATTTGATGTTTTAAGGTGATTCTTTCCTTATTCCTTACATTGTAATGAATTATTCATCCCTTAAGAATTAAAAGTCATGTTTTATGGCTCATATCTACCCCAAATTTTGTTGTTTTGCATTTATCGCCTTTCATTAATTTTTGGGTATATTGTGCATAATGTTTTCTTCTTATAGGGTAAAAATCTATTGTACTCTACAAAAATGGTTTTCTAAATGTTGTTTTGGATTATGGCACTTATTTCTACCCTTTCTTCCTCCATTTTCCTCTCATTTTCATTCATTAGAATGTCTCAACCCCTTATTTTTGGTGTTATCACCTCCCTTAACTTAGGATTTTAATTTTATGCATCTTTCCCTCTCCTGGTCCCTTAGAATTGTAGCTTAGTGTTAGGTAGCTACATTTTCTTTAAGAATAATTTTATCATAAAGAGTAGGCGAGCAACTGACCTTCTCAGGAGGTTTGTCTCGGTCACGAGTCCCACAACTTGGAGACAGTCCCATGTTGCCTCAAAACCCCAAATCAATTTAATTTGGGACGGTACAAATTTAAGGTCCAATAGTTTTGGCACCCGGTAGGAGAGTGTAAAATATTTATCTATATTATTGCTACGTCTTAGTGTGTGAATTTGTAATTTCTAGCCTTTGGAGACTTATTTATGCACATCTAGAAAATATGTGTATAAAATCAATTAGTTTCAGTAGTCAAAGTGCCTCAAGTTCATGAGTTCAATCTAGAAAGGTTTAGAATAACAGAAGGATTTTTTGAGTACCTACAGTTATCACTTGGGAGGAGAAGAAGAGAAAAAATAATTCAAAGGTCACCTTTACCTCCAAATATAACACTTTCAACACCACTGCCTAGTAGACAATTCTTGCTGTCTATTATAGTTATTAGACATATTTTAATGACACAACAAGTAAATCTAGGATTTGTTAATTTCTTGGTAGTATTCCTCTTACTCTTAATTCCCAAAATCCCATTCCAACATCTGCACTTAAGAGTATATCTTTCTTTACTTGGGAAAATCATACCACTCAAGCTAATTATATACAAGGTATTACCAATGTTTTTTCTATTCATCAAAAGGTTGAACAAGATATGGCTATTAGGATATTAGATTCTTCATTCAAGGGAAGAGATTTACAATGGTTTAGGAGTCTAGTAGCAAGATCAATCCCTAATTAGAATCAGATGGGGACATCCCTTTGCAATCAATTTGGAGAGAAGGCAGATAATCTCCTTACTAGAACAACTAATAACTATAAAGAGGGATCCCAATGAGCTCATGAAAAATTTCAATTTCAAATTTTAGAAGACACTGGGAGAGAATCCCAACCCTTGTAAGACCAACTCCAGAAGGTTCTTTTCTTTACTATTTAAGAGATTTAAATTCTGATATTGTTGTCATGATCCAATCTATGGGGGGTGCAACATTTCTGGGGCCTATGAATTAGCTATTAAGGCTGAAAATTGTTTAATATAAGTTGGGAAACTATCTCCTAGACCACCCATGCCCTTGTATCCTGAATTGCCTCAAGTTTCTCAACCTTCTATTTCTCCTATTCCTAAGAAAAATTCCCAACCCACTACCTCCATATATTATTCTCCTGCACAAAAAAGGAGGATGAAGACATGAAAGCCTTAATTATAAATTTTACTAATAATGTCATATCCATAAAAAAACAAACAAACCCAATCGTATAGAAATTATCAAAATTAGGGGCAATCTTCAAATCATGGATTTATCCAAGGATATCAACCATATATAAATAACCAACCTAATCAGATATATGGATAGAATAAAAAAATATAGGGGTAGGGTAAATATGCACCTCTTTCATTGACAATGTTTGTCATCTCAGTCACTACCTACTCCTAGCTCAATCCAAGTATTGGTTCTAGTGAAAAAAAATCCAATTCAATAAACATAATGGTGTTTTCCATGTAATCAACCACATAGTCAACTCATTTATGAAAGGGAATTTCATGTTCAAGATTTCATTGTTTAAGGTTCTTCCAATCAGCAAGATCCACGTCTAGAAGCACCAAATCATAATGTGGAAGGATTCCAAGAGGTCAATCCTAATATCAATCTCATGTTCTTTGGAGTTGATGAATTTTGTGTAGTAAATCAAGTAGTGGGTAGTTCTCATAGACCTCAAGTAAATTTTTCGATAATACAAGGAATAAAAAAGAATTTTGGAGTCACAAACTTCATCTTCTTACGCTCAAGGAAATATTGTCAACAAGGAGAAATAAGTTGGAGTAGATAAGAACAAAATACCTCAAGTTCCTAAAAGGCATGTGTTATCACTGAATCACAGCACCCCTGTGTTTATACAAGTGCATATACTTGTATTCATGGTGTGATTGGATAACATGGGTACTATCTCCAAGTTGTGGGACTTGCTACTTGAGATAGACCTCCAGAGAAAGTTGGTTCTTGCTCCTAAACTACCTGCCACAATCTACTCTAATACAGGGGAAACTAACTATTCTAATCTAAATTTCCAAGGGACCAGAGAGAGAGAATGCATAAAATGAAAGCCTACACTAAAGCAGTGATACACCAGAAAAGGAGGGTGTGAGAGTAGTCTCCAAATGCGTGAAATACAGAGGCAAAGTACACACTAGAAGAGGTGATGACAGTTCTCCATAATCTAGCAAAATGCATTCACAACGATATTCCAAGCATACACAATGATAATGGATCCCTGCAAGAACATAATAATAGACACAATATTCTTGTAGAAAGATTAAAGGGGCAAGAAGAATGCAAGAAAACACAGCAGGGGAAGATATATCCACAAACTGATATTTTATTGCTTCATGATATGCACAGTTCAATCTATTACAGGATAAGGGCCTAGATCACCATGCAAGGATTTCACTACAAGGGCCTACAGTACATTGACTTCAAAAATCAATTTTGATAGAGCTTTGCTATCTGAAAACTCCCTCCTTTTACAATGAGCCCAACACTCCAATTTATAGAAAAATGAGAAGGGAAAGAGAAGGGAAAATGGAAATCCCGAAATCTATCCTTCAACCACTTGTAAGAGGCATTAAATGGAGTAAAATGATTATATATTACTTGTAAAAGGATCCCCATATTGTCCCAGGTGCTGCAGTAGAGAAAGAATGATGACCATGCCTCTTAATTGCACTCCCAACCACCAAATGAAACACTGTTATGAACTCGGCCACGTTTTATAAAAAATCTCCATCAATATCTCACCAAATCTAGAATTTTTTTTTTGCATCGGGCTTGGAGCCACGATTCCAACGGTATCAATTTTGTGTGATTTTGTTGAGAAATGCAAAAGTTATGGCCTTCTGAGTGCGGGCAGCTATTTTGGGTGTGGCAGGCGTTTTCTATCATTTGACGGGAATGAGCATTAACTGATTGGAGCCGAATATGTTTCTTTTATTTAAATATATCTACCCTCATTAAAATAAGATTTTTGGAGTAGAGGACATCGTGCTTGTTCTAGAAAGTCCAATTTTGTGAAAATCGGAGCTTGGAGTCAAAAGTTATGGCCGTTTGAAGTTTCACGGGTCAAACGTTGACTTTTCTTCTTTGCCTTGACCGCTTCGGCTTTTCGCGTCCCATGCGTACTTTTGGCCTGGATGTCCCAAACTACCTTGGGCCGAAAGTCTCATGTTTTAGCTGAATTGGCCGGTTTGCGTCCTTCGTGTACTTTTGTCCCAGATGTCCCAAACTTGACAATTTTTTCTCTCGGCCGGTTCGGATTTTCACGTCCGCGCGTACCTTTGGCCCGGATGTCCCAAACTGCGCGAAAACAACACTTAGTCAATTTTTTCCACTTTTCGACCGGTTCACCTTTTCGCGTCCCGCGCGTCCCGACATCCCAATCTGTCCCCAAATCTGCGCGAGACCATTGGCGGCTTTTCACCGGCCGATTCGTGATCCGGTGTCCCAATTGCCCCAAGGACCGCCTAGGACAAGACTTAGCCGATTTTCTCTGTATTTTGGCACCAAGATGGATTTTGCAATTTTTTCACATTTTTAAAACTTGCTGGGTTTTCCTCTTGGACAGGAGAGTTAGAAAGAAGCCGAGGGGACCCCAGAAACACGATTTTTTGCCTTGAATCAATATAATTGCTTGGGACTAAAGAATTTGATGCATGTTATCAAAATTACCTTGAGGGGTGAATTTTGGATAACAACATGTTTCAAATGAGGATGTTTCTCCTCAACCAAAGCTACATATCCCAACATTGCACTAGCAAAAAAATGAGAATATTGTGCCACATATGTATAAATACATAGGCTTTCCCTTTAATATTGTTGAGAAAATGAATAAAACCAATGTTAATGTGATAATGTGGGATGCTTTGGCTATTCCATCATAGTGAGACCTCCTATGTGAAGCTCTCAATCAAATTCCCCAAGCTGATCTAGTGGTGGAGAAGATTCAAGATATTGTTAACATATATCAAATAACGGAAGAGCAAGTAAGTAAACTCATTAAGACCCTACCATTTTAAATGTCATTAATTTTGGGAAAACACTTGGTGCATAATTGTATGATTGATCTAGGGGATAACACCTCTATAATTCCCAAGAAAATTGTTAATGTCTTGGGTCTCAAATACAATCATGTTTCTAAGGGAGTTTTGCAACTTGATGGGTCAACCATTGGTGTATTAGGAGTAATTAAATATCTTGAGCTAACACTTCATGCTTTCCCAAGTCTTACTATAACCCATGACATATCAGTAATTGACTTGCCTCCCATGTTTTTATTTACTTGTTTAGAGATTTTACTGCCAAAATAGGTGGCTATTTATCTTCATATTGGACCCATATGCTCTTAAGAAAAAGATATTGTACAATATTTACCATACATGTTGAGCCCATATTTTCCTATCACATTGAGTCATATGATCCCACTCCTAGTCAATAAAATTTCCTAATACAAGAATAATATGAATAATATTTAGATCTAGAAGACTAGCTCACTCCTCCTATTCTTGACCGCATGTTAGATGAATGGGCCACAAGGTGTCATGTTTTTTATCCTTATGATGAAATTTTCAAAACTGGTCTTGGTAATTATTACATTCTTGAAGAAGGATCTACTCTACCTACACCATTCAAGAAAGAAGAGGATACTATTTCTAGACTATGGAAGATGTTCTTTTATGGTTCTAGAAGTAGAAATGGAGCTAGGGAAGGTTCTTTTCTTATTTATCCAATGTATGATAAGTTCTTCTTTGCCCATAGGTTGTAGTTTAAATGTTTTAATAATGTAGCAAAGTATGAGGCATTGGTGCATGGTATTTTGATTGCAGAAAAGAGGAACATAAAGGAATTGTAAATTTTTAGGGATATATAATTAGTTTTCCACCAAGTGAAGGTGAAGTGTGCTAAAAAGAATAAGATTTTAAAAGCTTATAAATACAGAATATGGGACTTATTAAAAAGTTTTATGCTCTCAATTTACAAGTGGTGCCAAGAAAGTTGAATAAAGAAAGCTGAGTAGATGACAACCCTTGGTTCACAATTCTCACCTCTTAACAATTTGGTCAAAGAAAATGTGTAACTCATTAATATGGTGGTCAAACCTTCCATTTTAGATAATGAGACCAGCTAGAAAGTATTTGATAGTGATGAGAAAATTGTGTAATTTATCCATAATGAGGTTGAGTTTTCTTCAAATATGCAATCTGATTTTCATAATATTTATGGTGATCAAATTATCCAGTTAAACACAAAAAAATTGCCAAAGGGATTGGTCACTTTGGAGCATATTTGAGTCCGATAATGAGTTCGGGGAAAGGAAAATAATATGACAGCAAGGCAAGAAGACTTCAATCAGTCACTATTGCACAAGGCAAATAACTTATGCTAAGGAAGGTATGTGATGATAATGAAAAACAAGATTTTATTTCATTATGTCAAAAATTTAGTGATGATTTTTCATGGGACTATGAAGATCTAAAGGGTTTTAATTCAGACATTATCCAACACTCTATTGATCTTGATCCTCATATAAAGCCAATTAGAAAAAAACAAAGGCAAATTAATCATAGGATAAATCCCCTCATGAGTAAAGAGTTATCCAAACTCATTGAGGTAAAAATAATATTTCCTATCAAATACTCTACCTGGGTGGAAAATCTTGTTCAGTGAGGAAGAAGAATGGATAAATCATACTTTGTATTGATTTCAAGGATTTTAACAAAGCTTCACTAAAGGATCATTATCCTTTACCTTTTATGGAGTAGATTCTACAGATAATAACAGGAGATGAATGGTTGTCCATGCTTAATGGCTATTCTGGTTTTAATATAATTAAGGTTAAGGAAGAAGAGTAATATAAGACTACATTTACAACCAAATGGGGAACATATGCATATCAAAAATGCATTTTGGTTTGTCAAATGTAGGTGCCACATTTCAATGGGAAATGGACATTGCTTTCAAAGGGTACATCAATGAATTTATTCTTTTCTATTTGGATGATATTACCATTTTCTCAAAATAGAGAAAATATCATATCATCCATCTTGAGAAGGTATTCGAGAAACACAAATAATTTAAGGTGTCACTTAATCTCAAGAAATGTAATTTTTCAGTCCCTAGGGGAAACCTTTTTGGGGCACATTATTTCTAATAAGGGAATTATCATTTATCTAGAAATAATCTCAGCCATCCTCTCCCTCTCCTTTCCAACTAACAATAATTCCTTGCAATCATTCTTGGGAAAGATTAAATTTATTAGGAGATTCATTCCTAATTTTTCATAGTTAGTCAAACCTATTACTCTCATGCTTAAGAAGGATTCAACTTTAAAATGGATAGAGCAAGGAAATGAGATCTTTAACAAGATAAAAAAGGAGATCGCGCAAGATCTTACACATATCAGCCATGATTATGCCAAGAATTTTATTTTATATGCAAATGGAGTTGAATCCAATATTGTTGTTGTTTTGACTCAACAAAATGATCAAGGAATGGAGCATCCAATGGCCTTCTTCAGTCAAATGTTTAAGAATTATGAACTCACATATAGTCACATTGAAAACCAAGTCTTTCCCATCATGATAGCTCTAAATAAATTCAAAAGTATGCTCTCCACCAATCATATCAGAGTTTTGGTCTCACATTCTAGTGTTAGGGAATTCATTATGGGAGAAAATATTAGTGAGAAAAGAGATAGATGGATGACTAAAATAATGGAGTATGATGTGACTATCAAGGCCATAACACTAGTAAGATCATGAGGGCTATGTGAGAATCTTTCTTTAGATGCTCAGGATGATCAAGAAGTATCTTTAATTAATGAAGAACTTCCACATGATGTTGAAATTCAACAAGATAAAGGAGAGGCGAGTTGATAACCACAACTTAATTGATGTTATGGCTACCTTTTTCTATTAGTTTTTATCCTTTTAGACAAAACAAAACAAAAAGAAGACATCTTAGGTTACAATCTATTCCCTATGCACTGATTAATGGTTTTTTTTGAAAGACACATTGATGGAGGTTTACTCAGATGCATTGAAGGTAAGCATTGTAATAAGGTTTTGACTAAGTTTAATGATGGTTTCTCGGGTGGACATGTTTTTGCCAAGGCCACAACATTGAAGCAAGGTTCATTTTAAGACCCCCTCCAAAAAATTATTCTATAAGGGATGGATAATCTATGAAATGAAGTTTGAAATGATGACAAATCTCAAAAAATAATTTCGTGGAAAAGGAAAATTTATAGTTTTTTTTCAATGCATTTTTCATACATTTGGATGGGTGTTTGTCACCTGCCCACCCTTCTTGTATGAATCTTTTGATCACTGGTATTTTTTCCAGCTGTTAGTTGTCAAACTTTCACTAGAAGGCTACCTATTATGATTGGACATCTGCTGCATACATATTAGATGGACATCTGGCATAGTCAAATTTTAAACGACTGTCACATTCTTTCTAGGTGGGTATAAGGTCATCTAACCACATTGAGATGAATTTCAACCCTTGTTAGACAATCATCTCAATGTGGTTGGACCATTGTTGTTTTCTTGGATGTATGTCATATGCTTGTTAGAAAAATTCCTTTAGTTATCTAACCTATTGGTGGATGACCAATTCAGCATGGTTGGAAAGTTTGACTCAAACAAGTTTCACGGCTAGTGGTTAAGTCGTCTTACGAAACTTGGATGAGAAAATTTGGCATGAGTCCCTAGACATGTATCTTGAACTTCACCACCAATTGTTTGTCTCCCAGTGTCTAGTGTCATGAGCCCTAGCCCTATATATACCCATATGAGGTTCATTTCTTCACCTTTTCCACCACATCCACAACAGTGCTTTAAGGCTTGAGCTCTCCAATTTTCTCCCAGAGACCAACATGTGCTTAGACTAGTACCTATTGTTACTCCTGCCACTCTCTTGTTATAGTTTATAAATATTTCAAAAATGAATAGAACCACTTTCACTCCTGTCGTTTCCCACCAAATTCCAATACAAAAATATCATGTGCCATCGAGATCATGGCACTCATTAAACTGAATGACACAATGAAGGAGTGGATGCAAAAAAAAAAATTCATGGGGTTTTTCAACATGCCCCAATTTGAAATAGATACTTCCATCCTTGATTACTGTTGACTTTTTATAGCCAAAAAGATGCACAATTTTCCATTCCCCGATCCAGACATCCATCGGTTAATTGCGTTGCTTTTCTAAAACTATCCACCCATCACTACAAAGGTGATCCTTACTAATGAATGCAAAAAAATTAGATTCTCATTACAATGTGCAAGTTGATGGTAAGTTCAATATTATTTTCAATTGTTTATTTTCCTAATTTTACTTGAATTCTAAGAATCTAACATTTCTTGTTTCTTGTTGCAGCTCCTACTAATTGTTCCAAAAGAGGCCTTGTTATACAAGGCATTACAAACAAATTCTTTCATGCAATGATATCTCTATTTCAAGTGAGTATTGTGTTTGTAGGGAAGATCCACAAACATTCCTCTTTGGGAAGTTCAATATATATTGCGTACACTTACGGGCATCAATTTGATTGATGAACATATTTTCTAATCAAATTAAAATAGATGTCAACAATGCCCTTTCCAGTATGAATACATCTGATAAATCCAAGATTATTTTCTCTTCTACTAATTATCTACTTGCTTTCTATCAAGAAGCTTTCCACCAATTGCAGAACAAACAAATTTTGACTGATAATTAATGAAAAAATGATTGGTCTCTCTCTTGAAGAACAACATGTAACAATTAATTTTCACATTATATTGATTACTTATTTTTGAATGCAATACTAATAGTAATTTTATCTTTTGCAGAGAAGAATTATGGCTGTAATATCTCATAAGGAAGTTATTTCTCGGGGTAAAGCCCCTCGTAAGGTCTCTGTTGATTATGATATGGATTCGATGGAATCAACCCCTATATGATTTCCTCGTCAAAAAATACCTAGGGGTCAATAGCTCCACCACTCCTATCTTCTATGCCATCACACTTCTCTCTGAGGTATAAACATTATTATTTACTCTTTATAATAATTAATTAAGCTAATAGTAAGTGGTACAATATTTTAATATTTCTACATTTTTTTTTTAGAAAGTTCGAGTTTGACGGTATAGATCAAACTCATTCTTAGTGTCAAGATTGAGTTGTCATGTCTCCGAGCATGCAAGGTATTATATAATTAATAATATTTAACATCTTTTGTTTACTTAAAAATATTTATTGATTATTTTTCTAATACATTGCAGTTTTCTTCTTGTAGTGAATAGACCCTCACAACATATTACAAAAAGGCCTCGATCTTGCGATGCGTATTGTTCAAATAACAAGAAAAATTGTAGGTAATAATATAAGGTTTCCTGCAAACTCTGTAGGAACAGTTTATCTAGTAACATTAGAATTTTCTTGTTTTTGATTATGTGATGTCTTAGCATGACTAAAACCCAAATTTTGAACCAAATTGAGCTCGATGATGAGTTTTTGGGTTTTGATAGTGGCGACACAAATAAGGGTAACTATTTTGACACACATGATATGATACAATCTACCCCACCTCCTCATCCACAAGTGAAAAAAATAATAGACTCTCCTCCTCCAAGTAAAACTCCACTCACAGATGATTAGAAGATGGATTTTTCCTTTGAAAATATGATATCATATAGTATGGGGGCCATAATTCAGGAAGTTGTTATGTCTGATGTGGAATCAGTGTACACTTGGGAGAGAAGGGAAATTTTTTTATCAAAGAAATAAATACCCGATACCATAATCACACTCAAAGGAATTCATTGTTCACTATTGTAGAGAGCTAACCAAAATCCTTCACATTTTACTAAACAAATCTTAGTCATACACAATTTTTTATAATAATGATTATGATGATGATATTTTGGACATAATGTTAAACAAGTTGGAGAATATTAATGTAGAATCCCATGCATACTACGATAAATGGGCTAAGGAAAAAATTAAATGTTTTAATTCCAAATGAAGAAAAAAAGACAATGCTATGGTATGTCATCTTTTACACGCAAAATCGTGATATTATGAGCATTGTAATAAATTATTAAGACTTATCTAATAGACTACTAATACATTTGTATTTTTGTTTTGCAGGAAAAATATGAAAATTTAAAGAAAGAAGTAGTTGTATTTGATGCACATTTGAAGAATGCATGAAAAATCTTGAATGCATTTATACAATTGAAGGAAAAACTTGTATTATTAAATAAAAATAATAATACATTAAAAAGGATAATCAAGGAGCATAAGATGGATCCAAAAATATTACTAAAGGAAAATATAGATGTTGATCCATCAATTTTGTCAACAAGAATATGTTGCGAGGGAGGAGCAGAATATTCTTCAAAATATCAATACTACAAAGCAAGATTTTCGGGCATCAAAAGTTATAGTAGAGAGCCCTATACTGAATGAGAAAACACTACTGTTGTGAAAGAAAAGATTAAGATTCCCCTGCAACATAAAATTGAAAAACTATAGTTTCACCATGTGACAGGTGTGTTGTCACAATTATGACAACTTTGGCGTAGGAATTAAAATATAGTGGCCAACCAGCTTTTTTGTTTTTTATTCCATGTGGCGAGACATAAGTACTACTATGATTCGAGAATCTGTTAGGAAAATAATGTAGTGTTCACATTATTAATGTGATTATTGTAAAATGAATAATTACGTCAGTAATTATTCATTAATGGTTAGTCATATATATATATATATATATATATATATATATATGTTATAACCAACAATATATATGCATATATGTTGTATTATTAAGTTGGTTTTTAGTAAGATGGTTAAATGTATTATTGTTATAAACAATAATACGTAATTAAGGAATGTTGTTATATTAGTTTCCTATTTTATAGGAATGACCTATTCCTATATATTTGTAAGAGTTCCCATATGAATATAGAGAGAAGAAATTAATTGTTTCATTGTGTAAATCTTCTATTGTACCATCATTTAGTATTGGAGTGAATTTGATCCTTTGCATAATGGAGTTCTAAATTTAGTGGCGGAGAGCGGTCATGGAATCTTAAGATATTATCCGGGGCAGATCCATCATTGTTTTTGGTTTCCCTGTTGCATGAGATAAATTTGAGGAGTTATGTAACATAGATCTGCATTGATATTCAAAATATCTCTGTAGACGTGTTTGGATCGTAAGTAACGTATTTGACCTACAGTGGATCTGAGATATTTTTCATCGTCATATTCACAACAAGGCAGAAGGTGTTGGGTTCTAAAGTGTCATTTCTCTAGTGATCCATCTTGCATTGGATCGATTGCATTCATGTTGACTATGTACAACTCATCAATTTCATGTAGATTTCTAGTTCTAACTCATTCATTCAATCATCCTATCTATGCTTAATCATTGCAATCACATGTTTGATTACGGGTCTCTACATAGTTGTTGACAGCTCCTTCCCCTTGATTTGGTGATAAGTTTCAAGCTTTAACTCCCAGTGAACAACAAGGAAAAATTTATCAGATAGTTCTATTTTTAGATTAGTGAAAAATTGGTGACATGATTTCCCGGTCAGCCTATGGTTGGGTTGCAGAAAGAGCACCAAGGAGAAAGTGGCGCAAGTCTACCCAATCATACTACAATTCCGTGAGGTGGATCTATTATCCCTCAACGTGGCGCCTGAATATATTTTGTATAAACTGCACTTGGCATGCAATGACCTCGGTAACATTACGTTCCTACAAAAATGAGTGTCTATTGAGTATTATCTTATGTATTCCCATGTGGCATCCTCCAAATTCTAGTTCCTTGGTTTCAGTATGACAATACCATTGCCTTAATTCCATGCAAGCCACAGGCTTAGTATATTTGGTGTCATATTTTACTAATGCATGTAGGTTTATTTTAGGTGACACGAGTCTTTCTAGTTAAAAGGTTGACTTATATCATGATCGTATGTGTCATAAAAAGTAAATTAATGTTTTTAGTTTGTTTAGTCATTATTATTCATAGTGTGTAGTTACATTTTCCTTAAAAGAGTTGTGTCATCAAGTCAAGAGTATATCTTTTAATAAAAAATGTCTATTTTCTTAAAAGTCATTTGTAAAATATTTATCAAGTGTCAAAAACCTTATCGTATTGTCTATTAGAATTGTTAGTACAATCTCAAGTTAAGTATAATAGTGTCAAAAGGTCAAGTCAAATTGGTCATAGTGTCAAAGTTGAAATAAAGTGTATTGTCGGTCAATGCCATTGTAAAAAAGTGTCATCGTCAAAAGTTTGAAAAACTAAAAAAATTACCTTATGAATGCATTTTTGGTGGAATCCGACATTCGGGTAAGGTATGTAATTATTGAGCCTCAAAGCCAAATTTGTTGAGATAAAGCATGGAGAGCAGGAGGTAATAGAGGATGGAGGGTGATTAGCACTTCTCATCAATCACCAGCGACAGTGGTCGCATTCAAATTTGGTGGTAGTATTTTATATTATTTCAGTTGTGTGGTGTGTGCTAAATAAAATGGTGTGCGGTTTCCTTCCCCTGTTTTTATTCAAATGAGAAGATGTGAATTTTGGAACCTGAGAAAAATTGTATAGGAGGGAAGCTAAACTAGAGTGATCCTATGATTGTAGAGATCCTTCAACTGTTATACTTCTAACATCGATCGAATGATGAAATCTAGCGTTCACTAGAAGTGAAAGCGGGAACTGTTGAGTTCACGTATGTAGGTGAATTAGTGGAAGTGTGATCACCTAGTCACGGGGTTCAACTGTGGTGAAGCAGATTGGTCATGTGAAGTAAGATCCAAACCAGCGGTATGCGAGAGGCATATGATTTTGGTTCCACTTCTATGGTGCATTTTTTCCATGTTCACATTAAGGGGGTGAAGATTAGATATTAATAATGTTCACACTAAGGGGGTGAATGTTAGGAAAATAATGTAGTGTTCACATTATTAATGTGATTATTGTAAAATGAATAATTACGTCAGTAATTATTCATTAATGGTTAGTTATATATATATTGTTATAACCAACAATATATATGCATATATGTTGTATTATTAAGTTGGTTGTTAGTAAGATGGTTAAACGTATTATTGTTATAAACAATAATACGTAATTAAGGAATGTTGTTATATTAGTTTCCTATTTTATAGGAATGACCTATTCCTATATATTTGTAAGAGTTCTCGTATGAATATAAAGAGAAAAAATTAATTGTTTCGTTGTGTAAATCTGCTACTATAACATTATAATCATAGGAAAAAAAGAGGATTCCCTCGTAATGTGTTCTTATATGACAAAAATTTCTCAGAATCTTTGAAAACTATTTACAACCCACCATTTTGCAATTGTATTGGCCAAAAATGCTTTATGAAAAGATGCATGTCTTCATAAAGTAATCCACCTCTTGATAGAATGAATACAAGAATAATTTTGAATTGGAATTATATTTATTGTTGTATCACATTTATTGAAAGTTTTCAACAATTTAATATGCAAACTTGTAATTGGATTTCTACTTACTTGTGAATGGTTTTTATGTTACTATTTGGAGATGTAAACAATAAAACATGGTTTAAGACACTTAGTTTGTGTTTGTTTAAAAATATTTACATTTCATGCAGATGTAAAACATTAATCAATAATCACATAGATGGATCCAAATAAATTAGTCTTTATTTCAATCATAAAACAAAATATAAAAAATGAATTTGTTACAAGTAAAAAATATAGTCTATTAAGACCAGTTGATTATCATTAATGAATATGAAATATATCAATACATCAAATCATTTTCAATAATGTCAACAATGTATACAAGAAATTAGAACTATGGAAATTGAAACATTCATGGAGCAACATGTTCATTTATGTCATTGAATTTAACTGAATCAAAAGCATGTTTAGTGGATGTGTTTAGATCCCCGAATCAGTCAGAATGTTACCAAATCCTCTTCTTTCTATGAGTGAATTCCATAATGCAAGTGCTCTCTCATAAGGAAAAGTTTCCATAGAGTAACTGGATACATACAATCTCAAACAACTTTCTAAATTCTTATCCAATCTGTTTTGGACTTTTGACTTTACAAAGGACAATGCACTGAATACCCTCTCATCTTTGACAGAACCTAGAATCATTGTTTGAAAAAGTTCATATAGCTAAATATACTCGCTCAAATCCTCTCGTAAAATACTACTTGAATAAATATTCTTCCAAAGTCTTCTAATGGAACCATTTTCATTTGGCTCATCTAGAAACCAAAATCTCTCTAGCATAGTGGTAGAAAAATCAATTGAATGAGAACTAAGTAATTTTTTTGTAAAATACCTTTGTGATAACTTCGTTTATCTCTTCACACTTACATAAATGGTCCATTATACTAGTCATGTATTTGATAAATAAATTATTGATGGATGTTTGAAGTGTGCCTCCAATTGTATTCCAAAATTATGGATTGAAAAATCCCATTGCTTCAAGTAATTTATCCTTTTGAATCTTTCACGGATCTTTGTAGATAAATATTGAGAAATATTTTTCAATTTATTTTGAGTGTCAGATAATACTATTTCAAATAAATTGTGTGTCACTCTTACTTCTTCCATTTCTGACCCAACCAAATCTACTCTTTTCTGAAAATTATGAAGTGGTATCTCTTTCCCATGTGCTTTTATATAGAGATGATCATGTATATTGAATTTTAAGAAGCAAGCAAATGGGATTCTTAAGGTCTATTAATGCATTCCATATTTCAAAAATATGACCCTAAAAACTTCCATCTGATAAATATAAATTATCTAGACTCAAGCACACATGTTTTCTGAGTCTTATGAAATCTATGTAGATGCAACGCTCTTGCACATGCTTCGTCAAAACATTTAGCTCCTTCAACATAGGAAAAATACCACATAGTGTGAGTAAAGTTTCAATGTCTGTTAGATGATACAACATATCTTTAGCTTTATCTACATCCCTATGGTATTTATACATAAAACCTATCAATGAAGGATATTCTTCAAATATTTTATAGGCAGGTTCATACATTGAAATCCATCTGGTATCTACATCTTTGAGAATTATTTTCCCATCAATCAGTTGAATTGTAAATTTTTGAAATTCTAAAAATTTCTTTGGAATGCTAAAATAATAAGCATGAAAATCATAGATCACCTCCTCCACTTTGACAACATTTTGAAATGTGCTCACAATTTTGTAGGCCAGATTCATTATGTGATCCATGCCAATGAATTACAATCATATAGGGGAAAAAAATTGTCGTAGTCATACACATAAACCATTTATGGTCCCCTATATTATAGTTTCATCATCAATTCCAACATAAACTAACTTTTTGCAATGGAAAAATCATCCATATCTACAATATCCTTCAGACTTGACACCACCAATTTGTAAATGTTTTTCAGAATTGTAATTTTCACTCATTTTATGAACTGCTAAGATATGGGGTTCTTACTTCATTTGCAAATGTGTATACATGAATACAAACCCATGAAGTATTTTCCACTGTTGTAACCTCATCAATTGAAATGGAAATAAACTTTTCCTTTTGAATAAACTCTTTCAGATCCTCCTTTTCTACTAGAGCAAGACATTTGTAATTTCCTAGTCACTAGTATCTGACCAATGTGATTGAGGAATGTTTTGTAAGCCAATAACCTGATACATAATTTTATTTTATGAGAAATATGAAATGGGTCTTCCCTTTTTCAATATATGGAATACAATAGCAAATTGAATACTTTTGGCATGCATTTCAGTCTCCATAGCTTTGTTCATTTTTTACAATTGTGCCACCTTTTTCATTTAGATTTTTCAAACGTTTTTGTTCTTTTTCATATTCTTCTACATATTTTACATGCAAACAGTCTTTTTCATTTTTCAATTTATGATATCTCACCATGTTCCCTTCCTTTTTCTTTTTGGAAAATAGATTTTCCCACAATATTTTTCAATAGTTTCTAGTTTGAGATACATTGTGTGATCCTTACCTTGTTTCCAACTACATATTTTAAATCTATATTGAGTTAGAACATCATTACCATTTTTGGCTCCACGGGTTCAATAAAAGGATATTTGGCTACCCAGTCGAACCTGAAAGTCCTTCATGTTGTCTAATTTTCTCTCTTTCTTATGATAGATTTTTTTAATGTTCTTGACTTCAACTTATGCATCTGGGTTCTCAGTAGGAATATCTTGATCCTTGTGTCTCCTTTTTCGGAAACAAACATTGGAGTAGAAGCTTCCTTTGTTGTTGGTGTTGGATGAGAATTTGATGAATCTTCTTCTAGTTTGATGTCATCAAGGGAAGGAATGTTTTCCTCAACATATAAAGGATCATCAACATCTAGAAATGGATTATTTTGTGAAGGTGTTTGAGAAATGTCTGCATATAATTTTATAAAATTGTTATATAAATAATATTAATTATTTATATTATTAATACCACTAGAATAAACATAAAAAAAGAGTGCAAAGAGTTTGAAAAATAGTATGAAAAATATAATTATAAAATTTTGTAAATTAGCTAGTTGTAAATAGTACATACCAATATTTTTAGCACTAGCAGATCCATACACAACCTTCATTTTTATGAGTTTCCAAAATAGCCAAACAATGTATTACTACCCTTTTTGAACTAGTTGTAACCTTCTTACCCTATTTTCAGAATTCATGGTTATGTCACCAAACAGGGACAAACGGGTCCGGGGTTTGACAAATAAGTTGGGTAGCTCACCTTTGACTGCATTGGGGTAGGATGGCTAACAGTTGGATAGCTTGCAGCTAGATGGATAGTTGTTGGACAACTTACTATTATAGCCAGATGACTAATAATTGGACAGCTAGTAGTTAGATGGCAACTAGTTCGATGACGATTGGTTGGGTACCTTGTTGGAAAGTATGTAGTTACTCTAGTGGTTATATGAATTGAATAGGATGGATTGCATTGTATATCTTCGGATGGTTTACGGTTGTAGTTGGACAGATTTTGGTTTGGCGGAAAAGCTTGTAGTCGGACTAGCGAGAGGTTGGACGGGTTGATGTTTAACTTTGGTGGAAAATATTGTAAAAAGGTTGGACAATTGTATATGTATTATACAGATACCTAGGCAATATATATATAGTATATGGTAGTATACGTCGGTGAATATGTGTACGAGTTGATTTAAAAGCGTTACAAAATTACACACATAAGTTCATTTATATGTGTAAATACTAGGATAAATGACATATATTAAGGACCCGTAGGCTGAAATTTCATATGAATTAGGTGGCATCCAACCGCTAAAAAATTGCCATTTCAATTTCCAAAAACCTAAATATTCATGAGTTTACAAAAATTCTCCACTAAAATTTTTCCTGCATGGAAGATCATGAATGAAAGTTAATTTTGGCCCAATTTTTGTTGATGCTCACAAACGGGTAAGAAAATGCAAGGAATGTGCCTTTTCACTAGTAAGAAGAAATTGGATTCCCTTCCACTCCATCCAATTCAACTAGATCAACCATTTCCCCAATGGTTCCTTGATTTCATTGGCATGACTAATCCTCCATCAAGTGATGGTCACAAATGGGTCATGACTGTAACATAATACTTTACCAGGTGGAAAGAAACTGTGCCATTAAAATAAGCCAATGAATCAGTCATCCACAATTTTATTGAAGAAATTGTTACAAGGTTTGGAATTCCTCAAACTATCATCTATGATAAAGCAAAATATTTCCTGGGATTGAAGATTTCTAATTGGGATTTTGGACTTGAGATTTATCTTAAGAATTTCAATTATTACCCTCAAGGAAATGGATTGTCAGATTCTACTAATAAGAACTTGATTAGGGTCATGAAGGAAACCATCGACATTAATTAGAGATAGTGGCACACAAAGGTGAGAAATTCTCTATAGGTTGATAGGATAACAATGAAGAAAGCAATTAGAACTTCCCCTTACAAACTTGTATATGGTAAAGAAGTCGAGTTCTTTTGTCACTAGAATTGCCTTCACTTGAATTAGCCCAATAGCTAGAATTTGAAAGGGTAGACCAAAGATGAATCAGAATTAAAAAACTTGTTGATCTTGAAGAACTAAGGAATTCTACCATGATCAAATTAGAATAGCATTAGATATCAACCAAAAATGTTTTGATAAAAAGGCAAAGTTTAATATGTCTAAAGATGGTGATTTGGTCTTGAAATGGGATACTGATAGAGATAAACCGGGAAGACATTCCAAGTTTGATGCAATTTGGAGTGGGAATTATATCATTAATGCTTGCAAAGAGTCCAACTCTTTTGAGATTTCCTATCTTGATGGTAATGTACTACAAATCCAATTCAATGCAATTTATCTTAATCATTCCCATTAAATTGTCTTGTTACATCATGTACATAGTAGATTAACATTTCAATTCCTCTAAGTGCCTTCAAAAAAATATTTTTAGTAGTATAGGTTTTTTTTTTAATCAAAGAAGTGCATTGTGCACACTCTGCATGATTTACTTAAAGCATGTATGATTTTCCCTTTTGTATATATATTTATGTGCATTTTTAGTTGTATGTTTTAGTTTATGGTAGGTTTTATGTGAACAATAAAAATTTGGGGAAGCTTTCAAAGTGCATTGTTTGGATCCAAGAGATCTTAGTTCTAGTTTTAGAAGAAATGGATAAAGTTTCAAGTCTAAAACAATTTTCCAGTCTCATAAAATGAAATTCAGAATTTTTTTATAATGAGATAGTTAATTCATGATTTAAGGTTGCTCCAAGTCATACATAGCAGTGTTAATGGTGGGATCGAATAGTTGGAATAGTTTTGAATCTTTTTCAGATTTCCATTGATCAATTCCATATAGTTGCACTTCATTCCAAGTGCATTTGTGATTCAGAATGGATTAGGGCTAAGAATTTAAAAGAAAATATTATTTTTTCAAAGGTTTTGGGCTCGACTCCATGCTAAATGGATGCTTCAATCAATAACTATTTAATCTAGTAGGAGGACTACCTTTGAAAGTCACCAAAACTATTATCCAATTTTACACCCCTACAAAATTGGACAACTTAAAAAATTGGACTTAGTCATTTTAACAAGCTTGGAACGTTCATTTGGCTACCATTTCCCATTTCCAAAAGCATTGGCTATTGGATTTTAAATACCTAGAGGAGACTTAGCTAAATCATTAACGGGTTTTATCTAAAAGCCAGAGACACCCATTTAACCGTCAAAATCAACATCGGTAGTAGTGGGGACACGTGGTAGTACATCAAAGGTCAAAGTAAAGAAACATGTCGCCATTTTGGAAATTCCTAAGGGGATGAGCTCTATTTGACTTGAAGTCCCCATAATGGGTGAGAATCCCTAATTTTTAGGTCTATCTTGTAGCGCGGATAAGTTAATTTAGCGAGGTCAAAGGGGTTATGTGGTAGTAATTCAAGTTTTATATAAATTATATGTCCCCTAAGGTAGGAAGTTGTGATGCAAATTCATCAAAATCTTACAATTGCGAAGTTTGAAGACATGTAGAATCTTCCCATTTGTTTGATTTTCATAGTTTGACATTGTGAAGAGAAAAAAATAATATGACACACTGCGACATCACAAAGGCATGGAGATTTTCTATTGGTTGATGATTCACATATGTAAGTGGATCTAGAGAAAATATTGACAAACGTGAAAGGTGTGGAATTTTCCCATTGGCTAATAGTTCACGGATATTAGAGGCAGAAATCATAAGGACTAACATTGTGATGGTAAATGGTTGTTTCTTATTGGCTCATGCTTTGTAACTCTTGGTTAAGGGATATTTAAAATGTGAATTATAAAGAAATGTGGAGGCTTCTCATTGGCTCACATTTCTAAAGAGATGATAAGGGGTAAAGGACAATTTGTTAGTGTGAAATCACGTGGCAACTTTCTATTGTCCCATATTTTATAAAGACAAACCTACTCGCAAAAGAAAAGAACAAGGAGGGAAAAGAAAAGTAAAGAAATTGAAGTTATGATACTGTAACCCAATGGGTGAATGACACATGGAAAATTTAAAGCAATGCACATGTGAATAAAGGAAGTCTCTGAGGTCAATCAAGGGGTGCCACATGTCACATTCATGTGCTACGACATGCAAATATTCGAATGGCCATATCTTTCAATTCAAAGCCTCAAAGCACACAAAATGTATGTTAATGGAAAGGTTTCCTCAATCCATTCAATTTTTCATCATCAAAATCAGATTTTGGTGGTTTTTGAGAGAAAAATGGTGAAAATAGTTTAATCCATTAATGAGTAATTACGAGACGGTTTAACTACCGAATTGATTGAGTATGGGTGCCACATTTTCATTTCAAATATCTAATAACGTACTTTGGAGCATATCGGTCATCCATTCCTTATTTGTATATTGGTCCTTTTAGGTGTGTTGTTGAAAGCATTAAGACACAATCTATGCCTCCCCTCTCTTTCTTCTCTCCAAAATTCTATAAATGTAAGTGCTTTGACACTTTGTAAAGGGGGGTTTTCTAGAAAAAGTAAAGGAACTATGTCAAAAAATTTCAGATATTTTATGAGTTGGGAATTAGAATTTGATGTTTTATAAGGTGACTCTTGCCCTATTCCATGCATTATAATGAATTGTGCATCCCTCAGGAAATAAAATTCATGTTTTGTGGCTCATATCTTCCCTATCTTGTGTTGTATTGCATTTCTTGCCTTTCATTACATTTGTGGGTGTATTATGCGTACTTTATTATTCTTTTAGGGTTCAAATATATTGTGATCCATGAAAATAGTTATCTCGAATGTTTTTTTCATTTTGGAACTTCTATCTTCCCTTCCTTCCTCTATTTTCCTTGTATTTTCACTCATTGGAATGTCTCCAACCCCATATTTTGGTGTTATCACCTCCCTTAGCTTAGGATTTTAATTTTATGCATCTTCCCCTCTACTTGGTCCCTTAGAACTATAGGTTAGTGTTAAGTAGCTATATTTTCCTTTCTAGGAGTAGTTTTATCATAGAGAGTAGGTAGAGGAACCGACCTTCTCTAGAGGTTTGTCTCATTACAAGTCCCACAACTTGGAGATGGTCCCATATTTCCTCAAAGTCATAAATAAATATAATTTGGGATGGGTGGAAATTTGAGCTCCAATAGTAAACAACACCATGTAATTCATATAGTAAATCATCAACTAAAAGAATATGAAACTTATCTTTGACTATGTATTTATTGAGTTCCTTGTAATTAGGACACATGTGTCAATTTTCATCATTTTTATGCACCATCACTACTAGAGTAGAATACGCACTCGACTATGATGGATAGTTCCTTCTTCTAACATCTCTTGTACTATCTTCTCAATATCAATAATTTACACATAGGGATACTTGTAAGGAAAATTTGATGTTTGGTGGTTGAATCCCTAGTACTAGATGGATGGCGTGGTTATGGTATTTTTTAGACATAAACAATCGACATATCTCAAAACACAATTGAGTACTTATCTCTAAATACTTACATATCTAATTGAAATATATGTACTTAAATGATGTGACACCAATGAAAATAGTTGTGACACGAACCCCTATGTACATTTTTACATAAATCTTTGCATTTGGTGAGATCTCACCAACTATGGGGACTTTGCTTTTAATCCTTTTAGTTCAAAAGTCCTCCCTTCTGACTGAAAATGCATGAACAACTCTTGGAAGTTCATCTCAATGGTTCCCAAGGTGGTAAGCCATTGAACTCCTAACACAATGTCAGCTCCTCCCATGGAAATGGCATACATAGGGCTAGTTAGTAAGTAATCTCCCATGGTGAGTTTAATGTTATGGCATTTTTCTGAACAAGTAACAATTCCCCCATCAACGATCATTACTTGAGATTTTAACAATTTGGATAAACAAATCAATTCAAGTGCATCATCAATTTATGATTGATGAAGTTGTGAATACTTCTTGAGTCAATCAACATGGTTACCCTCTATTTTTTAATAATCCAACCACTTTGAGAGTTTGGGGAGTGATAATACTGAAATTATATGACATGACATGATATGGTTGGTGGGAATTTCCTAACTCCTCTGGCTCAACCATGACCTCTACCTATTCATCTTCTTCCTTCTCTTCTTCTTTAGGCCCCTCAATGTAAAAAAATTCTTTTGGGAAAATTTATGTCCTAGTCCATATTTGCTGATTAAAACATAACCATTTTAATTACTTTTCTTCACTTTTTTGAGGTGTTAGTCTAAGCGGCCGAGGGAATATTGGTGCCAAGTGCTGCGATTTTTAATAATAATGAAAGATTTTCTTTAGTGGATAGAAATTTTTATTCTCCCCTACATACCATAATAATAGAATCAAAAACCTTATGAGGGTTAAACATGCACACCTCATTATTAATTTTTTCCTTAATACCCTAAAGAAATATATCATTAAGATTCTCTTTAGTAATATTATCCACCCATAAGGATATGTTTTGGAATTGATGAATGTAATCCTTGACTGATCTTGTTTGTATTAAATTTGCTAATTGGTTGAAGTAATTTTCTAACACACTAGAACTATAATACAATTGTAACTCTTCAATAAAAATTATCCATGTGACATTGAGACCAATTTTTTGCCTTAGAGCACATAATCAGCAATACCAAATGAATTGGTCAGGTTCTAGATATAGAGATGTCATGGTCACCTTTTTTCTAGATGGGATTCGATGTAGATTGAATAAATTATCCATTTGATTAATCTAATTGAGTGAATCATTTTCATCAAAATTATACATCTCAACTTTTGACACCATGTTTTGAGATGACATATTATTTGGATTTTTATTAGTTTGGATAATAGATCCACCCTGGCTATTTTATCCACCTTGGTTGATAATATGTCGATGATGAACCTTTATATTTGCATTGAGGTTTTGCATGATCTCATCCAATTGTTGATTGATATTTTCCACATCATCTTTCTAGACCATTTCAGACTTTAGGATTCTCATATCATAATCAAGTTGAGTTACCCTAGGATCCTTTATGGTAGACCCTAATATTGAGGATACCGTAGTTACCCATTCTGACTCCCAATCCTCAACTACTGCCTCATCTTTGTATGGGGTTTTACTCAAAGTGATTTTTTTTGTTTCTTGAGGAAGTCCCCGCCATTTTAAGAATCAAAGAAAAATTTTAGGGTTTTGGATTTCGATAATAATTTTGATAATTAGGAAAAATATCAAAAAGAAAAATCAATCTAATTTTTATCCTCTTTTTGAAAAATTTAAAGAACTTGGAAAAATTCCACAATTTACATCCTATAGTGATAATCTATAAAAACTTAAATTGATATAACTTTTGTAAAATAAGTCAAAATATCTTTAAATTTATAGAGGATCTTGCCTTTTTGATTTTGCAACACCACTAAAAAATTACAGAAAATTCTCTACAAATTTTGAGATATAACATTGAATCTTTGTAGTTAGTGTTTTGATGTAGATCTTGTAGAGATCAAGCTCGGATACAACTTGTAATGAGATTATTTAGAAAAATATGAATATCAGTAGTAAGAGAAGGCCAAAGAGATAATGTTCTTGATAAATGATCTCAATATGTAACTAGAATAACTTAGCCACTTTGAGGGCAACCTCCAAACCATACAATAAGATTCAAATGCTTTATATGATACTCAACTACTACCTATTAAATTCTATATATAATATTCCTAAATTATGGGAAATGCCAAGGCCGACCCACTAAGTGGTGGTTCGGGTATGGAAAATGAGATATCGAGCAAACCATTGCCTAGGTTCTTGGTATGGAAATGACATGGCTCAAAATATTCAAGGACATGAAGAGGCGTGATCATGATATTAAAACTTTTTTATTGGAAAGGAAAGAGTGCATTTTCTCACAGATGGCATAGATCGGTCGTGCATTACAGGGGTGTGGAAGGATGTCTGCCTCCACATTATGAAGTATTCAACTCTAGAAGGTGAGTATTATAATATCTATACCCATGACATGTCTTTTCTGAATGTTCAAACACAAAATAATGTTAAGTATTACCTTCTTTCTTTACATGTCCTTGATGACCTCTATGAAATAATTTCAAAGGGGTAAGGTGGAAACCCCTATCCATGAGGGCCCCATTCTCCTCATGTTTCAAAACAAAAAATCTATATGTTAAACCCATGCCCTAAATTGATGAGGAAGATGACATTACTTTGGATGAATGTCACAAAAAAGACGTGGGAAGGAAAATTTGTCCAAAACAAAGAAAATGAGGAGGGTAATGTGGATTATATAGAGAGGAAAGATGAAAGGACTTCTAAGGAAAATGAAAAATGGTTGCGGAAGAGGACCTAGATTATGAGGATCTACGAGAAAAAGAGTAGTACTTAAAGAATGTGTTACGGGTTATGGATGAGGAAAATACTACCATTCGAGAGGGTATGCATGATAGCATTGAAGCTACCAACAAAATTTACATCACCCATAATAATATCGGGGGGTGAGTTCATCAAGTTGGATTTTTTTTTTCACGATACGAGGGCTCATTTGGAAGTAGTTGAAGAGGAGTGGAAAAAAAAAAATATTCAGTGCCACTAGTTCTACAAAAGAGGACAAGGATGAGGATGATCTGAGACAAATTTTGTGGATGAGGAAGAAATGGAGATACCCTAGAAGAGGATGTAGCTTGAGTATAACAAGGATATTTTTGTTTCTGATCTTGAACTGTCGATGGTATTTTGGAAAACTGTATAGCTTCTTTTTGTTTTGTTTCACTCTCTAGATGGTTTTGGACCTATTGTTTATGGAGTTAAGCATTTTAACTCCCTTTGGTTTTGATTTTTTTGTATCTTTTGGTGTGACTTCACATGGTAATATTTTATGTAAGGCCTCTAGGAGCCTATCCCTATTTTTACCCTATTGAATAAAAAACTAATGATAATAAAAACTTATGAAAGATATACATCATGATAAGAAGTTATGATAGCCACAAGTTGGCCATACACATCTAATATAAGCTATAGGATCAAAGGTGTATCATCTCATGAGGAATCCCACTTCTTCTCTAAGATGTTATTATCGTATTCCACTTTCTAGATGGCCTTCGAGTGGATTAGAAAGTGGAATTTTTATTTCTCCTTACCTTAGAAAGAGTTATGATGTGGAATTTTCCAAATGTTGATATGATAGGAAATTATCCATGTTTGTTTTATGAAATTCCATCTACTATTTGGTAGTACCAATGGGTGTAAGCTTAATATTTGAGGTATATCAAAATAGTGCAAATAAAGAGGAAGACATAAATAAATAAACCAAACAAAGGTTGCAAGCTCTAACTGTTGGAAGGATTGGAAAATGTAACACAAGAAATTTTTGGTCACACAAAATAACAACATTGATCTCAATGAGCGTTGTTTTATTCTACATCAAAGTTTCTTCTAAAGCACTTCCAATCCTCTCTACATGGGCATGATGTTTATCTTCTTTTAGAAAATGTGGACATTTTCTAAAAGAAGATAAACATCATGCCCATGTAGAGAGGATTGGAAGTGCTTGAGAAGAAGCTGTGATGTAGAAGAAAACAACGTCATTGAGATCAATGTTGTTATTTTGTAAGATGGTGACCAAAAATTTCTTGTGTTACATTTGCCAATCCTTCCAATAGTTCAAGCTTGCAACCTTTTTGGGCCCCTAATTTATCGGTTGAGTACGAGAGAAGTGTGTGGGTACGCATGACCCAATTAAAGAAGGGTACGCAAGGGGAAATCACAAATGATAGGGTTCTAGGAGGGTTTTAATAGAAAAAGTGGCGTGCATGTAAGCGAAGCAAAGGCTTTGGGACTTAACCATATTTTATGTATTAGATAGAACATGAGAAAAGTGTGACTTGACTATGCATGTGGAGTGGATAAGCTGCCATCCCGGCAACAAGGGGGCCTAAGAAGGAATATACCTTGTAGTGGAAGATTCTAGAGGGCCATCATTGCAAAGAGTGGAGAGCTCGAGCTTGAAGCAGAATGATCCCATGGAGGACCACCTTGGACACTTGGCAATGGATTCTTAACTCCCATGAAGGCTTGAAGGTGTTGAGAAAGGCAATAGATACAAGCACTCGGTAGAAGAAAAAAAGGAGAGAGACATACTGAGATACACATAGAGGGGATTAGAGAGAGAAGATGAAAGATGAAGCTCTGCAAGAATACATGAATAGCTTTATGGTTGGGATAGGAGATCTGTAGGAATAATGATGTATCAAGGATGGGTACATGTTTTTCTTTTGTATTATAAGGGATGTAAGTTTAGTCTTGCTAAATGGTTCTAATCTACACTATCATTATGGTTTGTAATGACGCTCGATAGATGTAATGTGATTACTAGACATGTTCAAATATGAATATATGTGGTTCTTAGTTCATACATATCTATTTTTGTTATGTTTAATGTGTTTCATATGAATGAATATAATCATTATGAATCCTTTTTACCTCATGGTTCAGATCTATCTTTTGTCAATGTGCTTCTTGTCTAAATGGATACATTAGTGTAGCATTTGCTCAAAGTTCTCAACTGAATAAGAAGTTACTTCTATCTTTCCATTTCACATTTATGATACATTCTTGTACAACTCACATAAAAGAGGGCTTGTCACCCACGCGTGCCTTGGTGAGTGCCTAACACCCACTTTGGGTGATAGGACAACGCGCATGGGATTGTCCCTATTTGTTAAAGGGTATTAAAATTGACTACATATTGGTTCCATTGCTAGGACCTCTTTTTGAATTTGTAAGAAATAGTATGCATCTTTATATACGTAATATGTGATGATGAGAGAATTTCACCTTGGAAAGTTTTAAAACATGGTTCAAGAACACGGAGGATAAATTTTCCTAGAGATTCAACATTGGACCCAAGTTTGATGCATGTAGATGGGTAGAAGAGAACCTCTACCATGAGTTGTTTAAAAATTTCTTGTTGCTTCCCAAAGAGAGTTTTGTATGAATGGATCTTAGTATATGCATCTAGATTAGGCTAGTATTGTAGAGTGTATGTATGGGCCCAAGATGATTACTAGAGGGCGCAAGATGTATATCGATGTGGAATCATGTTTTGGATCATTGGTGGAAGGGAGTGCTAGCTAGCTACACTCTGGAATACACAATTTCTATGTACTCTTCTCACGGAAGTTGTTGAGTTTGAGTTTCTAAGGGACCCCAGAGGATCATTTCTATGTGTTATTCCTTTGGCGACAAAGATCTTGATCATTACTTTGAGTTTAGAGGCATTTCCAATGACCGGCTAAACCCTTCTAAGTTTTGGGTGAGGGATCTAGGGTGGAGGAAGATGGTAGACATTACAAATGAAAAGGTAAGGGAAGAGAGACAACTCAAGTACAGTGAAGCATGTGAAAGGGAAATTTCTAGACAACTTGAGGTTGCAAGTGTGATGGATCTATGGAGGAAAAAATTGCAGGAAGGAGTTGAGGTTCACGTAGATGACGTGGAACATGAGCATCTGTGCTAACCCATATTAGAAAGTGTGGGAGAGAGACTCCTTAGGCTTCTGATGAGATTTCGTTACATGGATAAAGAAGAGTTGTTGGCATGCATTTGAACCCACCTAGTGACCGAAACTTGGCGCTTGGTTTTCCAAATCAAAGTAGTATTAATAACCCAGTTGGTATTAGTGGGAGTGACCGATCGACACCCATGAGATATAATTTCTAATTTGGGACTTCTATGGCTACACATACCATTCCAGTGTTTGGAGGAGTTTTTGGGCAAGGGGAAAATACACAAGGTTTGGGCAACACATTAGGGAGTGGCGCAAGACACACATCTAATAGTGGAATGATCTCATAGACCATTGGTGTGTAGTTCAGTGGGACATTAGGGACACTAGGGGCAACCACTTGAGGACCATTACTGGAAGTAGGAGGGTTGGAGGTGGAAGGCGGTGGATCGGGATGTATAGGACCTAGTGGATCCAGTGGAGGGAACATCAGAGGAAACCAAGGATTTAGATCAGGAGGACATGGGCCTTAGCCACCTCCTTAGGTATTATTTTAAATGTCTTTACACTTTCTAGACTACTAAGGCATATAGGATGTTATAGAGCATGTTCACAAGTGTGAGTTGCTATGGCGTGTGAAGGGGATAAAAACCCCGAATGGAAGGTCGAGTCAATTTAAAAGCGACATTGAAAGGGCACTCACATAGCTAGTATATGAAGTATGACCCACATCGAGATGGTGGTAGATTACAGAGTTGAAAAATGCCTTCCTATAAGAATTCCACATACACGAGTTTGAGTAGAAGATAATCAAAACTCTAAAGGAGATTGAGCAGAGAATGAAAGAGAGTGTGTGAGAGTATGACACATGGTTTAAAAATCTCATTTCAAAGTTGTAATATGAAATTCACCCTTCACAGCATGCTCAATGGTTTATTGGAGGGTTGATAACACCATTTAGAAGGGCACTATCACATAATACTTTCATAGACCCGCGTGAGGTGTTAGAAGCTGCTATGTGCGTTGAAGCTATTGGGAGCATTGATACTAGTGTTAGTCCATTTCTAGAAGCTCAAATCACTGTTATGGTTGAGCAGTGAAACCTTATCTCGTGAACTCATCCCATGAGACCCACGGTGGAATGTTTTTCTGCAGACTGTGAAGTAGAGGGGCATGCCAAGGATAGTTTCCCTGAGAAATCGGTATGCACCATAGTGATATATTGTGATATTTGTCATGGGGACCATGATGCAAGTAGATGTCCCCTATTGCAGTGCGTAATTTAGAAGAATGTGTCTTGCTACTGTAAGATTTTCACCTCTATGACCTATGATACTAATGATTGTAGGCTTATTGACTAGATCCATGAGGCCATTGATCATGGTGTGCACCAGACCAACCTTTCCAGTGGTTCTAAGGAAGATGACCACCATTATGAAGGACACACAGATGGAGGAGTACATGGAAGAGGTTCTTGCGGATGATTTTGTGGTCATGGTAACCACGAAAGAGGAAGAAGTGAGTTCCCATGAGGAACCTACTATAATTGCAAGTCTACATAACACTACAAGCGTAAGTGCCTAGGGTTATTGCAATGCTCATGGTGTGGAAAGAAGCACAAGTATGAGTATTTCCCTGAGTTGTTTGAGCACATGAGCCTGCAACATTGGAAAGATAAGGGCACCATGATGGTAAGTATAAAGAAGGACACTAATCGGTGGGTACCTAGAGTGGTGTATGAGTGTCCGGATTAGAACATGTTACGGTGATAACACAAGTAGAAGCTACGTGAGCCAAAGAAGTAGCAAGGAAAAATAATCTAGTCTTAAGAGATAAAGTGGTGCATGGGAAGTATCTATACCTTGCCCACTAAAAGGAAGTGTACCAAGAAACAATGGATGTCATTCAGAGTTTGTAGGGAGAAATCCGTTTGAAGGAGTAGTCTAGATAGTAGGAGAAAAGAAGGAATGACGAGGCTTCGCAAAAGGACTTGGATGAGGTCAAGGAAGTATGCAAAATGTTAAGGCAAGAGAATATTATTCCCTTGATAGGAGAATTGCTATGAGAAAAGATGCCACACACTAGAGCAGAGCATGAAAGGTAGGTGTTGCATGCAAACATCCCTCCCCATAGCCTTGATTATGACAAAGATATCACGTTGAACGCAGTTATGGATGGTTAGATTCTAAGAAACATATTGATTGAAACAGGAGAAAAAGTCAATGTTCTTACATTGGATTCCTGGCATCGAATGGGAAGGCCCACATTGTAGCCATCTTCGAATGTGTTGTGTATGGCAAAAAAAACTAAGGAAATGCCCATTAAAGTATTAAAGGATGCAATGATTACCATTTAGGGGGCCAAGTTTACTTGATACTTCAAATTCTTGGCACTTGCCAAAGCAGAACAATTTTCAAAGCATTACTTGGGCACCCATGGTGCTATAAGAACAACACTGACCTAAGGTTCAACAAAGGATATATCAGTTTTGAATACAAGGAAGAACAGGTCATCACCCCTCTAATGGATGGGATGTCGACACCTTACACCGAACCTTTGGGAGAAGAGGTCCTTGATATAATTTATGTGCACTCCATCAAAGACCGAAGACAATTCACCCTACATAAGGAGTTATCCAATTTGAGGATTCCCAGTCTGTGAGTGATACCACAAGCATGGCATGTGAAAATTGGGTGCATGAGACCTATGAGTTAATTGGGTGACAACTGAGGGGGTCTGTAACAAAAGTGACCAAGGTGCACTCACTCAAGCGCCTAGGAGGAAAGAAGTTACCAAGTTACTCTGGAGGGGCATACCCTGAATTTTTCTTATGAGACATGGAAGATCAGTGGGAAAATGAGGATGATAGAAGAAGGATGCTCAGTTATAGCCTACTCGAGAGTGCGATTGCTGGTGGGCTACACATCGGGAGAGCCTTCTAGAGTGGCGTGAGGCAAGAATCACATTCTTTGCAAGATTTTAAAAGAACAACGTGCCTACAGTCTTTCAAGACTATCATGGTAAAGGAGTAACCTCATTTCATATCCAAGCATATGAGAAGGCTTGGGTAGGAGGCACATAAGCCTTTCCACCATCATTATGGGTACATAAGCTGTATTCCACTCTACGAGGTTATGTGCATGCATGGTATATCCATTCAGAAACATGCCGCTAGACTGGTAATTGACAAGAATTGATTGCTTATCTCATTCAAGCGTTCAAATATCGAAGTACAAAGCTATCATTGGATAAGGTGTTACAGGTTATCAAGCACTTTACAATAGGAGATAGTGCTATGGCAGAGGATAGAGTACAAGAGTTTCTAGGAGAACCTAGCTTGGAGGTGTGCTTTGAGGAAGAAGAATAAGAGGAGATACAACTTGAGCATGAATGCATAGAAAAAGAAAAAGGGAAGATGGTGTATGTAATTAATGGGAAGGAAGTGGAAAGCTTGGATGTTAACCATGAATTTCAGTAGAGTTTTTGAGCATAGCTCCAAACAAATCTGGGTATTGTATTGAGAGAGTGGTGGCTTTTAATAAAATATGAGCAAGTGATTCTTGGTGGATGTAGCCCAAATTGGGTGAACCATGTTAAATATTGTCTCTTTTTTTGGGTTATTTTAATCATGCACTTTAATTTGAAATTTGTAATATTTTTTGCATATTAGTTTCTACTATTACGATTACTCGTGAGGGATTATTCCACACATTTTTATCCCTTATTTCCTAACAATTGGTATCGAGCCTAGTTTGGTTTCTTTGAAGTGTTGAATTGCAGGGAAATTTTTATCTCGAGTGAGAGCTATGACAAATGATGGAAGATCTAGGGTTGATAAATTCAACGGGAAGAATTTTAGTCTTTGGAAGATGCAGATGGAAGATTACCTTTATGAGAAGGATCTTCATATTCTAATGTATGAGAAGGTGAAAAAACCCTCGAACATGATGGATGTGGAATGGGATTTAATGGATAGGAAGGCACTTGGGACAATCCGGTTATGTCTTACATCTTTGTTATTATTTAATGTTTTAAAGGAAAAGACTACAAAAGAATTGATGGATGCATTAGGAAGTTTTATGAAAAACCCTCTCGCCTCTAATAAGATATTTTTAATGAAAAAATTGTTTAATATGAAGATGTCTGAGAATGGTTCAATAGCAGATCATTTAAATGATTTTAATACAATTGTAAATATGCTAGCTTTGATTACAATATAATTTGATGAAGAAGTTAGGGCTTTATTAGTTTTTTTGCTCTTTACCCAAGAGTTGGAATAGCACTTTGGTAATAGCGATAAGCAACTTGGTTCTAGCTAACTCAAAGTTGAAGTTTGAGGATTATGTAGGGGTGATTCTAAGCAAGGAAATGTGATGAAAAATATTTGGTGAATCTTCTACTTCAGGGAATGCTTTGACAATGGAAACTAGAGGGAGACAGAATAATAGAGGAAGCCATGGAAAATCAAAGGATTGGGCAAGGTCAAAATCCAAAAGCAAGATAGTATGTTGGCACTGTGGAAAGCTTGGCCATGTAAAGAAGGGATGTTGGGAGCTTCGGGACAAGAAGAAACAATAGGAAGAAAACAAGGAGGCAAATGTGGCAATGGGTAATGTATGTCAGGATGATTTTATTCTTTCTTTGCACAATATTACTGAATCTTAGGTTTTAGATTTGGGGGCTTGTTTCCATGCTAATCCACATAGTCATTATTTTGTTGATTATGTTCAAGGAGATTTTGGGCATGTTTTTCTTGGTGATGATGAACCTTACAGCATAGTTGGAAAAGGTTCTGTTCAGGTTAAGATGTAGAATGGGAATACTTGGCTATTGAAGGATGTCATACATGTGCCTACATTAAGATGAAATTTGATATTGAAAGGGAAGTTGGGAAGTGGTGGTTGTATTGTGATATTTACAGCAGACTCTTGGAAGGTTACCAAGGGTTATCTTGTGGTGGAAAGAGGTAAAAAGGTTGGAACCTTGTATTTAACCATTATATAGCACTAATGTTTGTAATCTTGTGGCTTGAAGTAGATACAACATTGTGGCACTATAGGCTTGTTCATATGAGCCATAAGGGCGTGGAGATCATAAAGAAGGATTTTATTGGATATACAAAAACAATTTTTTTATTTCTGTGAGGACTACATATATGGGAAAAAGAAGCGAGTAAGATTTCTCAAGGTTGGACCTACAAATAAAGAGAGTAAGTTAGAGTGGTGCATTCGATGTGTGGGGCCCGGCTCGGGTATCATCTCTTGGGGGTTCTAGTTATTATGTTACTTTTATTGATGATGCAAAAAGGAAAGTTTGGGTTTATTGTATTATAAACAAATCTGATGTATTTGACACTTTTCTTAAATGGAAATCCTTGTTAGAGAATGAAATAGATCTTAAGATAAAATGTCTAGGTCAAATAATGGAGGGAGTATTGCATAAATGAATTTGATGAATACTATTCTAAGAATGGAATGTACAAGTAAAAGATGGTTCAGGAACTTTGCGGTAGAATGGGGTGTTAGAAAGGATGAATAGAACAATAATGGAACGTGCTAGGAGCATGAGGTTACATGTAGGATTACTTCTTTCTTTTTGGGCAGAAGTGGTGAGCACAACTGTGTACTTGATAAAAATGGACCCTCAAGTTCCTTAGATGGAGGCATACCTGAGGAGGCTTGGTATGGTAAGAAGGTTGATTATTCATTTCTTAGAGTCTTTGGATGTGAGGTGTTTTTCCATATAGACAAGGATGATAGGACCAAGCTAGAGGCTAAATTAGAAAAATGTACTTTCATTGGTTATGGTGGTGATGACTTTGGATATAAATGTTGGAGTATTAAGGACAAATTAATCATTTGATCTAGGGATGTGGTCTTTAATGAGAAAGTCATGTATAAGCAACAGTTGTAGGAAAACAGGAAGAATCCAAGAAATAATATGCAATAGTAGAGGATCTTCCGGATGGGAAAGTGACACATGAATCAGTTCAAGAACCTCCTCAACAGGAACCCCAAACTCCTATATTGAGGAGGTCTTCTAGGGTAAGAAGAGAACCTAAACATTTTTCTCCTTCTCTTTATTATTTATTACTCATTGATAGTGGAGAGCCAAAGAGATTTGATGAAGCAATGTAGGTAGATTCCAGGAAGAAGTGGGAGCAAGCCATGGATGAGGAGCATCAAGCTCTCATGAAGAACCAGACATGGGATTTGGTGAAGCTACCTGAAGGCAAAAGAGAATTATAGAACAAGTGGGTATTTAGAGTTAAAGAGGAAGAAGGAGGAAAGAAAAGATATAAGGTCTGGTTGGTGGCCAAGGGGTTTGCATAGAAAAAAGGTATATATTTTGATGAGATTTTTTCTCTTGTAGTAAAAATGACTTCTATTAGAAATGTTCTAGGAATAGTTGCAGTAGAAGACTTGCACTTAGAACAACTTAATGTAAAGACTATATTTCTCCATGGTGATTTAGAGGAGGAACTATATGCAATAACTAGAAGTGCTATGAGGTCAAAGGTAAAGAGAAGATGGTGTGCAAAGCTGAAGAAGAGCTTGTATGGCTTGAAATAAACTCCACGTCAATGGTATAAGAAATTTGATAGATTCATGATGGAGCAAGTTTATATTAGATGTCATTCTAACCATTTCATGTATACAAAGAAATTTGAGGATGAAAGTTACATTATCTTGTATACGTATATGGATGACATGTTGGTTGTAAGTAAAAACATGTAGGAAATAAAAGTACTCAAGAAGAAGCTAAATGAATCCTTTATTATGAAGGATTTGGGGGCAGTCAAACAAATCCTTGGTATGAGGATATCTCAAGATAAGAAGGAATGGAATTTGACTTTATCTCAAGAAGAGTACATTAAGAAGGTCTTGGAGATGTTTAATATGCAAGATGCTAAACTGGTTGGGACTCCTTTGGTAGGCCATTTCAAGTTATCAAAGGAACAATGTCCCAAGACAGAGTAGGAGAGAAACCAAATGTCCAAGGTACCTTACTCATTAGTGGTTGGCAGTTTGATGTATGCCATGGTGTGCACCAGGCATGATATTTCCCATGTAGTGGGAGTGGTGAGTAGATTTATGAGTGATCTAGGTAGAGATCACTAACAGGTAGTAAAGTGGATCCTTCGGTATTTGAGAGGGACCATGGGGATAGTTTTGTGCTATAGTGGATCAGACACCACTTTATGTGGTTATGTAGATTTAGATATGGCTGGAGATGTAGACAACAGGAGGAGCATGACAGGATATGTTTACACTGTAGGTGAGACAACAGTGAGCTAGATTTCATGAGTACAAAAGCTAGTGGCTTTGTCAACCACAGAGGCTGAGTATGTTGCTGCCATAAAGGAAAGAAAAGAAATGATTTGGTTACAACAATTGCTTGAGGAGTTGGGGCATAAGTAGGAGGAAGGAAAGTTGCATAGTGATAGTCAGAGTGCTATACACCTTACTAAGAACTCTACTTTCCACTCTAGGAAAAAGTATATATAGTTAAGGTACCATTTCATCAAGAAAAATTTGGAGGAAGAGAAGTTCAAGCTAGAAAAGATTCATACCAGTTAGAATCCTGTAGACATGATGACCAAGGTGGTCATAAGGGAAAAACTAAAGCTATGTTTAGCTTTGATTGGTCTTCATGGTTTTGATACTCATAGTTTTGTAAAACTGATTAAATTAGTTGTCTACTTATATGGTTTTATGCATATGGTAGGTATTATGTAACATTGTAGATGTGTTTTGAATTTGGGTGTGAATTCTATAGAGTTTGTTGAGCATAGATCCAAACAGATTTGGGTATTGTATTGAGAGAGTGGCGGCTTGTAATAAAATATGAGCAAGTGATTCTTGGTGGATGTAGCCCAAATTGGGTGAACCACATTAAATACTATCTCTTTGTGTTGTGTTATTTTATTTTACACTTTAATTTGAGATCTATAATATTTTTTGCATATTAGTTTCTACTGTTGCGATTTTGTGAGGGATTATTCCTCATATTTTTATCCCTTATTTCCTAACAAAAAGAAAAAGGGAATATGGTGTATGTAATTGATGGGGAGGAAGTAGAAAGCTTGGATGTCAACCATTCTATAAGGACACACAAATTAATAGATGATGCTTTGATGAATGGGCACGCACGTACCATGAGCCATTACGAGAAAAAGGGTTAACATTGGTACATAAGAGGAACCCAAGGAGGCCATCATTAGGGATTATTAATCATAGGAGGTCTCTAAGATCATTGATATGTTACATGAGTTCCAAGATTTATTCCCTTGAGGGTATCATGAGCTCAAAGGCGTTAACCATTCCTTGGGGAAATGAGGATCAAGTTGAAGGAGGGTGCATACCCGGTTCGAAAGAGGCCATACCGAATGAATCCTAACCTACGCATGAAGGTCAAGGAAGAAATAGATAAGATGATAGCACTGGGTATCATTAAAGTTGTTAAAGAATCATAGTGGGTAAGTCCAATGGTCATTAGTATCATAAAGGATGGAAGGATAAGTATCAACGTAGACGCGTAGGGAGTTGAATGTAATTTGTGTCATTGATCCTCCAAGCCCCCTTCACTCAAGAAATTTTGGAAGGAGTGGAAGGACGCGAAGTCTACTCCTTTACTGAGATGGATTTTTAGGGTACCACCAGGTTTGGATCACAAAGGAGGATCGGGAGAAGACAAATTTCACCACCGAGTGGGGAATTTTTGCCTATACGGTCATACCCTTTGGGTTGAAGAATGGGCCTGATGTGTTCTTGCTCATTATGGTACATGCATTTTGGAATTTATCCACAAATTTATTCAAGTCTATTTGGATGATTGGACAAAGTGTATGGCATAGTGAAGGACCCTTGTGATAACTTAAGATTAATGTTTGAGAGATGTCAAAGATTGAGAATATCCCTCAACATTAAGAAACATGTCTTTGCTACCCCATTTGGAACATTATTGGGGCACATCATATGTAGGGATGGCTTACTAGTAGATCCCACCAATGTTGTTGTCATTGTGGGGTTGGGGAGCCTACTTGTTGGGCCCCGAAATATTGACTAAGTGTGAAGGCGCGTTGGTGTCACGGGACCCTAGTTATAGAAAGCGCGCAAGGTAAAGGTGCATAGGACAAAGAGTTAAGGAGACATATGGTTCACGTGGCACGTGAAAGGAAATTTGAGACTTAGTCAATTCAAGAAACAAAGGTAGAACATGTGAAAAGTGTGATCGGTTGCACGCGGATAATATGCCGACCTAGCAATAGGTGGCTCAGGAAAGAGCATGCTAGCGAAGGAGTCTTCTAGAAGACCATCATGAGATGGAGTGGAGAGATCAAGCCTAAGGAAACATGCTCGTTGAAGGACCACATTCGACACTTGGAAATGGATTTGAGGGTGCGGAAAGGCAAGTTGGTAGTGCAAGAAGGTGATAAATACAAGTGCCTATAGTGGGAAAAGAGAGACAGAGATAAGGAGACCAAGATAACATACACATGGGAATATAGACATGAGAGGAGAAGATAGGAGGGATACACACAGAGAGAGATAACATGGGTGAAGCTCTACAGGATTACTACGAGTGGAACTTTGGTGCAGAAAGGAATGTACTAAGCTTAGCATTGTAATTTCTTTTTCTTTTTGGCTTAGTTATACAAGCCTAGTGATGTGCATGACTGCAGTCTACTCTCTATGGCTCTTTGTAATGAAATGATGAATACAATGAGGTTACCTATTACAATTAGATATGAATATCAATGGGTTTTATGTATATTTCATTCATAGAAGTTCTCTTTCCTTTCATGATATGAATAAATGATTGTATCTTTCCTTTTATTACAATATATGTTATGGAGTCTATTAAAACACTCGGTCTGAAGGAACTACAAGGATATGGAGGCCGTTCTGAGCCCCATGATTCATGTATGTCTAAAATTCTTCCCTGAATACTCTTATACTACTCATAGATGAATGCTTCCCACTAAAACTCACATAAAGAGAGATTCAACACTGCGTGTGCCTCGGGTGAGCACTCGGCTTCTCTTGGGTGATAGGTGACACACACAGGATTCCTTCCTTTTATAGTGGGAATAAAATTAAATACATCTTGGTTACATCCTTTGGGACCTCTTTTCGAAGTTATAGTGGGATATAACATGCATCATGATCTGTGTAAAGAGTAATGACAGATTGGTTAACATTGGAAAATGTTGAATCATGGTTCAAGAGCATGGAAGATGAATTTTCCTAGAGATTTAGCACTAGACCTAAGTTTGATACACGTAGATGGGTAGAGGAGAATCTCTACCATGATCTGTATGAGACTTTTTCTACTACTTCCCAGTAGAGTTATTTGGGTGGCCTTGACCTATACATGTAGATCAAGTTGGCATTATGGATCATAGATATGGACCAAAGAAGACTACCAAAGGTTGCAGGATGCAGATATGACATGGACCCGTGCTGTAGATCACTAGTGGGGAGGAGTACTAGCTAGCTACACTCTAGAATATGCCATTTCCATGTATTCTTGCCCAGAGATTGCTGAGTTCAAGTTTCTATGAGAACCTAGAGGATCATTTCTATGTGCTATTCCTCTAGCTATGAAGATATTGATGGTTACCATGAGTTTAGAAGCACTCCCCATGGCCGGCTAAACCATTCTGAGTGCTGGGTAAGGAAGCTTAGGTGGAGGAAGATGGCAGATGATATGATAGAAAAGGAGAGGGAAGAAAGATGGCTCAAGTATGGCAAAGCACATGAAAGGGAGATTACTAGATGATGCGAAGCTGCTAGTGTGATGGATCTATGGAGACAGACGTTGCGGGAAGGAGTTGAGGTTCACGCGGAGGATGTGGAACCTGAGCAGTCTGTGCTACCCCATCTTGGAAAGCATGTGAGGGAGACCCCTTCGGCTTTTGGTGAGAGTTTGTCACATGGAGAAAGGAGAGTCATTGGCACATATCTGAACCCACCTAGTGACCGAGCCTTGGCACTTGGTTTTCCCAATCCAGGAAGAAGTATTGATCTAATTGAAACCAGTGGAAGAGATAGATCCATGCCTAGGAGGTATAATTTTTCAATTCCTTCTTCTATGGCTGCACATATTCTAGTATTTGGAGGAGTTTTTGGACAAGGAGCAAGTGTACAAGCTTTTGGTCTCACATCAAGGAGTGGCGCGGGAAAAAGTAGCGGTAGTGGGGCACCATCCTAGACCATCGGTGCACGTTCGGTTGGACCATGGGGTGTTTGGCATAGATCCGATAGGCCCTATTGGGCCCAGTGGTTCTAGCGGATCGGTGGCTATAGAGGTATAGGATCCGGTGGACCTGGTGGATTAGGTGGTGGAGAAACATCGGAGGGAACTAAGGCTCTGGTTCAAGACAAGGAACCCAACCACCACCTCAATTTTTCTTTGAAATGTCTCTACATTTGCCAGATTATAGGGGTATTGAGGATGTTGTGGAACATGTTCACAAGTGTGAAGCTAGCGTGGCACGTGAAAAATATCACAACCCCAGAATGAAAGGCTAGTCAATTTGTAACCACGTTGCAAGGGCGTGCACATAGCTGGTATAGAAAGTATGATCCTCATCAAATAGTGGTGGATTACACTACATTAAAGAATGCATTCTTGGTAGAGTTCCACATTCTTGAGTTCGAGTAAAAAATAATTAGCGCTTTGAAGGAGATACAATAAGGAATGGTAGAGAGTGTGCGGGAGTATGATGCGCACTTTAAGACTCTCTTGTCTAAATTATCATATGATATACATCCTTCTTAGTATGCACAATGGTTTTATTAGAGGATTGATCACCCCTTTTAGAAGGGCCCTGTCTCATAAGAATTTTATAGATCCACGTGAAGCATTGGAGGCTGCCTTGCATACTGAAGCCGTTGGTAGTATTGATAATGGCGTTAACTGTTCTTGAAAGGCTCAGATTGCTGCTATGGCTAAGAAGTTGGAAAAGCTATCTGTGAACTTGGTCCATGAGACTCGTATTGTTTTTTAGTGCATGGATTGTGAGATAGAGGGCATGCTTAAGGATAATTTCCCCGAAGAATAAGTACGCACTATGATGTTAGATTGTGAAATCTGTCATGGGGACCATGATGCCAGTAGATGTCCCTTGCTACAACGTGTGATCAGGAAGAATGTATCTTGTTATTGTAAGATTTTCACCTCCATGACCCATGATACTAAAGACTATAGGCTCATTAATCAGATACATGAGGCCATTGATCATGGGGTGCACCAAACTAGCATTGCTAGTGGTTCTAAAAATGATGATCACCATTATGAGGAGTGCATAGATGGAGGCGTGTGTGGAAGAGTTTTCAAGGAGGATTCCGTGGATGAGGTAACGCGGAGGAAGAAGTGAGTTCCCACAGAACATGTTTCAACTATGGATCTATAGAACATTACAAGCGTGAGTGCTCGGACTTGTTGTAGTGCTTGTGGTGTGGAAAGAAGCATAAGTATGAGGAGTGCCCGGAGTTATATGAGCATATGAATCAACAAACCACTGGAAGGAAAAAGGTGCTACGATGGTCAGCATCAAGAAGGAAAACATACAATGGATGCCTCGGGTAACATGGGATGAAGGTTTGGAGCTGTCTTGGTAACAACAAGGGTAGAAGTCATGCGTGCAAGGGAGATACCAAGACAGAAGAGTCTATTTTCAAGGGAAGAGGTCATTCATGGAAATTACCCAGACCCCGCACACTAGAAGGAGATATATCAAGACATCATGGATGTTATTCGAAGCTTGGAAGGGGAGATCCAGTGTCTCAAGGAGAAATCCAGGAGGGAGGAATAAGGAAGGAGGATCGAGGTGCAGAAAGATGACCTAGATGAGGTCAAGGAGGTGTGCAAAATGCTAAGGTAGGAGAGCATAATCCCTTTGTTAGGATCTTGGTTGAGAGAGAAGCGTACCATGCATCGAGAGAAGAGTGCAAGAGACAGGTCTTGCACAAGAACCTTCCCCTCATAGCCTCAACTATGACAAAGAGATTACATTGAATACCATTGTGGATGGATGGCTCCTCAGTAATATACTCATTGAAACTAGCACGAGAGGTTAATGTTTTGACTTTGGATGCATGACATCAGATGGGGAGACCTGCATTACAGCCATCTTCAAATGTGCTGTATATGGAAAACAAGACTAAGGAAATGCCCATCGGTGTCTTGAAGGATGCAACTATTACTATCCAAGGAGCCAAGTTTACTGGGGACTTCAAAGTCTTGGCGCTCACCGAGGTGGACAATTTCCCAACACTACTTGGGCACCCTTGGTGTTACAAGAACAATGCGGACCTCTGGTTCAACAAAGGGTACATTAGTTTTGAGAACAAAGAGGAGTGGGTCATTATACCCCTGGTTGATGGGAAGTCAGCACCCTACATTGAACCGTTGGGAGAAGAGGTTCTGGACAAGATTTATGTTGCTCAATCAGAGACCTTGAGATAGTACACCCTATTAACGGGGTTATCTAGTCTAAAGATGCTTAGTTATTGAGTGATACCACCAGTCTGGCATGTGATAATTGGGTTCATGGGACATACGAATTAATGTGATGGCAATTGAGAGGATTGGTGACCAAGGTAACAAAGGCACTCACGGTTGGCACCTTGGAGGAAAAGAACTACCCAAGTACTCAAGAGGAGCCTTCACGAGATCTTTTTGCAGGAGATAAAAGCTCGGTGGAGGAATGAGAAGGAGTGAAGGGAGATTCGAGTTACGTCTTTCTCGAAGCAGTAGCTTGTTGGTGGGCACGCAATAGGAGAGCATTTTAGAATGGCGTGAGGTAAGAATTACTCTCTGTTAGATTTTCTAGAAGTAATATACCCACCATCATCAAGGAGTACCATGGGAAGGAGCTCGAGGGAAGGAGTTCCATATGCAAGAGTGTGAACGAGTCCGAGAGAGAAGGTGCGGAGGCCTTGCCACCATCCATCTAGGTGCACAAGTTGTATTCTACATTACAGGGTTGTGCGCACGCATGGTACATTCATTCAGAGACACGCCACGAGACAAGGAATTGGCAAGAGCTTGTAGTTGTTCTTATTCAAGCCTTTGAGTATTAGAGTACCAAACCATCAGTTGATAAGGAGTTGTAAGGTATCAAGCACCCTACCATGGGGGATAGTGCTAGAATGGAAGATAGGCTATTGGAATTACTAGGTGAACTAGGAATGGAGGCGCGCTTTGAAGAGATTGAAGAAATAGAAGAGTTATAGCTTGAGCATGCATGTTTGGAGAAGGAGAAGGGAAAGTTAGTATATGTGATTGATGGAGAGGAATCGAGAGAGTTTAGATGCTATCCATTCTGTAGTAATGCGAGGTAGTGGATAGTGTAGATGCTCACGTACGTGCCTATCATGAGCCTTTAAAGATGAAGAAATTTAACATCGGTTCAGAAGAAGAACCTAAGGAAGCTATTATTGGAGATTATTGGACGGAGAAGGAAGTGTCAAAGATCATTGATTTGTTACATGAATTCAAGGATTTATTCCCGTGTGGGTACCATGAGCTAAAAGGCATCCACCATTCCTTGGGGGAGATGAGGATAAAATTGAAGGAAGGTGCGTGCCCGGTTAGAAAAAGGCCCTACGGATGAATCCCAACTTACGCATGAAGGTTAAGGAGGAGATAGACAAGATGATAGCTTCTAGGATCATTGAGGCAGTAGAAGAATCAGAATGGATAAGTCGATGGTAATTAGCATCAAGAAAGATGGGTGGATTAGAATTTGTGTGGATTATAGGGAATTGAATGTAGTTTGTGTCATTGATCCATTTCCGACCCCCTTCACTGAAGAAATTTTGGAAGGATTCGTTGGGCATGAAATCTATTCCTTTACGGATGGATTTTCAGGATACCACCAAGTTCGGATTGCAAAGGAGGACCAAGAGAAGACAACTTTCGCCACCAAGTGGGGAAGTTTTACATATACGGTCATGCCCTTTGGGTTGAAAAATGTGCCTACTTGTCTTTTCACACATAGTGGTGCAAGCATTCTAGGACTTCATTCATAAGTTTCTTCAGGTTTACTTGGATGATTGGACAGTATATGGTCTAGTTAAGGACCATTGTGACAACTTGAGATTAATGTTTGAAAGGTGTAGCGGTTGAGAATATCCCTCAACATTAAGAAGTGTGTGTTTGCTACACCCTTTGGAAATTTATTGGGGCATATCATATGTAAGGAGGGATTTTTGGTAGATCCCGCTAAGGTTGCAGTTATTGTGGGGTTAAGGGAACCTACTAGCCAAAGTGCAGTGCGTAGATTCCTTGGGCATATGGGATATTACAGAAAATTCATTAAGGGGTATGCCAAGATTGCCACGCCTTTAGAGGAGCTTCTTAGACACAAAAGTACCTTCCATTGGGGAAAGGCGCAGTAGAGGGCATTTGATACATTAAAAGATAGGCTTATTACCACACCTATTTTGTGATTTCCCTCTTGGGACAAGCCCTTCCATGTCCATGTAGATGCCTCAGGAACCACCATTGGAGTAGTACTTGCACAACCAGGTGAGGGGATTGTTGATCATCCTCTCTATTTCACGAGTAGGAAGTTAACACCAGCAGAGAAAAATTATACCACAACCAAGCACAAGGCATTATCAATGATCTATGCACTTTTCAAATTTCGACAGTATTTGCTAGAAACACCCTTTATATTCTACACCGACCACATGGCATTAAAGTATTTAGTGAACAAACCTGTTCTTCAAGGGTGCATATTTCAATGGGTGTTGTTGTTTCAATAGTTTGAGTTCACCGTTGTAGTGAAGCCCAGAAAAGGCAACTGTGGACTTGATCATCTGTCAAGAATTGATTCAGGAGAGGATGCACAAATTATTGAGGAAGTAATGCTACACACACAACTATTTAGATTACGATACGTGCCCTCGGATTTGGAAGAGATTGCTATATTTTTAAAAGAAGGTGTGGAACCAGATGGAATGAGGGCATCGGAAAAGAAGTAGTTGGCCATACGTGTTGTGCCCTACATGTTGATTAGTGGATAATTATACAGATTGGGACGTGATGAAGTTTTGCATAGATGTGTGTTAGAACATGAGCACCTGGCCATCATGGAGGAAGAAAACAGAGGAAGTGCGGGTGGGAATTATGCAAGTCATGCCACTACACACAATATTTTAATGGTAGGTTTATGGTTGGAAACATTGTATAGGGATTATAGAGATTATTGTAAAGCATGTGACCATTGTCAGTGCATTGGAAAACAAGGAAGGAGAGATGAAATGTCTTTACATCCTATTCCTAGTGCGAGCCTTTTGAAAAGTGGGCGATAGACTTTGTAGGACCTATTGCACCGACAACACATAGGATTGGGTCACATTATGTCATCACTTACATGGATTATCTCACAAGGTGGGCAGAAGCAGCCCTAACTAAAGATTGTATGGCAGCAACAATGACAAGGTTCCTTTGGGAGAACATTATCACCGGTATGGATGCCCTTTGAGTTTGACCGGTGATAGGGGTAAAAATTTTATAAATGAGACCGTGAGGATCCTACATCCGAGTTCGTGGTGGCTCATCATAAGACTATGCCCTATCACCCACAAGTAAATAGAAGCTGAGAAGCATTCAACAAAATCTTGAGTCATACCTTGACCAAAATCTATGATGTTGGAAGATAGGATTGGGATGATAGGGTATCGGAAGTTTTATGGGCTTACAGGACTACGTATAAAAGACTAAATAAAGCCACACCTTTCAATTGGTGTTTTGTGTAGAATCTATTTTGCTAATTGAATTTATGTTACCTTCTCTACGAATAGCATGCGCGGGAGGATTAGCCAATGAAAAGTGTCAGAAGAAAGAATTGATGAACTAATGAAAGCTGGATGAAAGACAATCACTTTCCCATTGGAGCAAATAGTGGAAAATGCAAAGCAAAAGGCTTGGCATGATTTCCATATTAGGAACAATAAATTTAAGGTTGGGAAGATGGTGTTCTTGTATGATTCTAAATTTCTGCGCCATCCTGGGAAGTTGAAAGTCCATTGGTTAGGTCCCTACACAATCTCGTACATCCTTGATTCAAGTGCATGCGATTACAAGCACTAGATGGGACGAAGCTGCCTAGAAAATTCAATAATAGTATGCTAAAGCCCTACTATAAATAAGTCTTCTTTGTGTTTGTAAGTAAGGCGGTTTTACCAGTTAGTTTAGCTTTTTTCCTTTATGTTTTTCCTTTCCTTGTGTTTCCCTTTCGTGTTGTTATTTTATTTTACGCCTTGGGTATTTGTAACCTTATTTATATTTTTAGAGAATTTATGAGTGTGTAGAGGACCGCACATCATTTAAGTGTGGGGTGGAGAAAAGTGAAGAAGCACGTGATTAAAAGTACCAAGGAAGTTGTGTTGAAGATCCTTGTTGAGTAGCCCAGTTAAAAGAGAGATGAAGAAAAAAAAAGATAGAATGGTTGGTGCTAGGGTAAAGCTACTTATAGATCCCATGTACAAAGGAAAATGAAGTGCATTTAAAGCAACACGAGGTAGGTGAAAGCAAGAATCTGGATAGAAGAAGTGCCTTTGGCATGCGGGTTGAGCATACGTAAGAGTCTCCTGTCAGGTTGGTTTGGTTACGTGCCAGAAGGTTGGAGGAGTTTTCACGTAGGAAGGGCATGTGAGTGAAGGTGTTGAAGACGAGATTTGTTTTAAAAAGATGCATTAAATGAAAAAGTATGGGGTAGGTAAAGTAGCATTTAATGACCAGAAAAAGGAAAAACTATAAATAGAAGGTTGGGGCACTCTCATTTTACTTTGCGAAAACGAAGAGTTGGAGATATAAGTGAAAGATATAAGCTAGGGATTTTTTAGATTTGATCAAGGAGAAGATTTGTGTGATTAAAAATGTAAAGAGATAGTTTGAGATTATGAACTAGAAGGAAGGAATTACGAGCATGGAGCGAAGTGAAAAGACGCTGTCTTGTGAAGAATTTATCAAAGTTAGGGTTCAAAAACTAGGCAGCACGAGTTAAGGAGAATTGTATCATGGATCTAAGATCAAAGGTTGGGAGAAGGAAAGCATAGTAATAAGGAGAGTATTGAAGTGACATGATTACCTTGCAAATGGCACCAAAGAAAGGGAAGGGAAAAGCGAAGGCTAAACAACCGAACCCGAGGTAGATACAAATGAAGAATAGTATGAAAAAATGTAGTACACGACGGAGTGATGATGGGGAAGGAATGGGAATCCCATTTGAGAAGCCTACCGATCGGTGATTACAATCACTACACCAAAGTGTGATAGAAAAAGAGATGGCATTAGAATTGGTATGCCCAACCAACAAGCGAACACCTGAAGGGTTACCTATCTATAATGATGACATGAAGGTAAAGCTGACGAAGGTAGGGGTTCTTTATAACTTTTGAGTTTCCTTACTTTAGGAATCCGGATCACTTATACCTGTGGTTGATGTCTCAGGTACATAAGGACTAATTCCACTTTGCTGGGTGCAAGATGCATGTAACTCCCTAGTTGATTACATAGTTTACAGGCCTCATATGCGAGGGAGATAGCCTGGAAGATGACCTTGGTGACAAGGAAGCTATTCAAAAGACTCGTCATAGAGTATGCTTGTAAGAAATGGTCATGGTAGTATGACATCTCGAGACACCAAGGACTCGGATTATGAAGATGACCATGTACACAGTAACAAAGCTAAATGGCCAAGAAAGGTGGACGCGAGTTAACAAGGCATGGATACATGTTTGCAGGGAAGATTTTAGAGGGGACTATTTACAACTTGTTCACATACATTGCCAAGGAAATTATAAAGTCTGCGAAGGAAGGGGACAAGATCCTCTTTAGAAATGTCCTACTCACCATAGTATTTGTAGAAAGATTTTGTGGGAGTACCTAGTGAAGACCCTTCAATCGTGAATAGGTTTGAAAAGTATGCATGTGATACAATGATGGCTTTCCACAAAGTGCGGCTTAAAAAAGTTATACGCGCTTGAGAAATGCATTCGGGGTGGAGTGGAGGATCCTGAACAACTCCCAGTAGCCACACAAGGAGAATTTAAGTTCACGGTATACCAACACTACTACTTGGGCAGGTTCAAACTTGTTGACAAATCATGGAGCCCTTGGTGCAAACTCCTTTCATCTTCACTACCCAAGTACTTCAAGCGGGAGTGAATAGATTTAAAGAATCGAAAAAGCTAAGGTTGGAGCTAGGAAAGTTGGACCAGGAGCACAGGGATATGAGGAAGAAACTAAACTATCCTAGAGGTAAGCGTGTATATGTGGAGAAGTACGTGTCGCATGAGATCCACATAACTAGACCAATAACACTTCCTATTGTTGGAGGATCCATGGCACGCGTATACATGTGCATAAGACTAAATTTTGAGAATGGAACACATACTTGGTGGATGAGATCTCAATACTTGAAGACCCCTTGGGAAAGAAGAAGCCTATTTCTAAGAAGAGGGGATGAGGAGAGGAAGGATCACCAAGTGTGTCAATTTATCATACTGATGCTGAGCATGCCTTCTATGAGCGCTAAGCCAAGCACCTATGTTCGAGAAAGAAGTCTCTAGTAAAGGAGAAGACGCTAGAAGTAGAGGAACCTAAACAACCCGCCACCATGGAGGAGTCATAAGAAGAAGAAGAGAAGGAAGAATCCCTTGACGAAGCAACCTCTCGGGGAAGAAGAGAAGGTTGATGAAGAAGTTGAATCGGAGGTGACCGACAACTTGGAGAGATACCTAGGAGAAGGATAGGATGAGAGTGAAGGAGGTGGAAATGACGAGGAAGAGACAGAGAAAGACAAGGAACCTTTGGAACCTTGTATAGTTAGTGTCTATGAATCGGAGGAGGAGAGTGGAGAATAAAAGCAAGAGTTCGTATTCATGTGATGGAAATGCGCACAAGGTGATGAAGGCACTGAAGATACAAAGGGAGATGAGAGGGATGCTGAGGGACAAAGAGACATAGATTTTACAAAGGAGAAAATAACTCGAAGTGGCAAAGTGAAAAGCAAAGAAGATGCTTGAGATCCTTGTAGACAAGGAGTTAGAGTGGAGCTTGACATGGTGCTAAAGGAAGGAAAGGAAGAGAGCAGTGAAAAGGGACATGACAGCCTAGGAGGCCCCGCTCGACAGATCGGCTTCCCCAAAGCCACGTGCTCGGGTAGAAGACCTCTGGATGTATAATAGAAGTAGATAATGGGCTACATGGATGATTCAAGGAAGGTGCTACACACACTATTCCAGAGCACAATACCCACTGAGAGACTTATCGCCATGGGATTGTTTGAAAAGGAGGGCGCATACCCCAGGACCAAGAAGATGCTTTCTTGGGCATTTGAATCCCACGTTGACGAGCCAGACTTTGAAGTCTACCAAAAGGAACTTATCACACTACCAGAGTCTAAGGGAGACAACCCCTTAGTGAATTCCCAGGAGCTCTCAGACGAGCAAGTGTGTAATGCTCTAAACAAGGTCACGGTGGAAACAAAGGTGAGGCTATTCATGCGGAACGATAGCATAAGGGACCTAGAGGGAAAGCTGGCCAAGAAGGAGAAAGAGTTGGATAAGGTGGCCAGAAGCTTAAAACAAGAGGAATTAATCAGCGCACAGCTAAAGCGTGAGCTCAAGGAGGAAAAGGCAAAGGTACAGGAGGTCTATAAGAAAGTAGAATCAATAAAAAGTGCCATCATTTTGAAACACCTAGATATAATGCCTATCCCTCAGAGGTATGCATCGACACTGGAATGCCTAGAAGACTTAATGTGTGTCCTCACCATGGAGAGGCAACCCTTAGCATTAGAATATGTAGAGAAAGTAGCCATGTTCTGGAAGGAGGAGGACTGGTTAAAGGTGATAGCACTTGTTTGAGTATAGAAAGGTGCTCACAGATGTAAAGATTGCTTCCCAATCTGCTGAGGCGCATATGACACATGCGTGGATAGAGATAAGGTGGAAAGCTCTTTGGTTGCCACACTTGAAGAAGAGTTGAAAGAGTTCCAAGAGAAGAATAAAGGAAACAAGGTGGAGTGGGATAAAGTCCTAACAGAAGTAGAAAGAAGATCTAAGGAGATTGAGGCACTAAGGGGCTCAACCAAGACACAACTGAAGGAACTATATCCTCAAATTACCAGAAGAATGGACAAGCTCACAGACCTAGGTAAGGATATGGAACAAATTGTGGACACTTTGGGTTCCCAGGGAGCTAGCCTAAGTTTTGATGAGGCAAACCTCCTAGTTGGCGACCTCTGTCAGAAGGCGTAGAATGAGGTCGATACATGGAGTAAGTTAGAGGCAGACTTACGGAGGGACTTCCCCATCCTTTTGATTTAATGTTCCCCCCCATTCTTCATTATTTCCCGTATTCTTTCATTCCTTATTGACTTTTGTAATATTTATCTACATCCTAGCTCCATTGAACCAACTTGCACCTTGGTCAAGAAGAATGTTTCCGAGGGCGGAGAACAAGCATAGTGTGGGGTGATGTTGGGCCCCTAAAATATTGACTAAGTGTGAAGGTGCATGGTCATGCGGACCCCAGTTATAGAAGGGTGTGTAAGGAAAAGGCACACATGAGGAAGAGTTAAGGAGGCATATGGTTCATGTGGTGCGTGAAAGGATATTAAGGACTTATTTGATTTAAGCAACAAAGGTAGAACATGTAAAAAGTGTGATCGGTTTCATGTGGATAAGATGCCAGCTTGGCAACAGGTGGCCCAAGAAAGAGCATGCAAACAAAGGAGTATTCTAGAAGACCATCATGAGATGGAGTGGAGAGCTCAGGCCTAAGGAAACATGCTCACTAAATAACCACATTCGACACTTAGCAATGGATCTAAGGGCACGACAAGGCAAGTTGGCAGTGCGGGAAGGTGATAAATACAAGTTCTTGCAGTGGGAAAAGAGAGACAGAGATAAGGAGACTGGGATAGCATACACATGGGAATATAGACATGAGAGGAGAAGATTGGAGGGATACACATAGAGAGAGATAACATGGGTGAAGCTCTGCAGGATTACTGCAAGTGGAACTTTGGTGCAGAAAGGAATGTAGTAAGCTTAGCATTGTAATTTCTTTTTCTTTTTGGCTTAGTTATACAAGCCTAGTGATGTGCATGACTATGGTTTGCCCTCTATGGCTCTTTGTAATGAAATGATGAATACAATGAGGTTACCTATTATAATTAGATATGAATATCAATGGGTTTTATGTATATTTCATTCATAGAAGTTCTCTTTCCTTTCATGCTATGAATGAATGATTGTATCTTTCCTTCTGTTACAATATATGTTATGGAGTCTATTAAAACACTCGGTCTGAAGGAACTATAAGGATCTAGAGGTTGTTTTGAGCCCCATGATTCTTGTATGTCTAAAATTCTTCCCGAATACTCTTATACTACTCATAGATGAATGCTTCCCACTAAAACTAACATAAAAGAGAGACTCGACACCCACGCATGCCTCAGGTGAGTGCTCAACTTCTACTGGGTGATAGGCTAGTGTGCATGGGATTACTTCCTTTTATAATGGGAGTAAAATTCACTACACTACTAGCTAAAGCACAGTTCTCGATTCCTTGGGTATATAGGGTATTATAAAAAGTTCATCAAAGGATATGCCAGAATAGACACGCCCTTAGAAGAGTTTCTTAATGAAAAGAGTACCTTCCTTTGGGGAGAGGTGCAGTAGAAGGCATTTAATACTTTAAAGGATAAGATTTTCACCACGCCCATACTATGATTCCCTTCTTGGAAAAATCCTTTCCATGTTCATGTTGATACCTCGGGCATAACCATTGGAGCAGTACTAACACAACGTGGTGAAGGGATTTTTATTATCCCTTATGTCTTGCCTACAAAAAGTTAACACCGTAAGAGAAAAATTACACAACTACTAAGCCCGAAGCATTATCCATGATCTATGTGTTGCATAAATTTAGGCAGTATCTATTGAAAACACCCTTTATATTCTACATGGACCACATGGCATTAAAATACTTAGTCGATAAGCCTATTCTTTAAGGGCGCATATGTCGGTGGGTCCTACTATTCAATAATTTGAGTGTTTCACCTTTTTATTAGATCATTTATTTGGAGTGTTGACGAAACAAATAGGGAAATGAGCATAGGAGGAATACCTATTCAAATGTTGGTTAATGGGTTGTTGTGCACGTACGAATTCCGAATCCATAGCTGATTGTGAGAGCTTCCTTTTGGCTAGAAGGAACTACCTGTAATGCAAAGCAAGACCACAAGAAGGAATTAAACAATATGAGTAGTGAACTTCCTAGCGTATGCTATATCCGGGAAGTGTGATACTTCCTAGATGGTTGTCAATCCACTATTTTAAACAATTTAATGTTGTAAACAAAGTAAATCCTATTGTAATTTGAAATGATTTAGGTATCTCACTTAAAACACAATAAGAAAATAGATCTAATATAACAGGCTAAGCTAAAATAGAATCCAAAGGTCAAATGATTGGTTATGAGTTCTGCAGGTTTGACAAAGGTCTCGGGTAGATCACAGGTGGATGAGGGTGATATGATATTAAGTGGGTAGGTCTCAATTTTGGGATTTTTGGGAAAATACGAGACTGATGTCGGGTTAGGAAAACCAATGGCGGTCGAGTGTGGTGGTGCGATTCTTGTGAAATTTGGAAATGTCACAGAACAAGCTTTAGGTCTCCTTTGCGATTGCATAAAGGACTTTGGTTGGTTAGGATGAGGTATTGGGTGATTGGGGTAGGCTTCGGTGAGGCTTTAATGGGTATATGGAGGTGGAAATGTTGGAGAAGGTCAATAGGTGGCTAGGTAAGCAATAGATGATAAAATGATGATGAAATGAAATAAACCAGAGAAGTATGATGTTATACTTACTTGGATTCTAGTCCTGGATGCCTATGTGTGAAGGATGGAGGTGCTGATGAGAGGTTTGAAGGTTGCAAGTGATCACCAGCTGAAGGAAAGCTTCTGCATGGGCTATATGTGCATTTCTCTTTGCTTGGTTAGATCAAATCATGGCTGGGATGGTTGTGCAGGAAAAGATGTTTGGTCTCCTTCCTTGCATGTGTGGGCTCGCTGGAATTCACTCTCTAAAGATGTGTTATCTCTCTGAGATGTGATAATGCTCACCAACCTCTTTGCTTCCAACTTCCAACCTTGAGAATAAGGTTGTTTTGGGGTTAAAAGGGTAACCGACAGTGGTTCTGGCTTAACCGGTGATGGTTAGGGGTAACCGGCATCGGTCAAGGTAGGATTTCCTAGGTTTACTAAACTAGGGAGATCCTCTTGATTTCCTTGGATATCATGTCATTAACCTATGGATTAGACTGGGAGCTTCTTGTGAGCATGTGGGGATGTGGTTAGAGGGAATGTAGGCATTGATTCTTAGGGTTTGGGTAAGACTCAGTTAGTTATGACAACTTACTAAGAACAGGTCTTAGGTTGAGTTGGCTTGGTGAGGTGTCTAAATGAACTACATGCATGGATATTATTTAAAATAAGATATTTAAATAATAAATATAGTGAGGATAATGCATTAATTTAATTAAATTAATATTAGTGGGGTGAAAGGGGTCATGGATAGGTGAATGTGATGAAGGGTGCTTATTTGTTGAGGGACAAAAGGGGAGTGTGACCTAATTTTAGTGTCTACATTGAGTTCACTATGGTTGTGAAGCCAAGAAAGAGTAACTCTAGACCTAATCATTTGTCTAGGATTGACTTAAGGGAGGACGTATAGAGCATTGAGGATACTATGCTAGATGCACAATTGTTTAGGTTCTGACAGTGCGTGCCCTCAGATTTGGAGGAAATTACAATATTCCTTAAGACAAGTGTGGCACCAGAAGGAATGAAGGCCTTAGAGAGGAAACAATTGGCCATACACACCAAGTGCCTTACATGTTGATTAGCATATATCTATATAAATTGGGTCGTGATGAGGTTACGCACCGATGCGTGCTATAACATGATCACATTATCAATTATAAAAAAATTGCATGGTGGGATCGTAGGAGGACACTATGCGGGAAATGTAACCAACAAAAAGATTCTACTCATAGGGCTTTGGTGGGAAACCATTTACCAAGATTGTATTGAGTTTTGCAAGGCCTGTGACCATTTCCAGCACCTTGGCAAACCTAGAAAGAGGGATGAAATGCCCTTACTGACTAATAAACAAAGGCTTTGAACCATTTGAGAAATGGGATATCAACTTTATAGGACCAATATCACTAGTAGCGTGAAGGATTGGTTCACGAGTATATCATCACTTGCACTGATTATTTGACACGGTGGGTAGAGGAAACACCTATAAGGGATTGTACAACAATTACAACTGCTATATTTTTATGGGAAAATATATTCAATAGGTATGGATGCCCATTGATTTTGACAAGTGATAGAGGTATGCACTTTCTCAATGAGATGGTTAGGATTATGTTATCAAAATTTATGGTGGCCCATCATAAGACTACCCCTTATCACCCTCAAGAAAATGGAACTACTGAGGCATTTAATAAAATACTTAGTCACATGTTAACTAAGATATGTGATGTTGGTAGAAAATATTGGGATGACAAAGTATCAATCGTTATTTGTGCATATAGGAAAACCTACAAGAAGTTAAATAAGGCCACACCATTTTAATTGGTGTTTGGTGTGGAGGCTGTCCTACCATTTAAATTCATGTTGCCTTCACTGCGTATAGCATGCACAAGAGGATTAACTAATGAACAAGCGTTGGAAGAAAGGATTGAAAAATTAATGTAGTTGGATGAAAGATGATCACTCGCTAGGTGGATCTAGAAGACTGAAAAAGTAAAACAAAAGGCATGACATGATCATCACATCAAGAACAAGAATTTTACGGTTGGGAAGATGGTTTTTCTATATGATTCCAAGTTTCTACACCATCCTAGGAAGCTAAAAGTCCATTAGTTGGGCCCTTACATCATCTCGTACATCCTTGATTCAAGCACGTGCGGTTGTAAGTGCTTGGATGTTACAAGATTACTAGGACACTTCAATGGAAGTAGGTGAAGCCCTACTATAAATAAGTCTTCTTGGTGTTTGTAAATAAGGCAGTGTTGCTAGTTAGAATAGACTTTCCTTTAATGCATTTTCTTTTCTTGTGTTTCCCTTTCTCATTGTTCATTCCTTTCTATTGTTTTGTTTTACATCATGTGCGCTAGTAACCACATTACTTTTTGAAGGTTGTGCATGTGCAGAGGACCACACATCTATTTTAGTGTGGGGTGGAGTGATGCGAAGTATGGGCTGTAATACAAGTGTGTGTTGGCAATAGAAGTTACGATGAATGGCCCGGTTAAAAGAACTAAAGGCATGTAAGGTTAATAGGTGTGTAGAGAAGAGATGGATGTGAATGGTTGGTGTTAAGAAAGCCTTAGAGAAACCACATATAGAGAGGAGCAAATGAACAAAAAAAGGTAGGTGAGAGCAAAAATTAGGTGGATAGAAGAAGTACCTTCGGCGTTGTGAATACACGCGTAAGAGTCTTCTATCAAGATGGATTGTTTGTGCGCCAGAAGGTTGTAGAAGTTTTTTTGCAAGGTTTTTCATGTATGTATAGGTTCTTATGACCAGATTAGTGGAAAATGCTACATTTAAGGTCAAAGTATGGTGGTAGGTGAGAGAGCATTTAATGCTAAGAAAAGAGAAAAACTATAAATAAAAGGTCACACACTTCATTATTTGCATTGTAATTATGAAGGGAAGAAAGCTATTGTGAACTAGGGCATCCAAAGCAAGATCTTTGTGATCATGGAAGCATTTGAGAGATCTAAAGTGCCTAGCTAGGGTAAATTTTCAAACCAGTAGGAAAGGAGTTCATGGGCGTGGAGAAGTTAAGTAAGAAAGTGTTGTCTTGTGGAAGGGTTTCTCTAGATAGGGTTTGACGACTAGGGCATGGAGTTAGAAGGATTTTTATGCAAAGACCGAGATTGGGGTTGGATAGAGTGGTAAATCGGACAAAGAAGGAGAAGTTCTAAGTACTAAAACTAGTGGAAAGATGGCACCCAGAAAACCAACCATCTCACCAAAGAAGTAGAAACAAAACGGCAAGGGAAAGCAAACAACAACCATCGAGAGCACAAATAAAGAATGGTATGAAAAGGTGCAGTATCAAATGGGGTGTTCTTAGGAAAATAATGGGAATTACACCTAAGGAAGATGACGGTGAGTGATTATAACCATCACACAACTACAATAGAGAAGGAGATGGCCTTGGAATTGGTGCACCCAACCAATAAGAGAACGCTAGAAGGACATGCCCATTTATAGTGATGAGGTAAAGGTTAAGATGGAAAAGATAGGGTTTTTGCAAATTTATAAACTTCCATACTTTGGAAAGCGTAATCACCTCTACCAGTGGCTAATGTCACATGTTCACGAGGATCATTTCTATTTCACAGGATGCTAGATGCACATAACTCCCTAGTTAATTTTAAAATTCACAAGCCTTACCTATGAAGGAGAGAGTCTAGATGATGAATTAAGTGAAAAGGAAGCCATCAAGGAGATAGTAGCCGCATACGCCTATAAGAAAAGGTCGTAATACTTTGACATTGTTAAGATACTTGTAGATCAAGAATTTATGCGCTTGTTACTGTCCAAGTTAATGTACCAAAATAAACCCAAAATCCCCAAAAAATCAAAAGAAATCAATACCGATAGATAAGACAAGATCCAAAGATGTAGGTGGAAAAGAAAGCTGATGTAGACAAAATGGGCGCAAGCGAGCAATCTTGCAAAGTAGATCCAGAAACTGCGAGACACAAATACTTGATAGAAAAAGACCGAGACGTGGCTTGATATAGGGCCTAACCCCACACTTCACACACCGCTGCGATAAGGGAGTCGGGTGCTTTGCCAATATATACCAGAACTTCCATGAATTTATAGCATGGCCCGAGTACCGCGTAGGATCTTCCTCTTGGATGTAACTTCCAAGTAGGCGAGGCCAGGAAGGAATTTTTTAAGTGCTTAATACCTAGTGATTTTGGCTTTGTGTGCAAGGGTGAAAAATAAAAATCAAATAGTGTCACTACCAATTTTGATCAATTTTCCAACCTATTTAGAAAACTAGATGAAGAGCATACAAAATGACAAAGAAGAAGTTCTTTTTAAGCACTAAACATGAAGTGTTTGATTTTGATGAAGACAAGTCAAATAAGTTCTTTCCCAAATGTGATTAAATTATTTTTAAGCACCAAAATCGAAATGTTCGAGTGTGCTAGAAAACAAACAAACAAGTTGTTTTTAAGTTTTAAAAAGGAAAAAACACCGTAAAAGAGAAATACCTGTAGATTTATCTCTCAAGTGTGTGGACTTCAAAAAGCAGAGTTGTTGAGCTTTTCCCATCGAACAAACCCATGAACAAGTAAAGTGTTGTGCAAGAAAAATTTAAGCAAACACGTAGACAAATCCAGATAATAGTAGAATGAATATTTCTATTTAAGAAACTAGACACTTTAAAGAAATGACAATTCTACACCAAGAGATAAATCAAAGAGTTCGATTTTGAAATCAAATGAAAGATTTACTAATTTTTGAAATAGAAATTGGGATTTAGATTTGTAAGAAATAAAAAACTTTATTTGTGTAAATTACAAATGAAAGAAGCAAGACCAAAATGAAAATGCCTAAGGAAAAGCGTGAAAATCAATGAAGAAAAAGAACAAAAGCTCAAAACTGGAAAAGAAATGAACTTACCAATAGGGGACTTTGGTTCAAGTCCCACCGGGCGTGCCAGAATGTAGATCAAGAATTTCCGCGCTTGTTACCTGTCTAAGTTAATGTACCAAAATAAACACAAAATCCCTTAAAACTCAAATGAAATCAATACCTGATAGATAAGACAAGATCCAAAGATGTAGGTGGAAAAGAAAGCCGATGTAGAGAAAATGGGAACACACGAGCAATCTTGCAAAGTAGATCCAAGAAAATTGCCAGACACAAATACTTAACAGAAAAAGACAACGTCAAAATGTTTGGGTGGACTACCCGAAAGGCGGGTCCGAGAAGAGATAATCTCCCTCAGTGGATGTCAGTCCACATTTTCAATTAAAGAAAGAAGAATACATGATAAAAGATGTAAGTAAATGTCTAGATTTTCTTATTAAAAATGACAGACAAAATATAAATGTGAGCAGAAAAGCAACAGAAAATAGGAAACTATGAAAATGATGCTAGATTTGTGTTACTTGAGTTATTTTACCTGTCTAAAGGTCGATCGGTGTCGATTGGGGGAATTGGCATTAATTAGGTTTAGTGGGGGTCAATTAGGATCAATCGGCATCGATTGGGATCAATCGACGTCGACTAGGGAAATTTGCGGGAAGGTTGAGCAATAGATAATGAAGGCTAGATCGTCAATGTCCATTGGATCTGCAGGAGCTATAGGGATACTGAAAAAGCTCCACCTTCGCTAGATGCAGGAACAGAGTCACCAAGAGATCGATGGAGGCTCACGATGTCAATGTTGTGGGAGTAGAGAGCAGTACTCCTCTCAGGGATTGATCTGGACAGAATTCTCTTTCACTTAATAGATGATGCTTAGGCTTGATGCTCAAAACTCTCTGTCGTTCTCTTCTGTCTCTCTTTCTGTCTAACCAGAACTAAGTTCTAGCCATACATTTGTAATCAACGCCAACCGAGGTATAATCGGCACCGTTCCTAAGAATCGATGTCAACCAAGTACCGATCGGAACCGATCGGGGAGCAGACTCCCAAATGGCCAAAAAGGATGCTCTAGAAAGATGAAAGTGATCCTTCCAACTCAAATACGGGAAATATCCCTTTGCACGGTTTGGGGGGAGGAGAAATAGGGGGAATAAATGGATAGAATTGACATGGGAGGTTAGGAATTGATATGGGTTAGATAAGCGGTTAAAGTACATGTAAAAGTGTAATTAAATAGTTAATATTTAATTATCCATGGGTAAAACACAACAGGTATAATAAACTTAGGATAGATGTTTAATTTAATTAATAATCCAAATTGATGATATAGAGGTGCCCCAGGTTACTCGAGAAGGTAGACGAACACAGGGGACACTAAATTGAGTAACCAATTTTAGGTGTCTACATTACGCCCCTTTTGTTGAGTAATTTGCGATAAGCAAAGTTGTAAGACAAAAATAAGGAGTTGGAAGAAAGAAAGCAAAAGTGATGATGTGATCCCCCTCAAACTAGGGATGGGGTGGCCCTGAAAACCCCAACTGATCTCGATTTTGAAAAAGTTAGATGAGAAAAAGGATGCCCCAACTAGATGGCTGGAGTAGATATGATCATCAATGATGCATGAAATGATAACAAAAGGCAAAGAACCTAAGGACCTCACCTAGGTAGGGAAAACTAGATGGTCTACAAATCGGATGACGTTAGTGCCTACAGACCCACTATCTTTAAGCTACCACAAATGTGAGTAACCCATGTGCAGGGAACAAACTCGAAATGGGTGATAATACCAAAAATATGTGCCAAAAGGCAACACCCAGGTGATAATAATGATCAGATAAACAAGCCAAGCATCAACACTTTGGCAAAAAAGGTGAGGAGACCTTCCCGTTAGAAGAATGTGATGTGAGAAGGAAAGTATTGGAACCAATCGGTGACAATTTCCCTCAATCGGTGTCGACCAAGAAAAATCGATGGTTAACTAAAAAAATCGGTTCCATTTGTAAAAATAGGTGCCGACCAAAGCACCACCATATAATTATGCGAAAGGGAAACGTGAACGATTTATTTAGACCATGACGATTGATTTAGATAGAGTCAAAAATTGATTTTGAGCAACATGGAAGCCTCTGGGAGCAGCCAGAAGCGGAAGAGGACACGACCTAGGGTAAGTGGATCTACCCGAACTTGGTATATATTTTTATCATTAAATAACATACTAGGATGCTAGTTTTTAGGAAAAAACTAGATAAGTGAGAGGCCAGAGTGTTTTGGGCACTCGGCCTTTCAATCGGCGTCGATTGGAAAAATCGACACCGATTAGGTTCAATCGGCACCGATTGGAATTTCAATCGACATTGACTAAATTAGATCGACGTCGATTGAACTAAATTGGCGCCGATTGGTTGGATCAGATGTAGAATGTAGATAAATGTGTTTTTAATGCTTCGATTTGAATAAATGAGAAGCTAACACCATCCATGATGTCATGTGATGTAGGCACGAGAGGCTTTACATATGTGGGATGCTATTCCCGAGCTTCTGGAGACCATTCTCCCTGATGTGACAAATGATCATTGGTGTCACCTAGAGCTAGCAGGCTTGAGGGATTCCGTTACTACCGGACGGGTGCCTCAAGATGTAGATTTGATTTGAGCACCGATACGGCGATGGGGAAGTAGGACATGCACTTTTGGTTCGGGACGAGGTGAGATGACCATCATCCATGAGGATATATATAGGATCTTGAGGCTGCGATCACCGAGGACCCGATAGAGATCACTCCATGAGAGAGAAGCAGCAGGGCCTTGGGATGATTGTATGGAGATAGGGCGAGATGATTCAAAGATAGTTTCAGGCGGTGAGGATAGCCTCACATTATAGATAGGATAATGTCGGAGTAGATGAGATAGCTCTTTGATTCGAGATGGCGATCTCTTATTTTCTCTACCAAATTGGGAAGTGGGAGATTTCCATTGCTCACATTACTAGACTATGTTTATGACATCCTAGAGTTCAGAAAGTGTTCACGTTTGCGATGCCCTAATAAGCACGAGATATATCATGAGCTATGGATGTACACACGACAGAAAGCAAACAGTATTGATGTTATCTTTGTGCTCCATTATCGGGCATATGAGCATATAGCAGTGATCAGGCCATCAGGGCTTCCATGGATTCCAGTAGCAGAGGGGGCCCTTGATTATGGATTCCGGCGATGGCGGGAAGACATGGCCCTGGGAGATATAGGGAGATCTGTAGAGTGGTATACCGAGCAATTCCAGATCCGACACAGAGCGAGGTAATTTGGAGACCATATCAGGTCTACCTGACATGGGCAGTCGGGATGCTCACAGTGGAGGCCGAGACGGAGCAGGGTGGTTAGGGGCCGTATGCCGGATATGTAGGATTGTGTCCCGTTTATAAGGGTGCTAAGAGATTTTGGTTTAGTACTGAGATGGTTATGGGCACATATATGCCATACGGGTAGGGACAACAAAGAGACTGACCTATCGATTTTGATCTGGTAGATCCACTAAGGGAGGCCCCACCTCCCACTAGATAGTGATGATGATGTAGGAGTAGATGATGGCTACATGGCATGGTACTCTCAGAGCTACCACGACACCTCCCAGCATCCATAGACGTAGATGAGGAGGACATAGCTGTAGTGCTGGAGATACTGGAGGGAGAGCATGTTGCCCTGACACATGCACACCAGGCTGCCCTCGAGGAGATTAGAGCTTTGACGAAGAGAGGGATGCACTAATATTAAGAGAGATACCACACGTCAGGAGTAGGATACAACGATTCAGCAGAGAGATCACTACCATCGGCACAGAGAGGCCCTCAGGGCCAAATACGGTGATACAGGCACCACTTCAGAGTCTCGGGTCATAGGGTGCGGCATCAAGAGGGCCACCAGTAGCAGCAACAACAACGCCATTATGAGCACCTGGTATGGTGAGTCTGAGCACCTATCAGGCTCTCCTCGCCGAGGTGAGATACTATGAGGATGCCTTGGCACAACATGCCCCTGATGTGCCTCGTTATGGTGCGAGGAGATCAGCGACAACCATAGCTAGTGGTGCATCGGAGGGTGGGAGCACCGGGAGAGATCAAGGTGGTGGTAGGGCCCCAGTAGCAGGTGCTTCTAGCTCGATAGGAGGTGGCTAGGAGAGACAGCCTAGGCCAGAGGAGGGTGGAGGAGATAGTGTCTTCCACCTATCCGATTTTACGATATAGATATGTTATTTTTGTATCGATATACTGATGTAGCCTTGGTTTTGAAGGCATTTTTGATGTATGATATAGATGGCTTGATTGAAAGCCATCCATTCTTTTTTGTACAGACATTCATGTATATATATTCATCATTTTGTGTTATGTGATTGTACTCATGCATTTAATTTTGATAAATATAGATATATGTAGTCTAATTTTGATGGACATAGATACATGATTTATAGAGGATAGATGTATAGATGTGATGTGATTGATAGATTGATAAAATAAACATGTTTAAGATGTTAATTTAATTTTAAATGAAATAGATAGATAGATTCACATGTGTTCTTAATACATGCTTCGATGTGTTTTTAGACGAAGTAGATAAGATGAGTATAGATAGATGATAGATTTGACTAAATTAACATGTTAAATGTCAATTTAAATGGATGAACAACAAATAATCATGAGAAATGCCTCTTGTGACAGCAAGGGATGTAATGAAATTACCTTGATTAGAAATAAAAAGCAATACACCTAGATAGGAAAAAGAATGATAAGTTAGGCTCCTAACCAACCATAAATAGAGACCTTGATAGAAACCTGAAAAGATGATGCACATAAGGCCATAGACACAGATAAAATGAACCTGACACTAGTTAGTCACAAACCAGATCTAGGAGGTAAATGGAATGAGAAGTAAGTATGTATCTCGTCAAAATACACAAAGGGTAGAATACGTGCTTATATTGGGAAAACAGGGTCTCCATATGATCGAAAAAGGTCTTATATCTTAGCTTCATGATTTCTTTTGATAGAAGAGAAAACTGATCAATGTGGGAAGTTTTCTAGATATAGAAAGACTGATTGATACGGGAAGTCTTTCAATGATGATAAAAAGTGAACAAACTAGCTGAAGAGGAAGTCTATTACTATAAAGGCTGATCAATGCGAGAAGCCTTGAAAATTCCATGAAATAAATAGCCATCCTTCAAGGAGCTTTCGTATTTTGAATTTGATGATAGCCATCCTTCAAGGGAATGGTCTATACTTTTTATTTATTTGATAAGGCATGGATAGCTATCCTTTGAGGGATCAGTCTATCTTTTGGAATTTAGGATAGCATCTTTTTTTTTTTGGAGCTTTGAAAGAAGCTGAGTTTAGACCAAATAGATCAGATAGAGGGGAAGAAAACGTATACAAACATGTACTCATGCCCCGAGTAGATTTGATTAAGATAAACACTTAGGACAGATGAAGTAGTGATTAAGGTGTTCCTACCATGAGGAGGAACATATCCATAAGAAAAATGCCATGAGTAGAGCCGCGGTACTCATATTTAAGGTAGAAAAGACATAATGTGGAGAACCACATAGTTCGAATCACTACAAAATATATGACCGGTTGTAGATGGATGAAATATTTGTTTTGCGACTAAGATCGTGTAAGATAGATTTTAACAATAGAAGGGCCTTAGATGTAAGGAATTAAGAGGTTCCATTTTAGGTACACCATCCATGGAAGATAGATGATAAGCCCCAGACCCATATTTATGAGTGACTACGTACGGACCCATCCAGTTAGGAGCGAACTTACCACGCTAACTCCTTTCTAGTGTAGTGACATTTTGGTTTTCTTTAAGAACAAGATCACCAACTTTGAAGTCACGGTGTTGTAAGTGCTTATTATAAGCACGTTTAACATGCTCAAGATAGAATTGATGATGCTCAAGAGCATTGAGACGCCGCTCATCAAGCAACTCAAGCTATGCTAGATGATTTTGATGATAGTCCTCATCAGAGACAAATTCTCTGAGAGAGACACAAAGAGATGGGATCTGGACTTCCAAAGGAAGGACAACCTCGACCCATAGGCGAGAGAGAGAAGGAAGTAGCACTAGTAGGAGTACGAATGCTAGTCGAGATAATCCGAGAGAGCAAAAGGGATATGTAGATGTAGATGCCAATCCCTACCGGCTCGACTAGTTACCTTTATGAGGATATTACGCAAAATTTTATTGGAAGCCTCGGCTTGGCCGTTAGCTTGGGGATAGTATGGAGAAGAAAAGATGAGTTTGATATTGAAAGCATCATAGAGGTTCTGCAAATCGATGTTTTTGAAATATTTACCATTGTCTGTGATGAGTTTGTGTGGGACACCAAAGCGACAAATGATGTGTTGATAGAAAAAATCAACAATGGGTTTAGCTTTGGTTGATGAAAGAGGAATAGCTTCCACCCACTTAGTAAAGTATTATGTGGTAGTAATGATAGAATGATGACACTGTGAAGAGTGGGGATTGATGAGACCGATGAGATCAAGACCCCATTGTGAAAAAGGCCACAAATCTGCTGCAGGTTGCAAATCCTGACTAGGGATATGTGTAAGATTGGAATGTTGTTGACACTTGACACATTTCTTAGTGTATTTGCAATAGTATCGGTTAAGAGAAGGCCAATAGTAACCTAAACGTAAGATGCGCTTAGCCACGGCCAAGCCACTAAAATGTCCACCATAGATACCATCATGGACTTCCCGGATGGCTTTAGATGATAGAAAGGATTATATGACCAAGATGGGGAACCAACTAATAGCGGTCCCGAGGAAGACCGAGGGGTGCCGAAACATCCACATTAGTGGTGATCTCGGATGAAGAAGGGGCTAGTTGAGCCATTTTTCTAGATTGTGACTGGGTGATGACCGTCATAAACAAGCAAAAATATAGAAAAAGAAGATTGACCTAACTAATGCATAGACAATTCAAGCAGTGTAGGTGATTATCTCTTTTAAGTTTTCATGCTTTTAAGAAAGAAAATATTAGGGAAGGATTTTTAGAATAGGAACTACTCAGATAGCCAAACTAAGGATGGTTTGGGGAATGTTTTGGTGAGGAGTCCCGAAGGCACTTCAGTAAAAGACCGGTACGTGGCTTGATATAGGGGCCTACCCCCACACTTCACACACCGCTGCGATAAGGGAGTCGAGTGCTTTGCCAATATATACTAGAACTTCCATGAATTTATAGCGCGGCCCAAGTACCGTGTAGGCTCTTCCTCTTGGATGTCACTTCCAAGTAGGCGAGGCCGGGAAGGAATTTTATTTAAGTGCTTAATACCTAGTGATTTTGGCTTTGTGTGCAAGGGTGAAAAATAAAAATCAAATAGTGTCACTACCGATTTTGATCAATTTTCCAACCTATTTAGAAAACTAGATGAAGAGCATACAACAAAAATGACAAAGAAGAAGTTCTTTTTAAGCACTAAAAATGAAGTGTTTGATTTCAATGAAGACAAGTCAAACAAGTTCTTTCCCAAATGTGATTAAATTATTTTTAAGCACCAAAATTGAAATGTTTGAGTGTGCTAGAAAACAAACAAACAAGTTCTTTTTAAGTTCTTAAAAAGGAGAAAACACCGTAAAGAGAAATACACGTAGATTTATCTCTCCAAGGTGTGTGGACTTCAAAATCACGTTGTTGAGCTTTTCCCTAGAACAAACCCACGAACAAGAAAAGTGCTCCGTAAGAAAAAGTTAAGCAAACACGAGACAAATCCAAAAAGATATATCTAGATAATAGTAGAATGAAGATTTCTATTTAAGAAACTAGAAACTTTCAAAGAAATGACAATTCTACACCAAGAGATAAATCAAAGAGTGTTATTTTGAAATAAAATGAAAGATTTACTAATTTTGAAATAGAAATTGGGATTTAGCTTTGTAAGAAAGAAAACAATTTGACTTTACAAATTACAAATGAAAGAAGCAAGACCAAAATGAAAATGCCTAAGGAAAACTGAGTGAAAATCAATGAAGAAAAAGAACAAAAGATCAAAACTGGAAAAGAAATGAACTCACCAATAGGGTACTTTGGTTCAAGTCCCACCGGTGTGCCAGAATGTAGATCAAGAATTTCTGCGCTTATTACCTATCCAAGTTAATGTACCAAACTAAACACAAAAACCTTGAAAAACTCAAATGAAATCAATACCTGATAGATAAGACAAGATCCGAAGATGTAGGTGGAAAAGAAAGCCGATGTAGACAAAATGGGCACACATGAGCAATCTTGCAAAGTAGATCCGAGAAACCTGTGAGACACAAATACTTGACAAAAAAATACAATGTTAAAAGATATTTGGGTGGACTGCCTGAAAGGTAGGTCCGGGAAGTGATAAGCTCCCTCGGCGGATGTCAGTCCACATTTTCAATTAAAGAAAGAAGCATACATGATAAAAGATGTAAGTAAATGTCTATATTTTCTAATTAAAAATGACAGACAAAATATAAATAGTAGATAGAAAGCAACAAAAAATAGGAAATTGTGAAAACGATGCTAGATTTGTGTTACCTAAGTTCTTTTACCTGTCTGTAGGTCGATTGGCATTGATTGGGGGAATCGGCGTCGATTAGGGTCATTCGGCGTCGATTAGGATCAATCGGCGTCGACTGGGATTGGTCGGTGTCAACTAGGGGAAATTTACGGGAAGGTTGAGAAATGGACAATGAAGGCTAGATCGTCAATGTCTGCTAGATCTGCAGGAGCTGTAGGGATACTGACAAAGCTCCACCTTCACTAGATGCGGAACAGAGTCACCAAGAGATCGATGGAGGCTCACGATGTCAATGTTGTAGGAGTAGAGTAACGGTATTCCTCTCAGGGATTGATCTGGACAGAATTTGCTTTCGCTTGATAGATGATGCTCAGGCTTGATGCTCAAAACTCTATGTCGTTCTCTTATGTCTCTCTTTCTATCTAACCAGAACTAAATTCTAGCCCTGTATTTGTAATTGGCACCAACCGAGGTATAATCAGCGCCGTTCCTAAAAATCAGTATCGACCAAGTACCAGTCGGCGCCGATTAGGAACAAACTCCCAAAATGGCCAAAAGGATGCTCTAGAAAGATGAAAGTGATTCTTCCAACTTAAATACGGGAAATATCCCGATGCACAATTTGGGGGAGGAGAAATATGGGGATTGATGGATAGAATTGACATGGGAGGTTAGGAATTGATATGGGGTAGATAAGTCCTTAAAGTACATGTAAAAAGTGTAATTAAATAGTTAATATTTAATTATCCATGGGTAAAACACAATGGGGTATAATAAACTTAGGATAGATGTTTAATTTAATTAATACTCCAAAGTGATGATATAAAGGTGCCCCAAGTTACCCGAGAAGGTAGACGAATGCGGGGGACACTAAATTGAGTAACCAATTTTAGGTGTCTACAATACCATACCCCATGATGAGGATGAGTGCATGCCTGGTTACGAAGCTTAATGATTAGGAGAGATGGACACAGGTGAACAAGGCATGGCTTAATGTATGCCAAAAATAGCGAAGGGACCATCTACAATTTATCCACTTTCATCATAGATGAAATCATAAGCAATGCGCATGAGGGTGATAAAATATTATTTGGCAACATCCTCCTCACTATTGTCTTCTTAGAAATTGGAGTGCTGATGGGCCAGAGAGGTTTATTTGGGAGTAACTAGAAGAGGATCCTTTTCTGCGAAGCGATTTAAAATATACTTGCGAGACCATGATGTACCACTCACAAGGCACATTTAGATAAATGGTACAAGCACATGAGGAATGCATTCGAGTAAGAATGGAGAATTCCATGCAGATTACACACGCTCGTGCAAGGGGAAGTGGAATTCATGTTAAATCAACACTTATGCATTGGAATATTTAGGTTGACAGATGAAACAATGAGCCCATGGTGTAAGCTTCCCTTCTCCTTCACCATGCTATACTTCCAAGCAGGGGTGAACATGTTTAAAGAGGCCAAGAGACTAAGGTTCAACCTTAGTAAAGTAGATCAAGACCACATAGAACTGCGTAGGAAGTTGATTTACCCCAATAAGCATGCATACGTGGAGAGATATGTCTCCCACGAGATATTGATGATAAAACCAATTACTTTTCCAATCACTGGAAGGGATGCAACAAGAATATACCTTCACATCAGGCCAAAATTTGAAAAGGGCGTATACTTAGAAAATGATGTATCCATCCTTGAGGACCCCACAGGTAGAAATAATCCCATGCCAAAGAAGAGGGAAAGGGAAGAGGGGTAGAAATCACCAAGTTTTCTGGATACACAAGCGGTAAGTGTGCGGGGACAAGCACTAATCCCAAGACTTATACGTAGATAAATAAGTCTCCGGTGAAAGTAAATACTCTAGAGGAAGAAGTTCTAGAGCATGAGGAACCCATCACCCAAGAGAGGTCACCAGAGGAGGAGGAGAAGGAAGCAAAATCTCCTACCAAGAAGAAGCAGAAGGTGATAGAAGAAAATGATTCGAGAGGATACAAAGAGCTTAGAGGCCTATAGAGGTGAGAGAGATGATGATGATGAAGATGAACTAGGAGGCGAGGACCATCCTTTCTATGAGGTTCATGACTCGGAGGAGGAAGGAGAGGAAGAAGAAAATGAATACATATTTGCCAAGAGGGAGAATAACAAGGAAGAAGAAGATACTCAGGACTAGAGGGGTAAGTGAGGAAGTCACAAAAGAACAAAGGACCCCAAGCCTCACTAAGGAACAGATAAATGAGGCCACAAAGAAGGAAGTAGCCAAGATCATTGAATAATTAGTGGAGCAAGAGATGGAACGCAACATAGACCTAATAATTAAGGAAGCAGAGGAGGAAAGCATAGGAAAGGAATATGACATGATGGGAGGGGATCCCAGTTTGGATGTGAGATTTCCTAAGGATGTGTGCACAGGAAGAAAAATCACATAAGCATCACAAGTTCAAATAATGGGCTATATCGATGACCCGAACAAGGTGTTGCGCACACGCTTTCAAAGCACCATTCCAATGGATCAAATCTTGGCTATGACATCATTTGATGAGGAAGGTGCATACTCTCAAAAAAGAAAATTATTTCTTGGGAATTTAAGTCCCACATCGACGAACCAAAATTCTAAGTGAGCCAAGGGGAAATAATGAAGGTACCAGAGGTAAAAGGTGACAACCCCTTGGTAAATGCTCAGTGGCTATTAGAAAAATAGATCTCAGTAATGAGATGAATAAATTTTTGGTGGAAGTAGAGGCTAGAATCTTCAAGAGGAATGATAGAGTGAAGTTTCTAGAGACAAAACTGGAGAAGAAGGAAGAGGAGATGGAGAAAAGAACTAAGGAGTTAAAACATGAGGAATGAGTGAGTGCTTAGCTAAGGCATGAATTAAAGGAAGAGAATGCAAGGGTACACTAAGTCTCCAAGAAGTTGGAGATGATCACGAGCACCATTATCTTGAAGCATCCAGACTTGACACCACCCGTGTAGAAATATGAATCAAGACTACAATGCCTGAAGACTTAACTCCCATTCTCACAATGGAAAGACGACCATTGGCCTTGGAGTTTGTAGAGGAGGCATCAATGCATAGAGAAAGGAGGACAAGATGAAGGTTGTCACCATTGTGGCCCAAAGTAAGAAAGTCCTCAGCGATGTGAAAGCCACCACCCAAGTCATTGAGGCTACCTATGAAAATTTCGCTAATAGAGATAGAGTAGCGAGTATCCTAGTCTCCACCCATGAGGTGGAGCTTAAGGAGTTTAAAGAAAAGAACAAGGGGAATAGGGCTGAAAGAGAAAAAAAATCTAGCTGAGGTTTAGAAGAAAACAGAGGCTATTGAGACCTTGCGGGGCTCAATCAAAAACCAACTGAAAGAGTTGTATCCCCAGATCACTCAAAGAATGGATGCACTCGAGGATTTTGGCAAATAGTTAGAGGGGATTGTGGAAAAAATGGATACCCAAGGAGAAGGGCTGAGCTTTGAAGAGGTGAGCCCCTTAGTCGTCAATCAACCTCATCCAAGTGACATAGAGTGAGGTCAATACCTAGAATAAGTTGGAGGCAAACTTGAAAAATATTTCCCTCTCCTCTTGTAGAAGTAATCATAGTTTCCCAATTCTTTCATTTCCCCGAATTGTTCATTCTTATATTCTTTCTCCAAATGATTCAAGGAAATTCATTCTTTATTCTTTGAAAAGGTGTTTCCGAGGGCAGAGAACAGGCGTAGTGTGGGGTGATGTTGGGCCCTTAATTTATTAGAAAAGTACAGAGAATTGCGTGGGTGCACAGGACCCACTTAAAGAAGGGCATGCAAGGGGAAAGCACACAGTACAAGGTTCTACGAGGGTTTTTAGTAGAACAAGTGGTGTGCATGTAAGGTAGAAGCAAAGGATTTTGAAGTTAGCCATTTTTGGAGTATCATACAAAACACGAGAAAAGTGTGACCTGACTATGCATGTGGAGTGGATAAGGTGCCATCTTGGCAATAGGGTGGCCTAGGAAGGAATATACCTTGTGATAGAAGATTCTAGAAGGCCATCATTGCAGAGAGTGGAGAGCTTGAGCTTGAAGAAGCATGCTCCCATGGATGACCACCTTGGACACTTGGCAATTGATCTACAACTCCTGTGAGAAATTGAAGGTGTTGAGAAAGGCTATAAATACAAGTGCTTGGTAGAAGAAAAAGGAGAGACATACTGAGATACACATAGTAGGATTAGAGAGAGAAGATGAAAGGTGAAGCTTTACATAAATATGTGAAGAGATTTATGGTTGGGCTAGGAGATCTATAGTAAGAATGATGTATCAAGGGATGGGTACATGTTTTTATTTTGCATTGTAAGGAACGTAACTTTAGTCTTGCTACATGGTTATAATCTACACTATCATTTTGGTCTATAATGACCCTGATAGATGTAATGTGATTACTAGACATGTTCAAATATGAATATATGTGGTTCAAAGTTCATACATATATCTTTTTGTTATGTTCGGTGCATTTCATATGAATGAATCTAATCATTATGCATCCTCTTTCCCTCATGGTTCAGATCTATCTTTTGTCAATGTGCTTCTTGTTTGAATGGATAAATTAGTGTAGCATTTACTCAAAGTTCTCGGCTGAATAAGAATTTTTTCTGTCTTTCCATTTCGCATCTATGCTAAATTCTTGCACAAATCACATAAAATAGGGGCTCGACGCCCGCACGTTCCTCGAGTGGGCACCCAAGACTCCACTGGGTGATAGGCTGATGCTCATGGGATTGTCCTTATTTGTTAAAGGGTATAAAAATTGACTACAACATTCTCTTGTAGATTTTTTTCAAAAAAATTTCATAGTGGCATGACATATGGTGCCTTTGTTCAATATACATGTTTAAATTACTTACAAACAAAGGAATGTTTTAAGATGAATTAGAACCATTTTGTCTAGATAAATTATTAATTTTGTTGTTTTCCATGGTATTACATACTTGTTATAAATGTCTATTTTTCATTTTTGTAAAACAGATGTTATTATTCATTCAAATTAAGGTATTTTTTTAAACAAACCCCTTAATTAAAATTAATGCCTTCAATGATTTTTAGCTTGCAGACAATAAAATCCAACATAATTAAATGTTTAAAATTGATCTGATAACAAATGATAACCATGTGCAACCTGTAATAGAGCTTCCCGACCTCCCTTAATTCACTCTAACTGAGTGTACATAAGTTTTATACTTTTGGTTAAACCTTTTAACATATCTTGAGAACTATGTGTAATTCCTTAGTGTCAACCACGGAAAACATAAAATAGGTAATCCATCCGGTATCAAACAAAACAAGTTAAGGGTATGGTGAAAAAATAGTGTTATAGACTAGTTACACTACTTTGGCCAAAGATTCAAGCGTACAATGCAGATTAGTTTCATGACCGCACACTAGTCATCGAAACTTGTCTCTGTCACTTCAAAACCATCTCTACATAGTTATTTAGATCTCATTTCATTTTTTAAGAAATTAAGTTTTGTTTTGAAGAAATAGGAACCATGACTCATCCTTCTAATCGAAGGATCCTATCATTCCCATCTTAGGATCCCTATGGGAAAGATAATGACCATGTAATGAATTTTTCATTACGTACTAGCTATCCTAAGCTAAGCAAGGGTTTGATTCTATCAAAAGGAATGATGGCTAAAAATTCCTATGCTTCATTTACACTTTTAGTTATCTGAATAAGATAAGTAATTAAGTTCATCTTAATGATAGATTATTAGGTATGGTAACATGTTATCCATTTCTTGATAGAGAAATATGTAACTCACTGATTTATCATCATTTATGGTACCTTATATCGATTTATCACAACATAGTGTTGATTGTCAAATATAGGTTTTGTTAACCATGTATCACATTTAAATGGATCAATCACTTTCTAGTTAGTATTGGTCTTAACCTAATAGGTTCATTTAATCTTGCATAATACATTTTATCCCATTTAATCATCATTTGATATGAATTGTGTACTTTATTTATTAAGGTACAATAATAATGTAACGTTGTTTCCATTGTATTATTTTCCATATCATACTATGTTTTTCAAATGACATATTTTTACATCCATAATGAAGTAATATATTCAGATATAATTGCATAAAGCATAATAAAAATTACTTTATGTATACCCTGTTGTTAAAACAACATTTAAACAATTTCATATTCAATAAAAATGATACAAAACAACAAGATATTATATTTAAACTTAATAAGGTTAATTCCTTATTTTCCAAAATAATGACAAAAAAATATTCGAAATAGTACATAAGGAAAAATTCCATAATTAAAATTGAGAAGATAAATAATTTTCACAATAAATTTCATACAATAATCCTTATCATATTTTTAAATAATAGTACATGATGAAATCATGCATATACAATCCAATCAATCACTTCATAAATGTCAATCCATCTTACTACACACTATAGGAGAGAGAAAATGTATACATGGGTTAGTTCTAAGAACTGGCATGAGTTATCTAACTCATATTCTTGTTGTATTTAATTGAAATAAAAGAATATGTTAAGGTTATCCTAACTGATAACTAATAAACTTCATAATTCATTAATTAAGTTTATATCTCATTGTTCAAATGAAATGATACTACATAATGAAGCTATCTCTCAACAATCCAAGTTTCAAACTGATAAGTATATTTTTAAACTATTTTAATAAATTACTAATGCAATTTATTATTACCATAATCAATACTAAAGTTTTATAACAACATATATGAATTCTTAAGAGTAATCCACAAGAGTAATACTAACAAAGAAAACTTCGTCAATGTAACAGTCATATTTGGATGAATGAACTTAGTCCTTCATCCATTTCTAAAAATATTATTCTTTACATGTAATCATATATTTCTAATACTTGTCCCTATTATCATTACTTCAAATCAAGAACTCAAACAATAATTGATACAATGATAATGTAATAATTACTACGTCCATAAGGGTTCAATGATAGGTTGTTACCAAACATTTTAACATACCATTTTGTTTAAGCTTTGAACGTGTGTGTGTTATAAATATATATCCTCTAATAATTATGATATGTAATAACTAAAAATAAACACATCGACAATATCCATTAAATGTGAAGGATTAATAATAGACAACAATATGCTTATTAGAGTTCAACATACCCATTCATCAATCCATATCGAACAATTTCTACGAATAACCAAGCCTTCAACTTACTTTAGAGTTATAAGAAAATTATTTTATCAATCAAATATCAAAAAAGGAAACATATATTATTCCACAATCAACAAAACAACTACTAAAGAGCTTATAAGACATCAATCCTTTAATAACTAAAAAAAAGCGAGCTCAAAATGCGCTAAAATGAACTTAAAATTCTAAGCTCAAAATGGGTTGAAGATTATCTTTTATAAGTAAAAATAATTATGACCAAATAATGAATCACAATTCGATAATGAATGAATATAAACATTTATAATAATAACAAATAGCCATGCTAAAATGATCGACCAAAATGACGAACTTAACAATTATCCTTTGAATCAAATAAAACCCATTTATAAGAATCTCACATATTTCCATTAAAAATCAAACCTAGAACCCAAAATGAAAAAACTACAGATCTATTACTTTCCAAAACACCCAAAATGTTTTCATTCTTTTCCCTATTTTCACTAAAATTTCCATATTGAAATTGAAGAGAATCTTTGGGTTTTAAACAAAAAAACTCAAAAAATATCTCTATGTAAAATTGACCACCCTCAAGCTCAAATCGAGTTGATAAAATAAATAAATAAAATTTGAATGCATATTTTCCAAGCAAAAAAATAGTCCAGATTTACATTAAAGTTAATGCCCATATTTCTAATCAAACCCAACAACACAGTAAAAATGATTTCATCTCCTATTTTTCACTTTTCCATATTTAAAAATCAGATTAGAATCCAAAACACATTCCAATATTTCATTAAAAAAACAAGAATAAAAGTGAGAGAACCCATTCCTATTTTGTAGTTTCCTTCTCCAATATTTCCCTTGAAATCAGAACTTCGTATGCCAACAAAAATCTAATAGTTTCCAAACAGAAATATTGAATACATATTTTCCATTAAATAGAGATTTAAATTTACATGAAGTTTCCCAAAATAGACTTCCATAATATTCTCCCTAAAACCGTCTCACATCTTCCAATAGAGAAAAAACTTAAAAAAAATCCAAAATTGTTTATGAGGAAAGAGAATGAGTGTTTACATGTTTTAGTTTACGATATAAGCTTTCGGTTCCCAAGAACCATATTTTTTATTTAATTTCCATTACTGCTGCAAGTGCCACCTCATGAACCCAAAACCTCCATGTTACATGCACTTTGGTCTATGACCAATTTAAAAACTTAAATAATATTAATTCCCTTTTTATTTTCCATATGGTCTATGACCATTATTATTAAACTTTATACTTTATCCATTTACTTGCAAAGTGGTCAATGACCATTACAAAACATTAATCAACAAACAAATTAATTTCCTCGTGATCTAATACTAAACCATATTCAAGTTTTAAACAAAATCAATGCAATATGGTCTAAGACCATTATTCAAATTTAAACAATTTAATTGCTCCCATGGTCTATGACCATTTTAGTAAAATTTAAACATTACAATTACCTTGTATATGGTCCATGACCATTGTTCTCAATGCCTAGGAGGTTCAACCTCATAATTAAAACATTTAAACAATAACCATTCAACTTTAAACCATTTTCGAGTAATGTGGCCAACTTGAACAACGCAATGTGGTCTAAGACCGACTCATTCAATACCTTAATCATTATAATATTACCTTAAATAATGAGAAGTAACCTTAACAATCACAAACATCATTGATCGGCAAACAAAAAGTGGTGGAGTCTAATCAATAAATCAACATACAATGATTCAAACATGAAGACGATCGTCCAAAAATTCAACAAATATTAGAGGATAAACACATATATGTGCTTATTTATACACCTATACATGTGTATGTACATGCTTTCAGTATGTATGTGTGTGTGTCTACACACACACACACACACACACACACACACACACACACACACACACTTATCAATTCAATGTTCATAATTTATTTACTCATTATCAAACATTTACAATGACAAAAATTCCATTAAATGTGGGGTGTGACATACTTCCCCTTTAAAGAATCATCCTCCCGATAATTTAACTTAACGTTATCAAATATCTCAATTGAAACCAGTCTAAAAATCACTGTAAAAAGGAAAATAGTTCACATTTTCATAAAAACTTAAAATTTTCCAAAGCTTCATCAGTCAAAATTCATAAAACTTGGTTGTAGAAAGTCTTATAACAACAAATGGTTTCAAAAATTCATCAAAATAGAAAAAATATTCCATTGCAGTCTCTATACATATCAAGTTTAATGTATAATATATCCATAGTAGATAGTCAGATAACATGAATAAAATTTTCATTTCGTCCAAATTCTCCCAAGTTACGTTATCCTCAGAGTATTGGTCCCATATGACCTTGCATTGTGCAATATCATGATTTCGAGTTGTAACCTACAAGTTTCCAACACTCTAATTGGTTCACTGTGATGATTCCTAGGTCCTAAACTTGTAAAGATTTCTAATTTATGACATGTGTTATATCCGATACATTTTTTAAGCAATGACATATGAAAAATATCATGCATTCTAGAAAATGTGGGAGGTAATGTTAATCAATATGCCACTAGACTTATAAATTCTAGAATTTGAAAAGGTCACACATATCTAGGTGACAATTTGGAAACTTTTTCAAACGTAATAGAGATTTTTTTAGGTTTTACCCTAAAAATACTTTGTTTCCTTTCTCAAATTTTATGTCAACTCTTTTTAAATCAGCGTAGATTTTTTTTTCTATCGGTTACTTCTTTCACTGCTCACAAATGAGCTTTACTTGCTTTTCCATTTTTTTCAACATTTAGGGACCTTCTACCTCTCTATTCTCCATGTTATCCTATCTTATAGGAGTTTTACACTTTCTCCCATGCAATGCTTCAAATGGTGACATTCTCGGTGAAAATTGATAAATGTTATTATAAGTAAATTCAACCAATGGCATATATTCTTCCCATTTAAATATTATTTATCCATGCAATACATTTTGTGTGTATCCTCCATAACCTAGTTAACTCTTTCTATTTGATTATATGTTTTAGGATGGTATGTTGAAATAAAGTTTAGGTTTGTTCCCAAAGTTGAGTTTAATTTTTCTAAAATTGAGAGGTCATTTTAGGATCCCTGTCAAAAATAATCAATTCTAGAACTCCGTGCAAACTAAAAATTTCATGCACAAACCATTTTGCAAGTACATATGAATCATTCTTTAGATTACCCAATATGAAGTGAGCTACTTTAGTTATTTTTTCAACCACTACTAAAATCATGTCATGCTTGCTTTTAGATAATGACAATCCTTGTACAAAATCCATGCTAATTACTTGTCATTTGTAACGGTAAACGCTATGAGGATACAATATACTTGTAGGATGTATGTGCTCCACCTTAACACGTTGACACTCAAGATAATGCACAACATAATTCGTCATCTATTTCTTCATTCCTTTCTAGAAGTATTGTTTTTTTACATCAACCAATAATTTCACCACTCCTGGATTCCAAGAATATGGAGCATCATGAAATTCCTTCATGATTTTTGTTTTAAGGTAATTACTTAAAGGTACATAAACTTTGTTTTCATATCATAAACCTCCTTCATTATCAAAATTAAATCCTTTATATCTGTTATCATTAGTATTTCCTTCTAACACAATTTTTACATGTTATTAATACAAATAGGAAAATATTTGTTTCTTTAAATCATCATTAAATTATGTTTTGAGGGTTACAATGGCGGAAACATGCTTCCTACGAATCGGTGCATCAATCAATTAGTTCTCTTTTCCTTTAATGTAGCTAATGTAAAAATCATATTGAGATAAAAATGCAAGCCACCTATGTTATCTTGTGTTCAAATTAGGTCGTGTGAAGATATATTTCATCCCCAAGTGCTTTGTTTTCAATTCAAAAGGTTTTCCTAGCAAGTAGTTCCTCCAAATTTGTAAAGCATGAACTATGACAGCAAGTTCTAAGTCATGGGGAGCATAGTTTTGCTCATGCACCTTTAGTTTTCTACTCTCATAAGTAATTACATGATCATTTTGAAGAAGTATTCCACCCAAAACTTCATTTAAAGACACCAATTACCATGGTGAATCTTCCATTGGGATCTAGAACTTCAAAACAAGTATTGTTGTAAGTTTTATTCCTTTAATAAACTAATTGCATTTGTAGATGTCTATTTTCCACACCCCTTGTGCCTTTATCCTGTGTTCATCTTCCACCCCCACTTAACATACTTGTTCCTCTCTTATTTTTAAATTACACCCTTCCCCCTAAATTATTTTATCTTTCCCCCTCATTCTATTTTATCATTATCCCCCTTATCTAACATAATTCCCATATTCCCACTTTTTAATCCCCATTAATCCCATCAATCCTAAAATAATTTAAATAAATCCTAAATACATCCTAAATCATTTAATTATCCTAAGTCTACCCTAATTACCCTCATTTAATTATCCCCCATGGGATTCCCACCCCTCTTCATTACTACCCTTCATTAATTCCTCCCTAGGATTCCCCACTCATCTTATCCCTTCCTAAGATTCCTTCCACCTCCCTTACACCCATTTAACCCTCTTACATACGTGTAGTCCTAAAAATATCCCATCACCCATTTGAAATCCTATTTTCACCCTTCATTATCACTCTAATGTTCAAATGGTAGTTTTCTCGCCCTGGACTCACTGGCGACCGACATGGGTCACCATCAACCTTGTCTTGGGCTATTTAACCACCCTTGTCTCCCTTCTCAAAGGGATATAAAATCTTGAGACTTCTTTTTTATTTTGCAAATATTGCATTTTAGGTTAGTTGTGAATCCTTCTAATCAGTTGAAATATCTTGGTAATTTCTTTTCCTTGAAAACTTGGATTTGAAGAATATAAGGAGATCAGGTTCATGCATGTAATTGTTTTTTTTTTGTAGGTTGTTAGAGGTGTTTTTCAAGCTGTTTCAGCCTCTAGTCATCTTATATCATTCCCAGATCGAAGCAGATTATCTCATCTTCTTTCTAGCACCCATTTTTAGTCTGGTCACCACCAATAAAACCTGGTCACCATCGACCCATAACCTGTATTTTATTACATCCTATCCATAATTATTTATATCTACTTTGCATAAAATCTTATCTCGATATATCCCGCATCAAATCCACCCCCCTGTAGCATTCCACCCCTTTGGCCTCATCCGGTTATTTGTTATAGTTTCCCAGATTCCACATTTTTGTTGTTCTACATACCTCTACACATTTTTTTAGATCACCGACTATCTGTCCTACTCTCGGAGTCATCGTAAATTCTCTATCCTACTCTTAAGTCACCATTGACCCTCTATGGTTTGTTCTTATTTTCTATCATTTTCATCCTTAATCATCATATCAATTATATTATCTTATCAAATTCTATAATAATTATTTCCTTTCTATTATCATATTATCACTCTTTGTTATCATCACGTGGGTTGAAATCCTTTCAAAGAATTTTTCACTTCTCATAGGTGACTCCGTTGGGAAACCCACTATATATTTTACTAATCCTTTTTCGTGTTTAGTCTTTTATTGTTGTGTAGGTTGGAGAGTTTTGCAAGGAGGATCATTTATTGTGTGCCCATACCATATCATCTTATCCACATCAGAGGTTCCCTAAACCCTCCCATATTTTGAGGTTTCTTGATTTCTTGTTTGGTTTTCACTAATCTAAAATAGGTAGCATGGAAATCTTGTCAAACATTCTAGCATACCTGGTGGGACCCCCTTCCTTTGGTGAGGTCTCTTTGTTTTCATTTCTTCCATTTCGTATTCTTCTATATCTCCTTTTACTAACAACATAGGTAGGAGTTTACTTTTACTTTCTCATGTTGGCTCGGGATTTTCTTGGATTTTCCTTTTCACGTGCTTATTTTCTTCTAAAGTCAGATAAATAGGAAAAGTGAATACCAGGTATTCCTCTTTTTTATTTCTTATCACTTTCTTTCATCACACTACATATCTTGTCTTCTATTTTCATTAAATCTTCACATTTCATTTTGGGTATTAAAAATAACCTCCTCATTATTTGCTTGTTCACATAGTATAACTAGGAGGTAATTTTTTTTTTACATTCACTCCTTTCCACACACATCCAAACAACACATATCAAATCCACACATATAAACATTCCTTCCAGGTGGAATTATTGGGATTTCATCACCCAATAGGAAAGTCACCGTGACGTTACGCGCATTATAAATTTTATCACAGAATTAGGCCTCACATACCTTTAGGTATATCAAGGACTCCACAACCACAACATCCTGAAACCAAACTTAGATTGACCATTTCCTAGGTCCCTTCTAAGCCTTTTTCTTTCTTCTTCACATATTTTCTAAGTAATCAAGATCAAAATAAACTATGTTGTGTGTGTTTCCTATTGTAGTAACTAATTAACATAGGTTTTTATTTCTTATTTCATGCCCATTCTTACTCGATTACAAAAAAGGAAAATGGAACAAGCATCTTCTTCCAACATTTCTACAACTACCTCTTCTCTTACACAGACATCAGTCCCTCTTATCATCTCTCCCTTTATGATCACTTAGTTTGTTTCCCATACTTTGTCTCTTCTACTAAACTACCAATGGTTCACACTCATGTTAAGACCAATCCATTTATTAATCACCATTTGATCCCTTCTCGACCAGCCACACCCTCATCGCCCAATTTTTTTGAGGCCTTTAGACCCCCTCTCATCCCCCCACGAGATACCTTGAGTTCCACAAACTCCTAGATGTTAATCCTATTGCACTTCATGATTACCTCATCGTAAATCTACCCAACCGCCCCTTGATGGATCTCCCTTAAAAAAATCTATTCTTAACCCGCATTTACCCAAGTCCTAAAATCCTAACTTGTTGTATTCTTCCCTCAAGAAATGAATGAATCAAACATAGCCCAACGTGAAAATGCATCCCTTGATTCATCTATACATAAATATACTCAATTAGTGGTCCCCATCCCATCTGGTCTACCTCACATGAACACTCCTCCTCCCTTCTCAATGCCCATCACCTCATCATACACTATAGTCACCGATATTCTCACTCAACCCCTTCAAATGATATTAAATAGAAAATGACAGTGGACTACCTAGCGATTGTTAGTTTTGGGAAGTGTGATACTTCCTAGATGGCTATCAATCCACTATTTTTATCAAATTAATGAAAGTAAATATGAGAAATAAAGGTCCTATTGCTAACACTTTGATTTAGGTATCTCAAAATGTTATTATCAAAAAACTAGATTAAGAAAAGTATTAAAATCTAAACTAATCTAGCATCAGAAAGGTATGTTTTTGGTTGGGACAGGTCACAGGGGTGTTAGGTAAGGTCACAAGAGGTATCTGGTAAGGTCTGGGTGGATTTTAGGTGATGTTAGAGGAAATTTGGTGAAGGTTAGCAAAAACACAGTGACCGATATCGGTCTAGTGACCGATGTTGGTAGAGAGGGGAGACTGATGATGGTTAAGGTGATTGGCAAATGTCGGTAGGGGAAATTTGATAGTAAATTATTAAACAAAGGTTTTTAGGCTCTCTGTGATTGCACAGAGAGTGAGGGTAGTATGGTTTGGGTCGTAATATGGCTGAGAAGACTCAAGGATACTAAGAAGGAGGTTTAGAATGGTGAAAAGGCTTGGGATGGTTGAATAGTGGGTTGGTGGGAGGAAGGTGATGTACAGGAAAAAAAAGGAAATAAACTACCGAAAAGAAACCAAAGATCTACAAAAGGAATAAGTAAAATGATTAGGATCACAATACTTACTTGATGTCTTGTAGATCTTGGGAGGTGGGATGGTTGATGGTTGATCGAAGAAGAAATTTTTGCTTGATTGCATGCCATGGAAATACTCCTATGTGCTTCCGTGAGTATTCCAATGCTCTGGAAAGAGGGAAGACTTGCTTTTCTTTACACTTGTGGTTGTGTGTGTTCATCATCTGGATGCAGGAGGGCTTGAAGATTCATGCTTGAATGCAATAAGGCTCCAATAACTGAATGACCAACCCGTGTAAAGAGTTGTGAAAGTGTATATAAGGTAACCGATGGTGGTTAGGTGACCGGCGTCGGTTGAGGATAACCAATGTCGGTTAAGGTGGGAAAGTCTAGGTTTACCAAAAATAGGTAGATCTTTACTATTTTTGGTGTGATTTTGATTGAGTCCACTTAGGGAAGTGGATTTCATGTGAGAGAAGGAAGGAAGGTCATAGAAGAAGTCCAATTAGGTTTAGGAAGAAGTCTTAGTTAGTTAGGTTAAGTGGTGACTCAACATTGGGAGTGATGACTCAAGTGTTGAGAGTGATGACTCGGTCATTATGAGTTAAATGCCCCTGGAATGGGTCCAAGGTGAGGTGTAATGATGAGGTGGAGGTGTGAGGTGAAATTAACTTAATTAAATATTAAATTAAATTAATTAATAATGTGAGGATGAATATTATATAGGATGAAGGGGTCATGATGTGTTTAAATATATTACGTTAATTGATTAAAGGGGACCAAGGGAGTGTGACCCAAATTTGGTGTCTACATTTTCCCCTTTTTGTCATGTAGCTTGTATTGGTAAGTGATGCTGAAAAAAATAGGGAGTCGATGTCCTAGTATAAGTGGAGGTTAGGTTGCCCCAAGTAGGGTGAAGGTGATCCCCCTCAAACTACGAACCGATGAGGTTGGAAAAGTAGTGGGGAGTGGTTTGATAAATAGGTGATTGATGAAAGTGAGGTAGGGTAGTAGGTAAGGGTATGGTCATTTTGGGTAATGGGTAATGGGTAATGGGTAATGGGTAATGGGTAATGGGTAATGGAAATCAAACACATGCACACACATATAGATTGTGATACGGTACTAGGTGGAAGAGCTTGCAAACTCTATGTTGTCAAAAGGGTGATAGGTTTATCCAAATGAGGTTGAAGTGATTAGGTATCCAAGGTATAGGATATGGTCATGAAGCACAATGAGGTCTAGTGTAGGAATGGGTAATAGGTTTTGTTCCATGGCACCAAAGGTATGGTCGGGATAAACATCACGTCATTAGGAAAGGTAAGGTCATTAGGCTAAAAACAACATGGGTAACAACATCACAAGGTATATGAGTACACAAATTCAAATGTCACAAAAAGGTGATTCAGGTCAGGGTATGTAGGTCAAGGGCACAGGTAAGGCTGAGGTATAGGTAAATAACATGTCCCTAAATGTAGTTAAGGAAATGTACATGTAATGTAGGCTTGTGGGTAGGGTGTAATAGGTGTTGGTAAGGTCAAAAGTTGTTGGATCAATAATGTTTTTAGGAAAAATGGGCATGGGGTGGGTCAAATGGTTATGTAGGGTGACCGATGTATTATAAATTAACCGATGTCGGTTGGCTAGGGCATGACATGACCATGACATGTCGGTCATGTTGATTTGGGGTTAAAAAAGGAAAAAATACTTTTTATGGATTCATTTTAACCTTTCCACTTTTAGAAAATGACAGAGGAGAAGTTGAAGAGTGAAAAATGACAGTACGAGATGTCTGAGTTGAGTTGGTGAGCCACGTAGTGGGTGATTGACATTTGATTGGTGGGTCCATGAGATCAGAGTTGATTGATTTGATTGGTTGTGAGGTGAGGAGTTGATTTTGGCATGGTGGAGGTGGGAGAGGAGTGGGTGGACCACCGGTAGTATGTGGATGAGACATGTGCCACCATGGAGATGATGCGAGAGAGGTAGGAGAGTCAATCCGAATCCTTTATTTGATTGAAAGAGAGTTTGTTGAAATCGTTTTGTGTAAAATTTGGGTGTAATGTTAATTTGTGAAATCGTGGTTAAAAATGAATGAAATGAGGGGGGAAGGTCAAATGTAGCTTAAATAGGGTTGGTAATGAAGCTAGGATAGGTTTGGGTGGGTGGGAGTAGGTATTTAGGGTTTTTTTGTGAATTTTTTGATAATGGGGATGGGGTTTTGTTTTTGGCCAAAACAGAGACCGACGATCGATGGTTCATGGGTTGGCCGACGTTGGTGGGCTTTGGTTGGCATCGGTCAAGGTTTGGGTGACCACGAGTTGGTCAAAAGAGGATGATGGATGATGGTCAAGGTGACTGATGTCGGTCATGATTAAGAGTAAATAAGTGAAAGAAGGGCTAGGTAGGAAAGTAAAATAGGTGAGGAAGGGGTAGGTGAAGATTTATGTAGAGGGAAAAGGGTAAAATGTTATTTTGGTGATGTGGGATAGGTAAGTAGGTGAGATGAACTAAGATAGTGGGTAATGATGATAAGGGATAGTAGGTTTGTAGGTGAATTAGGTAAAGGGGGTAGGCATGATTGATGTGGTTGGGTATTGTGTGGTGGGTAATAGGTGATTTGAGGTGGTCAAGTCTTGACAAGGTTGTGTTGGATGATGTAGGTGAGAGATCACTATGAGGATGAGGGACAAAGTACCACCCCCTAGTAGATGATGATGCCTGCAGCCTAGTGTGACCATGGAGGAGTGGGAGCACATGACCGATGTTGGACTTAGTGTGATCGACACTATATAGGCATATAGCCCAGGATCATAGCTTGATGGTCTCTCATCGATAGATGGGACTCCATGACCAATACCTTTCACTTACCGATGGGTGAGATGACCATCACCTTGGAGGATGTTTATAGGATCTGTGACTTCCTATTTTGGGAGCCAGTATATTCCATTTCATCAGAGGCATCGGTGGAGCCGATAGTGGTGGTATTTGGTGAGGTGATGGGTGAGATGAGGTATCACAATGTGAGTCTCACTTATGGAGATATGTAGCCTATCCATAGGAGACTAGGCTATTGATGTTGATGATGGTGGTGGTGGGATGTTTTTCTCTTCCAGATTCTGAGGGTGGGAGATTTCCATGAGCACTGATGGGGTGCTACAGGATATGATAGAGGAGTGGATACATTTTTCTTGGGCACCAAATTTCCTAGTTAGTATATAGGAGCTATGGGCCTATGGGAGATTGAGGAGATTTGGTATGTGTTGTACTTATTTATTACACTATTGGGCATATATGAGCACATTGTGTGTGTGTGCCTAGTTGGTTTACCATGACAAGGATTGGTTCGGGGGTGGCTTGTTCAGAGTTGGTTTCAGATGATGGGTACCAGTTGGTGGACAACCGAGGGTGGCGAGGGACACATATGATGTGTCATACTATAAGAAATGATTGGAGGGCCTTTTGGTAGTTGATATCATGTGGAGGCCATATGTTGACTATCCATCATATAGAGGTATGGATGAGGAGTTAGAGGAGCTTCAACTACTGAGATGGATATAGGGGTGGTGGTGGGGGAGCATGAGATGATACCCATGGATAGGGTCAGATGATAGTTTGGATTATGGATGTGCCCCCACCTTTCCCACAGTACCATAGAGATGATGTGGAGAGACCCATGTCTCCACCACATCTGAGTGTTCCTATAGGGTAGGAGGAGAGGTACGAGATAGATAGATTGATGATGTGGGTGTCACTGATGGATATAGGTAGTGGTGGGTGGCACAGCTATGGGTGACACCGCCGAGGCTAGGGAAGCCTGATTTAGCTCTATATCATAGTGTAGAGGGATACATTACAGGGGTAGGTGGCCACCCTATAGGCACAAATTATAGGTTTTTAGGGACAATTGACAGGGTCTAGAGGCACATGTAGTACCTTTTGCGAGGCACAGGTGGTGGCCCTATAGGCCCAGGTAGTAGCACATAGGCACAAGTTCTTCACATAGGGGGAGATGGGGATGGAGGGTAGGTAGCTACCCTATAGGCATAGTGTGGATAGGATTACAGGCTAGTTAGCCTTGGCACACACATAGCATAGGTTGTGGCCTTACAGGTAGCCCAGTAGTAGCACAGTAGTACCAGTGCAGAGGTCCCACAGGACATAGGGACATGGTCCCATAGTATAGGCACACCTATACATAGGAAGGAGTACATAGGAAGGGAGGCCATTTTCATAGGGAAGAGTTCATAGGCAGAAGTGGACCCATGGCACCACCCCAGACTATGTCGATGGTGAGGTTTAGGATGCCCTGAATGAGGCTCACTACTATCAAGATCATCTAGCCACCACAGGGATTGATGTGCCCTCATATATCAAGTACCGAGCCTAGCCCAGCAGAAGCTAGTGAGTGGATGAGATCTAGGACTCACAGTTCTAGTAGCACAGGGGGTCATCGACCCTAGAGAGATAGGGCCATGGTGAGGTTATGAGTGCTCTGAGAGACCGGCCCCGAGAGAGGGAGGAGGAGGAGGAGGAGAGACAAGTGAGACTGGAGAGGAGGGTATCAGGTGGGGTGATGATTATATATATCCATATGATATGTACCATTATTTTGATTTTTATATATATATACTAGCCTGCGTGCCGAAGACGTGAGATTGTACATGAGATTTTTTGAGATACTGATATTTTTTATATATATATGTGTATATATGTATTGATACACATAAACTCTCCCATTTATATAGTTGATGATGTTGATTGGATGGATGATGTACTCATTTTTAATTTCCATTGTTATTGTGTATTATGAAAAGTTGAATTAGGCATGAGTGAATAGGCATGATTGAGTGAGTCAGTAGGCATGTTAGGCATGATGAGTAGGTTAGGCATGGTGAGTATTTAGGCATGATGGAGTCAAGGTCATTTAGGCATGATGGAGTCATTTAGGTAGGTGATTTAGGCATGATGGAGTTTAGGTCATTTAGGCATGATGGAGTTAGGTATAGGCATGGGTAGGTGATTTAGTTTAGGCATGATGGAGTTAGCATAGGCATGATGGAGTCATAGGTGATAGGCATGGATGGAGTTTAGGTGATTAGGCATGTGGAGTTAGGTGATTAGGCATGGTGGAGTTTAGGTGATTTAGGCATGGTTTTGGTCATGTCATGTTTTGCATTTGATTTAATTTCCAAGTTATTGTTAGTATGGAAAATAAATGATGATGTATATGTATGTTGTGGTGTAAATTTCCAAATATTTGATATCATGGAAATGTGAAATGATTGATGTATGATATGGTGATGTTATAAAATGGTAGGTATGTATGTTTTTATGATTGTTTAATTTCCCATTTTTTGTGTAAAATGGAAACTAACTAAGGTAGAATGTGAATATAAAAGGGGAAAATTGGTTAGGGAAAAAGAGTGGTGAGCTAACCTCCAAGGGCCCCATGCCCTCAGAGTGCTACCTACATAGCCCCGATGAAAAAGGGGCCTCAAGATGATGTAGTTCTCCCATAAGCTAGGGAATAATATGATGAGGTAGAGGAATGGGTTGGTTGGTTTTAGGCATGATTGAGTCTAGGTCATTTAGGCATGTTTGAGTTTAGGTCATTTAGGCATGGTTGAGTTTAGGTCATTTAGGCATGGTTGAGGCATTTAGGTCATTTTATGGTTGAGTTTAGGTCATTTAGGCATGGTTGAGTTTAGGTCATAGGCATGGTTGATTTTAGATAGGCATGGGTGATTTAGGTGAATAGGCATGGTGAATTTAGGGTGAATAGGCATGGGTGATTTTGGTGAAAGAGGAATTCTTAAATGTAGGTGTGAAGGTCTGGTCTATGTGTAGGAGAATAAATAAGTAAGAAAAGAGGTGAATGGTAAGAGGAGAAAAAAATCCACCTAATTGATAAGAACCATTATGAGTCTATCATACCAAAGATGGTGTATGAACATAAAACCCTAAAGGCATTGCATGATTGACTATTCTAAGGGTGAAGAAGGTCACATGATCATGAAATGTCACATTTTTGGCACATCCCTTGAGTAGGAAGAAATTAGAAAAAGGAAAGGTGGTGAGGTGAAAGAAGTTGGTTTAGTGTAACCTTGTGTGAGACAACATGCCTCTTTGGCAAGAGACCCAAGATCAAAATAGGCAAGTCCATGATGAAAAAGTCATTTTTTTTTTTTTTTTTTTTTTTTTTATAGACTAATCGATGTGGAAAGTCTATGTGGGATGAGTAGAGTATCTCCTTGAGGTCTTCATGAAGTTGATCGATGGGAAGCTTAGAATATTTTTTTATTTTATTTTGCAAGAATAGTCTTCTTTTTTTTGTGATACTATATATACAATATGGCTAGCTTTGTATAGTTGTCCTTTGAGGGAGAAGTCTATTTATAAAGCAAGATAGAAAGATTAGATGTCCTTTTTGAGGGAGTCATTTTTCTAGAAGTTTGACTCAAGGAGTTTTGAATTTGAAAATCCCATATATTACTTTTGAATTTTTTTTTGGACTTTTAGGTCATGGACAAGACTATAGAGAAGTATAGGCTTCTTTTATGAAGACAAAACCATAGCACACAAGGGTTAGCTATGAAAGAGAGGTTTTAAGTAATGAATGACCATGGGATTCCATCTTAAAAAGGATGAAAAGTATCCATGAGAATCATGCCATGAGTAGAGTCGTGGTACTCATATTGAAGATAAGGCTGAAAAATGTGATGGGTAATCACATGATTCTTGTTTAGTCATTGATCCTTAAAATAGGTAAGTGGAAGGTGAATGGTGCTCAAGGGACAAGTGTTTAATAGACATAAGGTGATCTAGGACTTGATTCAACAATAGAATGGTCAAAGATGCAAGGCATTGAGGGGCTCAGGTTTGGGTTTACCTTTGAGTGAAGAAAAATGATAAGCACCTGATCCATAGGTATGAGTAATGATATAGGGTCCAAGCCAATTAGGAGAAATTTTTTTCCCCGTTTACTTTTTCTCACTTTTGTTACATGTTGATTTTCCTTTCAGGATGAGGTCACCGACCTGGAAGGTTCATTCTTGGACATGTTTATCATAGGCACATGTTTGATACATTTTTGGTAGATTTGGAGGTGATCGAGAGCATTGAGATGATGTTCATCTAATAACTCGAGTTGTGCCAAATGGTCTTGGAAAAAATCATCATCGTTGAGCATATCTTTGAGTGAGATATGAAGAGATGGAATTTGGACTTTGAGGTAGGAAACCTCTATACCATAGACCAAAGAGAAAGGTGTGGCAGCAGTTGAGGTATGAATACTAGTGTGATAAGCCCATAAGGAAAAAGGAATGTGTGTGTGCCAATCCTTTCAGTATCATCAACCACTTTCATAAGAATTTTGTTTAAGGTTTTGTTGGTTGATTCCACTTGGCCATTTTTTGAGGATAATAAGGTGAAGAAAAAAATTGAGTTGAATGTCGAAGGCATCACAGAGTTTCCATAGGGTTTTTTTTTTGAATTTTTTTTTCCATTATCAAGTGATGAGGTGGTGAGGAACACCAAAGTGAAAAATGATGTGATGATTGATGAATTCACATATTTTCTCGACTTTTGTAGAAATAAGAGGTATGGCTTCCACCCATTTAGTGTAATATTTGGTAGTGGTAATAATCCATTGATGATGTTGGGAAGAATGAGGATTGATCTCTCGACAAGATCCAAACCCCATTGAGAGAAAGGCCAAAAGGTCTCGTGTGACCTGTAAGGTGACTAGGGGTGTGATGAAGATTAGCATGTTGTTGACACTTCACACAATGCTTGACATAGTCACAACAATCATGGTTTAGGGTTGGCTAGTAATAGCCCAAGTGAAGAAGATGTGCTTAGTGACAACTAAACCATTGAAGTGACCCCCAAAAATTCCATCGTGAACTTCCTTGATGGTGTAGGGAATTTCAGAACTCGTAAGACATCATAAGAGGATAGCATCAAAACCACATGTTTATAAAGAAGACCACCCATGATGACATAGTGAGAGACACTTTTGAGAAAGGCTCATTGTCCATTGTGAGTAAGATCTGGAGGAAAAATGGAAAGGGAAAGGTAGTCAACAAACTACTTATACCAAAGGTCACGTGGGTCAGTTTCAATGTTTCCTACAAGGTGACATGTCTCAAAATAGATAAGAGGGTGATTGCAACCTTTGTATGGTGAAAAATATTTTTGAGTCGGAGGGTGAAAGTGGGGATTTGAGAAGCCAGGCCATGGTATCTACAAATTTATTAGTGGAATGTGGGGTGGTTTGAAGTTCATAATGGTCAAAGGTAGTCAAAAGTATGTCAACATGATGTTTATACTTTTGAAGTATCTCATTTACAACACTGGTATATACCATTAACTTGGTTCACAACAGTTGAGAGTCACCAAAGATATTAATTGATTTAACATCTAAGGCTATGGTGGTTTGAAGACCTAACATGAGTGCTTCATATTGGTGATATTGTTAGTACAATCAAAATCTAGTTTGAAAGATAATGGCATAGGCTCACCATCAAGAGGAATGAGGATAACTCAAGCAGCACCACCCCCACACTGACATTTGGAACCATCAAAGAATAAGGTCATGGTAAATGGTATCATCCAAAGAGAGGGTAGTGATGGATTCATCGGGAAATCAAAGTTAGAGGATTGATTTCCAGAGAGAGGTGCATCTGTGAGTTGGTCAGCAATTTTTTGTCCTTTGACATATTTTTGATGGATGAATTTGAGATCTAGGTCTGCAAGAAGCATGAGCCAACATGTGCAACACATTGATGTTGGTAGGGCTTAGCATACATGTAATGTAAGGGGTCAAGTATTGGTGACAAAACAAAGGTTTTGTGGTTGAGTAGGTAATGAAAAGTTTAGTGGTGAAAAAACTAAGGCTAAAGAGTTTTTTTGGCATGAGTATATCTAGTTTTGTAGTCTAAAAGTGTATGACTTATATAATAAACCACTTTTTCCCTGTGTTTCTCATCATGATGAGTGAGCATGGCACCCAAGGAATGATCAGTAGTAGAAATGTAAAGGTAAAATGGTTGGTCAGGGGGGGGGGGAATGAGCATAGGTGGTTGGAGGAGGTATTTTTTAAGGTGTCAAAGGCTTTGTGGCATTCATCATCCCATTTGAAGGAGACATCCTTTTTGAGAGATGATGATGGAAATGGATGGCGAGTGGAAAGAAAAAAATAAAATAAAAGATGAATAGATTGCAACTTTCCTTACAAACTATGAAGTTGATGAAGGTTAGTAGGTGGAGGCATTTGAGAATAGCCTTGATTTTAGTGGGATCAACTTCAATGCCACACAAAGAAACAATAAAACCAAGGAGCTTTCTAGAGAGAAAAAAAAGACACACTTCTTAGGTTGAAGGTTGAAGATGAACATACTTAATACTTGATGAGATGGTCAAAGATGACCTTAAGGACTGTAAGGTGTTTGGCCCGATGTTTGGATTTGGAAAGAAGATCATCAACGTAATCTTCAATATGTGATGCATAATGTCATGAAATATATAAGTCATAGCCCATATGATATGTAGCACCAATTTTTTTAAGGCCAAAGGGCATGACATGATAGTAGAAGGTCCCCTAAGGAGTGATGAAGGGTTTTGTGTTGATCTTTACGGGGAAAGTAATATTTGGTTATAACCGAGAAACCATCCATGAGTGATAATCATCTCATGGCGGTGGTGAGATCAACTAGTTGGTCAATACTAGGTAAAGGAAAGTCATCTTTGGGGAAAGCTAAGTTAAGGTCATGGAAATCCATGCAAATGTGGAGTCCCCCTGTCACTTTTGTGATAGGAACAATGTTAGAGATCCATTGGGGATAATCAATGGGTAGGATGAAGGAAACCAAAAGAAGGCATTGGAGTTCTTCTTTGACAAGAAGGGAAATGTGAGGATGCATTTTTTCCGTAGCTTCTATTTCATGGGTTTGGCCTCAGGAATAGTTATGATATTGTGGACCACAATGTTTGGGTCAATATATCTAGGCATATCAATGTAGGACCAAGAAAAAGTGTTGTTATGATCCCAGAGGAAAGAAGTAAAAAAGCTTCATGTTTCAACAACATCTAAAGATTGGCCTATTTTTAGAATGTGTGGGTCATCCTGAGTGTGAATATTGATTTTGATGGTCGATTCATTCAACATGGTTTGTGTCTCTAGAAGGTAATGACGGTGAATATAAGAATCTTCCACACCAAGGTAGGTGAGAATAGACTCATCATGACATTGAATGATGTTAATAGAAGGTGTATCATCATCGATCATGTCGAAGATATAGGAGGAGGGAAGAGAAGAGGGAGCCTCGCCATCTTGTTGATAAGTTAGAGGTCCTGGAAAGGAGGAAATGGTGTTCAAAAAAAAAAAAAAGTTAGGAGGAATGGATTGGATGGATCCATAGACTGTAGGTGAAGGTGAAGGTGGTGAAGTTGGTGAATGGGGTGGGGAATGTTTATCATCCTCAATGAGTTTGACTCGGGCCTTCTTGGGAGATGGTTGGAAAATCCAATACCACTATGGTCTTTATGCTTATGAGTGGTGCATGGGATGATAATATGGTGGCCTTGTTCATAGAAACCAAAGCCAAAGCCCTTCCAAAGCACAATGATGGATGGAGGAAGGTGTGGGAAGTGAAGTGGTTGGTGAGAGATTGAAGGTGGATGAAAATGGTGAGTTTGGGAAGGTGGCTCGGGTGAGTAGGTAGAAGCATCAAGTCCCCCATATGTTAAGTTGGTGTGAAGGTGGGGAGGACCATAGGGGAAAACCTCACCTATGTGGTGATCATAGTGGGGATGTTGGTGAAGTTTACCATACTCTTGAGGAGTAAGGAATGTGTCAATATTATAAAGGTGGTACTCCCCAGAGTGAGGCATTGAAAAACACCTTCTAAGGGATCATAGTAGTTGATATGGGTAGTAGAATGGAATGGATAATTAGATGGAAGTTGGGAAGAAGAATTGGTTGGTTGGTTGAGAAAGTAGATGGGTTATGATGGGTAGTCATGTAGAAGTTGTGGCAAGCAAGTGGGAATGGGAATAGAGGAGTTTTTTGTGGAAGAGTAGTAGTGAAACATTGGTGGATGGGGCCATGGGTGAAGGGGAAGTGGTAGTGGTGGTAGATGCCTTAACTGGTATAAGGACATCATTGGGTCGATACAACATGTTACAGGTCTTGAATGGTGAAGGGTCGAATGGAATGGTATAGTTGTGTCCTTCATGTTCAAATTTTAAACAATGGTGTAAGGTTGAAGGAACACAAACCCATGGCATGGATCCAAGGTCAGCCAAACAACATGTTGTACTAGAATTCCCCCTCTAAGACATAGAATAATTCAGGAATGGTATGGGGCCCACACAATGAATGTGGAGAATGATGGTGCCAAGGGTGGAAGTCATGGCATCATTGAATGAACACAACATAACTGGGTTATTATGCATGTAATTGGTAGGGATGCACATTTGTTGTATGCATGGGAAGAAATGATGTTGATATTGGCACCATCACCATCGATCATAACATCAAACATGTATATTATCAATGTAGATGGAAATAAATAGGGTGGGATCAAGGATCATCGATTGAGAGAGGTACAATCTCATCATCAGAGAAACTGAGAGTGGCTACTTGATGAGTGGTAGTGGAGTGAAGAGGAAGGGGATGAAGTGGTGAGAGAGGCCACATGGTGAGGAGTGATAATGGATGCCACAGAGTAGGGTCATTAGGTAAAACCTCAATAGATTGTAGACCTCAATGAGGGCCTATCGATGAGACTCAGAGGTTTGGACAAGGTACAAAGACATTTTGAGAGGAGATTGGTGTAATTGTTTAATCATTATATGATGGAAACCCCCCATAGAAATAGGGTATGTGGGTCCATGGATGGTGATTTTTGGTGTAGGTGTAGATGGGATATTGGGTAAAAAAAGAGTGGTGGATGGGTTGTTTTTTTCTCCTTTCCTTTTTCTTTCTGGGCTCAGAGTGGTAATGTTAACCATATTAATATGTGGTAAAGGAGAAAGTGTTGTCATGATAGGTGTAGTGACAGGGAAAAAAAATATGGTGAGGGCATATATTGGTTTTGTGAAAAAAATGCAGTGCATTGGCATTTTGGTGGAGGTTTGGCTAGCTCTCTTATGTGGACCATATTGATCTCAAATGTTGGAGGAGGATAAAAGGGTTGTGGAGGGGGAGATGAAGGTTGTTGAATAGGTAAGGGATGAGGATGTGTGGTGATAGGTGGAGGTGGAATAGGGTCCTCATCTAAAATATCATCATCATCAAATTTTTTCTTGGGAGGACATAGTTGGAGAAGAAATAGTCTTAAGAGCCTTATAATTTTTTCCACATCATGCCCTGACACACATGATGGTAAGCAAATTTTTGTATCATCAAACCCTTTTGGTTTAGGTTTGAGTGGGTCGTAAGGTCTAAGTGGTGGCAATGTGATGACAGAGGTTTCCAAAAGGTTAGCTAAGATGTTGGCGTAAGACCCTGCCAATGGATCAAAATGTGAAGTAAGTGTGGGTCTAGATGGAAAGTGTGGGTGATTTTGGTGGGAGAGGTGCACCATGGGAGGTGGAATCGAGGAGGTTGAGTCAGTTTGACCACTGTTTGGTAGGTAGTATGGTTTTAGGTTTGGATTGCACCTTCTTGGGTAAAGATGTAGTAGATGAACTAGTGGTTGAAGGTGGTGTAGGTTTAACTACCTCTTTGGAGGGTAGTGGTTTTTGGACTTTGTTGCACCTTCTTGGGTAAAGGTGAAGAAGAGTGTGTGATGTAGAAGGGAAGGAAGAGGGGGAAGGGGGGATGGGTTAGCCAAGGTGATAATGAGGTGTGGTGAAGGTGAAGGTTGTATGTGGGAAGAGGCAAGGTGGAAGGTCTTAGTTGAAGAGAAGGGAATATCATAGGTAATGATGAGGATATTGGAAGTGGTGTAGGTATAGAAAGTGGTAAAAAGGATGAAGGTGATGGTGAAGGGTGTAAGTGTGTGTAGGTAATTTGGGTGTAATAGAGGATCGTGATGAGGAGGGTGGGTTTTGTGCTTTTAGTTTACCTTGGGTAGGTAGGAGGTTTGCTTGGCCAAGGTTGATGGGTGGGGCCCTAGGATAGGATAGATGGAAGTGGGAAGGTGAGAGAGGGGTAGGGGAAAAGTGGTGTATGTGGCCTAAGAGGTTGGGTCTTCCTCTTAGGTGGGGGAATAGTCTTTGTGTTGGCTTGTGAGGATGTGGCTAAATCTAGTTTTTGATAGGTGGACTAGGCTTGATGTTGGCATGACTCCCAATGTGGCAATGGGTTTGGATGCGGAGGAAGATATAGATGTAGGTAAGGCTTTAGGCATTGGAAAAATTTTTTCATTTGATGGTAAAGGTTTAGGTGTGGGTGAGGGTGATGAAGAAGAGGTCTACTACAACTGGCATGGGCATGGTTGGTTTGGTTTTTGAAACACCTTTGGATAGATCGTGGAAGTATCAAAACAACATTTGCATCTGAGTTGAGAAAGGTAGCGAAGGCATCCCCAAAGCATGGAATTGTCAACATAATCCAAGTGGTCAGCCAAATGTGAAAATGACACCATTGAGGGGGGATGATGTTGATTTGGTAGTAATCCCTATAAAGAATGTCTGTGAGATAGGAAATGGTTGGCTTTGACTCTGTGGGTAAAAGAGCCGAGAGAAAATCAACAGGATCCTTGAAAGCCAATGGAGAATTGTCACCAATAGGAAGGGGCACTTGCTAATGGATCCCCTATGGGTAGGGGAGATGACAAGTAGGATGAGGTAGGTTCATATTTTGGTGAAGAGGAAGGTAAGCATGACTCTCCTCGTGGGTAGGAGAGTAAATATTATGGGTTGTTCATCAAGTTTGAGAGGTGTGTGGGGAAACTATCTTGGATAGATATGGTGGACTCCTCCATGGGTGAAGGGGAGATAAGGGAGACTCCTCTGTGGGTAAAGGAGCAGATGAAACAAGTTCCTCCATGGATGAAGGAGCTCATGCAAGAATCTCCTCGATAGATGGAGTAGGAGGAAATTGAGGAAGAGTTGGTATGATGTCAAAAACAACATGAACCTCACATGAATGTTATTATCATTGGTCGAAGGTTTCTGGTTTGGTTAGATGATGGGGTGTGATTTGGGAATGGTTTCTTGAAGATGTGAAGGTTTTGATTAGTTGAGTGTGTTAGGGTTATCCAAGATGAGATCTCCACTATCTAACATTTCTTGGATGATATTTTTGAGTTTATACAATTATTATTATCATTATGACCTTTAACATGATGATAGTTGTAGTAATCATTTTCTTTATACCATGTAGGCATAGGATGAGAGAGGGGTCAAAAAAGTATGTGGTTTGATGGGTGGAAGAGTGATTCTCTAGATTTTAGAATTTTTTTCTAAAACCGAAGAGTAGGGTTCTCCTATGGGAGTATATTTTCATTGCTCCCACTTGAACTGAAAATCCTGAAACAAGAGAAAGGTTGGAAGAAGGATTTGATTGGTTGGATGGGATGAGATGGGCCAGCTTTCAAAAAACTACCATGTGGGAAGATCCTTTTTCTTTGGAGTAATTATTTTTGTGGTTTGGAAGAAGAAGAGGTATCATTTGATTTAAATGCAATCATTTTTGTTATGTAATTGTATCTTCTTCTCTTCAATGGCATGAATTTCAAGTTTTTGGGCCATGGTGAATGCCTCATCAAATGTGTGGAAGGTTTGAACTTGGAGAGTTGGTGAGATGTGCCTAGCACAAGCCCTAGTGAACAACTCTATTAACTTGGTTTGAGGTAGTTGAAATGTGAGTTGGTTGATTAGGCTTTTGCCAATGAAAAAAATATGTGATAGATTCATCTTCGTATTGTGTGTCAGTGTTGAGTACAAGTGGTCATGGTGACTTTCTTGATGATGTTGATAGAAAAGTGGTCTAGGAAAGCTTGAGCTACTTGGTTGAATGAGAAAATGGAGTGCCTAGGTAGAGCACTATACCAATCCAATGCAGGTCTGTCAAGGACATTGGGAATGTTTGTAAGAGAAAAGCATCATCATGAGTGATCAGATAACACCCATGTTTAAAAGACCACAAGTGTTGTTGTGGGTCTTCTTTGTTGTTAAATTAGTTGAATTTAGGAATTTCCCAATGTGTAGGGTATGGATGAATTGGAATGGATGGGTGAATGGGCTCATTGCAAAAATCTCATCGTATGTCAGAGAATTACGTGAGCCGAGAGACCGATGCTTCCAATGTCTGCATCTTGTCCATCATCATTTTGATAAGATCATTGTTAGTAGGTTGTGATGATTGGGCACCCCCTATAGTATATAAGGGGATGATGATGAAGGTATGATGTGGGCATCATCTAGTATGGTGGTGTGGTGGTACAAAGTTGTGAAAAATTGTGAGGGAGGAATAGATGTAGGTGGAAAGTATCCTGAATAAGTGATAGATGAGATAGGGGGTTGTTGGTGATAAGTGTAGGTAGGTGGAGTGGATGTAACGACTCTCGTAGTAATTGGAGGAAGAGAGGGATGGGATGGAGAGGAAATGTTTTGGAAGGGAGTATGGGTTTCACGACACACCATGGGTGGATGAGATGCAATAGGTATGAGAGAGGTGGTGGTGTAGAGATAGACCTACACTCAAGGTGGTTGATAAAGGAATGGTTGACATCACAGGAGAAACTGACGTCAAAGGCATGATAGATGTCATGTAGGTGTAGAGATAGATATCAATGATGTAGGGTCAAGTTGGGACACACCAAGGTGGTAAGGTGGAAGAGGGTAAGGTGAGCTAGCTAGTAGTAGTAGTAGAGTGATGATGTGGAAGAAGGGGTGGAGGGTAGGACACACACACATGCATGTCATCATATACAAGCTTCCATGATGAATCCCGAGTGGATGAATGGGATAAATAATATTATAAAGTAATGGGGTTTTGATCAAGGAGTCTTCATGAACTCCTCATCATCAGTACGATGATGATAATAGGATAGGATGATGGGATCCATAGGTGATAGAATGGAAGGATGGTGATGGGCTAGGTGGGAGTGGCTGAAGGCTAGCATGGAATATGAGGGTGTTGGCTTGGCTATGAGTCAAAACCATGTGACTTATAGTAGACCTGGTAATTTGATCTCTATAGATGACAAAAGCACAAAAGGAATGGAGAAAATAGTTCGGAAGGTGAAAATTGGTTGTTGTTTTAATTAAAAAAAAATTAAAAAACAAGAAGACTAAATGGTTGTTGGGTGGTTGGGTAACCGATGTGTGGATGATGTAGAGGGTAACCGATGATGGTCAGAGGACCGATACTGGTTACTATGGAAAATAAAAGGATTTGTAAATGTGGTAATAAATGATGAAAATGAAGCAAATATGGACTTTGACAGTGATTTCAAAGACATAGAGATATGGTGAGGTAACTGAGGAAACCCCAGAAAGAATAAAAATGTGATGAATGCTACTTTGGTTAAAATGACCAAAAAATACAAGAAACCGACAACGACAATGGTAAAGTAAAATGATGATGGTTAGATGAGTAAATGATGATGGTTGAATGAACATCGTCACTTTGTGAAATTTGTGAAAAGATGGAAAAAAGTGAATTTGGTGATTTAGATCAAATAAAAGACCAACCCAGAAACTGAGTATGGAAATGATTGACCCTAACACACTAAAAAAGAGTCAGAATACACCAACTATGATTATGGAGTGTGAAAGGAAAGAAGAAGAATGAAGAAAATGAACTCACACCTCAAAACACAGATCAAGAAAAAACTAGCAAACATGAAATCCTATGTGGTGGATTTTATGTTCTAGCTTATGCCATTTAGGACTGACTTGTGAATAGAGTAGAGTTTTTGGTTTGATAAAAGGTTCCCTATGAAAATCCAACAACTAAGGATAGTTTAGGTAAGTTTTGGTGAGGGAGGTCCTTTCTCTGAGATAATAACTGGATAGAGAAACTAGTTTGGAGCCCCACTATCAATCCTTTGATCGTGTGATCATTGAAACTTCTTCGGGTAGGATGTTGTTTAAGAAAATGAGTAATTTATTTTTAGTGGTTTGGTGTAGAGAAGAAAGTGTGCACTACTATGATTCAATTTTTCAACCATCAGTTGGGCATGACTTCCAAGCATATAGGTTGCCCACAATTTTTAAATGAGCTATAGATGCAACACATAAGAAATGATATGCAAATATTTTAGACCCAAATCCACAATGACATTTGATGAGAGAAATGATGAATAGGAAAGAGTATGTCTTTCACTAATGCAATACAAAAATAAAAAGAATGGTTCTTTTTAGTCCAAAATATGAGTGTCAATGAGACAAGTAGAAGAGAGAGAATGTTCCAAAGGAGAAAATTTAATGTGAACTCTTTCAAAAGGAAATAGACACACAATATTTCACCTAGGAATGAACAATGCAAAAAAACCCTGATGGGTCCCCCAGGTGGCATGCCAAAATGTTTCACCGAATAAGTTGTGTGATAAAACAGATAAGGTAACGGTCAAGGAGGAATACTATGTGATATGTAGGTTGAAGGTTGAATGTGCGCATTATTGACTTTATCCAGTTGATAATTGAGAGAACTCCTTTTTTTCTGGGAAGGACTACCTATAGATACAAAGCAAGACCACCAAATGATATTAAATAGAAAAGAGTAGAGAGGACTTCCTAGTGAGGCTAGATCGAGGAAGTGTGATGCTTCCTTGAATGGTTCAATCAATCCTTTTTTTATCAAATTAATGAAAGTAAATATGAGAAATAAAGGTCTATTGCTAACACTTTGATTTAGGTATCTCAAAATGTTATCAACAAAAAACTAGATTAAGAAAAGTATTAAAATATAAACTAATCTAGCATCAAGAAAGGTATGTTTTTGGTTGGGATAGGTCACATGGGTGTTAGGTAAGGTCACAGAGGTATCTGGTAAGGTCTGGGTGGATTTTAGGTGATGTTAGAGGTAGTTTGGTGAAGGTTAAGAAAAACAATGATCGATATCGGTGAGTGACCGATGTAGAGAGAGGGAGAGATGATGGTTAAGGTGACCAATGTCGGTAGGGGAAATTTGATAGTAAATTATTAAAAAAAGGTTTTTAGGCTCTTTGTGATTACAGAGAGTGAGGGTAGTATGGTTTGGGTTGTAATATGGCTGAGAAGACTCAAGGATACTAAGAAGGAGGTTTAGAATGGTGAAAAGGCTTGGGATGGTTGAATAGTGGGTTGGTGGGAGGAAGGTGATGTATAAGAAAATAAAGGAAATAAACTACTAAAAAAAAAAGAGATCTACAAAGGGAATAAGAAAAATGATTAGGATCACAATACTTACTTGATGTCTTATAGATCTTGGGAGTTGGGAGGAGGGTTGATGGTTGAAGAAGAAGAATTTTTTTTGTGTTCAGTGTACATGCAATAATCCTAGTGTGTTCTCCAGTGAGTATTCCAATGCTCTGGAAGGGAAAAAAATACTGTCTTGTCTTTTGCATGGTTGTGGTTGTGTGTGTTCATCATCTGGATGTAGGAGGGCTTGAAGATTCATGCTTGAATGAAATAAGGCTCAATAAATAAATGACCAACCCATGTAAAGTTTTGAAAAAGTGTATATAAGGTAACCGATGGTGGTTAGGTGACCGGTCGGTTGAGGGATAACCGGTCGGTTAAGGTGGGAAAGTCTAGGTTTACCAAAAATAGGTAGATCTTTACTATTTTTGGCATGATTTTGATTGAGTCCACTTAGGGAAGTGGAGTTCACATGAGAGAAGGTAGGAAGGTCATAGAAGAAGTCCAATTAGGTTTAGGAAGAAGTCTTAGTTAGTTAGGTTAAGTGGTGACTCAACTTGGAGTGATGACTCAATGTTGAGAGTGATGACTCGGTCATTGTGAGTTAAATGCCCCTGGAATGGGTCCAGGGTGAGGTGTAATGATGAGGTGGAGGTGTGAGGATGAAATTAACTTAATTAAAATAATTAAATTAATTAATAATGTGAGGATGAATATTAGTATAGGATGAAGGGGTCATCCCATTCATCCTTCTCGTCCCAGTCAAACCTTATCCTCTTCATTGGGAACTTCCTAAGTTCTCCAAATTCAATAGTAAGGAGGATCCTCAACAACACCTCCAGGATTTTTGACATGCTTGTTATCTCATAGCCCATGACTAGGACCTCATGCTTAGGACATTTCCCATGTCATTATCTAGCCCTACATTAGACTATAATGGTATCCCTCAGCATTCTCTCTTCTCCTTCACACAACTTTCCTAAATTTTCCTCGAGCATTTCTCCATCAATATTTCTCTCAAAATCACCATTACTGATCTATACGCCATTAAACAGTTTGAGAATGAGTCCATTTTGTATTTTGTCACAAGATGGCATGACATCATTAACTAGTTGTCCTTTTCCATTCCTCGACTAAGCTCATTGATATCTTTTCCCAATATTATGCTAAACACATTTCCTCTACTCTCCAAATTTAGTCCTTTCAAATTTTTGAGGAATCCTTCACCATGGCTCAGAAATTAGAACTCCACGCCCTTGAACAGGGCTATGTAAAACGAGATCCAAAAATCCAAGAAGAAGTTCACCAAGTCTTCCTCCTCTTCTTCTTCTCATCATGATAAATCTAAGAATGCAACAAACACTATTGTTGTCAAATCTTCTCCTTCTCCTTCCTCCCAAGTTGAGCCCTCACAAAGATATCCTCACCCTACCCTGAACTATACCCCTCTCGAGGAGTCCTATAGTTCCATATTTGATAAAATTATGGATGTCAATCTTATCTAATTACCTCTTATTCTACCTTTATATGAATCAAGGGCCAATCCTTCTTGGCATCACAAGGAAGCTTACTGCAAACATAATTGATTATGTGTGTATGACATTGAGAAGTTTCATACCTTCAAGGACCTTGTTCAATGACTTATTAACCAAGGGGACCTTCAAGTGAGTAATCCTAATTCCCCTCCTAATCAATCATTGGATGTATTTAAACAACCTTTTCCTAACCATCCTCCTACTAGCCAAGAAATCCCTTCCACATCCCAAACACTTGAAGCCCACACCATTAACACCCTAAGTCATGTTCCTACATCATCCTCCTTGATCACTTCATCAAATTCATCCACTTCTATCATCGATCATGTTACACCCGCATCTACTACACCGATCGACTCCTTCCATATCCATCATACCGTCCATCTCCACACCTAATCCCTCACCTACTTCTTCCTCTACACCTTCCATTGATCCTAATCCTACTATCTTGACATCCTCATAAATATTCAACCCTTCTCCTTTATCTCGATCCTACACCCTCTCTTACTTCTATATCTTCCTTAGATGTTCATTTAAACAATACCCCTATTTCATCATCTCCTTCAACATCCAAATAATATTAGATCCAATCAACATCCCAATCATCTCCCACACCCTCCTTTTCTACATTTATTTCATATTTTATCATACCTACAATTTCACCCACATCTATCCACCCTCACCTATTATACCATCCTTAGCATCAATCCCAATTCCCCTTCCTACACTCTTACCCACACAAATCACGTCAACATCTTCTCCTCATACATTGTTCTCATCATTTGAAGAGTTTTTGAAAGCACTCCAACTCGCTATAACTTCAAATGATTCCCTATCTCATCCAAAAAATTAGACATACCCACATCAACTCAATCCACATCCTCTTTAGACATCCTTAAACAAAAGTTACTCCCACCACCAACATCAACCATGACAACACAATCTTCAAACTCTCCAGGTTGAGATCATTGTCATCCCTCCCAAGGGTTCTTCTTCACAATCAAAATCTAAGACCCTTGGTGTATTTCCTCAAAAGTCCCTTTCACGTCCTCATAAGAAGATAGACATTCCTCCACCTAAGATCAAATCAACTAATGCCACATCATCTATCTTAGGACCACCTCCATCTCTCCTAGGGTTGGACCCTTCTCTAAAAACATCAAAATCAACCAATCACTCCAAATGGAAGACATCCAATATTCCTTTAAATTCTGATCCTTTTTCTAAACTATCAAACATCACTAAGATGAAATCTAAGACATCTAAACCATGAAATGATAAAACTAAACCTTCAACATCTAAATCATCTACCACCACTTCTACAAAATCATCTTCTAAACTACCTCTACCTCAATCAACAACTACCATCCCTTCCACATCAAAATTAGTGGTAAAAACTCCTAAGGATAAGACCTCGTTTAACCTACATCCACTTCCTCTAAATCAAACCCATCTACTCCTAAAACATCAACCTCTAATGTAACATCCTCATTTTAGACAATAGAACAAGTCAATTTTTTTTTTTTTTTTTGATAATTGCGTCCTGGTTCTAAATACATAATTTAGAACTCACAAATCAAATAACCATTCTTATAATAGATAACCATATGCAGCTGTAATGACTCGGAGTACCTCCGATCTATTCATTCCATGACTCGGTAATCTACCGATCTATTCATGAGTAATAAGAGTTGGCGTTTTTTTTATTTAACACTTCACTCTTGCGGTTCTCTTCCCTATTCGGGATTGAGAATGCTCTGTCAAGGAACCTAATCGAATAATCTGTTACCATTATTCATCGGAATCTCATCCCTTAGACCAGGTGAATTAGGGACAACGCAATCAGCAGACTTGCGATACTTTGGCCAAAGATTTGAAACATATCGCTTATGTCTCGTATTCCTTAACGGCATACTCGTCAATCTTGAATACGTCCTTCACCCCACTATGTTATGTAGAATGTCTTATACCGAGTCCCTATTATCCCAAGTTAATCACTCGGGAATGGATTAGTAAGGTGACCACGTTATATGGATGCCTTAGGGACTAGGGATAAGATGACATCTTTGGGTCAATCCTAATTAAACCCGGTGTGTCAAGATACCGAGTCTCCTAGGCAGCCACATCACCACATACCTAATCGGTCCCAAAGTAGCATGCGAGTTAGAAGTGTAAATCTTATGCAAAGGATGTCGTCATAAGTCACCTGCATTGTGGTATCTTCGAGAAGATCCTAATCTTCTTGAAGGTACAACCCCCGCAGCTTGTCCAACCTTTAAATCCCGAAAAGAGTCTACTTATTAATAAGCGTTACGCACATAGAGTTGGATTAAATTAAAAGACGTGACCAAAGGTTATTCTTTATGGATTCTTCCATAGAATGACCTTTAGGGATAAAACCCATACGAGAGGAGTTATTAAGACCAAGGTCTCATCACGGAGTTCATAGAATATACACAATTCTAAAAATGGACAATATCTCATAACTTCACATGAGATTGCCATCGAACCCCATTAGGTTTATATCAGTTCTCATAACTGAATTTATATCATACTTATAAGTATCAAATATAAATGATTCGTAATCCAATTAAATGTTGTCTGTCATAATCGGGACTAGGATTAATAGTTTAATTCAGTTTGTTTAGCGTTCGCTTAGGTATATTTTAACCCTATCTTCCAAAAAGATAGTTACCTAAATTTCAATTTAGCTTCGATAGAACATCTTGGGCGCTAAACAATCATAAGAATTCGAGTCTTATATTCTAGCAAAGCTTACATTGATAATCACAAAAGTCTCCAAATTATATAATAATAACAATGCTATTTAGATCATTTGAACCGAAGAAGGTCAAACTATCAAGATAAGAATATAGACACATAAGTAACAATATCAATTTCCATTCCTTTCGAGAACTAATCAAATACATTTTATGCATTCAAACATACTTGATAAAATACTCAACGGAAGAAGAACATCTTTCCTCTTATAGTACATTTAAAGAAATTCAAATTGAAATTCTACTTAAAATCAAATCTAAACAATCTGATCATCCTATCATATCGCATGCTTTTACCACTCACGACAACCATCTACAAAAATTGTCAACATGGGTCGGATTCAATGAAGGCCGAGCATGATAAGCACTAACCTTTAAAACAATTGCAATACATCAATTGTTTTCATTAAACACCTGTTTAAATGAGATCAAATCATTAAAACGTTAGTGACCAAGAAGACAAATGCATCTAACCAACTATCCATCTGAATCCCAAGGACAGCAACATCAGACGGATTATATATTCAACATAATAAATAAATAACCTTTCATGATTCCATCAGCATGATAGAACAATTCCAAAAGTTAGATAAACAATTATATCAACCTATACTTTATAACAGAAGAGAAATAAACGAATAATACTTATTTTTCAGATCTAGCTCATGACTGTACCGTCTTTTCAAGAGCAAGGCATTCACTTAATACACAAGCAAATAAATCAGTCGAGACCATCAACAACACCACTGTTTTGTTAAAGCTTACAAGAAAGCAACTACAGTACAGTAGCCCTCATGCCAAACAACGGTGTCTATCAACAAGCAGACTCAGTATGTCCTCGTGGAAAGAAGATATTAAATGCCATTACTTGTTAAGGTTAAATCGACTACTCCTAAACTCAATCAAGCTCAGAAATGGATATCTATGCACAGAAGACGTAACACGCCAACAATACCTTATGACAACCTTCAACTCATTCAAGTCCTTTCTACACTGTAAGGCTTTTAGACCCAAGGTCGAATTCAAAGGATCTCTTCTGTTATCGAAGTCAACAAGAGACTCGAAATCATTTTAGCAATGACAATTCCCTATGACTATGCAGAGAGATTTTTAAATGAAATCCATGCAACATGCACAGCCACATCTATCTGGATTGTAATCAGAAAGAAAACATAACATAACATAACATAGTCACTTCAACGCATCCGAGTTGAAAGTATGTTATTCATGACCTACTTTATAAAAGCCATAATACATAATGTCAATTTATTTTAAGAAATCCAACAAAGCCAAAAACATTACATGTTCATACTCATGCTTATACGAATACTGGTGACACAGATTACCAATCAAGGATTTAAAACTAAATCCGTATATCAGTATTCACAATATAGCTTTTACAGAAGCCGATATACAAGATATCTTTCCAAACTCAAGGAACCCAACAGTGTCGAAACAATAGTAACTAAGCAAGCTTAATTTGAGACAGGTACTGTAGTTACCTAGAAAGGATTCCACTAAACCCGAGTAACAATATATCAAATAAATAATAAACAATGATTCCCAACTGTGCCAACAATGATAAACATTAAAATAAGGCTTAAACAAATCACTGATTTCGTAACAAGAATTCCAATGAATCTCTCCAATATTCTCGAACAAGCTTACACGAAGGAAACGAATAAGACAACCAGGAGTCTCGTACCAAAATTTATTACAAATAACGAGAGGTCGTATGACTGTTACTTCTTTTAGACTCAAAGCGAAACTCAAATTACCAATATTCAAAGATATATAAAGCTTCCACAAAGTGGTCCATAGTGCGAATCATTCAATGGACTCTACAGAGTCGTTTCAATATAATATATACATATATATATATATATATATAAACGGGTTGAATCCCTTAACCTTCACGAAAGGGAAAAACAACTCGGTGAGGTCGTAATGAATGAATCGTAACACAATATGTTACCTCTTCACAATAACTATAAAATTCATAACGAAACCCAATAAAAATCCATAACCACCACTAAATAATAACCATGACATAGCTTACAAAAAGTTCAATTTTAACTGAACAATCAAACAAATGTCCATTAGTATCCCTTCCGACAAGTACCCACAACAAGCAACAACGGCAAGTATCAACAACAAGCATCGACTTCGAGTATAAATCAACAAGCATCACAGTGGCCTGTACCCATCATAAGAACAATTTATGGGCTCTCGCAGAAAGTAAGGTGAAGCATACCTTCTTTTCATATATTTCACATATAAAAGCCGGAATGCAAAACACAAAGAAATATAGCAACAGTTCGAATATAATAAACACCCATCAAGGGTTAAATTGAAAATCCGAACCAGCATGAAGATACAGTGTCAAAAATCACACAAGGATACCATAGAAACCATCTATTTCCATAAATCATTTGAACAGAGTTGTTCTAATGAAATCATTTGAAGAAGAGCAAGATTTTTAAAAGTTAGGGCCTAACATGCCGGATATTTGCTCAAAATTCCGAAGCAGACCATTGAAAGAGCTCGGACTTTCTTTTCCTTTTCCAAGTTAGAGCCACCAACAAAATTTTGCTATTTCCATGACATATATATTTTCCTTGCCAGAGGAAAGAGCTAGATACGCTCATACTCGCCATGCAACACCAAGAAGGAGTGCGAAGAACCGGTGAGCAGAGAGGAAAACCGGAATTCGTGATAAGCCAAACAAACCATTAACTTTCCAATTTACATGCCTTCTCGCGAAATCCGAGCTCGACTACCGAGCTCATTAATTGCATTTACTCCCAATTTCCCGCTCAAACTCCACTGCCACCGACCGCCATAGTTGGCGATAGACAAGAGAAATTCCAAGACCATTTCCAATTTTGGCGACCTGCCACGTCGGCTCAAGATAGCCGTTATAAAACCTCCACCAAATTACCTGTCTTTCATACTTATCCACGCATTTAATAACATAGAAACTGCCGCCCATGGTTCGCACCCCTTCCATAGGTCCCCTTATTCTTTGCTCAATAGTTAGGTTAGTAACTTAGGTTAGGATTTAGGATAACACCTAGTCTAACCACTTAGCACATAGATACTAACTTAGAACATTAGCTCTTAGCCTAGGTCTAGGTTAGATTAACACTAATCTAACCCCTAGGTTAAGTTTAGTTTTAGGTTACTAACATTAATAATTCCAGTTAGGTCTAACATTTCATATACTCAGAAAAAGACCTACAACATGCATTCTCGAATAGGGTTCACTCCTGTACTGCCATTAGGCTACAGAATTATATGCAACAGAATTATTACCTGGTCCACGACCAAGACCTTCCAGATATACTTCGATATCGGGAACCATTCCATTTCACACGATCAACCTGAGTTAGACTCGGGATTGGCTTTATTCAACGAATTCAGACCTTGCAACCTGTGAAAGGTTTATAATTTTTAATTCATCATGAAAAACTTAAAGCACCACTTGGATCAATACCACTGATCCAAGGCTAGGTCTTATAGATGAATAACTTTATAATTGTTCCGAGATCGATTAAACTAGATGTAAAATGAAATAAATAAAATATTCTAATCATATTCGACTCGAGTCAAAGATCTGCAATCTGCAAAGAAGATACAGTACATATCAAGCATGACTTCTCAATCAAAGGAACACATCCTTTTTTTGTTACAAAAGAAATCACATATCAACACTTGTATGCTTAGGAGGAAGTAACAACAGTTCAGGGTGTTACATGCTTCCCTCCTAAAAAGATTCATCGTCCCGATGATTACATATTCAATTAACCTTCAGGTCAACTAATTTATTAGTTCACAAATCAATGCGACTATTTTCCAACTTGAATAGTTCCAGAAATCAATGTCACAACACATTTTATTCAACCTGAATAATGTTTGCCTTCATCTGACTTTCATAAATACTTAAAAAAATAAGTTCATAAAAGAATGTTTTGTCAACAGATTTCATTCTGTTGAAAAAGAGAAGGAAAAGCAATTTTCATCTCTTCCAGATTTTCCCAAGTTGCACTTTCTTCGTTAAACTGGTCCCATTGGACCTTACATTGCTGTATTTCACGATTTCTTAAATGCAATTGGTGAGTTTCCAGCACTCGTGTGGGTTTAACCACGATTATTCCTGGGTCTTGGACCTGCAAGGAATTCCAATTTAAAACATGTGACAGATCTGAAACATATTTCTTAAGCAAAGAAATATGGAAAACATCATGCATGTGAGATAAAGTAGGTGGCAATGCTAAACGATAAGCTACAGGATTGATTAGTTTGACAATTTGAAAGGTCCCACGAATCGAGGTGACAACTTGGCAGCCTTTCCAAAAGTTATAGAACTCTTTCTAGGTTTAACACGAAGAAAAACCTTCTCACCAAGCTCAAACCTTCGATCAACCCGCTTAAGGTCAGCATAGCTCTTCTGCCTATCTGTTGCTTCCTTTAATCGTTCACGAATCAGCTTAACTTGTTGTTCCATTTCAGTGAGAATCTCTGGTCCAATTACCACTCTATCCTCAACACTGTCCCAACTAACAGGAGTTCTGCACTTTCTTCCATAAAGTGCTTCAAATGTTGCCATTTTAAGAGATGAGTGATAAGTGTTGTTGTATGTGAACTCAACTAATGGAAGATACTCCTCCCATTTCTACTGTTGATCCATGCAATACATACGCAACATGTCCTCCAACACTTGATTTACCCTCTCGGTTTGTCCATCCATTTCCGGATGATATGCGAGGCGAAGTTTAGTTTTGTTCAAGAGCTGTATTAAGTGTTTGCCAAAACCTTGACGTCATTCTTGGATCCCTGTCAGATATAATCAATTCTAGTACACCATGCAATCTGAAAATTTCGTGTACGAATCTTTTGGCCAGAACTGGTGAATCATCCTTTAGATTTCTAGCGATGAAATGAGCTACCTTAGTCGTTTATCTACAACTACCAAGATAACATCATGTTTATTCTGGACATGGGTAATCCTTGTACAAAATCCATGGTTATTACTTGCCATTTGTATCTTTGCGGTATGCTATGAGGATATATGATCGGCGGGGTGCATATGTTACTGCCTTAACCTTGACACTCCAAACAACGGGTCACAAAATTTATGACATCCTTTTTCATACCTTTCCAAAAGTATTGTTGTTTCAGATCAGCAAGCATCTTTGTGATACCCGGGTGTCCAGAGAAAGGTGAATTATGAAATTCCACTAACAACTTCTTCCTCAAGTCGTTCAACATAGGTACATATACCCTATTTTCATAACGCAAGATTCCTTCATTATCAAAATGAAAACCTTTATACCTTTCATCATTAGGTTCTGCAGCAAGTGCTGCCTTTACCTGCTGAAAGTAATTATCAGATTCTGAGGCACTCTTTACCTCCTCCTTGAACTGAGTTCTTAATGTTATAAGAGCAGAAATGTGCCTCCTACGACTTAGAGCATCAGCTACTCTATTCTCCTTCCCTTTGATATAGCTAATATCAAAATCATATTGTGATAAAAATTCTAACCACCTTCTCTATCTGGCATTGATTAGGATGAGTAAAAATATATTTCAGCCCTAAGTGATCGGTTTTCAACTCAAAAGGTTTCCCAAGTAAGTAGTGTCTCCGGACTTGAAGTGCATGAACAATGGAAACAAGCTCCAAATCATGAGGGCATAGTTCAGCTCATGTAACTTGAGTTTTCTACTTTCATAAGCAATGACTTGATCATTTTGTAGAAAAACACCTCAAGGCCTTTCCCGGAAGCATCCAGTTACAAAGTAAAATTCCCATTAGGGTGCAGTGGTAGCTAAAATAGGTGCAGAAGTCAACTGGTCTTTCAGACTTTTGAAAGCCGCTTCGCACTTGTCGTTCCATATGAATTTCTTATCCTTCTTCTGCAATGAAGTTATTGGTGCAGCTACCTTAGAAAAATCCTTTACAAATTTTCTATAGTAACCTGCAAGACCCATGAAGCTTCTTACTTCATGCACATTCTTTGGCGCAGGCCACTCAGTTATTGCCACTATTTTTGAAGGATCTACAGCAATTCCTTCTTTACTTATGACATGACCCAAATAGTGAACTTCTGAATCAAAGAAAGAACATTTGGATAACTTACCATACAACTTTCTTTTTCTCAAAATTCCCAAAACTATCCTCAAATGCTCATTGTGCTCCTCAACACTTTTAGAATAAATGAGAATATCATCCAAGAATACAAGTACAAACTTGTCCAGATATTCTTGAAAAATATTATTCATTAAGTTCATAAAGGTTGCGGGTGCATTAGTTAATCCAAAGGGTAGAACCGTGAATTCATAATGTCCGTACCTTGTTCGGAAAGCTGTTTTATGAATGTCTTCTTCTTTAATCCTTAACTGATGATAACCAGATCAAAGGTCTATCTTAGAATAAACTGCTGCTCCACGCATCTGATCAAATAGATCATCGATCCTTGGAAGTGGATATCGGTTCTTGATTGTTGCTTTGTTCAACATCCGATAATCAATACACAGCCTAAGTGTTCCATCCTTCTTTTTCACAAATATCACAGGCGCACCCCAAGGTGAAACACTTGGTCTAATCAAACCTTTTGTCAAAAGTTCTTGCAAATTTGCCTTAAGCTCGAATAACTCTGTAGTAGTCATCCTATAAGGCGCTTTGGAAATAGGTTCAGTTCCTGGTTTGATTTTGATGGTGAAGTCAAATTCTCTCTTGGGTGGTAACCCTGGTAATTCTTCGGGAAAAACATCCCTGAAACTTTGTAAGAGAGGAATTTTCTTCATATAATCACCATCTTCTTCTGAAGATTCAGATATCTTTATTGCATAAAGAGTACATCCTTTATTCTTAGCCTTTTTAAGCTATGCATGGTGTGATTTTCTAACTGAAATTTCCGTTTCACCCTTGAATCTCTCTTGATTCCGGTGATCATCTAAACACTTTATGTTCTTTTCATAGCAATCTACCTTTGCTTTATGGTCAGCTAACCAATTGACACCAATGATAATGTCATACGATCCTAAAGGTGTAACATAGAGGTCAACTTCCGTGGAAAAGTTAGGTAAGTCAGGACTCGCCCAAAAAGACACATACTATCTTTGTATGAACAGAGTTATTACCATACTGTACAGTCCAAGATTTATCCATTTTCCCAGCTTTTCTTTTAAGTTTAGAAGCAAGTTTATTAGAAATAAAACATTCAGTAGCTCCTGTATCAAAAAGAATAGTGACAGGTATGCCAAATAACTTACCCGGAACTTCTATAGGTGTTACTTGCTTTTCAGCTTGCTTGTCTGCTACTGCAGCATGTATCTTATGCTGTTGATTACGATCATCCTTCTTCAAAGGGCATTGATTAGCATAGTGATCTTTGCCACAATTGTAGCAGCCTCCTACAGGTCCCTTTTTAGGCTCAGAATTGCCTCCAGCCTTGTAATTGTCACGTTGTCCTCCATAGGGCTTCTGCCCATTGTTATAATTTTTAGCAAAATTATCCCTTACATTTCAGTCAGGCTTATTTACTGCTGCTTTCTTACTGTTATCTCCTAAAAACTTATTCTTGTTTCCAGACTTTTTCCATGGTCCTTTTAAGGTGCAGAGAGAGGTTGAAGAAGGATTTGCAGTCTTCTTCCGCACTTCCTCTTTATGAGCGAGAAATAGCCTTTAATTTCATTCTTGCCTTATGGCCTTTTCAACAACTCCTTCCATAGTGGTTGGATTGAACATCGACCTCTCCCCTATCATGGGATTCAATCCCATGATGAATTTCCGTATTCTGAACTTCTCGTCAGTTTGATACTGCGGTACATACTTGAGGAGTTTTGTAAACCGCTCCCAGAATTCAGTTACCGTTAGCTTCCCTTGAGCTAAGTTCTGAAATTCCGTCATTTTCTGATCATAGAAAAGTTGTGGCAGCCAATGTTGCCTAAAATAGCCTTTAAATTGATCCCAAGTAATATTGGTCTCATCAATGTTTAGTTCAGCTTTACGGCTATCCCACCACGAAGATGCTTCGTGGGAAAGCTGATAGGCTCCCCAAATAGCTTTGGTTTCCTCTGAGAAGTTCCTTATTGCAAAGTACTTCTCCATTTCGCTGAGCCAGTTCTCAGCTCCATCTCCTAATGTGGTGCCATCATACTTAGGTGGGCTTATCCTTTTTATATCATTAGTGAGTTCTGCTGCCAATCTGGCCTTTTTGTTTTCTGGTTGGACAGGTGCATTTACAGCATTAACATCAACACCCATATTGGGGTTGTCCTCAGGAGGTGGCTGATTGTCATTTCCAGCTTCTTCATCCTCCTCATTCCCCATCGCCTGCTGCTCAAGTACAGCTAAACGATCTCTTGTGTCCAACAGGGCAGCAAGGATCTCATCAAGTTTCTGGGTTGTTGCCGCCCCTCCTTCAGGTGGAGCATTATTCACAACATTTCCCCTTGTTCTAACCATTTTCTGTTACAAGAAAATTCAGGTTTTTATCAGATTATGGACACAATAGGTCCAAGAGCTGCAACCTTCAGCTCTGATACCAAGATGTAACATCCTCATTTTAGACAATAGAACAAGTCAATTTTTTTTTTTTTTTTGATAATTGCATCCTGGTTCTAAATACATAATTTAGAACTCACAAATCAAATAACCATTCTTATAACAGACAACCATATGCAGCTGTAATGACTCGGAGTACCTCCGATCTATTCATTCCATGACTCGGTAATCTACCGATCTATTCATGAGTAATAAGAGTTGGCGTTTTTATTTAACACTTCACTCTTGCGGTTCTCTTCCCTATTCTGGGATTCAGAATGCTCTGTCCAAGGAACCTAACTGAATAACTGTTACCATTATTCATCGGCATCTCATCCCTTAGACCAGGTGACTCAGGACAACGCAATCAGCAGCTTGCGATACTTTGGCCAAAGATTTGAAACATACTGCTTATGTCTCGTATTCCTTAACGGCATACTCGTCAATCTGGAATACGTCCTTCACCCCATTCCTATGTTATGTAGAATGTCTTATACCGACTTCTGTCAGTCCCTATTATCCCAAGTTAATCACTCGGGAACGGATTAGTAAGGTGACCACGTTATATGGATGCTCCCGAGGACTAGGGATAAGATGACATACTGGGTCAATCCTAATTAAACCAGTGTGTCAAGATACCCCGAGTCTCCTAGGCAGCCATATAATGCGACCACATACCTAATCGGTCCCAAAGTAACTTGTACGAGTTAAAAGTGTAAATCTTAACGATCAATGCAAAGGATGTCGTCATAAGTCACCTGCATTGTGGTATCTTCGAGAAGATCCTAATCTTCTTGAAGGTACAACCCTGCAGTTGTCTTATGCCGTCAACCTTTAAATCTGCCTCGAAAAGATCTACTTATTAATAAGCGTTACGCACATAGAGTTAAATTAAATTAAAAGACGTTCCCCAAAGGTTAGCCTTTCCCGATCCTTGGATTCTTCTTCATAGAATGACCTTTCGCAATAAAACCCATTACACAGAGGAGTTATTAAGACCAAGGTCTCATCACGGAGTTCATAGAATATACACAATTCTAAAACAACGGAATTGGACAATATCTCATAAACTTCACATGAGATTGCCATCTGAACCCCATTAGGTTTATATCAGTTCTCATAACTGAATTTATATCATACTTATAAGTATCAAATATAAATGATTCAGAATCCAATTAAATGTTGTCCTGTCATAATCAGGACTAGGGATTAATAATTTAATTCAGTTTGTTTAGCGTTCTGCTTAGGTATATTTTAACCCTATCTTCCAAAAAGATAGTTACCTAAATTTCAATTTAGCTTCTGATAGAACATACTGGAACTGCTAAACAATCATAAGAATTCAATCACATATTCTTGTAAAGCTTACATTGATAATCACCAAAGTCTCCAAATTATATAATAATAACAATGCTCTTTAGATCATTTGAACCGAAGAAGGTCAAACTATCAAGATAAGAATACAGACACATAAGTAACAATATCAATTTCCATTCCTTTCAGAACTAATCAAATACATTTTATGCATTCAAACATACTTGATAAAATACTCAACGGAAGAAGAACATCTTTCCTCTTATAGTACATTTAAAGAAATTCAAACTGAAATTCTACTTAAAATCAAATCTAAACAATCTGATCATCCTATCAGATCTGCATGCTTTTACCACTCATGGCAACCATCTACAAAAATAGTCAACATGGGTCGGTTGATGAAGGAGCATGATAAGCACTAACCTTTAAAACAATTGCAATACATCAATTGTTTTCATTAAACACCCTGTTTAAATGAGATCAAATCATTAAAACGTTAGTGACCAAGAAGACAAATGCATCTAACCAACTATCCATCTGAATCCCAAGGACAGCAACATCAGACGGATTATATATTCAACATAATAAATAAATAACCTTTCATGATTCCATCAGCATGATAGAACAATTCCAAAAGTTAGATAAACAATTATATCAACCTATACTTTATAACAGAAGAGAAATAAACGAATAATACTTATTTCCTTCAGATCTAGCTCATGATTATACCGTCTTTTCAAGAGCAAGGCATTCACTTAATACACAAGCAAATAAATCAGTCGAGACCATCAACGGCACTTTGTTTTGTTAAAGCTTACAAGAAAGCAACTACTTCTGACAATAGCCCTCATGCCAAACAACGGTGTCTATCAACAAGACTCGTATGACTCACGTATGTCCTCAGCAAGAAGATATTAAATGCCGTTACCTGTTAAGGTGAAATCGACTACTCCTAAACTCAATCAAGCTCAGAAATGGATATCTATGCACAGAAGACGTAACACGCCAACAATACCTTATGAAAACCTTCAACTCATTCAAGTCCTTTCTACATTGTAAGAATTTTAGACCCAAGGTCGAATTCAAAGGATCTCTTTGTTATCATGATCAACAAGAGACTCGAAATCATTTTAGCAATGACAATTCCCTATGACTATGCAGAGAGATTTTTAAATGAAATCCACGCAACATGCACAACCACATCTATCTAGAATGTAATCAGAAAGAAAACATAACATAACATAACATAGTCACTTCTGAACGCATCCAGAGTTGAAAGTATGTTATTCACGACCTACTTTATAAAAGCCATAATACATAATGTCAAGTTATTTTAAGAAATCCAACAAAGCCAAAAACATTACATGTTCATACTCAGGCTTATACAGATACAGTGACACAGATTACCAATCAAGGATTTAAAACTAAATCCGTATATCAGTATTCACAATATAGCTTTTACAGAAGCCGATATACAAGATATCTTTCCAAACTCAAGGAACCCAACAGTGTCGAAACAATAGTAACTAAGCAAGCTTAATTTGAGACAGGTACTGTAGTTACCTAGAAAGGATTCCACTGAACCCGAGTAACAGTATATCAAATAAATAATAAACAATGATTCCCAACTGTGCCAACAATGATAAACATTAAAAATCAGGCTTAAACAAATCACCGATTTCAGTAACAAGAATTCCAATGAATCTCTCCAATATTCTCAAACAAGCTTACAAGAAGGAAACGTAATGAGACAACCAGGAGTGCACCAAAATTTATTACAAATAGAGGTCGTATGACTGTTACTTCTTCTAGACTCCAACGAAACTCAAATTACCAATATTCAAAGATATATAAAGCTTCCACAATGGTCCATAGTGCACGAATCATTCAATGGACTCTACAGAGTCGTTTCAATATAATAAACATATATATATATATATATATATATATATATATATATATATATAAACGGGTTGAATCCCCTTAACCTTCACGAAAGGGAAAAACAACTCAAAGTGAGGTCGTAATGAATCTTTGTAACACAATATGTTACCTCTTCACAATAACTATAATATTCATAACGAAACCCAACAAAAATCCATAACCACCACTAAATAATAACCACGACATAGCTTACAAAAAGTTCAATTTTAACTGAACAATCAAACAAATGTCCATTAGTATCCCTTCCGACAAGTACCCACAACAAGCAACAATGGAAAGTATCAACAACAAGCATCGACTTTGAGTATAAATCAACAAGCATCACGTGGCTTTGTACCCATCACAAGAACAATTTATGGGCTCTCATGAAAGCAGGCCGAGCATACCTTCTTTTCATATATTTCGCATATAAAAGCGAATGCAAAACACAAAGAAATATAGCAACAGATTCGAATATAATAAACACCCATCAAGGGTTAAATTGAAAATCGAACTAGCATGAAGATACGAGTGTCGAAAATCACAAGGATACCATAGAAACCATCTATTTCCATAAATCATTTGAACAGAGTTGTTCTAATGAAATCATTTGAAGAAGAGCAAGATTTTTAAAAGTTAGGGCCTAACATGCACGGATATTTGCTCAAAATTTGAAGAGACCTTTGAAAGAGCTCGGACTTTCTTTTCCTTTTCCAAGTTAGAGCCACCAACAAAATTTTGCTATTTCCATGACATATATATTTTCCTTGCCAGAGGAAAGAGCTAGATACGCTCATACTCGCCATGCAACACCAAGAAGACTGGTGCGAAGAACCGGTGAGCAGTGAGAGAGAAAACCGAGGAATTCGTGATAAGCCAAACAAACCATTAACTTTCCAATTTGCATGCCTTCTCGCGAAATCCGAGCTCGACTACCGAGCTCATTAATTGCATTTACTCCCAATTTCCCACTCAAACTCCACTGCCACCGACCGCCATAGTTGGCGATAGACAAATGAAATTCCAAGACCATTTCCAATTTTGGCGACCTGCCACGTCGGCTCAAGATAGCCGTTATAAAACCTCCACCAAATTACCTGTCTTTCATACTTATCCACGCATTTAATAGCATAGAAACTGCTGCCCATGGTTCACACCCCTTCCATAGGTCCCCTTATTATTTGCTCAATAGATAGGTTAGTAACTTAGGTTAGGATTTAGGATAACACCTAGTCTAACCACTTAGCACATAGATACTAACTTAGAACATTAGCTCTTAGCCTAGGTCTAGGTTAGATTAACACTAATCTAACCCCTAGGTTAAGTTTAGTTTTAGGTTACTAACATTAATAATTCCAGTTAGGTCTAACATTTCATATACTCAGAAAAATACCTACAACATGCATTCTCGAACAGGGTTCACTCCTGTACTGCCATTAGGCTACAGAATTATATGCAACAGAATTATTACCTGGTCCACGACCAAGACCTTCCAGATATACTTCGATATCGGGAACCATTCCATTTCACACGATCAACCTGAGTTAGACTCGGGATTGGCTTTATTCAACGAATTCAGACCTTGCAACTTGTGAAAGGTTTATAATTTTTAATTCATCATGAAAAACTTAAAGCACCACTTGGATCAATACCACTGATCCAAGGCTAGGTCTTATAGATGAATAACTTCATAATTCGTTCCGAGATCAGATTAAACTCAGATGTAAAATGAAATAAATAAAAGAGTCTAATCATATTCTGACTCAGTCAAAGATCTGCAATCTGCAAAGAAGATACAGTACATATCAAGCATGACTTCTCAATCAAAGGAACACATCCTTTTTTTGTTACAAAAGAAATCACATATCAACACTTGTATGCTTAGGAGGAAGTAACAACAGTTCAGGGTGTTACATCTAAACCATTTGTCAAATCTATATCGAGGTATTGAGCATCTTCTCCATGCATTTTTGGTTAACCTTCCTCCCATAAAACCCTTTAACCCATGTATGCCAAAACCCTCTTGGTTTGATCCTAATGTTGTTTGTGGCTATTATCGTGTGCCTAGCCACACAACTAAGCATTGAAAGGCCCTTCATGCACTTATTGATAGTATTATGGAAGAGGATGACCTCCTTGTCGAAGAGGAGGACACCCTGCCATCCCCTAGCCCATCTTCATCCAAATCCAACATTCTCATCAAATGTAAGACTTCTAATTCTACCTTTCCCACTATTTCACCTCAGGCTTCTATTTCTTCCAAATAAAATTTCCATCTTTACATAGACATTATCTATATTACTACTACATCTTTCCCTTACGAGGCCGAACCATCTATTTCATTCAAATACAAGGTTTTCATTGTTGCTCCTCCTTTTCATTGTTGCTCCTCCCAGTGAACCCATCATTCATCCTCTATCATTACTTCCCACTTCCTCCAAAACTAAGGTGTCTCATCATAGTGACTCCTAATCTCATTTCCATAGAACATACCATCGTAAATATTTGTTGGTATCACCAAATCACAACACCCTCTGATTGCTTAGCATGTGGATGTGTTAAGGTAAGTAGTGTGACTAGGTAACATGTAACATGGGTATTATCTCTAAGTGTGGGACTAGCTGCTTGAGATAAACCTCCAGAGAAGGTTGGTTCCTCTTCCTACTCCTATTGTAAACTAACTCAAATGAAAAAAACTACTAATTATCTCTATCCTACAATTTCCAAGGGACTAGGGAGAGAGAAATAACAAGAAAATGAAAGAAACTACTATTATGTCGAAAAGTAACACCCTAGGATTTGCACATTACAAAACCCTACTTTTGACTAACATGGGATTGTCTCAAGGTGTGGGACCCTTGCAATTGAGACAAACCTCTAGAGAAGGTTGGTTCTTGACCTATTCTAATGCTAACCTACTCCTAAACTATCAATTCTAAGGGACTAAAGAGAAATACATAAAATGTAAATCCTAAACTAAGGGAGGCGATAACACCAAAACAATACTAGAGAGATTCCTACTGTGGGTGAAAGTGGGGGTAAAATGGGGAAGAAGAGGGGAAAAAGTGCCATAGTCCCAAAATACATTTAAACCTCCAATTTCGTGGAGCACAACAAATTTAAACCTTGTAAAGGAACACAATATGCATAATATACCTGCAAAATATAATAGAAGGCAAGAAATGCAATATAAATCAAGGTAGGGAAAGAAGAGCCACAAAACACTAATTTTATTTCTTAAAATGATGTAAAATCCATTACAATATAGGCACAAGGAAATAATCCTTCACAAAATGCATAAATTTGAGGCCTACAACTCACAAAAGTGCTGGAACAATTTTGGATGAGTTCCTTTACATTTCAAAATATCTCCCCCTTGAATGAAGGGGAAATTACATATATAGAGAGAAAAGGAGCTAATAACTGACATATTTCATTAATTTCCCATTGAGGTATGGGAAACTATAACATTTCACTTTCCAATGGTACTTTTATTACATGACAAACATGAGTGCCATACCTCATTGATCCATTTGTTGAGATACCTTACATGCAGTGCCATTAATGTCGGTTTATATACGAAACTCATTTTTGTCTCCCAAAAGAAACCACATGAATTAGAAGGGTCACTAATGACAAGGGAATGAATTGTCACGTGATAATAAGAAATGCTATTGCACTTGCGAAAATGAGGGGAGGTTGACGTGCATAAGCAAAAGGTGGTTGATGTGTGACGAGGAAGCAACGCTAACGCACAATGAGAAGGAGGTAGTGATCCCAAAGGTAGAATGACATGTGAAAAGGAGGGGAGTTTTTGTGATAGTAATGTATGTTATCGCATGACAAGGTGAAATTGGTGACACACATCAAGAAGAAATGACTAACACGCATCGGGAGGAAGTGATACACGCAAGTCAATAAGGGCATTGGCGTGCATCGAGGAGGAGGTTTCCATGTGACAAAAAAGTGATAGTGACGTGTAATAAGGAGGAAAAAGTTGACTTGCATCAATAAGAGTGTTGACATGTGTCAAGGAGGATGCTATCATGTGAAAAGAAAGAGGTGGCGACATAGGATACGGATAAAGTAGCTGATATGTTGTTGATGCATGTTAGAAAAGTGTGGTTGATGTGTGTCAACAAGAGCCGAAATGCATCAAGGGGTATCATAATCCATACATTTTTCAACTTGACCATTAAAAAAACCTAGGTCCCCACTAACTATCAATACCCAGACTTGTAGGTTGATCCATTTTGTAAGGGGGTGCAAATATGGATAACAATTTGGTGACTTGCGGGGTGATCTGCCTACTAGATCTGAAAGACTAGTGATTTTACATCCATTGGGCATGGAGTCATTCTGATTTCTAAAACTGGTCTGATGTCCAAAACATCTTGTTTCTCTCAAACACTACTGATACATTACTTCATCACCAAACCCTTCTTAAAATTGGAAAGTGCAACAACAACAAAGCACAACTATGTACAAATAACAAAATCATACATATCCCAAATGGAACATGCAGAGAGTGCACAAGCACTTATATGAAAGAAAACCTAACTACAAAAAAATAATGTGCTGCAAGCACTTGGAGGAATTACAAACTCTAAGCTAATATGTACAAGAAAGATACTCCCATCAATAATAATGCTTGAGATAGATTCCATTAACTGGGATCTACAATTCTTCTCCATGTAACTTTGATAATTGGAAAGCATTGTTTTCTTTGCACCCTAAAATCAAGTAAGGGCCACTCCATATTGCATCAAACTTAGAGTGCCTTCTTGGTTTGGCTTTCTGCATCTCATTTCAAAACCAAGTCTCCTTAAAAAAATTATCTTTGACCTTTCACAAAACTCATCTTGATTTGAGCTTGGTCCTTCTCCATTGTTTTCATGGCCTAGTTTCTTATCTCTTCCAGCTCCATGAGCTTTGCATACCTGACTTCCATAGCTGGAAACTCAAACAACTCCAACTGCTTGATAAGCTCCAAGGCTGGTAATTCAAGGGATATTGGTAGCCTTTCTTCCCTTCCATAAACCAACTTGAAAGGGGAATAACCAGTTGACTTCTTGGGAGTGATTCTATCAGCCCACAAGGTTGATTTCAATTTGGTATGCCAAGTCCTCTTATTCTCATCTAGGGTTCTTCTTATGATTCTCAATAAGTTCTTATTCGTGGACTCTACTTTCTTGTTACCTGAGGGTAGTAGTTAGAAGAAGTGCTCAAGTATATGTCATTTCTAACATCCCAATTAGATATCTTTTCTCCAAGAAAAGCTAAGGCATTATCTGATATTATAGTGGAAGGAACACCAAACCTTGTTGCAATACCTTCGTAGAAATCTAGAATGTTAGCTTCATTTGCTTCCTTAAGTGCAATTGCTTTTGTCCACTTAGTGAAGTATTCCATGGCTGTAAGAATCCATTTGTGACCTAGGATAGAACTTATATTAATCATCCCAATAAAATCTAGCCCCATTGCATGAAATGTTGTTTAACTGAGATAGGATGGAGTGGGAGGGTTACTAGCTTCTCTTTACCTATGAAGAAGGCACACTTCTTGCATTTCTTGATCCATGAGTAACAATCATTGAAAATATTAGGCCAGTAATAACCAACCCTCATGATTCTAATAGTTTTTATTTTGGGGGAAAATGACCACCTACCTCTCCATCATGAAACTCATGCAATACCCTCTCTATCTGATTTATCTTGATGCACCTTAGGAGGACACCATTCACATCCCTTTTGAACAAAATATTATCTAAAAGCACAAATGGGATGTAATTAATCCTGAAATACCTCATTTTGGAATTAATCAACCCTTGAGTACTTTTACCCCTTTAAAGAAAATATATAATATCTAGAGTCCAACAAGGAATGGGTATACCTCATGCAGTATGCTCTTGATTATCTTGCAACACCTTAACAAATTCTACATCCTCTCTTGATTCAACATGATAGTTAGAAGATAGTTGCTCACATAACCCTTTCCCCTAACTAATTTGGTCACATTTATATCAATATCATACTCCATGACCTTGATTATCCAACCAGATCTCTTTTCATTAAGATCCTTGTTCAAAAGAAAATATTTTACACCAGCATGTGAAACTAATAGATGAATTCTATTATTTGACACTAAATGCCTGAATTTCTTTAAAATTATAATCACAGTAAGGACATGCTTCTCAATGAATGAATATCTCACCTCATAATCCTGAAGACCTTGAATGAAGAATGCAATAGGATGCTCTATTCCTTCTTGATTTGGTTGTACTAGTATGGAAGATATTGCATCCATGCTTCCAAAAGCATATAAAATGAAGTCCTTTGAGAAATATGGATTTATGAGGGTTGGAGCCTATGTAATGGCCTACTTTATAGCTTCAAAGCTTTATTTTCCTTCAACATTCCATCTAAAAACCATGGTCTTCTTCAACATCATCATTAGTGGCTTGAAAAGATGGGAAAAGTTAGGAACAAACCTCCTAACAAAATTAATTTCCCCAAAAATATTTGGAGAGCCTTCTTATGACTTGGCAATGACAATGCTCGAATGGCTTCTACCCTTTCTAGATCAATTTCCAACCCTTCCTTAGACATGATGTGGCCTAAGAGCTTTCCTTCATGAGCTAAGAATATGCACTTTTTCAGATTCAAAGACACTCTAAATCTCCTGCATCTTTAGAACACTTTCCTGAGGTGGAAGAGGTGACTTGTTGCATTTTTGAAGAATACAATAATGTCATCTAGGTACACGAGAACTATTTTGTTGATTAAACCCTTGAACACCATATCCATATCTCGCTAAAATATTGCTCCAAATTTGATATTCCAAATGGCATTTTTCTATAAGCATAAGTGCCCCACTTCATAGTGAAGGTTATCTTGAATTGGTCTTCCTCTTTCACCATGATTTGATTGTAGCCCGAGTAGCCGTCTAAAAGTGAAAACCTTTTTGATCCAACTACTACTTGCAATATTTTCTCCATGGAAGGAAGTGGATAGTGGTATTTGAGAGAGGCCCTATTTAAGTCTCAGAAATCCACACATAACCTGATTTCCCCATTTTTCTTCCTAACCGGCACCAGATTTGCTACCCATGAAGAGTGCTTGATCGGGAAGATGATGCTTTCCTCTATGAGCTTGTTTAGTTCCTTCTTCATGAGAGGCTCAATGTGAGGGTTTACCGATATTTTATTTTGTCTAATGGGCTTGGATTCGGATCTAGCTCAATGGTGTGTTGTGCCAATTTTGGATTAAACCCTCTCAGATCCTTGTAGCTCCAAGCAAAGATGTCGAGAACTCTTGAAAAAGCTATATGAATTCATATTTTTCTTGATTCATGCTCACCTTTCCAACTTGGATCATTTTACCCTCTTCAACTAAAATGGATTCTGAATCTTCCCTTTTTACTTGAATGTTGGTCTTCTCTCTCCGAAATTGATCATTGGGATTGAATATTGACTCTAGAGTCACTAAACCCTTTGGAAATTTGTTTGTCCACACTATACCACTTGATCCCCGTACTTACTGCTCCAATTTCTCCTGATTTTTAACTGAGAACTCAACCTCCTCCTACAAGAAATTAATGATCTGTTGATCATTCTCAAATACCTTCCACTCATGTTATTGTCTAGTACAATTGGCCTCACAATTACATGAATATGTGGTTGTGTTTTATCTCTTTTAATATTATCCACCACATCAAATGTTGTTCCAATTACCGCAAGCTTATCCGAGCCTCATTATTTTTCCTTAGTATGGCTTGAATATTGAATGCTCCAAAATCATCAATTTTATCCCATACCCGATGCTTGTAAGCTTTGAGTAGATCATTCTTAACATCATGTTTTCCCCTAACCTAGTTGACAATTAACTCACTATCCCCAAACACTTGCAAGTTTTTAATACCCCTCTTTCTTGCCCAATTCAATCCATGTATCAAACCTTCATGCTCAGATGTATTTTTTGAACAAGTAAATTGAAAAAAAAAAGTTGAGTAGTACTTCATACCTTGTGGTGAAAAAGCATTACTCCTCCTCCAGTGCCTTGCCTACTCCTTGAGCCATCAAAGAATAGCTGCCATACTTCATTATCACCCTTATCATCTAGTTTGGTAATGCTATGAAGAGGTTTGTTTTCCTTGTGATAATAACAAACTCTTAACTCATCCTCCTGTATTTCCTTGTATGGATCATATCCATGATTTTTGTTTTCCCATTCATCAAGAGTCAAATCTAGGATGCCCCCAACTTTGGTATCTACTTCCTGAGTGTTTTGGAAATCCTCTTAATCAAAGGTTGAGAAATTTGTATTGATTGGGCTTGGTACATGAGGCTCAATATGGAAATTTGCAATAGGTTCAGACTAGATTGTAGCCTTAGCTCCATACCTTATTTTGAAGAGCATATGTGACTAATCAGCTGATAAGTAGCCTCCAATTTTGGTGGTGAAGTCTCTTGATAAGAACAATGCAAAGAGTGGTGGCAAGTCAATCACTGATATATCCTACTAAACTGTGACATTAGGACATGCATGTAATGTGAGGTTTAAAACTTTTATGATCCCAATAGTCCCCACTGCTATCCCATATAACTGTACCACTCCTTTGGAAACCAAGTTGTATTTTAGGCCCAACCGATCACATGTCTGTTTCGACATTACCGAACTGCTAGCCCCGAGTCAATCATGCAATTGTGTACAAGGTTGTTCCCAATAATCAAAGATATATAGAATGGAGGAGGCTTCATGTTTTTACCTTGCTGACCTCCATGAACTCCTTATTTTGGAGCTGTATTAGTGAGCACCTTCTCTTGATTTTTGGACAACTCGTTTGATGCTAACCAATTTTCCATGGCTGCTTGTAACAAATCCCATTGGCCTGGAATTTTCAATGATTCCCACATAGAAATTATTACATTGGTATTATTCATTTGATCAATAATGTTAAAAGGAGATGGATTCTCCTTCTACTTCCCCTTACTCGGCATGAATTTCTCCTACACATGGGCTGCACTTGGATTGCTAATACCCTAAAGTGTGATAGAAGGATGAGAAGTACTTGGATTAGATGACTTCCCTTCCTCTATATTCCTCTTCTTATACCTCGTATTTCTTTGACACACTTTGAGAAGGGGATTGATTTATTCCACATAAATCCTCAACTTGCCAATTCACAAGTGTTGTCTCATTTGGAGGTGCTTCCTAATTAGCTACCTGCTACTGACTTTCTTCTTGGTTTGGTTCTTGAGGAACACCCACCATAGTCACCATCAATGCTTGATTTAAAGCACCATTGAAGCATGTTTCTGATTGTGTGGTTGGCTACATGGGAAACACCATTCATATTATTGTGTTATGTTGTTTTGAGTTGGAACAAAGGCCCTAGATGTTAAAACTACATTAGGGTTATATGTTTGGAATGACTTAGTAGTTTAGGGTTTTCCTTGCTTATGGTTAGCAACTTGAATAGATTACCTATTTGGATGATATGGAGGCTTATTGGGTTTTAACTAAGGTTGATAAGGTCTATAATTGTAGTCACTTTTGCACCCACTAAGAACAAGGGAACCTCATGCGCACCGACCTATCACCCAGCGGGCACTGGGTGCTCACCCGAGGCACACGAGAGGGTACCGAGTCTCTCTTTTATGTGAGTCTAGGGAAGGCATAGCTCATGACTCTGACTTAGTGAATTAACAGACATGAAGAGCTATAGAGCTCAGGACGGCTTCTATACCCCTTTAGTCATAGTAGAACCAAAATGCACAATAGAAATAATAGAACTAAGAGTTGTAAATCTACTACTATACTTAACCATTCAAGTAAGATTCATGATTATATACGAACAAAAGTACAATAGAAGTATGCAGGTAATACAAGGAAAGATTCTTAACACATTTGACATGGTAACCTTATCACATTCATTCATAGTGTTACTTATAAAAGATTACAGAAGGTAGACCGTAGTCATGCGCCATATGTGGATCCATACATGTATTCTCACAAGACAAAAATTTCACTCCCCATTTCCCCATTACATCCTTACTTGAATTCTGTACCCATTTTCATCCCATAGTTCTCGCAGTAATTCTATAGAGCTCCACTACCTTATTTCTATCTCTCCTTCTTTGCCAAGGGCACGTGTATAAATAGGCCTCTGAGCTCTAACAAACTCCTCTGCAGCCTCAGATCTAGCCCCAAGTGTCAAGGTGTGGGTTGCTCCGGTCACATGCCTCTCATGTAATGATTAACTTTTTGGATCTTTCTATCACAAGGTATATTCCCTCCAGGACACCCTATTGCCAGGCTGGAACCTTATTCGAATGGAACATGTTCTTCATGTGTTCTGTCCCAAAGGCCAAAAATGGCTAAGTCCCAAATTGTTCTTTGCGTGGCGTGCACATCCTGGGTTCTTCAAGAATCCTTTTGAACTCTTCCTTGCACCTATACTTGTGCGCTTTCTCCTGCCATGTGCGCCTACGCGCCCTTAAGATTTGGAAGCTAAATTAGGGGCCCAACATTACCCCACACTTCACCTGTTCTCCACCCTCGGGAACCTTCTCAAAGAATGCAGTACAAAATAATGCAAGGCCTTTCCTTGGAAAAGAATGGGGGGAAAGAATAAAGAAAGGGGAAGAGAAAGAATATGGGGAAAAATTTCCTAAAGAAGGAGGAGGGGAAGGTTTTGTTGGAGGTTGGCCTCAGTGTACTCCAAGCACTGACTTCCTTCTGCGCTTTAGTGCTAGATGTCACCAACCAAGGTGCTCACCTCATCGTAAGTTATCCCTTCCCCTTGTGTGGTAATGGTTTCCACCACAGTCTCCAGTTCTTTAGAGTGGTCTTCCAGGGCATACATATTCCTCATGATGACCTTGTAGAGCTCTTTTAGCCGGGTTTTGATTGAGACACGTCGGTTCTCAATGGCCTCGGATTTATTTTCTACCATGGCTATGATCCTTTCCTGCTTGACTCTATTGCCCTTATTCTTCTCTCTAAATTCCTTTAACTCGGCCTCATTGCTGGCAAGCAGTATGCTTGTCACCTTGTCTTGATCTGCGGTGGTCATAAGCGACCCCGCGGTTTGTGTAGCTGATCTTACGTCGGTGAGCACCTTGTTGTATTCAGCCATGAGCACGATGACCTTCAACTTGTCTTCTTTCTCCAAGTGCACCACTACCTCTTCTACCAAATCTAAAGCCAAGGGCTGCCTCTCCATGGTGAGGATCCGAGTCAAGTCCTCTAGGCACTCAAGGAGGATCTATACTTTTACGTAGGAGGGTTAAGGTCTGGGTGCTTTGTGATAATCAATTGGGAGATGAGCTCCACCTTCTTGGAAACTTTGTGTACCCTGGCCTTTTCCTCCTGAAGCTCCCTCTGCAGTTGAGCACTGATTAATTTCTCAAGCTGAGATCCTTCGTCAGCTTCACCACTTCTTCCTTCCTCTTCTCCAACAAGTCCTCCAAGACTCTAACCCTATCATTTCTACCGAAGAGCCTAGCCTCGATTTCCATGGAGACTTTGTTCAATGCGTTGCACACTTGCTCATCTGATAGTTGTTGTATGTTTACAATGGGGTTGTCCCCCTTTCCTTCAGATAGCTTCAATACCACTCCTTGGTTAATCTTGAATTCAGGCTCATCGAGGTGGGAGTCAAATGCCCAAGATAGCATCTTCCTCATTCACGGTATCCACCCTCAGGGTCAAAGGACTCCATGGCGGTGAGCTCCTTGGTGGGCATGGTACTTTGGAAATGCGTGCGCAAAATGTTTTGGGGTCATCAATGTAACTCATCATTATTCTTCCCCTTCCACGCATTTACTTCCTGTGTGCACGCCCTTGGGAATAGTTACTGAGAGAGTTGGTCCTTTCGTGCTACTTCCACTCTTCTCCCTCTGCTCCTTCTTGAACTCACTAAGCACAAGGTCTGCACTGTGCCCCAACTCTTCATTAACCAAGGCATCAATTATCTTCTCTACCTCCCTTGTTGCCTTTTCATCCACCTCCTCCTGAGTGAGCTTGGGCATATCTGGTTCCTTGGTACTAGCCCCTTCGCTCCCCTCTCTTTGTTGTGCACACCTTCCTCCCTTTGGGTGCCTTTCCTTCTTACAAAGATGAAGGCATCATTTGCATTCTCAGCCTCCTCTCCTTTTGAGTCATGGATATCAATTGGCTCTTGGTCCACCTCCAGCTCTTCCCCTTCATCATCATCCCTTTTGCCTACATAGGCATTCAGGTCATTCATATCTCTAGACCCTTGTTCCTCCGTTCCTTGTTCTTCTTCTCTGGCAAAAAATTATAGAGTGGGGATCTTTGTCTTTTCTTGGTGAAGGTTCTTGGGGATTGTGGCTTCACAGATCCGAGTTCTTTTCCTTGACCACCATTCTTCTCTTCTTCCGAACATAGGTACTTGGCCCCGCAGTACCTACATCTGCCTCCCCACCACCCCTTGTTCTTCCTCTTCTTCTTCTTTCTCCTTGTGCTTTAGCGCTGGCTTCTTCCTTCCCATGGGGTTGTCTGGGATGGATATTTCATTCTCTACGTATGCACCCTTCTCAAACTTTGGCCTTATGCATAGGTAAATTCAGCGCGCAATAGTGCTCTCGATGTCGGTAAGGTCATCGGCCTTACGATGTGCACATCCTGTGACACATACCTTTCAACATACATGCACTTTCCTGGATAGACCAGATTCTTCCTCATCTCTCTGTGTTCACTGTTAAGGGTGGACAGGTCGAGTCTTAACTTCTTTAACTCCTTATATCTATTTACCCTTGCTTGGAAGAATTGGGTAGTAAATGAGAAGGGAGTTTGCCAGGGACTCAGCGACGTCCACCAAGATAAATCTGCCAATGCGAAGTATTGGTACTCGTAAACTCTACTTCTCCTTGATCCACCGGGGGAGTTTCTCTGCGGGATCCGCCATTTTTCCCGAATGCATTCCTAAGGCATGTATACCATTTATCCAAGTGCATCTTGTGCACCCCCATCATTGACTCACAAGTATACTTTTGGAACCTATCTGTGGGTGAAGGGTCTTCATTGGGGTACTCCCATACAAACTTATCAGATGCATATGGCACCCGATTTATGAGAACACAATGTTTAGTAGAATGTTCCCAAAAATATCTTTCCCCGTCCTCCGTGTTACTTATAATATCATCTGCTATGTCTTGGGATACATTATACATGGTGCCTTCCACGACCTTTCTCGAGAATTCAACCAAAGCTTACTCACCTAGGTCCACCTCTCCTATCCATTTAGCTTGGAAACAAGGTGCGCAGCCATTTTCATCACCAAATCACTAATATCGTGATGTCATAGTACCTCTATCCCTTCTTATAATCCTAGGATGTGATGGTTTCCTTAATTTCCACCTCATCCTGGAGGTCATCTAGGATTGTGTCCCCTTTATAACTCGAGGCCTATAAAGTGTGAAATTAATTGTGGGGTTATGGGCATCTTGTGACTGTGAAGAAAAATAAATATTCATGGACACATGTCATTAACCATTGGTATAGGCACTCGGGATTTCCAAAGTATGGCAACTCATAAAGCTGGAGAAGCCTTGCCTTCTCCATTTTCACCTTGATTACATCATTGTAAATCAGCATCCCTTTAGGTGTTCATTTATTTGTGGGGCGCACTAGCTCTAGCACCATTTCCTTTACAATTATACTTGACCGGTGATTGTAATCAATTACGGTCATCTATCTGATGTGGGACTCCCACTCTTTCCCTAGCAAAACCCCATCTAGGTATTGCATCTCTGAGTACCATTCCTCATTGGTATCCAAGGGGATTTCATCTTCTTTCTTCTTTCCTTTTCCCTTCCCCTTTCCTTTCTTGGATTGTACTGCAGGCTTATCAACTAGTTTCATGGCCGTCATTTTACCCTTTTCTTTCATTCCTTGGTTTCCTTCGAGTTGTCTAAGAGTTTTCTTTGTGCGCCCTGTGCCCTAGGGTACAAACCCTAATTTCTTATTTCCCTCTTTCGATCACGGCGTTCTTTCACAACTTTCCTCACACCCGTAAATCACTTCTACTCTGGTTTGTAGATCAACTGGACTGATTGCGCATGAGTTTTTGAGATTCTCCTTCGTCACGAGTTAGCTCTCGAACCCTAGCTCTTGAAAGAAAATTGTTCTCCTTGTTTTCACAAAGTAAAATAATGAACTTACCATCCTTGTATTTATAGATTTTCCTGCTTTTACACATTAAAGGCTAGGCTACCTACCACCGTACAACAATATTTAATGCAGCATTTTCAAATAAACCCAACTTCAGCACTTTTCCTTGTGTGCCCAATCCTTGTGCAAAATATTTGTTCAGCCCACACCCAATCCTTGCGCAAAAAAATTTCCAACCTTCTACCGCACAGACAATCCATCTTGACAGAAGACTTTTGTGTGCATGTTACCAGTGCCGAAGGCACCTCTTCCATCCTCATGATTATTTCTTTCACCTACCTCATGTTTTTGCACTTTCTCTCCTTTGTACGTGGATTTCTAATGGAGATCTATTTTGTCATCCATCTCGCCTTCCTAATGCATCTTTTCAACAAGGTCGGTTTGAATGGTCTACCAACTCAATCTTCCTACATAATAACTTCATGCTTCTTTTTGATCACTCACCCCACACTAAATTAATGCATGGTCCTCGTGCAATAATAAGTTTAAAAATTAATAAGGTTACCAGGCGCCCAAGGAGAAAAACAAGAAAACAACGTGAAAGGGAAAAACATGAAAGGAAAATCATAAAAGGAAACTCTAAACTAACTGGCGCGTAACTACCTTATTTACAAACACCAAGAAGCATTATTTATAGTAGGGCTTGGACTACTCCCATTGAAGTGTTCGGAGTAATTTTGTTCCATCCGGTGTTTGTAGCTTACATGTTCCTAAATCAAGGATGTATGAAATTACATAAGGAAACAACCAATGCACCTTCAACTTTCCAGGATGGCGTAGAAATTTAGAATCATATAGCAATACCATCTGGCCAACCTCAAACTGTTTGTTTTTAATGTGGCGGTTGTGCCATGCCTTTTGTTTAGCTTTTTCAGTTGTTTGGCTCCATCTTGCTAGTGAGCACCTTTCATCCAACTTTATTAATTCATTAATTCTTTCTTCCAGTGCTTGTTCATCGTCCAACCCTCCTGCATGCACTATACGCAGTGATGGTAGCATAAATTCAATTGAAAAAACAGCCTCTGCACCAAACACTAGTTGAAATGGTGTGGCCTTGTTCAACCTTTTATACATTGTTCTGTATGCCCAAAGGACTGTTGATACCTTGTCATCCCAATCCTACCTTCCTACGTCACATATCTTAGTCAATGTGTGACTAAGGATTTTGTTGAATGCCTTTGTAGTCCCATTTGCTTGAGGGTGATAAGGGGTAGTCTTGTGATGGGCTACCATGAATTCTACCAATAGGATCCTGATTGTTTCATTTAAGAAGTGAGTGCCCCTATCACTTGTTAAACTTAATGGGCACCCATACCTACTGATAATGTTCTCCCACAAAAATCTAGCAGCCATGGCTGCGGTGTAATCCCTAGTGGGCATGGCCTCTGCCCACCTTGTCAGATAATCAGTACAGGTAATAATATACCGTGAGTTAGTCCTTTGTGCAGCTGGCGAGATTGGTCTGACAAAATTTATTACCCACTTTTCAAAAGGTTTTACGTTGGTGATGGGGCGTAAGGGCATTTCATCCCTTTTTCTAGGTTTTCCAAGGCACTGGCAGTGGTCACAGGCCTTACAAAACTCAATACAATCCTGGTGAATCATTTCCCACCATAGTCTAGTGACTAGGATCTTACATGTAGTTGCATTCCCTACATAATGTCCTCTCGACAATCCCACCATGGGCTTCTTCTATTATAGCTATGCATTCATGTTCTAGTACACATCGGTGCAAAACCTCATCACGGCCCATTTTATACAAATCCCCATTAATCAACATGAAGGGCATTGCACGTATGGCTAACCTTTTCCTTTCCAGAGCATTCATCCCTTCGTGCGCCACACCTTCCTTGAGAAAGATAACAATGTATTATAGTTTTGAGGGCGCGCGCTACAATCGAATAGTTGTGCATCCAAAGCATGGTTTCCTCGATACTCTTTGCATCCTCTCTTGAATCAATCCGATAAATGATCTAGCCCACAATTATTCTTTCCCGGTTTACCACTACTTTGAATTCAAATTCCTGAAATAGAAGAACCCAATGGCATAGGCACCCTTGCAGACCTTTGCTTTGTTTACGGATACTTCAAGGCCATATGGTTAATGTAGAATATGAAAGGAGTTGCCAGCAGATATTGCCTAAATTTTTAGAGCACGTATGATGATTGAAAATGCCTCATGCTTGGTCATTTTATAATTCTGTTCTATTGGTGTCAACTTCCTACTTGCAAAACAAAAGGATGATCAACAATCCCCTCTCTGGTTGAGCAAGAACGGCTCCTATTATCTTGTACCAAAGGCATCCATGTGGACATGGAAAGGTTTATCCCATGATGGGAATCATAGAATAGGCACGGCGATAAGCCTTTCTTTTAGAGTGTCAAATGCCCTTTATGCGCCTCTCCCCACCGAAAGGCACTTTGATTTTCGAGAAATATTTCAAAGCGCGTGGCGATCTTAGCATATCCCTTAATGAACTTTTTGTAGTATCCAGTGTGTCCAAGAAATCCACGCATGGCGCTTTGGCTGGTAGGCTCCCCTAATCCCATAATAACTACAACCTTCACGGGATCTACCAGTAATCCCTCTTTACATATGATATGCCCCAACAACGTTCCAAAAGGAGTTGCAAAAATACATTTCTTGATGTTGAAGGAGATCCTCAACTGCCAACATCTTTCAAACATCAACCTTAAGTTATCACAATTGTCCCTGACCATTCCATACACTGTCCAATCATCCAAATATACCTAAAGGAACTTGTGGATGAAGTCCTTAAATTCTTTTAACACTATGTGTGAGAATACAGTGGGCACATTCTTCAGCCCAAAGGGCATGACCGTATATTCAAAGCTTCCCCACTCAGTGGTGAAATTTGTCTTACCTTGGTCTTCCTTGGCAATCCTTACTTGGTGACATCCCGAGAATCCATCCATAAAGGAATAGACCTCGTGCCTAGCAACTCCTTCCAAAATCTCTTCAGTAAAGGGGGTGGGAAAAGGATCTATGATACAAACAACATTTAATTCCCTATAATCAACACATATCCTAATCGCCCATCCTTCTTTATGCTAATCACCATTGGACTTATCCACTCTGATTCCTCCATAGCCTCAATGATACCGGATGCTATCATCTTGTCTAGTTCTTCTTTAACCCTTACGCGCATGTTGGGATTCATCCTGTAAGGCCTTTTCCTAACTAGGCGCGCACCATATTTCAACCTTATCCTCATTTCCCCAATGAATGGTGGATGCCTTTCAACTCATGGTATCCATGTGGGAATAAATCCTCAAATTCACGTAAGAGATTGATGATCTTTGATACTTCCTTTTCCGACCAATAGTCCCCAATGATAGCCTCCTTGGGCTCCTCTTCCGAGCTGATGTTAACTTTCTTGGTTTTGAGTGGTTCATGATACGCACGTGCACATGCATCCACACTATCAACTACTTCATGTGCCCTAACCAAATGGTCGAAATTCAGGCTCTCTATCTCTTCTCCATCAACAAGGTATACCATCTTTCCTTTCTCCTTTTCAGCACACGTGCACTTAAATTGTATGTCTTCTGGTTCCTCCTCTTCAAACCATGCTTCTAAACTAGGTCCATTGAGTAAGTTTACTAACCTATCTTCCGCCATGGCACAATCCCCCAGTGAGGTGCTTGATAGTCTATAACACCTCATCAACTGGTTGCTTGGTACTTCGGTACTCAAATGTGTGAACCAAGTCAGCCATTAATTCCTACCAACTTCCCATTTGGCGGCATGTTTCAGAATGGATATACCAAGCACACGCATAACCTTGTAGTGTCGAATATAGCTTATGCACCTGAAGCGAGGGTGGTAAAGCTTCCATGCCTTCTCCCAAACCCTCTCACATGCCTGGATGTGGGAAGAGGTGGGTCCATTGCCATTGTAATCCTTAATAGCGGTGGGTACGTTACTTTTCAAGAATCAGACAGTGAGCGCAATTTGGACTTCGTGCCATTCCAACAAGTTTACACTATACACGGCCCACCACCTTGCTGTTTTTCCTATCAAAACATAACCTAGCATACTTCACCACTCGTCCTCCCTCCGGTGAGATTCCATCCCCCTCAAAAATACCTCAGGGTATGCATCCCCATAATAATTTATTATTGTCTTCTCTCCTAGGCACCGAATCGTATGCACCGTTGTTACCTTGGTTACTAATCCTTTCAGATGTTACCCAATCAATTCATAAGTCCCACGCTCCCAATTATCACATGTTATCTTGGTAGTATCACTAAAAATTGAGCATCATCAAACTGGATGACTCTTACGTAGGGTGGATGGTCTCTGGATCTCTTATGGAGCACACATATATTATGTCCAGAATTCCTCCCAAGGGGTTCGAGTATAGGGGGTGGACTTCCCATCAATCAAGCAGTGTATAACTACCCGCTTTTCCTTGTTTTCAAAGCTTATGTACCTCTTGTTAAAGCTGGAGATCTGCATTATTCTTATAACACCACGGGTGCCCAAGTAGAGTTGGGAAATTATCTACCTCAAGTAAGTGCCAAGAATTCAAAATCCCCAGTGAACCTAGTCACTGAATAGTAATGGTTGCATCCTTCAAGACACTTATGGGCATCACCTTTGTCTTATTTGCCATATATAACATTTACATTTGAATATGGGTGTGCTGAGCCTTCCCATTTGATGCCGGGTATCCAAAGTGAGAACATTAACCTCCATGCTGCAATGTGTCAATGAGGATGTTACTAAGCAACCATCCATCCACTACTTCATTCGGGGTAATTTCTCTATCATAATAAAGGATATGAGGTGGAAAGTTTACATGCAAGATCTACCTTTCATGTCCTTCCCGGCACGTGGCACCCCTTCTCTCAACCATGTCCCTAGCAGGGGAATAATATTATCCTACCTCGAGTAGTTTACACACCTCCTTAACCTCATCTAAGTCATCCCTTGTCCTTCTATTGGTCTCCTTTGCTCATATTTTCTAGTCTACTCTTTTAAGCATTGGATTTCCCTGTAAACTTCGAATTACATCCATGGTTTCTTGGTAGACTTCTTTCGATGAGTCGGGTTCGGATACTTCCCATGTACTACTTCTTCTCTCAAAATCAGCGGTATCTCGCCTAGGTACTTCCCTTGCACGCATGGATTTCATCCTCATTGTTACCATAACATGCTCTAGTTCTAATTCACGTATTACTCGCGGAAGCCACGTGCGTCATCCTTCTTAATACTTACCATGGGAGTGCCCTTATTCTTCTGTCATTGCTTTGACTCATATGTTCATACAACTCGGGCATTCTTCGTAATTATGTTTCTCTCCACACTAGGAGCATTGTAGAATATCTAGACATTCACACTTATAATGGTTTGTGGCTCCACAATTAAAACACGTCCCACATGGGAACTCAATTCTTCCTCCGTGGTTACCACGACCACGAAATCCTCCATAAAACCCTCTTCCACATGCATCTCCATCTCTGCACTCCTCATACCGACATTCATCTCCTTTGGAACTGCTGGCAATGCCAGTCTGGTGCACACCAAGATCAATTGCCTCATGAATCTGGTCAATCAATCTACAATACTTGGTGTCATGAGTGGTTGAGGTACATATTTTTCAATAATAAGATACATTTTTATGGATCGCGCTCAACAGGGGGCACCTACTTGCATCATGGTCCTCATGACATATCTCACGCTTTTTACTACCATGGAAAGTACCACCTTCCAAATACATACCCCACCATTATCCTTTGTGTCTCCTTTCACATTACAATCCATGCACCACATCCCTCCATGAATCTCTCGGAACTATGTTGACAAACAATTTCTCCAATTGCTTAGCCATGGCAGTAATCGAGCCTCAGAAATGGGCTAAACTAGTGTCAACACTACTAACTACTTCAGTGCATAGAGTAGCTTCCAAATCTTCATGCGCACATATGAATGTTTTATGAGATAAGGCCCTCCTAAACGGTGTGATCAACCCTCCAAAAAACCATTGAGCATGTTGTGAAGGGTGGATATCATAAGATAGCTTAGATAAAAGAGTTTTAAAGTGTGCATCGTATTCCCACACGCTCTCTTCCATTCCCTGTTGGATTTCTTTAAGGAGCTAATGCTCTTTCTGTTCAAACTCAAGTATGGAATTCTCGCCAAGAATGCATTTCTCGGTGCGGTATAATCCACAACGATCGATGAGGGTCATAATTTCTATACCAACTATGCGCACGTCGTTGCAAGGTCATCACAAATTGGTGGCCTTTTGATCTTGGGTCATGATTCCTTTGTGCGCAATAAAAGCTCACACTTATGCACATGCTCGTGACATCTTCTATTCCATTGTAATTTGAAAAGTGCAAAGACATCTCGAAAAATACTTGAGGAGGTGGCTGATGCCCTTGCCCTCCCAATCCAGTCCCTTGGTTTCTATACGTACCCAAAATTGAAGGGTATTGCACCGCCAGAACAACGTAACACGTACCTCAATGATGATACAGGTCTCCTCATGCAAGGTGTTCGGGATCTGGAAAATCTCCCCAAGTGTGTGTTAAAATCCCACATGCCCCGCTTAGCCCCCACGTGCTTTGTTTTTCTCTTTTCCCCTCTTTTCTTGGCCTTTTACTCTTGATTCTGAAACCACCACCACCTGCTGGGTGGCGGTCTGTGACCACCGCCCAAGCGGGGTGGCGGTCTCGTGACCGCCGCCCAAGCAGGTGGCGGTCTTCAGAATCGCCACCACCTGCTCGTGGTGGTGGTCCTTTATGTGTTTTCTAGAATGCTCTTTTAACATGAATCATGTAAATTTCAATGATTCGCTAGCTTTTTTCACCGCCATAAGCTTGCATTAATGATTTGGTTCCCTGGAATAGTGTTTTTGTTTATAGTTTAAGAGTTCTATTTGGTTTTACCTTGGGTAAATGCAAATGCTATAAATAGTTGGCTTGTGCTCAAGTAAATGGCCCCTCAAATTTTCCTCTGAATTTCTCTTTGTAATAGATTAGTCTTTCATTTTTCTTAGAATTCTTAGTTTCATTCATTGCATACCTAGTTAGTATTGTTTTGCTGTTAGGAAGCCACATATCCATCTTGTGCGGTGTTGTTGATATTTCATCCAATCCATTGGAGTAGAATATATTGTTTTCAATAGGAAGCCATTAAAGTTGTAGGTTTTGTTCTTCCAAACATAGGATAGTTTCGGAGTTACGGATGTTTTATGTTGCATGACTCACCGTAATAAATCCCTGCTAGGAATTGCATAAGCCAAGCTCTTTGTACTCTTGCGCTATCCCTCTCCTACTCGCATTGTATCGATCGTATCTAAGCTGCCTTTGTCCCAATATCTATTTCTGTTGATCTAGCATTACACACTTTTTACGGATCTACGTGAACATGAAGGAATGAGGAGATCTGCGAGGGGGAAAAATCACACACACCATCGGATTCGCCTGCACATTACTGTAGAATCCAGGTTCTAGCTTTCAAAGTTCTAAATTAGAAGCATATCAAATAGAGTAGCCAATCACTTTATTTCAGTCAATTTTACTTTCGATATTGCCAGGGAAGCTGTGGGGATTGATAGTTTCTGAGAAACTATGATTCATTCCTCACTTCTGAGGTAGGATCGAGAGTCTTGCAAATAGACTAGATCAAGTATTTCATTATTTAGAATAGGTTCACAGTTGCACAGACAAATAGCTATACTCGGTTATTTTGTTTGTTTTAAATTGTTATTTTAGCTGTCAATTCTAGATATATTAAATAGTTACTCTTTAAATTCGTTCGAATAGTTCATCAGAAAATACAAAAATAGAGAAATCATATATGTTATAGATATACTTAACATAGTTAAATTTCACTTTGCTAGTAGTTAATTTACATTGTTGCTTTTGTATGACAATCACGGGACCTAGGGAGCCCAGAGAATACGTATTCGAGCCAATCGTGCCCCAACCCAATCTCATCACAGCAATAACTAATATAGATCAAAATCTCAGGATCCAAGTCTTCCGAACAACGGTAAACGTACAACAAATTGATTCCCAGTTAAGCGGGTTAAACATAGAAGATGACAAAGCACATACGTTTTGGTCGAATCAACCAAACTACAGATTACCCTAGATTCATATCTGCATGACTGTAGAAGGGTTTGAAAGAGAGCGGACATTTGGTTGTGATCCTTTGGTCCCATAGCCAGATGCAGGAGACACTCTCACAGATATAGATACCAGCTTAAGAATTCAGGTTGCACGAACGCCTGTAAGATATTCTGAGAAGATCACATAGTTATTGATTCTGAATATAGAAGTTGAGAAAGCATACGATTACTGGATACTAGGGATTAGGGACTAATTCCATATATGACCATAGCAGGTCCACAACAAATACGAATCTATGGTTGTGACCCACAAATCCCACAGCCCAACGAATCCATAGGTGAATCAGACATAGATGTTGGCCTACGTACACTAGTATTCAGATCTACTCCACTTCCACCTATCATCATCGAACAGTTATCCTTATTAGACGTAGCAGCTAACAAAGCTAAGGAATTTTGGACTAGGCCAGAGAATCACCCATAGAGTCAATTATATTTACCATCCACCCTATGACCTTATCTGGAGATATACACGAAACTATCCCAGGACATTTTCCATGTATTCCACAACCTATAGACCGAATCACACCAGAGCTCGATATTGATTGGAGCCTTGAGCAGTCATCCTTGTTGATCGATCTATCACACCAGTTCAAGTTAGGAGGGCCTTCTTTGCCTTAGATTCACAATTTCCACTAGTGCGTATCGAAGACATTAGATTGCCTAACTAGTTTGTCTGCATCCCACACATATTCCATCCCCATTAGCTGTCTCGGCACGACCTCGGGAGGTCGGGTGTGAGGAAGAGTTACTTGTAGATTCCCAAGCTCGCTTGTCACTTTTCCATTGTACAAAATTGGTGAACCCGACGTGAAATTTCTACTTTCTACTCTGGAGTCAGATTTCTACTAGTTCTTTTAAATTAAAAATGAATCTTTCATCTTTACTACCTCATTAGCTTTCACCATCACCTTTGCTCCTTCCCATTATTCTACGGGTATTCATATACCCCCCGAATATGTCAGGATTCGATGCATATGGTAGACCCCTCTTGGGTCTTGAGGCATACTACGCCCAACAGAATAGACAATCATCACCCTCGCTCTCAGTATGGGGTGATAACTACTCAACTAACCAGTTGTCAACACAAACTCCAAGGATCAGATATACCTCATCCCTCCAAATAGAGGAGTTGGATCAGTTCACTCAAACATGGCAAACAGAGCCTTCAGGCTCGAACAATATGACGCTCACAGGAGAATCAAGTTCGTCTCCTCAGAGTACTACTTAGACCACAAATTAGTAGACAATTAGACTCATACCTAGGTTTAGATGATGAACATTCGGTACGTTATGCCAGGAATGAACAATGTTCTCGAAGTATGTACCCACCTATAGGAGGTTTACAAACACAACCCGAGGTCTTTTTTCGAGAAAATACCTCTATGCCACTGCATATAGAAAATGCCCTCGGAGAAACTTGGCAGGGCAATGATCAGTTCATAGCAGGATATCACATGCCTATACAACACCATGATATACAACAAACGCCACCAAGGAAAAATATCATGACTTCACCAAATGAAGTCATTTCAACTCTAGTAGAAAAGGTTAGGGGGTTAGAACTTGCCCAAGCAAGTCAAAATTCTCAATTCATGCAGGCAGGAAGTTCCAATCCTCCACACCATCCTAGCCAAGTAGACCTCCTCACAGGAGTAGGCACGTTAGGCATGACTCCTCAGTATTCACAACAAACCCCAACTAGACCCACCATCCCTAACACCGCTCCTCCCGGTCTGGTACAAAGTAATCCATTCTTGGACAATACCCCTTCATACTTAAACATGTACTCCAAATCACCACAAGGGGATATGTTCTCTCTCTCCGGTATTTTTACTCAACCACGGGGTTTCCTTATGCTCCTACCCGATGCAATGCATATGCAATGCCATATCAACAACCCATTCCACCTCCGCTCCTCGCGTAGGCACCATCGATGGTGAAACCTATGCGATAGGGACATATTTAGAATATTTGAAAGAGCCCTTAGATTTCACCATACGAAGCATCATGCTTCTAAGACCTCTTCGATTTTCCCAAATACAAAGGTGAGGAGATCGAATGCACATATCAAGGCTTACGCAATAGCCATCGAGAACTACTCCCATGGGATGGGGTTGTTGCTAAAATATTTCCCAAAACCTTGGAAGGTATTGCTCTCGATTGGTATTATAGAATACTTGAGGCTTCCATCCATTCATTCAAACAACTCGTTTTAGATTTCATCAAGGCATTTGACATGAACAAACTATTAAGGATAGGAATCAGGGAATTCTTACACATTAAGCAAGAACACAATGAATCTGTCGCCCATTTCATCCAGAGGTGGCGTACAGTTCTTTATTCTTGGCAAGTGCTCCAAACATGGATCAGATGGAACTATGTGATTTATTCCTTCATTCTCTCAGTAGAGAAGTGAAGGAAGAAGTCTAGAAGTTTCCACTAAGAACTTACGATGAAGTACTTGAGAGTGCTCTCGAATAGATCAAGTGGCGATTGATAGTGGTCGCATGAAAACATATGGAGCAAACGGGAGGTTAATCACCTCCAACCAAAACACTACAACTTATCCTACTATCACGAATGTCAATCAAGGACCTAAAATTCTTAACAAAAATCGCGGAGTGACAACGGATGGAGTAACTGATCAGGCTAGAAAGACAAACGTTGTGAATACTCCACCACAAATAAACAATCAACGAAACAACAACTTTACCCGACAATCAATGCAGTGGATTTTAATCATCCACAACAACAACAACAACAAACGATGAAAAACCTTACATAGGGTTCAAGCCAAAGCTCAACTGGTTATCAAAATCAAAATCAAAATCAAAAACAACAAACACAAAACTTTAATAGGCAACGGTTTGATCAAAGTTTTGGGCCACAATATGCACCAAACCAACAAACTAGGAATTACAATCCTAATTCGTATTGTGGTTTCCACAAAATTCGGGGCCATGACACTAGAACGTGTCGTGACTACAATAAATTCATGCAACGCTTTCCAGATGAACAAAGACAACTTTTCATAGATATGTTCTTGGTAGATCCTACGTCACCAGCACCGAATACTTTTACAGGGGTAGTTTCCCCTCAAAATGCACCCCTCAAGATCTTTAATGATCCGCTCCCAAATCACAACAATAACAAGTTAAATCTAAGTGGGACAAACAAGGGTGTAATTGTAGGAAACAATGATCATGAAGCTTCAACTTTGCTAAATCCATTAGTTGCGCACCACAATTAGGAAGTCAGCCATGACCTAAGATAGTCGGTTTAGTGGAGTTAGATGCCGAACTACCCGTAGAAGCTGTAACAAGGACACGAGTATTCCTCTCAGCTAAGTCCAAGCCACCTGCCGGGGACAGATAACATCCAACAAATAGTAGCAAAACCCGTGGGTGTCTATGATTTAATTAATGACCTAACAAAAACCTTCTCGCACATTTCATTTTTGGACTTACTAAAGAACTCTCCTTGCCCAGGGCTGCTCTTTTAGAGGCATTAGGTTTAGGTCATTTAATTAACATCACTCCACCTCCTGAAACACAAGGTAAATCATATAGACTTTGATGTTCATCCTCGGGCAGGCGGATAGGGATGTCGAATTCATATTCAAAATAAACAAAATGCCAACGAGATCTTTGAGATTGCACTGCCGAGGTGATCGGCCTTACATTTGCAAGTATGGGTTTATAACAACTATGTAAAGCGTGATGGTAGATGATGATGGGGCAGCGGTCAACATAGTCCCCTTCTCTTTCCTTCAAAAGCTAGGATATGGAGAAACAAATTGTTCCACGACTCGAAACACACTAAGAGGCTATGATAGCCTTAAAGCCACCTCGATTGGAACTATAATATTACCGGTCACCTTAGGACCCAAAACCATCTGATTGAGTTTTATATTATAGATCGGAAACTAACTATAATATGATCCTCGGCTGACCATGGATACCGCATGAAGGCAATCCCTTCTACGCTATTTCAAGAAGTAAGGTTTTTACACTTAGGAAAGATATTCATAGCCAAAGGTGATCCAAAACCATTCGATGTACACCTAGCTGACTTAAAGAAAAGACCAGGTGTGCACTCGGAGTTTGAACTCCCAACAAACCAACTTAATAAACCTACCGACACAAAACCGGAGAAAAATTGGTACCTACGACAGATCTTGAAACTATGAGCCTAGTCAAGATGATCCCAGCCCCCAAAGATGAGGCTAAACATTGTAGAAATAGTATCATTAGGAACTACTGCAAAAATTGTTGAATTATTAGAACAGGATCTACCAATGTTCCTACCATTTGATTCTGTAGGCATGGGATATTCCCTAGGTGTTGGTTCTCTTCCAGCAGAGGATCTCTGCATGGTGGAAGTAGAATGCGCAAACACAACAAATATCCCAATGTCCATACTCCCAGCTAAATATTGGACTCTCCATTTTGATGGAGCTAGATGTTGTTATGGAGCTGGGGCAGGTGTAATCCTTACTTCTCCCGAGGGAAAAGTCCTACCATTTGCCTTTAAACTAAATTTTGAATGCACAAACAATGACCGGCGTTGAGTATGAAGCCCTCCTCCTTGGCCTCATCTTAGCTAAGAGGATCGGTGTTGATAACATCGAGTGTTAGGAGACTCTGATTGGTAGCAAACCAAGTCTCGAGATATATGAAACCAAAGCTGAGCACTTACAACTTTACAAAACAGTTGTATTAGATTTAAGCAAGGAGTTTGACTTCATATCAATTGAAGCAATCCCACGAGAACAAAATCTTCTCATCGCCGATTCTATAGCAACCTCGGCATCACGCTTCACTCCAAACAATGAATTCCAAGATACCCGTTTCATGGTGTCCCTTCGTACCGAACCATTGGTAAAAAAATTGTTGTCAAATTCTCTGTTAACAAGCAAGGATGAGAACAAATTTACTATCCTAGACCACATTGGTAGTGATATGGAAACTCTGAATTACTTAAACACCTATGCGGCATTACATCTCTCCCATCACGTGATAGATTTATCCTTAATCCCACATTCATCTTCCTACTTCGGGAATCCCATGATGGAGCTTCCCCACAAAAGGAACTTAGCATATACTAGTCGAGAATGGAGATGATTTGGAACTACCTCCGGCCCCCCTGAGTTTGAAGAAGGTAACGCTTCTTTAATCGAAGAAACAATTGATGTTAACATTGGAATGGAGGATGAACCAAAGATCTTAAAACTAGGATCCTCGTTAACCCCAGAAGAAGTAGAAATACACACTCAAATCCTCAAGGAACATCAGAAGGCTTTTGCATTTAGTTATAAAGAAATGACAGGAGTTGCACCACACATTGCGGTACATAACCTCATCACTAAATCAGATGCAAAGCCGATTAAACAAAAATCGAGACCAATGAAACCTAAGGTAGCTCTCATGGTGAAAGAAGAAGTAATAAAGCTCCTCCAAGTAGGATTCATCAAACCAGTCGATTACTCTCAATGGGTATCTAATATCATTCCGTTCTCAAAAAGAATGGGAAGATACGCATCTGCATAGACTTCGAGACATTAACAAAGCGTGTCCTAAAGATGACTTCCCGTTGCCATCCATTGATGTCATTGTTGATGCAACAAGCTGGATTTGAACTTTTGTCTCTCATGGATGGATTCTCGGGATACAATCAAATCAGAATATCTGAACAAGATCAAGCTAAAACCACATTTATAACTCCTTGGGGAACCTATTGCTATTGCTATGTTTTATGCCATTCGGTCTCAAGAACGTTGGTGCTACATACCAGCGGGCTATGACATATATATTTCATGATCTAATTCATCAAATCATGGAATCCTATGTAGATGACTTGTTGGCTAAGGCCAAGAAGTGTTGTGACCATCGGAAGTACTTCGCATCATTCTTTCACGTCTGATAGAATACGGAGTCACGCTAAATCCAGAAAAATGCGTCTTTGGTGTAACGGGAGGAAGCTCTAGGTTACATATATATCATCATGAGGGATAGATGTTGACCCACCAAAATTCGGGCTGTCCTCGAAATGGTCCCACCTTCGGATGAATATGGAATCAAGTCATTTCTCAGAAAGCTTGGTGCAATCTAGAGATTCATCCCGGATTTAAGTTTTGCCATCCATCCAATCAACAATCTACTCAAGAAAGATTATAACATTGATTGGACCGAAGACTGCAATGAAGATTTTAACGTAGTTAAGCATTTCTTATTATCACCACCTACGTTAATGCCACCTAAGCCAGATCACCCGTTAATTTTATATTCACGAGCTACCAATGTCTCGCTAGCCTGTATGTTGGCTCAAGAAGATGATGACAAGAGAACGTGTGATTTATTTCATTAGTCGAACATTGCTGACTATGAAACATGTTATACACAAGCAGAATGAGAATGCCTTGCCATAGTCTTTGCAACCAAATGCTTAAGACATTATATGCTAAATCAAGAAACAAGGGTCATGGTAAAAACGGACCATTTACGAACTTTCCTCACGCAAGGGTCCTTATCTAAAAAGGCTGGACGTTTTATAACCTTAATGGGAGAATTCAAATTAACATTTGTAAATCAGAAGTCCGTTAAGGGACAAATCATCATGGATTGGTTAGCTGATAACCCATTAGACGGAGGTGATCTAGTAGATCTGGACTTTCCAGATGAGTGCGTATACTACATTGAAACCCGACCTCTATCTCTGAGTGTCCTTGGTACACTGATATCATTAATTATATCATGGACCATATGTATCCAGAAGGTGCTACGCCACAACAAAGAAGGCGGTTACGCATTATCATAGCTAAATACGTCATTATAGAGCAAGTGCTCTATCGAAAAGCATTCGATGGAATGCTTCTAAGATGTGTCGACACAGAAGAATCCAAGAAGATTCTCCATGAATCTCATAGTGGAATGTGTGGAGGCCACTTCGGTGGCCATGCCACCACTCAAAAATACATCGAATGGGCTATTTCTGGCCCACTCTAGAACACGACGACGTAGTAGAGTTTGTACGAAGGTGTCATAAGTGCCAAGAATTCTCCCATGAGATTCACATGCCGGCACAAGCTCTACAACCAATGCTACTCCATGGCCCTTTTCTACGTGGGGCCTAGATTTAATAGGGAAATTCTCTCCCTCATCTATCAGATGGCCATAATTTTATAATCACGGCCACCGAATATTTTACCAAGTGGGTAGAGGCTATGCCTCTTACTGTACTAGGGTTTCTGTAATCGCCAAGTTCATTTTGAACCAAATCATTTGCAGGTATGGTGTCCCGCAAATCATTATCTCAGATAATGGAACTTCTTTTAAGAATGATGAAGTTCATGAATTGTGCAATAAATTTAAAATAAGCCATCATACGGCTTCATTATATTACCCTCGAAGCCAATGGATAGGTGAGGCGACAAAAAAACATTAAAAGCCATTCTCCTTAAAATGGTGAAAAAAAAAATGAGATTGGCACTTGAAGTTATATCCGGCCTTATGGGCCCACCGAACCTCAATAAGAACACCAGGGGAGTGACTCCTTTCTTTCGCTAGTATTCGGGGCGAAGCAGTTCTCCCACTTGAGGTTGAAATACCCGAGTCTCCGCATTTCATTACTGAGGATTCTGGATGAAGACGCTTATAGAGAAGCACGTCTTTCCCAACTAGAAAGCCTAGATGAAGCTAGGTTAGATCTTTAAACAGTGGCACTGAGTCTATCTTTGACCGGATGTCTTTGGTAGTATAACAAGAAGGTCTATGAATGTGACATATATGAAGGTGATCTAGTTCTAAGGCTAGACAGCCGGATCGACAAAAAAACCGGTGAAGGAAGGAAGTTCGGCCCAAATGGTTGGGCCCATACCGAGTCATGAAGGACTATGGAAATGGTGCATACCTCTTATGTATGCTAGAAGGTGAGGAATTTGGTGAAACAGTCAATTCCCTACACCTCAAACGATTCTATGCGTAAGCAACTAGCACTATTTATAATTATATCTACATTGCATCTTCATATAGATTAGGATCATTTTGTCCGCTTGTTTCATACAAAAATTGTGATCAAGGAATTTTGTTCTCAAAGCAATTCATTACAAACTCATGATGTTGTTGGCATAAACACTCTAATCATACTTCTCCATTTCCATGATATCATCAAACTATTTGGAATCATTTCATCAAATAAAGCTAGATATGACAAGTCTTAATGGTAACCATGCCAAGATCTGTGGGTTTATTCTCACTTTTGGTTTCTTCTTAGGATAGGTGTCTTGCCTATGGTCTATTCTAGAAGCTTCATGGTGTCACATCTATCCCGTATATATATCTCTTTGGAAATAAGAACACACTGACATTTTGCTCAAATAAACAAGTCAAATATAGAATCAAACAGAAAATTTTAAATTTACACATTTCCTTGCCCCACCAACCTTTGGTGATGAGCTTGCATCTCTTACTAGTGACGTAGGGTTGGGAAAGGATGGAAATGCCCTTACTCGCCTATGCCTTGCCTATGGTGATAAACCCACACTTCTTACTAGTAGCATGGGGCAAAGTGTAGGGGGTCCTCTTGACAAACAAATGTAAAAGGTCATAAGCAAACAATTCAAATCTTGAAGCTTTGAGTCAAAAACAAATGAATCAGATGTTCAAAATTCCAAAAGAGTTAAAAGCCTAATAACCCAGATTTTGTCTACTATGTGGCCATCTATGGATCTAAGTCTAGATAAACCAAAAGCAAGTTGCATCCCAAAACTATGAAGTCACTCGAGTGGAGTAAGCTTGTAGCATCCTAATTTGGGTCCACCAAGGCTTTGTCTATCTCTCATCACTACCATTTCAACACATTTCACAACTTGTGCCCTTTCTAGCTCTCGGTGATGAGCCCTCACATCTTACTAGTTGTGTGGAGTTAGGAGAGGGAAAGTCTATCTGCTCATCATGTCGGTTTATCTTCACCACTTTGCCAAAACAAATATGAAGCATCAAAATTGCTTACAGAAACTAAGATTCAAAATCACATTGTATCTACATTATCATATATCAGCATCATGAAATACAAAAAGAAAGTAAAACACTTGCATCATTTGTTCTCCATTGCATACATTTAAAAAGCATACAAGCATAACATCATAATCTACATGAGGAAACTGGAAAGGAAACAAAGCCATAAATGCCAAAATTCTGATCCAAAAAGAATATATATATATATATATATCAAAGTTTCTGTACAATGCCATCATGCGCAAAGCATGGTCAAAACACTCAAAGAGCCGGGATATACAAAAGAATATATCATACAAAATAGGAGAGCCAAGTGGCTTCTCAATCCCTATGAGACCCCTCTGAAGGTGCACGCCCATGCCTAGGACTCCGGCTACGCCGATGCTCTGAGTGCACGGAGGGCTCAGGATCCCGAGGGGGCAGCGCTTGATCTCGCCACGAGAATGACTCCTCATCAGGCGCTCGGCTGTCCTATACCCCACTAGCTCCGTGCGGAGAGTCGATACCATCCTGGCCACATGCCAGACTGGGGAAAAGATGTCAGTGTGTCTACCAGCTGCTGAGGGCTCCCCAGCATCCACAGACAACTCTGCATGGGTCCTCTCCATGGGGATCATCAGGGTATCGGTGCATACCCTACGAATCAAGTCTCGCCACTCATCGGCGGTCTCTGCAAACAAAGGAGAAAACAAATTAGAAATAAACAAGAGATAAAATACAAGAGTAAAACAAAGAGGAGAGATAGTAACTAAAGAAATCCTAAATTAAAAACAAACATTAAAAGGAAGGATGGTAACTTACTCGGATCACCAGGCCTCCAGGATGGATCTCTAGGGTCAGCACCACCACGAGATGCCATGCCCGCATTGGCGAGGTGCTGCTCCTGTGACTGGAGCAATGTAGCACCCCCAACGGACTCATCCTCCCCACCATGGCCCTAGGAGAGTGGCTCCTCTGAAACTAGAGTCACCCTCTCTGCACTCTGCTCGGCCCTCTCTGCCTGCATGATATCCTGAGTATCATGCCACTCAGGATCAGTCTCCTCCTCTGTCTCTCCCCCTGTAAACTCCTCGGACTCGGAGTCTATGTCGATGGGGTCATCGCTGCTATGGGCAGGACCCATGGCAATCTAAAGCAAGGGTGCTGAGGTGCCGGCTCTCCCTGCAGCACGTCTACTACCCTCTGGCCTGCAATAGGAACGCGGGAGTAACAAGCTGTAATCAACCCGGCCTCTAGGACCCCCTCGGCCTCTCGGGCCCGGCACATATATTGGCGCTACTGGGGAAGCATGCCCATGTAGGGTAGGCCAAACTGCTGAGGAACTCGGCCAAAGGGGTGTATCTCCACTCACCCCACTCTGTCAATAAGCTGCCTGTGGTGGAGTAGGAGATCAAAGTAAGAGCCTCCTCGCCATATATACCTGCCATGGTCGATACGGTGTGGCCTCCATGTCGGCGGTGGTGGAGAAGAAGCAAGCCGGCTGATGAGGTGCTCGAGCACCGACATATCTATCCATCTAGCTGCCCTCACGGCTCGGGATCATCACCTCTACACCTCTGCCATAAGGAATGAAGTGCTCGTAAACTGACTCATGACTAGGGTCGGGTGGCTCGAGGACTGCCCCTGTAAATGGACTACCCTGTATAAATCATGGTAGGTAGTCCCAAGTATATCTACTCCCCAGGCATATATCCGGCCATGTCCCTCTATCTGTGTAATGATGGGGGACCAGCAGTATAGCAGTGTGTCTCCTCCCTTGTCCCGATCAATCTCGAGGCAAGGATCCCCATAATAGCCTGGCGAATCAAGGGGATGGGAAAACTAGGAATGGATCGAACTCTGACCCCCTTCTTTGAACCCATGGAGATGAACTGCATCTCCCATATAAGTGGCCCATTGTGCTATCTAGGCCCGTGAACCTCTTGTCTCAAGGGTAAGACGTCTCCCGATGATCGGGACCCCAGAATGTGATAAACATCCTCCAAAGTGATGGTCCACTCACCGCGGACCCCTGGTAATCGGAAGGTGTTCGATCAGCATCCCAATAGGAGAATAAGTCACAAAGAATGTGACTGGATGGTGCAACATGTGGAACGCGTGAGATACGTAGTATCCGGCCCTCTGAAGAGTGTCCTCCTCATCCTGTGAAAGTGCATCTAGTACTGCTGGGAGCCAGTCACACTCCCTCTCTCGGCTCCACCGAATATACTCCTCTCTCACTGCATACACCCAAAAACACACAAAACAAAGCAAGTTAGCATCAAGATATTAGAAAAATCATGAAAACACATAGAAATGCTAAAAATGCAAAAACAATCTCAAACAGATGTTCTTTTGGCATTCTGTGCAAAACCGCTGCCCTGAGCAGGGAGGCGGTTTTGTAACCGCCGCCTTAAGGGCGGTGGTCATGTAACCGCCACCCTAAATAAGGCGGCGGTCATGTAACCGCCACCACAGGCGGGCGGCGGTCGTGTGCCCGAAAACCCACGCGGGTTTTATAACCTAAAAAGCCTAAAAATGCCAAAAAGAGGACCATTTTACTAAAAACAAGGCCTACCCAGTAGGCGCCCCCTAGATGGACCTTTTGAACCTAACATTTTCAAAAATTACCCCCCCATGACAAAGATTTTAGCATTTTAAAATTAAGGGGGTGAAAAGGATAAATTGAAGAAAACTAACTTGTGATCTCGCGGGTCGATGTTCCGCTCGCGGAGGCATGATCACTATCCGTCACGAACGTTTTGGCTCTACTCACACAAGAAACCGTCACCAGTGGGTTCCAGAGCTCAGAATCAATCAAATCAACTCATGCGCAAATGAATAGGAAAATGGGCCCACTTTCATATATATAGTAGCCTGACTTGTTTTAAAAATGTTTTTTGCAGGTTTGGAGCACCAACGGAGGTAAGTTCTTACCCCCGCACAAATGGTACGTCCTCATTTCCCATTATTTTAGCATTTATTTTCCAAATCTATTTGTCTATCTGCACTTGAGTTCTCTTTTCATTTTGCAGGGAGCGGGAATTTTGGATGGCGTCATTTGACACACGGACATATCAGGTATAACTTCCAACTTCCCATTTCGGGACCGCCATACTCGGACCCACCGTTTTACGCCTCTTCATGGCTAAAACGCTTCTCTGAGGGGGCAATATGTACGTACCCAAAATTGTAGGGTATTGCACTGCTTTCGGAACAATGTAACACGTACCCTGATGATGATACGAGTCTCCTCATGAGGTGTTCGGGATCGGAAAAGCTCCCAGTGTGCGTTAACATCCCGCATGCCCCGCTTAGCCCCCGCGTGCTTTGTTTTCTCTTTTCCCCTCTTTTCTTGGCCTTTTTCTCTTGATTCTTTTGCCACAGGTGGCGGTCTCTGTGACCGCCACCCTAAGCAGGGCGGCGGTCCTGTAACCGCCACCCTGCTCAGGGCGGCGGTCCTTTACGCATTTTCCAGAAAGCTCTTTTAACATGACTCACGTAAATTTCAACGATTCACTGAGCTTTTTCACCGCCATAAGCTTGCATTAATGATTTTGGTTCCCTGGAATAGTGTTTTGCCATTGTTTATAGTTTAAGAGTTCTATTTGGTTTTTACCTTGGGTAAATGCAAATGCTATAAATAGTTGGCTTGTGCTCAAGCAAATGGCCCCTCAAATTTGCCTCTGAATTTCTCTTTGCAATAGATTAGTCTTTCATTTTGCTTAGAATTCTTAGTTTCTTTCATTGCATGCTTAGTTAGTATTGTTTTGCTGTTAGGAAGCCACATATCCATCTTGTGCAAGTGTTGTTGATATTTCATCCAATCCATTGGAGTAAAATATTTGTTTTCAATAGGAAGCCATTAAAGTTGTAGGTTTTGTTCTTCAAACAAGGATAGTTTCAGGTTCTGGACGTTTTATGTTGCATGACTCACAATAAATCCCACTAGGAATTGCATAAGCCAAGCTCTGTACTCTTGCGCTATCCCTCTCCTACTCGCATTGTATTCAGTCTGTATCTAAGCTGCCTTTATTCCAATATCTATTTACTGTTGATGCTAGCATTACACACTTTTACGGATCACGTGAACATGAAGGAAGCGAGGAGATCTGCTTTGAGGGGACATATCACACACACCATCGGATTCGCCAGCATTATGCGAGAATCAGGTTCTAGCTTTCAAAGTTCTAAATTAGAAACATATCAAATAGAGTAGCCAATCACTTTATTTCAGTCAATTTTACTTTCGATATTGCAGGGAAGCTGTGGGGATTGATAGTTTCTGAGAGACTATGATTCATTCCTCACTTCTGAGGTAGGATTGAGAGTCTTGCAAATAGACTAGATCAAGTATTTCATTATTTAGAATAGATTCACAGTTGCACAGACAAATAGCTATACTCGGTTATCTTGTTTGTTTTAATTTGTTATTTTAGCTGTCAATTCTAGATATATTAAATAGTTACTCTTTTAAATTCATTTGAATAGTTCATCAGAAAATACAAAAATAGAGAAATCATATATGCTATAGATATACTTAACGTAGTTAAATTTCACTTTGCTACAGTTAATTTACATTGTTGCTTTTGTATGACAATCACGGGACCTAGGGAGCCCAGAGAATACGTATTCGAGCCAATCATGCCCCAACCCAATCTCATCACAGCAATAACTGATATAGATCAAAATCTCAGGATCCAAGTCTTCGAACAACGGTAAACTTACAACAAATTGATTCCCAGTTAAGCGGGTTAAACATAGAAGACGACCAAGCACACACATTTTGGTCAAATCAACCAAACTACAGATTACCTAGATTCATATCCGCATGACTATAGAAGGGTTTGAAAGAGAGCGGACATTTGGTTGTGATCCTTTGGTTCCATAGCCAGACGTAGGAGACACTCTCACAGATATAGATACCAGCTTAAGAATTCAGGTTGCACGAACGCCTATAAGATATTATGAGAAGATCACACAATTATTGATTCTGAATATAGAAGCTGAGAAAGCATATGATTACTGGATACTAGGGATTAGGGACTGATTCCATACATGACCATAGTAGGTCCGCAACAACCATGAATCTACGGTTGTGACCCACAAATCCCACAGCCCAACGAATCCATAGGTGAATCAGACATAGATGTTGGCCTACGTACACTAGTATTTAGATCTACTCCACTTCCACCTATCATCATCGAACAGTTATCCTTATTAGACATAGCAGCTAACAAAGCTAGGATTTGGACTAGGCCAGAGAATCACCCATAGAGTCAATTATATTTACCATCCACCCTATGACCTTATCTGGAGATATACACGAAACTATCCTAGGACATTTTCCACGTATTCCACAACCTATAGACCGAATCACGCGAGCTCGATATTGATTGGAGCCTTGAGCAGTCATCCTTGTTGATCGATCTATCACACCGATTCAAGTTAGGAGGGCCTTCTTTACCTTAGATTCACAATTTCCACTAGTGCGTATCAAAGACATTAGATTGCCTAAAGACATTAGATTGACATCGGGAGGTCCTAACTAGTGATATAGTTTCCTCCTGTTTCCTCCTCCACCGGATCCACTAGATCCAGCCACATATTCCACCTCCATCCCCAGGTACATGGCTTGTGTTTTTCATGCCGAGTCTCGTCGTCCCACGAAATGTGACCTCGGGAGGTCAAGATGGTGTGTCCAAACATTCCACCAAATACTAGAATAGTGTGTGATGAAGTCCCAAACTAGCTCCATAACCCACTTGTAATCCTGCTACTGTCTATCGATCTCCTTTTCATGCACTTTTTTATACTTGAGCCACCTCTCCTCCCTCTCCTATTCACGTCATCGATCTCCTTTTCATGATCAGCCATCCTTCCCAATCCTGGCTTCCTCACCTAAAGACTCGGGGTGGTTTAGCCACCATAGGGAATTCCTTTAAACCCATGGTTACCATCAAGATTTTTATCGCAAGGGGAATATCATGTAGAAATGATCCTCGTGCGCACCAACCTATCATAAGGGAACCTCATGTGCACACAAGGGGAACCTCGTGCGTGCCGCCCTATCACCAATGCCGGTGTCTTTGGGTGCTCACCCGAGGCGCACGAGAGGGTGCCGAGTCTCTCTTTTATGTGAGTCTAGTAGTGAATTAATGACATGAAGAGCTATAGAGCTCAGGATGACTTCTATACCCCTTCAGTCATAGTAGAACCAAAGCGCACAACAAAAATAATATAACTAAGAGTTGTAAATCTACTACTATACTTAACCATTCAAGTAAGATTCATGATTATATAAGAACAGAAGTATAATAGAAGTATGTAGGTAATACAGGGAAAGATTCTTAACACATTTTTCATGGTAACCTTATCACATTCATTCATAGTGTTACTTATAAAAGATTATAGAAGGCGTAGACCGTAGTCATGTGCCATGTGTGGATCCATACATGTATTCTCACAAGACAAAAATTTCATTCCCCATTTCCCCATTACATCCTTACTTGAATTTTGTACCCATTTTCATCCCATAGTTCTCGCAGTAATTCTGCAGAGCTCCACTACCTTATTTCTGTCTCTCCTTCTTTGCCAAGGGCACGCGTATAAATAGGCCTCTCGAGCTCTAATGAGACTCCTTTATAGCCTCATATCTAGCCCCAAGTGTGAAGGTGTGGGTTACTCGGGCGCATACCTCTCCATGTCATGATTAAATTTTTAGATCTTTCTATCATAAGGTATATTCCTCCAGACACCCCGTCACCAGGATGGAACCTTATCTGAATGGAACATGTTCTTCATGTGTTCTGTCCCAAAGGCCAAAAATGGCTAAGTCCCAAATTGTTCTTCACATGGCGCGCACATCCTGGGTTCTTTAAGAAGCCTTTTGAACTCTGCCTTGTGTGCCTATACTTGCGCGCTTTCTCCTTCCATGCACGCCTATGCGCCCTTAATATTTGTAAGCTAAATTAGGGGCCCAACAATAATTTTGACCTTGGTACCTCTTAAGAGTTACCGAATAATTTCCTAAGTTTTGCAATTTTTTCATAACCTCCTGGAGTTCATTTGAAGGGCTAGAAGAAGAAGTGGATGCTTCATTTGAAATTTGATTTCTTAGAGCAGGGATGGGGATATTGTAGGTGTTTGATTAGGATTAGGATTCCCCATATTCGGATAGAGAGGCATAGGTGGCCAAGGTGCAACTTTACCAACTTGAATTAGGAAATTATCAGCTCTAATAGATATGGCATAGGCATCTGGCTAGGTTATTCCCCCATAGATTGTATCATAACAAATATATTAGAATTTAGAGCTTTAAGAAAATAGAGAAATGCACCTTCAACTATTGGTTTGACCACAATTGGGATCCTCTCCCATGTTCTTTGGAATCTGGAATTGAAGTTTGTCATTTTCTCAGTTGGTGCCCTTTTGATTGTATTCATCTGCTCCAAAAGGGATAAGTTGTCAGCCCTCTCCCCAAACTAGCCATAGAGAGTTATGCACAATTGATCCCAATTCTGAATTGATCCTACTCCCAAGCCTCTAAACCACTACAACACTTTTCCTTTGAAAGAAGAAGCCAACAACTTGACCGCAACATCCATCTCAACAATCTCATGTATGGCATAGACATTTGTAATGTCTTGAATGTGGTCGATGGGAGTTGTGTGATTTTATCTAGTGAAGTATGGGATATTCTTTAATTCTGCTATCGGGACCAAATTTTGTACATTAAGGGCAAGTGGACTGCTGCCCATGAAATTTACATAGGGGTTTAGAGGTGGCTGATTTGGTGGTTGTTGATGAGCCATCCTAAGTGGCCTGAGAACCCTAGTCAATTGAAGAAAGTGTCTACCAGGTGGAGGTGTAGATAATGTTTTGTTTGGTGGAGATTGAGACCTTTAAACTCTGCTTCCTCTCCTTCCTCTGCCTAGAGATAACAACAATTATTCAAAGACACCTTCTTCTCTTTCTCTAGATCGGGTTTGCACTCTTCTCATGAACTTGATAAACTTAGGCTGCTTAAACCATTGGATTTGAATGACGAAGTCTCCAAGTTTGTTGTTGTAAAGCCTCTATAGGCTATAAATTCACCAAGACATACACCCAATCTTGATAAAACAATTGAAAATATTGAATTCTCGTCCCACTAAGCGTGCTCTTGAAATCGTTATGTTAGAACAATAGCACCTAGGATTTGCACATTACAAAAACATACTTTTGACTAACATGGGATTTTATTAAGGTGTGGGACCCTTACAATTGAGACAAACCTCTAGAGAAGGCTAGTTCCTGACCTATTCTATTGCTAACCTACTCCTAAACTATCATCTCCAAGGACCAGAGAGAGAGAGAGAAAAATACATAAAATGTCAATCCTAAACTAAGGGAGGAGATATCACCAAAAATATTATAGAGATTCCTATTGGGTGATAGTGGGGGAAAATGGGGAAGAAGATGGTAGAAAAAGTTACACATTCCCAAAACACATTCAAACCTCTAATTTCGTGGAGCACAAAAAATTTAAACCATGTAAAGGAACACAATATGCATAATAAACCTACAAAATATAATAGATGGAAAAAAATTCAATATAAATTAAGGTAGGGCAAGAAGAGCCACAAAACACTAATTTTATATCTTAAAATGATGAAAATCCCATTACAATATAGGCACAAGGAAAGAATCCTTCACAAAATACATAAATTTGAGTCCTGTAGCTCATAAAAATGCTGGAACAATTTTGGTAGAGTTATTTTACATTTTGAAATCTCTCCCCTTGAATGAAGGGGAAATTACATATATATAGAGAAAAGGAGCTACCAACTGACATCTTTCATTAATTTCCCATATGGAGGTATGGGAAACCATACCAGTTCACTTTCCAATGGTACTTTTCTTGCATGATGAACATGGGTGTCATACCTCATTAATCCATTTATTGATCTACCTTGTACGGTGCCATTAATTCTTAGTTGTATCTGAAACTCCTTGTTCTCACATGATAGAAACCACTAGCTAATGCATGAAAAAATGAGAAGAGTCGCCATCGATGAGGGATTGACTTGTCATATGACAAGAAGAAATGATGTTGCACAAAAATGAGGGGAGGTTGACACGAATCAACAAAAAATTCATTGGTGCATGACAAGAAGTGACACTAACGTGTGATGAGAAGGTGGTAATGATGGGGAAGGTATAATGATGTGCAAAAAGGAGGGGAGTTGTCGTGTGATAGAAAAGTACATTGGTACATGACAAGATAAAATTTGTGATACACATCAAAAGGAAATGGATAACGTGTGTTAGGGAGGAAGCGGTTGACATACATCAACAAGGACATTAAGGCATGTCAGGGAGGACAATGTCATGCAACAAGAAAGTGATGGCGATGCATAAAAAGGATAAGGTGGATGATGGATAGATGATTTGCATCGTAAAGTGTGGTTAATGTGCACCAATAAGAGTGTTGATGCACATCAATAAGAGTGTTGATGCACGTCAATAAGAGTGTTAACGTGCGTCAAGGGGGTGAAAATTTGTACATTTTTCCATCTTGACCATTAAAAATCCCGGCCCAAACCTCTTCCACAATGAGGTTTCTATCAATGCCTAGACCTGTAGGTTGATCCATTTTGCAAGGGGGTGCAAATATGGATAATAAATACACTACAAAGGTGAAGCACCAAAAGAAGGAGTATGAGAATAACTCCTCAATGTGTGGAAATGGAGGTCAAAAACACAAGTTAGAGAGGGTGATAAAATTTCCCCACAATCTAACAACATTCACAACAACATTTCCAAGGGGAACACAATAATAATGAACTGGAAAAGGCATAATATAGACACAATACATTTGCAAGAGGATTCAAGAGGCAAGAGGAAAACAAATAAACACGACAAGGAAATATACATCCACAACTTATATCTATTTTTTTTAGCATACATAGTTCAAACAATTACAAAGAAAGGGCCTAGATCACCATGCAAGGAGTCCACTATAAAGGTCTCCATTACATTGGATTCACAAAATAAAAATGAAAGATTTTTGCTACTAAAATGTTCCTCCTCTAAATGAGAGAAAAACCCCAAATTATAAAAAAGTGGAGAAGAGGAATGGGGAAAAGAAATCTCGGATATGGATTTTGCATCAATTACAAATTATCCAAAGTAGGTGAAAATCATTATTTGCAACCTGAAAAATCCTCCCGATGCCACCCATAACTTGCAGCAATGGAGAAATGTCCATCCATGCCCATTAATTGCACTTCCACCCACCATCCAACTACCCTCTTTTAAAACAGGTTCGTTTTCTACAAAATACACCTCCAAACTCTATCAATATCTATAATTTTTGACTTTTTAACGTATAACTTAGAATAAAAATTCCAACAAGACTAATTTTGTGTAATTTTGTTAAAGGATTAAAAGTTATGACTTATTGAGCATAGGTAGCTATTTTAAGCTCTCATGGTCTTTCTTTGCCTTCACAAGACTAAGCAATTAAATCCCATTGGTGGAATAGACATTTAAAACATTCCCCTTTTTTGAATGTTTCTACATATCTTTAGATTCATTTGAAATGATTTTCATTTAATTTATGGTGGGCCCTTTTGTTGATTTTATTGCTTTTATGGAAGGGGATAAGGGTTTAATGTTTTGAAACATTCATTTCCATCTCGGCCACTTGGACAAGATGGATATTTTCTTACATGGTTACTCCACTCATCCCCTTATCTCCTTGTGTCGGGCTCACAATGAACATTTTAAAATTTTAAAAATTGAGTTGATTTGTCTTCATTCACATCAAGCTATGCAACATGTCATTGGTCGCTTAGATCCCTTTCACTTCTCCTTTATGTTTCATGACGGGTCTATTCCAATGCTTCGTGGGAACTTCATATCACTTGGCACCATGTTGGTTCATGACCCACTTATCTACTCATTTATCATATTGGCCTCACATTTGGTAGTCTTGGTGGGGTCTCCTTCTTTGGCACTAGATCACTCCATCCAATGCACCGAGAAATTTACCTTTTCTCCGATTCTTGGCTATAGCGTGTGATTGTATTTCTTTAGATCCATCCACCTTTTAGGTTTATTTCCACCTTACATGTTGCCATACCAGCTCAAACATTGATTTTGGAGCCTTGCATTGGGTTCCAAACCTTTCCACATTATCTCCTTAACAACTTGGAACCTCCCTCCAATCTATGGACCACATTAATCATCGACCTCTCACCTTACTCTGCGGACTTATCCCTTCCATGGTTGAGGCCGATCACACTACTCCTAACCCCTTTGTTGAGCCCACATCCACCACGATCTCACCCCTTTTTTGGTGAGCCCGAATTCTATGTCGATGATTTCTTTATTTGGCTCATGTAAAGATCCTTTGTGATGTAGATTTAGCTCATGGGCCCCGGGACCACATTTTTTCCTCACCAAGTGCTTGTGCCACCTTGGTCCTTACGGTGCTTCTACTTCACTTCATTCGATGTTTACCATCCTAGGGATCTATTATTATGATGTGGTCACAATGGCTTGCTCCAAGTGGAGGCCCTACGCAACTTTTGGACCTCATGTGCCAAACCCGTGCGACTCACCTTCCTTTGTCCACATGGGTCCCACAATACTCACACTTTCCCATTGTATCTTGTAACTCCCACATTAGCTTTACTTGAGGAGCTACTCCATTGACTCACTAATTTTGCTTGGCGAGTCACCCTATGTCACTACCTGGTCCAAGTTTTCTCTTGCCTCCACTTACCCGAACATCTCTACATCAAGTCAACTAATGCATTGCTTTATAGCAATTCATTATCTCACATCACTGCTGAATTCTACATCTTTACCAAACAACTTGGTCTTATTTCTTGTCATAGACTAACGATCTTGAGCTCGGTCATTATCTCTAAACAACTTGATGGTCATTCACATGTAACCTGGTTCATCCGACAATGCAAATTAGATCTTGGTGGCTTGTGGATGGCTTGGTATATTTCTATGTGAGCTCAGTAGGTAATTTAACACCTCGGCTATGAGCTCGATGGGTTGTCCATAAAGCTGAAAACTCTTCATCAAAACTTTACACTCTTTCAACATGTTATAAAAATTTTAGGTTTTTATGTGCACTCGATCTCTATGGAGATGTCAATGGACTGATTTGACAAACCATTAGATTTGTGATTTCTCCTCCAAGCTGATCCTCCATGGTCACAATGCAAGATCGTTCGTATTCTAATTTCACTTGGGTAGTGAAATTGGATAATAATTTGGTGACTCATGGGGCCATTTTCCTACTAAATGGAGCATGACCAACTTCATGTAGCTATCCATTTGGCATGTAGTCCGTGTGATCATGATGAGCTTGTTTGAACTCTAAAAATATTGGCCCTGAAATGTTTGGGATGTTGTTGCATGCTTTAAGAACTAAACTGAACTTCCACTTCTTGCACTCTCAACTTTCATAAGAAAATTTTGAAATCAAAATTTTTGAAAGTGAAAAATTTCCTTTCACTTGAATTCTACTCATTCCCAACATCTATGATCCATGAGGCTGAATTATGAGTGCTTAAAGTTTTGTCTCAAAACTATTTCTTGATTCAAGTGAAGAGCACGTGAAACTTAGCTACTAATATGAAGAAGCAAAAGAAAGAAAAATTTGAAATCTACCTCTTGATTTGATTTGATTTGATTTTCTTTGTATTTGAGTTCCCTTGAAGATAGAAATTGCTATTTATAATTGTGAGTTCTTTAGTTACAATTTATCCTTTCAAAATCATGATGAACTGTATATAAGGCATACACAAGAAGTAATAGAACATGTGCACCAACACTTAGGGAAACTGAAAAATAATCTACAACTGTATAATGTGCACAAATACTTGGAGGAATGAAAATCCTAAACTAATATGTACAAGGATGATAAATATTCCTTCTAGTAATAATATTTTAGATAAATTTCATCGACCGTAATCTACAACTCCTCACCATCCAACTTGGCTAGTTGGAAAGCATTGCTACTCCTACATTCAGTGATCATGTATGGACCACTCTATATTGTATCAAATTTGGAATGTTTTCCTAGTTTTTCTTGATCAGCCTCCCACTTCAACACTAACTCTCCTTCTCAGAATATCCCCACCTTTACTTTCTTGTTAAATCTCCTCTTGATGAATGCTTGATCTTTCTCCATGGTTTGCATTGGGTGTTCTCTTATTTCCTCCAACTCCATGAGTTCAGCGTACCTAGCTTCCATGGGTTCAAACTCAACTAGTTCCAGTTACTTCATGAGTTCCAAAGCTAGCAACTCAAGTGATATAGGCAACACTACTTCCTTTTTGTATACAAGCTCGTAGGGAGGTATACTTATAAATATTTTGGGTGTTATCCTATCATCCCACAAGGATGACTTGATCTTGGTATGCTATGTCCTATGATTCTCATCAAGGTTTCTTCTCATTATTCTCTAAAATTTCTTGTTTACAGACTCTACTTGACCATTACCTTGTAGGTAATAATTAGAAGAAGTACTTGAGATATATTCCATTCCCGATAACCCATACGGTGATTTTTGTTCCCAGAAAGGCCAATGCATTTTCTGATATGATGGTAGAAGGTACACTGAATCTGGTTATTATTCCCTTGTAGAAGTCCAATATGCTATATTTATTTTCTTCATTGAGAGCCACCACTTCAGTCCATTTAGTAAAGTAATCAATTGTCATTAAAATTCATTTATGACCTTGGCTTGAATTAGGATTGATGACTCCAATGAATTCTAATCCCCATTGTATGAAAGGGTGGTCTAATAAGATTGGATGAAGGGGAAACGCCACTAAATTTTCCATGCCCGTGAAGAAGGCACATTTCTTGCATTTCTTAATCGAGAGTAGCAATCACTAAACACCGTAGGCCAATAGTAACCAACCTTCATGGTCTTGAGAGTTGTGATTGGTGGAGAAAAATGACCTTTGAATTCTCCAACATGGAACTCATGCAACACTTTCTCTTTCTAGTTTTCTCGGGACATACCTTAGGAGAACTTCATTCACGTCCTTCTTGAACAAGATGTCATCAATAAGCACATACAGAATGGACTGTAATTTGAAGTACATGCTTTTGCTTTATTATATTCGGAGGGCACAAACCTTTTTGGAGATAATGCACCATATCTTAAGTCCAACATGGGATGGTTACATCATCATTCGGTTGTTCATGATCACTTTGTATTATTAAAACAACTTCTTTTGTACTTTATGGATCAGCATGTTGCTTGGAAGCTAGCTACTCATATAGGCCTTCGCCACGAACCAGATTTTTCACTTTGACCTCAATGTCATATTCCATTACTCACATGATCCAACCCACCCTCTCCTTGTTTAAATCCTTGTTCAGAAGAAATTATTTTACCCCAACATGAGACACTAACAATTGAATCTTATTGTTTGAGACAAATTGTCTAAAACTTTTTCAAGCTTCTAATCATAACAAGAACATGATTTTTAATGAAAGAATGTTTTCATAATTTTCCAAGCTCGACTAAAGAATTCTATGGGCCTCTCTCGAACCTTATTTTTTTAGTTGTACCGAGATGGCTGAGATCCTATCTCGAGCCTCCAAAAGCATAGATAATTTATTCCTTAGAGAAATTTGGATTGATGAGTGTCAAAGCTTGAGATATAACATTTCTCATGGCCTCAAAACTCTCCTTGCCCTCTACTATCAAGTTGAATGCCATACTATTCTTTAACATCATTTTCAATGGTTTAATGAATTCTTACCTAAATTTTGTAATGTGCTTCATGACTTCTTCGAGTTCATTTGAGGTACTAGAAGACGAGGTAGAAGATTTAGTGGAGCTCTAATTTTTTGGGGTAGGAATGAGAGCTAGTGTAGGTGTTTGGCTAGTGTTTCGATTTGTTAATTATAGTTAAAGAGGCATTGGTAGCCTAGGTTCAAGTTTACCATCTTGAATCTAATACTTTTCAGCTCTAATGGAAATATTATAAGTTGCAGAGTAAATTTGTACCTCCTATATATTGTATCATCATAGCAATATCAGAATTTAAAGCTTTTAGAAAATAGAGGGAAATGCCTTTAGTTTCTAGTCTCACATCAAGTGGAATCCTATCTCATGTCCTTTGAAATCTGAAGTTGAAATCAAACATTTTCTTGTTGGGTTCCATTTTTATCTTAGTTAATTTATCCAAAAGAGATATGTTGTTTTATTTCTCTCCAAATTGGCCACAAAGAACTAAGCACAACTGGTTCCAATTTGTAATTGATCATTCTCCTAAGATTCTGAACCATTATAGATATTTTCCTTTGAAAGAAGAAGCCAATAATTTAGCATTCACATATATTTCATTAACTTCATGTATAACAAAAACATTTTAAATGTCTTGAATGTGATTAATAGGATTTGTATGGTTATCTCTAGTGAAATATGGAATATTCTTTAATATAGCAACCAGGATTGGATTTTGTGCATTGAGAGTAAGTGGGATGCTACCAGTAAAATTCACAAATGGATTTGGTGGACCTTTTGGTGGATTTTTGATGAGACATTTTGATCGATCACGAGAGTTCTAGTTGATTAAACAAAAGGAATACTAGGTGGAGTTGATGATAGTGCTTTGTTTGGTGGAGATGAGGACCTTTGAAATCTTATCCCCCTTCTTCCTTTTCCTAGAGATAGATGCTAGTATTTAAAAATACCTTATTCTCTAGTTCTTAACCTGGTTTGGATTCTTCTCATAAATATGACAAGATTTGTTGTAAAAACCAATGAATTCTTCCCTTTTGGATTCTCCAGAAGTCCAACTTCAAATCCTCTCACATGTTGGAATTTTACAAGTGCACACCAATCAATTACAGTAAAATGAAGACTTATTGAGTTATCATGGGCGTGCCAAAAATTTTATCACCAAATCACAACACCCTCTTATTTCTCAGCATGTGGATGTGTTAAGGCAAGTAGTGTGACTGAGTAACATGGGTACTATCTCCGAGTGTGGGATTTGCTACTTAAGAAAGACCTCCAAAGAAGGTTTGTTCCTCTTTCTATTCCAAGTGAAAAATAACTCAAATGAGAAAAAAATACTAACTATATCTATCCTATAATTTTCAAGGGACCAGGGAGAGAGAAAAAACAAGAAAATTAAAGAAACTACACTACAAAGGTGATGCACTTAAAGAAGGGGTATGAGAATAATTACCCAATGTGTGGAAATTTATGTCAAAGACACAGGTTAAATAGGGTGATAACAGTTCTCCAAAATTTAACAACAACATTCACAACAACATTTCCAAGGAGAAGACAATAATAATTAACCTAGAAAAGGCATAATATAGACACAATGCATTTGTAATTGGATTGAAGAGGCAAGAGGAAAACAAAAAAACATGAAAAAGTAAGATACATCCACAACTTATATCTATTGCTTCATTAGCATGCACAGTTCAAATAATTACAAAGCAAGGACACGGATCACCATGTAATTTTCCCACTATAAAGGCCTACAGAAATTGGATTCACAAAACAAAAATGATAGAGTTTTGCTACTAAAATCATTCTCCTCTAAATGAGAAAAAAATCCCCAATTTGTAGAAAAATGGAGAAGAGGAATGGGGAATAAGAAATATTTTATTATGATTTTGCATCAATTGCAAAGTATCCAAAGTATGAGAAAATCATGATTTTCATCTTGAAAAATCCTCCCCATAACACCCATAACTTGCAGCAATAGAGAAATGTCCATCCATGCCGATTAATTTCACTTCCATCCATCATCCAACTACCCTCTTGAAAAAGGTTCATTTTATTTAAAATACACCTCCAAAACTCCATTAATGTCCATATTTTTTTACTCATATACATAGATATCAGAATCAAAATTACAACGAGACCAATTTTTTGCAATTTAGTTAAGGGATGCAAAAATTATGGATTCCTGAGCATAGGTAGCCATTTTAAGCTCTCATGGTCTTGCTTAGCCTTCACATGACTGAGAAATTAAATCCCCTTGGATGGAAAAGACATTTAAAACATTTTACCCTTTTCCCAATGTTTCTGCATATCTCTAGAATTATTTAAAATGATTTTCATTTAATTTATCGTGGGCCATTTTGTTGATTTTATTACTTTTGAAAAGGGGGAAGGGTTTAATGTTTTGAAACATTCATTACCAACTCGACCAGCCTAGTCAAGCTAGCCATTTTATTATATGGTTACCTCACTCATCCCATCTCCTCATTTTGGGATTCATTGAACATTTTAAAAGTTTTAAACATGAGTTAAGCTATCTTCGTTCACATCATGATATGAAATATGTCGTTGGTCATTTAGATTCCTTCCACTTCTCCTTTATGTTTCATGACGGGTCCATTCCACTACTTTATGGTGAACTTCATACCACTTGGAACCACATGGGTTCATGACCCACTTATCCACTTATTTTTCAGCCGACCTCACATTTGATAGTCTTGGTGGGGTCTCTGTCTTTGTCTTGACTCACTCCATCTAATGCACCAAGCCATTTACCTTTACTCCAACTCTTGGTTGTGGCATGTGATTGTATTTCCCCATATCCATATGCCTTTTGGGTTTATTTCACCTTACATGCTATCATACCAACTCAAACATTGAGTTGAAATATTTGCAGACCGGGTTCCAAGCCTTTCTTCCTTATCTCCTTGATAACTCGGCACCTCCTTCCACTCTACCGGCCACGTTAATCATTAACCTCCCACCTTACTCAATGGAATTATCCCTTTCATGGCGCCCAATTCACTCGTGTCACTCCTAACTCCTTCATTGAGCTCTCATCCACCGTGAGTTCACCCAGTTATTCAATGAGCTCAACTTTCATGTCAATGAGTTCTTTATTTGGCTCGCACGAAGATACTCTATGTTGTAGATTTATCTTGTGGGACTGAGCCAATGTTATGTCCTTTCGACATGTTTTTTCCACAGGTCCTCCAGTGCTTTCACATTACTTCATCTAATATTGACCATCCTTGGGCTCTATTATTTTGATGTGGTTAGGGAGGATTGCTCCATGTGGAAGCCCTACGTGGATTTGTGGCCTCTATGCTTCTTTGGATGTATGAAGTCACGCCGAGGAGTCACATGAAAACTCCACATGACTCACCTTCATTTATCTACATGGGCCCCACAATACTCACACTTGCCCTTTGTCTCCCACTGTTGCCTCATCAACTTTGTTGAGGGTATACTCAATCAACTCGCCGAGTTGGCTTGGTGAGTCACCCTATGCTCTCTTACCACCTTTGGCCAAGTTTTCTTTAGCCTCTACTTACCCGAACATCTATGGATTAACTCGGACATGGAGTTGATTTAGAGTGATGAGCTTTCCCTTCATTATCTCCCATTGTATAATTCTACATCTTTACCAACTGACTTGATTTTATTTTCTTGCCATAAACCAATGGTCTAGAGCTCAGTCATTATATCTACACACTGACTTAGTGGGCGTTATCAAGCAACCCGATTTGCTTGAAAATGCAGATTGTAGCTTGGTGGCTTGTGAATGAATTGGTATATTTCTCTATGAGCTCATTAGGTAATGAAATAACTTGGTTATGAGCTTGATGGGATGTCTATAGAGATGAAATATATTCATCAAAACTTTACACTCTTTAAACATGTTATAAAACTTTTGGGTTTTTTATGTGCACTAGATCTCTCGTGGATATGCTAGGGGACATCTTAGAAAAACCATTAGATTTTTTATTTATCCTCCAAGTGGATCATCCATGGTCATAATGCAAGATTACCCGTTGTCCAATTTCACCAGGGTAGTGAAATTGGATAACACTTACATAAAATTCCTATTAAGATTTCCCTCTACGACCTCATTCTAATCCCTTCCCAACCACAAATAGGATCTTATTGAATCCCTATAGTGTATCCTTTTATCATCGGATGAGCCTCAACCCTCATAGTTCTATCTCGATTCTCTCGCAGCATCCGCCACCATGTCCTTATAGGATTCTAAAATCCTTGACATTCCTCCTAAAGAACATGATCTTCCTATCTTCATCACAGTTCGCATTAATGACACATTCATCCGGTAGACTATGATTGACAATGGTATTTGTATCAACATAATTTCTTCTCACACCTTTAACCAACTCAATCTCCCTAAAACCATTGTTGCTAAATCCCCTATCATCCTTTGTGCTTTCAACGATGTTTTCACCCCCAAATTGGGTAAAGTTATCCTTCCCATTTGTGTCATCCATAAAATCCTTCATGAGGTCTTCTACATTATAGAAGGGAATTTTAGTATATTGTTTTTCTTGGACTCCCTTTTCTTCACGTCACGCAATGTGTCCTATCTACCATTCACCATTGTATTAAGTATGCATATGAAGGGAATATTCACATTCTCCTTGTTGATTCCCCTCCTTTCAAGGAATGTCATATGACTTATTGACCAAATGATGTGCTTGTCCATAAATCAAATCATTCTTCTGAAGCATCCACTAGTTATTTTGTGCACCGTATCAATTTATCGAATGATGGATCTGTCGATGACGTGATGTAGTGACTTATCATGGGAGTACTAACTCCTTTCCATTAATTCTATTCCTTCTCCTAGCCATTTCAACTACCCCGATAAAGCCCCCTGTGTATCAACACAACATTTGGGACATCATTTCATTTTCCCCTCTTTCCTCAAAGACAATCTAGTCTATGGCGGCCTTGATTGCCCTTCCTCTCATTTTGAAGATCTCCCTCACACCAAACCATACACTAGTGGTTTTGGTTTCCTCTCTAAAAAATCCATTGTCTATACTTACCTCTATTGTTGTTCTGGAAAGGATACTGACCGGGGATGTTAAGATTAGGATGTCCACGACCTTTCCTTTAAAAATCCCCATGAACCACATGAAAAAAATTTGGCTTGGGATACCAAGATCACTCTACTCCTCCTCCATCCTTTTCTTCTTCTTCTTCTCACATTGATGTTGAGTCACCTCCCTCATCTCCATCCTATTATCTTATAGACCTAGATGATACCGTACCTATCCCTTTTAACATTCTTTTGTCTCTGCCATTTCCTTGGACTATTCAATTATCAAGATGAAAATGAAACCTAGTCCTTTCCTCTTAAGCATCCTAAAATGATAGAGGAAGATTCCCATACCATCAAAATCCTCCAATGTAGTGATGATGACTCAATTTTTTCTTACATGGGGGTCAAGGATTATCATATCTTAAAATCCTTTCCTCTCGAAACTTCCTCCCTTCTAAATGAATCCACCAATGACATTAATATAAGGACCCCCAAGAGCCTTGCATCCTCAAGGTTATCCAATCTCTTGATCCTCAAGATCTTGAATCCGTCACCTCCTTTTTATCCAAATGTACCCAAGCCTTTTCATGGTCATAATTCGACATGTCAGGTCTTGACCCCTCCATCATTGTCCATAATATCATCACCGTCCCCCATGTCAAACTCCGTCGGATAGAATTTGTGTCGCATACACCCCCACATAGCTCTTATTATCAAAGAATAACTACATCACCTTCTCTCCACTAAATTCATTTAACCTATCGAATATCTACAATGGGTCTCCAATATTATACCCATTGCTAAATATTCTAAAAATATTTGCATCTGTCTACAACCTTCCAATATTTAAACCTCTCCTGTCACAAGGATGACTTTCATCTTCCCAACATTGATCAACTTGTCTACCTCATGGCCATCCATGAGATGATATCTCTTATGGATGGTTATTTTGGTTACTATCAAATCCTCATCACTCCATAAGACCAACATAATACTTCCTTCATCACCCCTTAGGGAACTTTATATTATTGTGTCATGCCTTTTGGCTTGAAAAATATGGGGCCACTTACTAGTGCGCGATGACTTATATATTCCATGACCTTATCCATAAAATAGTGGAATACTATGTCAATGACCTCTTGGGTAAATCCAAGAACTGACATGACCATCTCTTAGTCCTTGAAATCCTATTTGAACGTCTTATCTGATTCCTTCTTCATCTCAACCCAACCAAGTGTGTTTGGAGTCATCATTTCTATTAGGGGAATTGAGGTTGACCAAAAAAATCAAGGCCATTCTCAAAATTCCTCCCCCTTCTAATATAACTCAACTTCATAGTCTTCATATCTATCTCCATTCAATCCATTATTTCATCTCACAACTCTCTAACCAATTTCAACCCTTCCATCACCTTCATTGAAAATGTAACCAATTTAACTAGTGTGCCACTTGTTAGAGGGCCTTCGATGATCTCAAGAAACATATTATTTCTACACCTATGCTCACACCTCCAAACAAGGGGGGTTTTTATACCTCTACATATCTACCTTCAATCATGCTTTGGGAGTCATGTTGGCACATCTCGATGAGAAAGGCAGAGAATATGCCATGTATTATATCAGCCATACTCTTCTTGATTATGAAACCCGTTACATGAAATATGAGAAGATGTTTTGTGCCCTCTTCTTCTCCACTTCCAAGCTTCATCATTATCTACTTAATTAAAAACCTTTGTTTTTACCAAATTTGACATCCTTAAAACCATGCATTCCAAGCCTTATCATAGTGATCACATCACTCATTGGCTCATGCTCATGATAGATTTTGACCTTGAGTTTATCTCCCAAAAATCCATTAAGGGCCAAGCTATTACAAACCAATTAGTTGAATCCCCTCTTCCTAGTACACATCTTCCTCATGAGAAATTTCCAGATGAATCCATCAATCACTTTCATCATGAGTATGGTACCCTTAAGATGAACCTCTTTTTGACAGCTCTAAGTGTCAACAAGGGGGAGGTGCTAGCGTCATCATCATTCCTCATTGGGGCAATCCTATCCCCATCACAAATAAGATTAATTTTTAATGTAAAAATAATACGTCAAAGTATGAATCCCTTATCTTAGGTCTTAAAACTATGTCCTTTTTAGGTGTTCAAATTCTTGACATCTATGGGGACACTGAGCTTATCATCAAACAAGTTACATGTGAATATCAATGTAAAAATGACGTTATTCGAAATATAGAGATATCATCCTTCTCCTCCTTGAGGAATTTTATTCTTACACTATCTAGGATATTCCTCAATCATTTAATCATTTTGTAGACACTATGGCTTCCCTTTCCTCTCTTATCCCTTAGACAATGAAATACTCCAAACTATCCATTGTTGTTCATCATTGGGATCATCCCACTCATTAGCTTCCCGTGTTAACCAATTTGACACCAATTCTTCTAACCTTTGGTATTCCTATATCTTTGACTACCTATCCCAATCTAAGATCCCCTTCGATATTTCTAAGAATGGTAGGAGGTCCTTTCTCTAACACGTAACCCATTATGTCATTCTTGGTGGAATCCTTTATAAATTTAGATTTAATGGTATTCTCCTCGATGCCTTAAATCCCATGAGGCTTCTCACACTATAAAATAAGTACACAATGACATCTCGTGGTGGATACTTTAGTGGCTTAGTTATCACTAAGAATTTCCTTCACTTGGGCTATTCTTGGCCTAATCTTAATCAAGACTTCTATGAGAATGTTAAGAAATGTGAAAAGTGTTAACAATATTCTAACCTTATATGCATTCCTTACAAGGCCTTATAGTCATCTTAGGACCTTTGGCCCTTCTCTTAATGGGGCCTCAATCTTATCAATGTAATCAATCCCCGTTCTTCAAAACAACACCATTCTATCATCACCATGACTGATTATTTCACCAAGTGGGTGGAAGAAATTCCACTCACCTCAACTAAAGTTAATTTGATCATCAACTTCATCTATCATCACATTATCTGTTGTTTTTGTGTCCCTTATAAGATCATTATATACAACGGAAATTCCTTCAAAAAATAACCTAAGAAGCTTACCAATGCCTTTAACATCAATCTTAGTTTCTCCTCTCCTTATTGTCCTCAATCCAATGGTCAAGTCGAGGCTTCAAACAAAACCATGTGTAGCATCCTTACTAAAACTATCAATAAAGAAGGTTTAAGTGGATTTGATAACAAAATATTAATATGAAAACCAAGTACACAACTTAAAACTAAATATTTAAAAACAAAACATTATTCAAACGAATTGTTTATTTCACATCCAAGAACACACAATATATAGTGATTTACAATGCTAATCCTTAGCTCAATAATAGGAAGGAAACACTAAATTTGGAGATGAGATCATCTCCACAAATCAAGGAGTGGAGAGAATCTCTAAAAAAACTCCAAGAAGTTACGTGAGTTGAAACAAACTCACCCAAAAATATATTATTTAATAAAAAATAAAATAAGCTCCCTAATGAATCTTATAAAGTGGAACACCCAAATAATCTAGTCAGAAATAACCCAAACTAGTTTGGTATGAACATGTTTACACTAATGGACTAGAGGCACGATGGTCGAAAAAAGATTGGGGACTATTTCGAATGGTCATTTTTTCAAAATTCAAACACCATAATGGTTCCAAATCCAAACTTTCCTATGAATCAGAAGGTGTGAAGGGAAGCACAGCTAGTCCTTTCCTGTCATCTGATCTCTTGAATTAGCTCGGACCCAGAGTGGTCATTTCGAAATGGTTAAATGAAAAATGTTTGGGGAGCGCTTATGTTCAAAAATATTCTTTACCAGAGGATTTTGTGTCTGTCTACTGGAGGGTTTAGATGGTCTCGACACACGAGATCAATCTTCTTGGAAAAAGAGAAATAGTCATCAAATTTTTGGTCATCACTTATTAGTTGAATGGATCCTTTATTGGTGTAACACCTAATGGGGGAGTGGCCTTCGCATCCACTTCTTGGATAAAGGTTTTTTTCTTGGTGATCTTTCATAGTGAAGCTCAAAGGGATAACTCTCTAGCAAGGAAATATTTTATACTCTTTGACTCTAGGTTTTATATTCATGGGTGGATCACTCACTTTGACCCGAACCAAGCTGAAATGGATGGCTTTCAAGTTTGGATCCAGATTTATTATCTTCATAGTGAGTTTTGGTCCCCTAATATCCTTAAGACATTTTCTCTAGCACTCGGGAAGAGTTAAATCATTGATCCGGTGACCCTTAAAGGTTCTCTCTCTTCTTTTGCTTGGAGTCAGTGTCTCTTTTGATCCCTCCAAAAACTATAACACTTCATAGTGATCTCTTCCTCTAATGGTAAATGGGTTCGGAAGGTCGACTATGAGGTGGTTTCTAATCATTATTTTCATTGCAAGCACTGGACATTTTCAAACCGCTTACAAAACCCTCCTTCCTCAAGACCCATCAGATGGATAAAGAAGATCTCTCGGATGTCAGCTCTCAAAGTCTTTGTTCCTCAATCTTCGATAAGGCTTCTAGTCCTCCTTTGGACATTCCTGGAAATTTCCTAGCCCAGATCCTCTAGATCTTGACCTAAGCATTATATCTCTGGTCAAAGAGACTGCGTCGGTGGTTCATGATTGCACTCATATCCTTCCTTTGTTTCAATTGGGTATTACTTTAGGGTTTGATACTTGATGCAACCTCCCTATAAAAATGGGTTATTGATAAAGAGGATGTGATTATCTCTAAAGACAAGGGTTTGGGAGATGAGCGTTTTGAATCAGAGGTTGGATTTTAGTTTTGTCCTAAAGATATCTATTTGTTGAGCTCTATCCTTTCGACTCTGTAATTCTCAATATGGATCTCGGGGTCCGAAATACCCTCCCAAATTCCCATCTAAAGATAGTCTTTCCCTAAAGGAGGTTGTTACTCATAAACAATTACAACTCCATTCGCTCTACTCATCTTCAAGTAGGAGAGGCACGTCCTCTCTGAAGAAAATATGAATCTTCTTTCCTATAATGTTAGGGGCCTTCTCGATGCTATGTTACGAGTTGGAAGTATCAATTTGTTTAATTCAAGAAACCAAAATGTTTAGTGTGGATTGTCTTACTCGATGGTTTCTGGCAGTTGGAAAGGTTGGAAGGGTCTCTTCGTTGACTCATAAGGAGCCTCAAGTGGGTTAGGCATTATTTGGAAGACTTGTAGTTGTAGTATCAATCAAAATTTAGAGAATCCTCATTTTCAATGGTGTAAGGTTATTTTGAAACATTCAAATGAATTCTTCTTTCTTTGCAATTTTTATGGCCCGAATAATCCTATCAAGAAACGAGATATTTGGTCCAAGGTCCAAGATGCCATTGGCTCCATCATGGATTACAAATCTATCATCATTGAGGATTTCAATACTACCCTCTCGAGATAAGGATAAGAGAGGTGGTATTCGCTGGCAGCCACGTTCCCAAGTTGATTTTATTTCCTTTGTTGATACTTCCAATTTAATGGATGTTGAACCTAACTTTTTGGTTCACTTGGAACATTGACATCCTGGGTTTGTCTATATGGCTATCAGGATCGATAGATTCCTGATCTCAGAAGATTAGCTACATCAAAAATTTCTTCTTAGAGGAACTGTCAACCCCTTATCAAGTTTTGATCATTTCCCCATCTCTCTCAACATCAATTTTGACTTCCCTACATGGCACTCACCTTTCAAGTTTGAATCCATGTGGATACATGATCCCTCTTTCAAAACCCAAGTAAAATCTTGGTGGACTTCCTTTGCAATGGTAGGTACCAAGATGTTCATCCTTTCGAAAAAAATTCTCTGCTCAAAGCTCAGTTGATTTCCTGGAATGATTCCTCCTTCAAAGACATCTTCCAGGAAAATTTGAGAGTGAAGAAATAGATCCGTTCTCTCAATTATCTAGTCCTCGAAATGGTATGCGCCAGAGGATCATCTCAAAGAAAAATCTCTTCTTAGTGAGCTCGGTGATATTATTTTAAAAGAAGAAACTTACCTGGAGGAAAATATCGAGGGATTTCTGGTTGAACGATGGGGATAAAAACACAAAATTCTTTCATGCTTCTGTTAAATCTAGAAGAAACATTAACTATATATCTTCCCTGAAGTTGGATGACGGCACATAGATTTCTACCCAACCTCAGATAAAAGCCAAGTCTATGTCCTTTTTTCAAAAGCTTCTAAATGACGAATCACACTCCTCCTTGGATTCTCAAATTCCTCTTTTGGCGCTCTCTTAAAATCTGATTAATGATGTTGATAATGTTTGTGTTATTTCCCCCTTTTCCAAAGAAGAAGTGTTAAATATTTTATTTTCTATGGAAAGGGAAAAAGTCCCTAGTCCGGACGGTTTTCGCCACTTTTTTCAAGAATTTTGGGACTTCATAGGGGATAATGTTTTATAAGTGTGGAAGAATCTCAAAGTACTACTAATATTTTAGGTGTTTTGAACCACACCTTTATTTGTATGTTCCCAAAATAATTCCCTGCAGAAAAGCTTGATGACTTCCACCCTATCTCTCTTTTTAATACTTCATATAAAATCATTTCCAAATTCATCACCTCTAGAATCAATCCCATTATTCATAAGTTTTTGCGCAAGAACAAAGTGGATTTATTCTTGGGAGATCCATTACTAATGGTATCATCATTTCTCAAGAGTTAATTCATACCCCGCACCTTTTTTCTCATCTTGGAATGATGATTAAACTAGATTTTAGCAAATTTTATGATTTTATCAATTGAGATTCCTTCTCAAATCCCTTCAAGATCTGGGATTTTGTAACCAATTTTATTATTGGGTGTTTAACTACATTTATTCCCCTTACTTTTCCATCTAGTTAGTGGTTCGGTGGAAGGATTTTTCAAAGTAGCAAAAGGGTTCTTAGGCAATGGGATCCCCTTTCTTCTTTTCTATTTATTCTCATCATGGAAGCTCTAATCTAAAGTATGAAAATGATGATTAGTATCGATTCCCTTTAGGAATCTCCCTCACTATCGGCCTACCTCCCTTTCTCATCAAAATTTCACGAGATGATACTTTCCTCTTCGGTTTAGATTATGTCCTAAGCTCGCTCCTTGTCTAATATTCGAACTCCTATTCTATTGTTGTTGGCGCTGTGTAATTAATTTTCATAAATCTATCATCTTCTTCTTTAACATTTATCCTCATTTGCAGTGTAGAATCAAGGATGTGTTTGGTTTTGTAGTGGGTTCCCTTCCTCATAAATATCTGGGAATACCTCTATTTTTTGACAAAGGAAAATTTAATTTATGGGATGATCTTCTCCATTCTCTCTCATCAAGGTTGCAATCCTAGAAAGGTAAATGGCTATCTTTGGTAGGCAGAGCTCTTATGATCAAATCAGTTCTTTGTACCCTTCTGATCTATATGATTTTGGTTTTGGTGATCCCCAAAATAGTCTTGCTTAATTTTGAGAAGGTTGTCAGATCCTTTCTTTGGCAGGGGAATAATGAGGAAATAAAATTTCATTTGGTTAAATGGGATGGTGTCAAACTTCCCAAATATTTAGGTGGTCTATGGATTGTGGATTTGGCTCTCCAGAATATCACCCTTGGAGTGAAATTAGTCTCAAACTTTATCTCAGATTTTAAGAGGTTGGTATACCAGGTTATTTCCCATAAATATTTAGAGGTCAATCGGCATGAGCTCATTATTTCAAGAAAAAAACTTCCTAAAGGATCTCACATTTGGAATTTCATCTGTAAATGTAGATTTCTAATTGTGGACTCCGTCTCATGGCACGTCAACAATGGTTTTTTGATTAATTTCTGGGAGGACAGTTGGAATGGTTATCCACCTCTCAATCTTGATCCCACTCTCAATCAAGTTATGAATGTTACCAAAGTTATTTGGGGAAGTAATTTTTCTAATTATGGTCACCGTCATCCTAATGGCTCACCCTCTTGGTTTTGTAAGGATATCTCCCCTTAGTACTTCCTCAAAATATTCTCTTATAAGGAGGATCTCTTCTCCGTAATCATAGCCTTCAAGGAATATGATGATCATTTGATTTGGTTAGGCTCATCTTCGGGCATATACACTGTCAAAGAAGGATATTCCAAGCTTATTTCAATGTCTAGTAAAGGGGTTCCTAGTAATTTTGGTTGTTGGAATTATTCTATCCTTCCCAAAGTGACATTGTTTGGCTAATGGATCTTTAAAAAGAAATTATTACCCAATTACATGGAAGATCGTGGAGTTTCACCAGACCCTCTAAATGTGTTCTTTGTGGTGCTGTTGAAGAAGATATTGATCATCTTTTTCTTTTTTGTTCCTTTGTAACTAAGTGGCATTGGCTCCTTGGTAAGCTCAATATGTCATGGGTGCCTAGTAATAATATCAAAGATACTCTTATTGCTTGGCCCAAAATGGATCTTAATAGCTCCCTGAGATAAATGTGGCATGTGGCTCCTTTTTCTCTTATTTGGCATATCCGTGGGAGCACAATCTACCTTTATTTAAATAGCGGTCTTGATATGCCCTCTTTTCGACCAAACTAGAAGTGACCATACCTCTAAAAAGTTAGTAAAAATAGTTGCAATAACCCTTTGTTCTCCTCGCGTAATGCAATCATTATAAAATCTTGGTCTCTCATTAAAATACCAAACCCCGGGTCCGTTATAAGGTGAGGCTTATCTCAAGTGGAGAAAATTTTGAGAAGGAAAAAGATTAGATAGAGACCTCCCCTCGTGGTTCCTAGAAATTGAACTTTGACGGAGCCTCCAAAGGTAACCTTGGGAAAATAGGTGTCGCTTACATTATTAGAAATGTAAATGGTCTCTTTATATCGGTGGTTCCTTCCCGCCCCGTGATAATTCATGCAATTTGGCGAAGTGCAAGCCCATTTGGAAGGAGTTAAACTCGTTGTCCAAGATGATTGTGATTCTTTATTCATAGAATGGACTCCCAAATTATCATACATACTATTGTAAAAGGGTCATCCCTCTCTTGAAAACTCAATCCTTTCATTTCTAACATACTTTTTTGGCTTGGAAAACTAAAAATTGGAGCATCCATCATAATTTTCGAGAAACCAACTATGCAGTGGATCTCCTTGCTAATTATGTGATTTATTTTCCCACCACCATTAAAATTTTGAGTGATGCGAAGGTCTGGGATGCACTCTCATGTATCATTTCAATTAAAAGGTAGGACATTTAATGCAGATCCATCATGCTCCATCACGCAACTTCCTTTCTTTTAAGTCGCTTGGTTTAACCTTGACTCGCTTTTTGGCTTTTTTAGTTTCTCTTCCAATGGCCTTTGTGGGTTTTCCCTTCATTTTTCTCTGCAATGAGAATCTATAATTGGTCACTTCGAGGAAATCGATCATAACCGGCTTGTGCGAAATCTATCTCGTATTCATCCCTTAGTGAAGCTGAGGCCATTAAAACCATCCTTGGTGACTCCTATCGGTTCCATTCGTGTCACATCAAATCTGAATCGATATTGTTGTAGCCTATGTATCCTTCTTCCTCTTGCTTCATCCAGATATGATGATCATGGAGTTTATCATTGTTGATTAGATTTATCCTATTCACCATGTGAGATTGTATGAAGAAATGTTGGAATTCTCTCTACCCGATCCATTATTGTGGGTTTAAGAAGTTGATGAGCTAGCTTTGGGCTTGGGTTGGGGAATTTAATGGCTATGTGGTCAATATCACGATTTGTTGCATTATTCCCAAAAAGTGAATTCTCTATTTATTTATGGTTGGTTGGACCACAGACTCCTTCCTCCGATAGAAATTCATGCTAATCTCTTTCTAATTCATTCTACTATCAATAATCTAAACAAACTTAGAGACCGGGCCAACGAGGCTTTCAGGCTTCTTCTTAGGGAAGCCAATACCCATGTGGATTTGATTTTTGTTATAGCTATTGCAGTTATTGAAGAAGGTATTGGATTATTTATTGTTCTAGAAATATATCATATAATTATTTTAATAATTTCCATTTTGAAAAAGATTAATAACTAATCACTTCTAAAATCTAAAAGTTTTTAGATTCAGAAGTGATTAGTTTCATATAAAATGTGTTTTATACTCTAAAATAATAGAGTTTTTCTACACTTTAATTCATTAATTAAATAATAATGTTTATTTAATGATTAATCCCATTTTAGTCCCTATCTACAATTCTCTATATGGAGAGGTGGCCCCACCCCCATAATAGACACGATATAGAGGAAACCTATATAGATTTCTGGGGTTCAATGCCCCTCCATATAGATAATTCTAGAATTAGTTCGGCTGATCTATTCATTTGTGTTGTTTGGTTTGGATGATTTTGTGCATTTTCCCCCCCACATCACTCTTCTCTGATGTCAGGCCTTTTAGTATTTTTCCTATTCTTCTCCTTCTCCCTCTTTTCTTCTTCCGTGGTCCTTTTCATCCCTTCATCCATTTCTTCTTTCTTCCATTGCTCTTATCCTTTGTAAGTTTGAGGCCCTTCACCCCTAGTTCATAGCTCTGGTTAAAATCATTTAATCATAAAAACTTGTTTACACTAACACCCTCCCATAAGAAAATGCTAGGGAGAAAAAATGAAAGAAAGAAGGGGCCATGATTACTAGGCCTGATAAGGTACCCAATACAATCTAGAAATAAGAAATAAGGAATGAATTTATAGAAAATTCCCCCAAGGACAACTTCCTTCACCCCAAGATTTTCTCACAATGCTAGATAACAAGGAGAATCCAAGGGTTTAGTGAATATATCTACAATATGATCAATAGTAGGTATAAAATCCATCTAAATGACACCATCCTGAATCAACTTGTGAATGAAGTGCATGTGGATTTTAATATGTTTGGTATGTTGATGCTCGGCTAAATTGTCATGTAATCTGAATAGCACTCTAATTATCACACCATAGAATAAAAGGAGACTCCTATGCAAAACCAAATTTTCCAAGAATATGACGAAGCCAAAGAACCTCTTGACTTGTTGTCACAACACCTCGATACTCGGCCTTAGTGGATGATAATGAAATTGTATTATATTTTTTACAAGACTATGTAATATGACCATATCTAAGACGAAAAAATAAACCAGAGGTATATTTGTGTGTGTCGTGACATCCACCCGAATTAGAATCTGTGAATCCCTCAATTCATGATAAACACTATGATGTGTAATGGATGCCAAAACTTTAAGTCCCCTAAATATAGTGCATGATATACTTGGATGCTTACCAATGACTCTCATGAGGCTCATGTGAAAAGTGAGAGACAAGGTTAATAAAAAAATTAATATCGAGACGAGTGTGAGTGAGATACAAAAGACTCCCAACCAACTATCTATACAAAGTGGCATCTACTAAGTTAGATGTACATGTAGTAGTCAATTCAATACCTAACTGGAAAGGTGTGGGAGATGGCTTATAATTAGCCATATGAAGTATTTGAAGTAAATCTGTGGCATACTTCTTCTGACAAATAGAGATGCCCTCAGCAGATTGATGAACCTAGAGACCAAGAAAATAGTGCAAGAGGCCCATATCTATCATATCAAACTCTACTTTCAACTTATGTTTAATGTCCTAAGTTAAAAATATAAACTACCAGTAATGATGAGATCATCAACATACAAGAATAATATCAACAATTTATCATAAACAATATGATCAATCTCACAATGATGTAATCTAACAGATAACAAAAAAGCATCCATTCTCTTATACCAATCCCTAGGGGCTTGTTTGAGACTATAGAGAGAATGATGGAGTCTACAAATTAAAGAAGATTACTATACAAAGCCTTGTTATTTCTCCATGTAAATCTCCTCATGAAGATCACAATGCAAAAATGAACTCTTAATGTCCATTTGGTTAACTAAACATTGATGAGAAGCAAGTGAGGGAAAGCACAAGGTAAACAAAATACATCTTTGCTACATGAGAAAAGGTTATAGAATAATCCACTCCTTCAACTCGAGAGAAGCCCTTAGAATCAAGACAAGCCTTATACTTATCAATGGTACCTTCAACAACATATTTGGTCTTATAAACCCATTTACACCTCACCAATTTTCTTCCCTTAGAAGTGGAACCAAATCCCATGTCTCATTATTCATCAAATAATAATACTCATCATCCATAATAGCATTACACCGTGGTTGACTAGAATCCAATGAAAAATAATAGAATCAGTAGAAATAGTTGGGCTCATAAGATTCATACTAGAGTAAGGTAGATTATTTGCAATACCGTAAGTCTCTATTGTAGTACGTTGTTGATCACCCACAAAATAACCAACAACATCCAAATTATTCTTCAACCATGTAGGCCTTGGTTGAGGAGGAGGAGGACCAAGATAAGGAACAAGATCAACAATAGGTGTGCCATCAACATAAATATCACCATTTGTGACAGAACAAGAGCTAAGGATGGAGAAGGAATAACAACATGATCCAAAGGATCCTTGGTCTCAACAACATAAACATCCCTTCAAAAAATACACCTTTGGTAGTGGGATCAAAAATTGATATGCCTTCATATGCTCATAATGGCCAACAAAGATGATTTCTTTGTTTTTATTCTCTATGGATTTCCATGTATCATCATGTACAAAATACCAAGCTTTGCAACCAAAGACCCAAAAATCTGAAACTTCAATTTTTTCACCCAACCAAACCACTTTGAGAGTAACCCTCTGCACTGCTTAATGTGGCATCCTATTCTAAATGTGGTTCGTAAAGTTCATATCTTTCACCCAGAAATCTAGTGCTAAGTTCTTGGACTGAACCATGCAATTCACCATTTCCTTTATTGCTCTATTCTTTCGTTCAACAACTCCATTTTGTTGATGGGTGTAAGGAACAATATACTAGTGTACAAAGTGACATGATTAGCACAAAAACAGAAAATTCATTACTTACATATTTCCCCCATTTTATGTGCAGAGTATTTTAATACAATCCTCGTATTTTTCTACAATATATTTAAATACGTTAAATCTATCTAGGACATCACGTTTATATTTCATGACACCCTAAAATATACAAAGAAAATAACAAAGCTAACAAAGGAAGTCTAACACCATTTCCACCAAATAGCTATCTATTCTAAGCCTAGGAATGTAACATTAATATGAAATCTTAAAGGGATTCCTAACTAGTTTTAAAACAATAGAAAAATAACTAAACATGCCTACTAATATGATTCAATTACCTAACATGGGCCTAAATAGACCTAAGGGGAAACCTAATGGTTATAGTTGCTACTCAAAAAATGGTGAAATGACCTCTCCAAATGACTTGCTAAGTCACTTTATATATTCATCTACTAACCTTGTTGAAGGTTTTAAGCAAGGATTGAGCTTGGCTTAGAAATCATATGTATTATATGAGGCTATTAATAAAAGCATGCTATAAAATTTTAGGGTGAATACTTAGTCTATTTTATATTTTTCATTTTGATGAAAACTTGTATTTTGGTGCATGTGGGACTAAAATCCCAAATTAGATTAGAATTGATAATCATGATTAATCTTTTCTAATCACAATTAGTGAATTAACAAGTGATTAAGATGTGGGAGTCTTAGTCAACCGCTTAAGGTCAACTAGAGATCAAGATAAGCTTTTAGAGCTTGTTGAGACATTATGGAGGTGAAGGGGGTGATTTTGAGTGGTCATGAGAAGGGTTTAATCCAACATTAAGGTATATTGACCAAATCAAGGGCCAAATAGGCTTAATTAGCCTATAATCACTAATTTTCCATTTCAAAGAGGATTTTGACTTACGATTCACCATAAAATGGTATCTTGAATGTGAAAGGGGTTACATAATCAACAACGTGGTGTTAATTGGCTAAATTGGTAAGGAACGTTAGTTAATTAGTGAAAACCACTAATTATAATAGATTAGGAAAGAATGAGAGTGATTTGTGTGTGTTTGGCAATAAGATTGCAAAAGTAGAATTTAGATGTCTACATTTTCCCCTGTTTGAGGTGAAGTAAGTAACTTCACTTAAAATATATAAAACAAGCATAAGCAAGTAAATTTTTGAAGAAAAATTAGTGGAATGAAGGATGCCCCTCGAGTGTCAATGAGGTGATAGAAGAAGCCAATCGACGATCAAAAATATGATTGAAATGGATAGAGGAAAAAGGTTAGAATGGGCGCGAAACCCTTAGGTATTGAGAAGGAATAAGAATAGGGATAAACGTGGTTGTTTATTGCCCCAGGTGATTTTTAGAAGAAAAATTAGTAATGATAATAAATGATAATGGAGAAGAAATGATTAATGAATAAATATAAGACAAGCTCAATATTTCCATCCAATTTTTAAATAAGAAACATGGTTATATCATTTTTCACCTAGATCTACATCATCGGATTTTATTGAAATGAACAAAAATGTAAGATAAAGCATGAAAAGATAAATTAACAACATTTTTCCATTGCTACATAACTCCATGTAACATACATAATGCAATGCAATGTGAGAAAATAAAGTGATATCTAACTCAACGCATCATACACAATGTAATGTAATACGAGAAAGTAAAGTAGCTAACCTAACAAAGAAACTAGTATAATCACACACACTCAAACAAACAACAATTAAAAAACAGCTTACACCATTATTTTTGTTATCAAGTCAGTTGTAGTTCCCGAATGTTCGTATTGTAATGGAAAGGGTTCAAAATTGTGCCCAAAGAAACCATATATGTGAGGGGAATAACGAAGGACACAAGTAGTCCCATGAAAAATATTTCGTGCACTATGACATAGTCTCTGACAACTCATTGTTGCACGGGAGTACCGACATAGCATGTAACCAATATTTTGTTAATGGAGGTAGATCACAATGATCCGTGAATTGTTTGAGACCAAAAAAAGAAAGAACTATAAAAATATGCTTTTGTAAGAAACATTTCAAGTTTGAACACAATGCAATTGATACAAGCTTTTGTCTGCATATATGTTGTTTACCACTTTTTTGTAAAAATTTAACTTTTACAATTTTTTGGAATTTTTAATAGTTTAACCATATTTTTTTTTATTTTTTTATTTTTTTCATTTTTACAGGAAGAAAGTATTATAGAGGAAATAACAAAGTTGGGATACACCATTAAAAGTGACTGTAAGACAAAAAATGCCCTGGGTAGCAGAAAACATCACCAGGAAGCAAAAATATGCCCTAGTGTAGTGAAAACATGCCACAAATAATCATTTATTAAAAATAATCACTGCGACATGTGCTAGAGGAATTTTTATAAGAAATACGGCGGTCTCAAGGCACTTTGGTAGTGAGAAACACATTACGGAAGGTAAAAATGAGCATATAAGCCATTGCAGCAAGTTATTTACCACATTTGCTTACCATTTGACTATTGATTTGAGCTCTGACCTATGGGAGGAAATGGTGAGGATAGTGAATTGGAGGCACCGTGTGGACCACATGAGGGACTACCTTAGGCTTCCAGTGGATGGACCATAGGTACACACAACTAAAAATTTTACCCTCGGTTATTCAAATTATTAAATTTCTAGTGAAGATACATGTATTTAGGATAAATTAGGGAAAAATTGGGGGAGCACCTATGTTTTTGTAACATGGGTTCCGGGCACCTATGCTAGTGCAGCGTGGGTGCCTGAGTGCCTATGTATTTGCACATTTTAGCATTTTTTATTTTGTTTGTAGCATGGGCGCCTAAGCACCTATACATGCATGCATTTTAACTTTTTTTTGCATTTTTTACTGTGGCGAGGGCATTTGGGTGCCTATGTTGGGAGAATTTGTGATTTTGTGCATTTAGAAGGTAGTGCAAGGGTGCTTGGGAACCTACACTTGAAGAAGAGAGCTCATGATTATCATGCATAGGTGTTTGGGTGCCTATGCCTACCGAAAACAATGAAATTTGTAAAAATGTGGAAATGCAAGGGCACTGGGCACCTACGCCTAAAAATAATTTTATTTTACACACATGCAAGGGTGCCTGGGCACCTATGCTTGAAGAAAAGTGCCTATGCGTAGCTGCAAGGGTGCCTGGGCACTCGTGCGTAATGTAGTTTGACCTTGTTTTTTTTTTTTTATTTTTCCATAGTGTGTGAGTGCTCAGTGCCTATGCTAAGAAAAAGGCATTAGTGCACGCAAGGGGTAACCTACGCATAAAATATGATTTAAAATTATTTTTAGGCAAAAACTTAGGTTTTAGAAAACCCTAGGTAGAAGAAGTAGGTGAATTAGAGAAAAATTTAATGATGAAAATACAATAATAACGTGACAAACTAGATTTTTTAAAATAAATGACATGGTATAATAGAAGACAAAGATTATAATACTTGACTTAATTGGCTCTGTAGATATACCTGGGCATGCTAAGGATGTGGGAGTTGCATGTGTGGAATTAGACCTACGAGGTGACCTTTGGATGCCAAGACTATATTTTCTTAGAGATCACCCTGGAGGTGACATGTTTATCATATACATCTCATATGCCACATATTACTTTTGATCACAATTTTCTCATAGCCTTAGCTAAGAGATGGCGGAGTGAGAGCCAAAAATTTTGACTCCATGTTGGCGAGATGAGTCTAACATTGAAGGATGTTTGGCAGATCCTACAAGTTCCGATTCAGTGGTTGTTTAGTTACTTACGATGATCACCCGAACCAGGTTGAGCATTATACAACTATGATATTTGGAGTGAAAGTGACCGATATCCCCCGCCAAGGTATGTTAGTTGTGGTTAGGAGATATATGGTTGACATGCGGCTAGGGATGGGTCCTTGTATATTTATTATATTTTTTCAACGGTATATTACTTCTTGACAAGACAGGTGCATGATTCCCCTAGTTCTTATTGGATTGATCCACGAACTGCTTCAAGGTAGGGTTTACTATTGGGGTCAGTGTATACTAGCTCGCTTATATTCTAATTTTCACCTGATATCCTATCACCGATATAAGACATTGGGTCCTACTACTTTACTACGAGATATGGGTTTGGGATCATATTGTTGTAGGCCTCCCTATAGGATATTTGAGAGCTTGATTTGTCTGAGAGCCTTCCCTCATGGGATTGGTTCTAGATGGAGATGATATACACAGCCACATGGGGGACATAGATTAGTACAGAAATAGTTTAATGAGTTATGGCCTCATATGATCACATGATGGCCATATAGGCTACATTAGTGGCCATAAGATACGCGATGAGTAGAGGATAACTACGGTGGACCCTTCATCATTGGGAGGATGAGTCATATCTTAAAATGGTACGGGGTGGACCAATTCTAGCGCCGCTTGGTCTCATCAAGGGGATTCCTAGTAATGAGATGTGGTACACACACCGATATAAAAATATTTTTGATATACGACCTCGCATCAGTGGAATGAGATCTTATGAGATTTTCACAGGTAGCCCCACAACATTAGGTACAACGGGCACAAAAATTAGATCCAGGGAATACACCAAACTATGCAACATGGTATGCACTAGTGCTACCATGTAGATTGATTATTCCCCAAGAGATATTGGATGTAGTAGCAAAGAAGGAACAATGTCTAGATCCATAGGTGCATGTGTATAGGCATAAATATGACCATATATAGGGTACCATTGCTGAAGGTGTTAGTATAACAATGGGTAGTGATGTAGCCATCGCTATTGGAACCACAAATGTCACCGCAAGATCTAGTGTAGGCACCTCCATCACCCCTTCACGTGAGTCCACGACATAGTCCACTAGGAGGTGGAGGAGATGGCTAGGGTGATGATGATATAGAGGAGGATTTTTTAGATGTATATGATGTGTAGGATATCCAAGATATATCAGATATGTAGGATATAAATGATATGTAAGATAAAATAGATTTATAGGTTGGCGGACAGGTGGTTGCCTTGCAGAAGTAGTTATAGCAGGTGACATCCTTATAGCTCTAGATGGTTGCTGAGATGGATCATGTCACTTTAGAGAGAGATCATGCCATCACAAAGAGAGATCAACTCATCACGAGAGAGATATTAGGCCATCAAAAAGAGAGCTTAGGCCATCACCGAGAGAGATCGAGTCATCACAGAGAGAGATCATACCATCACATAGAGATATCAGGCCCTTGCAGATGGGGATCAGCTTGTGATAGAGCAAGATCAAGCCAGGACTGAGAGATTATAGGCCCGATAGAGCGAGACCAAGTGATAACAGATATCTTACAACTACAAGAAGAGTGGGCTCAGATTATAGTAAATCACTCATAGCTACAAAAAGAGTGAGATCGGGATATAACATATCGGTCAAAACTACAGCAAAGCGGGATCAAGCCCTAGCATATTGGTCTTAGCTATGGATAGAGCTAGCTAGCATGACATAAAAGTGTTATACATGGTAGTAGGTATACACATCTCCAGTGGGTTTAGATAATGATTGAGCACAATGCTACTCTTGTAGAAGGTGAGGCCACCTATTACAAGATGCAGATTATGTGATCATTTCGCCGAGCAGAGAGTTCCCGAGTATGGTTAGATAACATGTAGAAGATCACAATAAATATCTTACATACCATCATGATCAATGCAATCTGTAGAGGCTCATTCAAGACATATGTCTTTAGAGAAACATGGGTCGATTCAAAGCATGATGTAACACCTTCTACATGTTCATCACCGGTTTCCCCTGCCTAGCGGTGTATTCTATAACATTCCCATTTTAAGACATTTAAAAATAAGGGAATTTTTTTTTATAAATAATTTTCCTTGATTGAAATTCATAATTTAGATCACACATTCTTTATCAACCATTCATATAACAGATAACCATATGTAGTTGTAATGACTCGGTGTACTACCGATCTATTCATTTCATGACTCGGTAAACTACCGATCTATTCATGTTAAACATCAAGTATTGAATAATTTTCTATATACTATGTATACTTGGTTGTTCTTACCCTATTTAGGGTATTGAGTGATCTGTCTAAGGATCCTATCTAAATATTTGTTACCAATATTCATCAGCATCACAAGCCTTAGACTAGGTGACATAGGAAAATGCAACCAGAGCTTGCGATACTTTGGCCAAAGATTTCTAACATACTATTTGTATTACTATTCCTTGATGGCATACTCGTCAATCTAGAATACGTCCTTCACCCCACTCTATTGTTATCTAGAATGTCCTTCACTAACTTCCGTCAGTCCACTTGCCCAAGGTTTAACCCTAGTTCGAGTTAACAACATATGTTATGATAAGGGGAGGCTCCCGAAAACTTAGGGTAAGTTGGCATACTGGGTCGACCTAAGTCAACCCCGTGTGCCAAGGTACCCCGAGTTTTAGAGGGCTACTCCATATCTTAACCATGCTACTATCCAGATCTAGAGATAAACTAAGATCAAGTCCAATGTATGTAGATCTAGATGATCAATGTAGAAGGGTATTGCCACATGTCGACTGCATCACTGTATCCTTGAGAAGATCCTAATCTTCTCGAAGGTACAACCCTATAGTTGGCATGTGCCAGCATCCTACAGAACACCTCATCGAGATGTACATACCCAAGGAATTTATTAATTGTTTAATTAATTTGGATTATTTAAATAGATTTCAGCCACCTGCCTAATCCCTAATCCAACATTCCATAAGTTCTTTTCTAAATTGATTCATTTATCCCTTTAATAACTTTTTTATATTCATTGCCACTTTTACCTTTTGAATACATAGATAAACTATCAATTAAGCATAACTATACAGTGTTACGATATTTCATATGTAAAAATTACATTAACTTTTTAGAAAGTTTAGCGCCAAAAGATATCCAAAATAAATTAGACTTCATAACAAATGAAGTCTGATAAATTGAATTCATGTTATCAAATCTATATGATTTATGAAAATTTATGAAAGATGAAGAGTCTTTCACTATATGTAAAGCGTTAGGGTTTATTCTACCCATTGACCACTTTTTTTATAATGTATGTTCATCCTACTTTGCATTACTATGATTTATAGTTTATATAACGAAAATCATATTCTACAACTTTACAAGTTGTATCATAAGTAGGGAGATTGAACTTAATCCCTTGATCCAATCTTATTAAAATTTAACCATTTAACATATAAATAATATGAAAGTTTGACAACAAGATGGAACCCATCCTTTTTCATACAAATGCAAAGTAATTTACACAACCAATACTGGTAATCTCCCACCTTTCAATTTATCTTTATAACCATTACATTTACAAAACTTATGCATTCAGGTAAACTACATAACAACTGTATTAATTACAAAAGAATACTACTTTTCTTTTCCAATATAGTCTCAAGAACAAATCAGAGTTCATCACAAGAAATAGACTTAAATCAGCCAATGTATCATGTAAGTTTTGCCTTCTTTATCACTTACGAAGTCCATCTGCAAAAATTCTAACACGGGTCAGTTCAATGAACTGAGCATGATAAGCACTAAGCCTTAAAAATAAGTGCATTCCAATAATTGTTCCATTAAAACAACTCTACTTTAATGAGACAATTATTACATCAAATAATCAATATATCAAAAGCAATGAAAAAGAAGTACACTATAAACAATTAATTTTACTTCCATGAAAAGGAACAGAATATTATATACCATTTCAACCCTAAAAATAGATTCTAATTGATCCCATCAATTATCCTTAGACAAACAACATATTATAACATCTCATTGTTCCCAATCTGCCATAAAATAAATCAACATTTATCTTTGCTTCAAGCAAAAGAACAATTTAGAGCATGGTTCATATTAAGATGACTCATCTATCTCCTAAACACAAGAAGAAGAAGAACCATTACAATTTATGCCTAAACACAACACATCCAAGAATAGAACAAATTCAAAACATGATTCAACTGTTTCTCCCAAAAGACTATTACCTTAGAATTTTAACAATTAAGATATTCATCTCGAGCAAAATTTCATTTAATCCAAGAAGAATTAGAGGATCAATTGGTTTTACCTGTAAGTTTTAAATCTACTTTTAATATAGAAGTTAAAATTTTGGAGATTTGAAACAATGTTCAAATATCAAGGAAAACTCATATAGGGTTACTCTCTACTCTTCATCATCCAAAGACAATTCTGAAAAAGATAGAGTGCCAGAGATAACTTACTCATCTCAAACCAACAAGCAAGGCCCTACAAAACAACAGTTTGCCAACAAACTGACATTTATAGATTCAATAAAACCAAATAATATAACCTCTTCCAACATCATTTCTACAAATGATTGTGCAAAGGAAGACCAAGCAACTCATACAGGTATCCCAAGGTCAGGTTTCATTTTTGCATTACAAAAAGAATAACCAATTCTTGGTTCAACAAATTATAATACAAAAACTATTAGAACAAATTCAAGTAATCCCTCCATAACAGTATACGGTACTAAATTACTAAGTTCTTCTCATAAAAGAAACTCAGAGTCTATTCTAAGAGGTCTAAGATACAAGTTTCCTCAGACTGAGAGAAAGGGCTACTCCCAATTAAATACCATCAACATCTCAGGAAAGAAGAAACAGTTCTTAAACTGAATTAACAATTTTATTCATCAAATGAGAACATTTTTCCGTTGATATCTTGGAGAGTTTTCCCCACAATAACCCAATTATTCTCCCAATTTTACCTTGAGCAAAAACTTGACAAAAGAGTTGTAAATTTTTTAAAACGTTTATAACAAATAGAACACAACTCCAAAGTTCCAAAACAGAGTCGGTACAAGTCCTAACAAAGTTCAGAACTATACAATACACAAAACGAATGCAAATGAAAATACAACTTCCATTAATAGTTTGAAATTCCTCTACATAAAACACAGGTACAGAGCCATAAACGGCGTCATCAAAGCCCTGATTATTTCCAAAAATATAAACATAGGTTCAACACAACAAGTGACTCCTACATGAGTTCAAATCAAACGCGAAGTCCAAAGACTAACTCAACGGAACTAAGGTTTCCCACAAAGTTCAGAGTCCACATAAATAACAAAACGTGAGTGCCGTGTACATTACAACCTTGTATTAATAGTGAAAATGATCACTAGAGAAAGACACAGGCTCTAAGCCATTTACGGACTTCAACAACAAATTCGTGTCATTTACAAGTATAAAAATCACAATCCTTAAGAACAAAAGTTCTCTAACAACAGTTCAGGAAACACGAGTATTAAATTACGTGCTCAGAATCAAATACAAACTTCTAACAACAGTTCGGAGCTACCTAGGTCTCCAAACTCCAGTTCAGAACAACAAAAAGCTCCTGCACAGTTTTATAAGAAAACACAAAGTCCAAATACTAGCTCAAGTAGGACTAGGAATTCCCATAGAGTACAGAGTCCACACAAGTAACAAATATGAGTGCTTTATAGTTACCAATTTACAATTACTATTTCGAATTTCAAAATAATGTAAAAAATGGTTGCAGATCCCAATATTTTCTCTAAATGAAACTCAAGTTTAAAATCTAAAACAAGCTCGGATACAAGCTCCATTAATACACAAGTTTAGCTCAAGCTCATGATCAACAAACACAAATTCCAACAAGTTTAGACAGAACCCAAAGATCTCCAAACTCTGAACCACATTTAAATAGCAACAAATATTTATCTAAACAAATTACTTCGATTTCCCATTCTAAATGAAAAAGCCAAGTTACAGAGATACATTTATGCATGCATTCTTATTTTTAAGAATTGTACATGGTAAGTTTCTAAACAAAACTCTATTTACCATGAAATTCAAAACCAATAACAGATTTAATAAACCCCACAAGTCAATAACAGACAAAATAAGAAATCTAAGAATCTCATAGAGTAGAATCATTTTAATGAGACATTTATAAGAAAGCAAGAGATCTTAAAGTTTAGAGCCTATCATGCCTGATAGCACTTCTGTGAACTCGAAAAGAATCTCAAATGAGCTCAAAACTTCTCCTTTTCTCCATGAAAAATCAAATAACCATGTTCTTTTTCCATCATGCCTCCTATATATTCCACGAACTGAAAATAGGTTTAAAACCTCAAAAATAGCCATCAAGTGTAGTTCTATCTGCTGGTTTGAAAAACCAGTGAGCATGCAAAGTGAAAATCACAAAACATGCAAAGTGAAACAACCACATACCAAACCATTTGCATGCCTTCCAAGGCAGTTTGAGCATGAAGACCAAAAACAATTAATTCCCTTAACTCCTATTTTCCCGCCTATCCTCCTTTGCCACCACCTCTCATGTTTAGTTATTGCCAAATCAAATTTAACAAAGAATTCCATTTTAGTGGAGCCTCCACCTAAGCCTCCGCCAAATTCACTAACCCTTGCCAAAGTTGGTAGTACCTCTAAGAAATTAAAACCTTATCAACAATTTTAATGCCTTGGAACCGTCGCCTACCATGTATGCGACCACCTAATTCCCCATTCAAACCCATTAGTTTAGGGTAGATTATATTGTTTAGGTTAGACCTTAGGTAATTTGTAGTGTATATATATATATATATACATATATACCTTAGGTTATAACCCAAACAACAATTACCACAATAGGTCTAAGCACATAGCCTAAGGTAGTTTCCACTTAGGTTAGATTAATTTACAACACTATAGTTTTAGGCATTAGGTTAGATCATAATATAACCTGGTAGTATTAGTTTAGGATGCCAATCAACTGAATCAAAGCAGAATAGGAAACTTTAGGTTAGAATAGGAATTCTGTTACGTAACATAGTTTAGGTAGTAATTATTTTTACCTATCTTAGAATTCCATAGGATAGTTCTTCTTAGGATTATGGATCTTTCCTATGCCATGAATAGCTACGGTTAGTTTGCGTCAACATTGTCCTAGTACAATCGAACTGAAAAGATCCAAGCATGACATACCATTGAATAGAACACGTTCATACAACAATCAAAGAACTAGTATCCGTCAAAGTTCAGTCATATGTCTATCAATTCCTGGAATGTTGATTTACCATTCATCCTACAGAGAAAATTTTAAAACATTCCTTGGATCACTGAAATTGATCCAAGGATGAGTCAGATTAGTAGAAAAGTTTACAATTCTTAAACCAGATTGTAACCCACCTACAAGAAATGAAAAATGGATTTAAGAAAGCCATTCCAATTCAGTCAAAGGATCTTAAGAACAAAAGATGATTTATCCATATCAAGCATGATCTCCAAAATTCAAAAGAACACATCTTTATAAGGAAAATCACATGTCAACACTTGAAATGTAAAGGAGGAAAATAACAACTGTCAAGGGTGTTACATATTTGGACTAGGAATCCCTGACATGGGTGAGAGTCATGGTTGACTCTCTTATTGATGTATGAGATGTACTACTTTATTTTTGGTTTACCACCTCGTGATGAAGGAACTTTTTTGCATAAGTGTCCATGATGACTTGTTATATCAGATGTATATGGACATTTATATTTTTGATGATATATGTTGATAGATGAGATATCATGTTGAACTTATTGCATTATGTTTGTATCACATGTTAGATTATGAGATAGCCTTAGCTGATATCATACTTGTATGTTTGATGAGATACTTTGAGCAACATGTTTTTATTTTTGATATTGGTGTGGGGGATAGATTTATGATCATGCGCAACCCCTCTTGCCCCATTGGTGATATGGTATTTGATGATTAGCTTTAGTATACATGTGTGATGTAGACTTAGCATTTATTGATATATGATGTATATATGTGATATGATGATGAAGTGATAACACAATGTACAAGGACAAATTAACAAATCTAATCAAAGCAACACATTTATTTACAAGTATGCCATATAAGATGAATTCAATGCAATGAACTATAGATGAAAGTAACATTCAATCTAAGTAAGCAAGTGAATTTAATCTAAAGCACACAATACGAAAAAGCAATGTAACTAAAAACCATACAAACCAACAACTAAAAGTAAGCAAATTATTACTTTGTTTTTGTGGGATAGTTTTGGATGTTTTTCACTATTTTTGGTTTTATCTCTAAGATAAATTTCCATTGTTTTGGAGTTTTCTACAAAATGTATTTGAATTTTTTTATTTTTCCAAAGGACATAGCTATATGTTTTAGTAATTTAAAAAGTTATATGATTGTTTTTTTCATGTTTTCTCAACAATTTTCTGAAGTGAACGTATAATGAAATGAAGAAATGTGGATTCCCCAGCATTAGATGGGATTTAAAAGGGAAGAATTCCATGTGGTATATACTAGAATTGATGTTGTGAAATTTCCCCAATGTAAGATGGGTTCATTCAATGTTAAATTATCGTCACTCAAAAGGTTGGATTAGCCAAATTAGGGAAAAGAGGGATATGATCACAAAGGATTCAGAAAAAGGAAAAGGCCAACTTAAGAAAAATTTGGTGTACTTCTAAACATAGAATGCTTGTGAACAATGGACCCTCCATTGGTGCTGGAAACTAGTTTTTACTAAAGGACTTGTCCAAAGTGCCACCATTGTATGGTTTTCACTATTGGATGCACATGTTTATTTTTCTTTTTCTTTTTTCTACTGTTTATACGGTTTTACTTTTTTGATATTTGAGAGACCCCATACTTAATCATAGATGTCCTTAAGATGTATTGTGTTCGTGGGTCCTCGAAGCTTTTGGCCATCCGAATAGGAAAGCTTATAGGCACTTGAACCAAACTTGGCAACCATAGCATATGGTCCTAGCCAATTGGGCTCAAATTTACCTTTATTTTCTTGATCCTTATTGGTGTTCTTCTGATTTTCATTCAACACCATGTCCCTTACCTCAAAATGATGAGGTATGACCCTTTTTTATAGGTTCACCACACTCTATCTTGATACACTTTTTAGTGGTTGAGGTTATGCATGTGTTTCTCTTCCAATAGCTCCAACTCTTCCAATTGAGAAACTCTATAGTCCTCCTCTTCATTCTCGGTAATCCCTTAGCTCGATATGCAAATAAGGTATCTTGATCTCTAAAGGTAAGATGAATTCTAATCCGAATACTAAAGAATATGGAGTTGCTCTTATAGGGGTGGAGATAGAAGTTTTAAATTCCTAGAGGATAGGGTGAATCAGAGATGCCGTTATGGCCTTTGGTATTAACCATCTTCTCCATAATGTGAATTAAGGTTTTATTTGAAGCTTCGGCTTTCCCATTACCTTGAGGGTAATAAGGGGTCAAAAACTTAAGGGAGATTTGAAAGCATTTGCAGAGTTATTTTATAGTTTTATTCTTAAACAACTTGCCATTATCAGTGATAATAAAAGAGGGGATATCATATCGAAAGATGATATGATTCATTATAAACTTAGAGATTTGGGGACCTTCCATATCAAGAAGAGGAATAACCTCTACCCATTTTGTAAAGTACTCGGTGGAATTTATTATGAATTTATGTCCATCTGAGGAGATAGGATTGAGTTTCCCTAATAGATCAAGAACCCATTTTGAGAACGAAAATGGTTTCATGATTGGTTGTAAGGATTTTTTCGGTGCATGTATTAAGTTGTCGTACTTTTGGAAATCCATGCACTTCTTCACATATTGAAAAAATCATGCTCCATGGTAGGCCAATCATAGCCTACTATGAGTATTTTCTTTGTAAGGATGATCCCATTAGTTTGATCTCCACATATGCCTTCATGCACTTCCTCTATTTCTTGGATAGATTCATTAGAATTTAAATAGTGCAACAAATTCTGTTGTAGCCTCGATGAAAGAGGGTGCCCCAAAATAGGGTATAGCAGGCTATACACTAGACGAGGTTATGCTTTTCAACATTGGAAATGTTAGTACGGAAGGTTCTATCATGGAGATAGTTAAAAATTTCATCATACTATGGAGAAAAGGGACCAAAAACTTCACCCACTAAACAGGAGTCTGGTATGTCATATGTTGTTGTTCTTAGATTTTCAAAAATAATGACATATCATTGTTCCTGGTGGAATGCTCAACATAGACCCTACCATAGCCATGGCATATATTGCTCTATTTTGGGCTCTTGGTATCTAATAAAATGTTATCTACTAAAATAATTATTTCAAGGAATCAGCCATTCTTTTATATGGAAGCATATTTTCATCCTTGACCTTATATTGATCCATGACCTATTTAATAATCAACATTGAATAAAAAATGCAATTAAATCATATAATATCCCATTTGATAGCTATCTTCATCCTTGCTATGAGATCTTTATTCTCCGCTATATTATTGGTGCAGGGAATCCCAATCTAAATGCTTATGGAATTAATTCTCCCATGGATTTATCAAAGACAACTCCGTAACCTAAACCATGAAATGTAAAGGATCCATCAAAGTATAATTTCCAAACTATAGATTCTTCAAGGTACATGATGGATGTATCTAGTAGCTCTAGACTCAAATGTTTAGTACTTAGAAGTGGAGCTTCTACTAGTTGATCTACTAAAACATGTCCCTTTACTGATTTGATGAACGAACTCAATGTAAAAATCGCTTAATAAGATGATCCAATTAGACATCTTTTTAGTTAATTTTGGTTTAGATAATAAGTACTTTAGAGGATCAACCTTTGAAATAAGCTTGATTTTATTGTTAAGAATATAGTGACGTAGTTAGCTTCCGGAAAACAAACACCATGGAAAGGTAAGCCTTCTTGATTTGTGGATAATTGATCTCATATAATAGCAATATTTTTCTCATGTAGTATACAACCTTTTCTCTCTGTTCTTTATCATATTGGGCCAACAATTCCATGATTGCAAAATGTGTAGAAGATATGTAAATTAACAAGGGTTCTCCTACCAAATGATGACACTAAAAACTCTAAAAAACAAATAAAAAAGATAAAGATTGAAGGCTAACACCATTTCCACCCGATAGCTATCTATTCTAATATTATGAATGTAACATTAAGATAAAAGATTAAAGGGATGCCTAACTAGTATGAAAACAATGCAAAAACTAAGTAAACATGCCTACTAATATGATTCAATTCCCTAACATGGGCCTAAATAGACCTAAGGGGAAATCAAATGGTTATGGTTCTACTCAAACAATGGTGAAATGGCCTCTCCAAATGACTTGTTAAGTCACTTAAATATTCATATATTAACCTTGTTGAAGGTTTTAAGCAAGGATTGAGCTTGGATTATAAATCATATGTATTATATGAGGCTACTAATAAAAGCATGGTGTAAAATTTTAGGGTGAATACTAAGTCTATTTAATAGTTTTCACATTGAGAAAATTTTGTATTTTGGTGCATGTGGGACTAAAATCCTAAATTGGATTAGAATTGCTAATCATGATTAAGCTTTATTAATCACAATTTGTGAATTAATAAGTGATTAAGATGTGGGAGCCTTAGTCAACTGCTTAGGGTCAACTAGGAGGCTGAGATAAGATTTTGGAGCTTTTTAAGACATTGTGGAGGTGAAGGGGGTGATTTTGAGTGGTCATGAGAAGGGTTTATGCCAATATTAGGGCATATTGACCAAATCAAGGGCCAAATAGGCTTAATTAGCCTATAATCACTAATTGTCCATTTCAAAGAGGATTTTGACTTACGATTTTCCATAAAGTGGCATCCTGAATGTGAAAGGGGTTATGCAATCAAAAACATGGTGTTAATTGGATAAATTGGGAAGGAACATTAGTTAATTAGTGAAAACCACTAATTCTAACAGATTAGGTAAGAATGAGAGTGATTTGTGTGCGTTTGGAAATAAGATTACAAAAGCATAATTTAGGTGTCTACAATATTGTAGAAAATACACCCAAGTTCTTCTAGTAAAAACTTCTATGAATGTTAGCACATATTTAGCACCACAAAATGAACTATGAGGAAAGGACATTATATCACTATGTACTAACTCAAGATGAGCCTTGGATCATTTTTCTTGTCCCTTTGAAAAGGGATCTTGATGTTGCTTACCCAACATACAACCTAGGAAAATACCATCATTATAATTCACCTTCGGAAGACCTGTGACCATATTCTATGAAGAGAGTTGCTGTAGATACCTGTAATTGAGGTGTCGAAACCTCTCATGCCACAATTTTCTCAAAGAATCAACATGAGAAACAAGTGAAGATCCTGTAGTATTGTCAAAGTTCTCAAACACATACAAATGTGAACATGGGTCCACCACTCCTGTAGCAACAATATCATCATGATCATGTAGTTCCCTGATTACAACCTTATCGGTGAAAATTCAACAATTCTACCATCACCAGAATTACAGATTTGATATATGGAAAACAAATTGTTAGAAATATTGGGAACATAGAGAACATCCTGTAAATGCCCATTAGGCATATTGATAGTGCCAGAACCCACAACATCAATAGAAGAACAATTTCCCACCAAAATATGTGAAGTGTTGCAATCAGAAATAGAAGTCAACAAATCTCTGGAATGTGTGATATGATGTGAAGCTCCTGAGTCAAAAATCCACTTGTCTCACAAAGGGGAAGAAGCTTGTGCAAAAAGAGCCTTACCCTTGTTAGTATTGGAAGAGGAAGAAGGAGATGGAATAATGATCTTGTGTTGTTTTAGAGCCTTTTCCAAAGCTTCCAATTTCAAAAAACATCTAGATTCCTGATGATTTGTTTTTCCACAAAAGGAGCATGGATCAAACACTCTTTTTTGGGATGAATTCTTAGATTTTCCACTATTTTTCTATTTGGAGGAATCAACAGAGGGAGGTGAAGGTTTAGAAGCCACATTTGGAGATGACAAAGTTTGATCAGAGGAGCCTTGCTTGGGTTTATTTTTCCATTTTTTCTTAGGAAAATTAGCTACTAGTGTATGGTTTGAAGTTGGTATGGCATCAAGAGAGATTAGCTTAGTTTTTCTCGAGATAAACATTCACATAAATTTCCAAATTAGGGCATAGTAAACTAGGAACCCAAGGCATCCATAGTAGAAAAAAATACATTGTGTTGAAAACATAAAAAGGCCCCTTCAATTTGGTTAAAACCATGTACATACATTCTTCATCCTTTTTAGTTTTACCACTAGCTGAAAACTGACTATGAATTTCCTTAAATTTTATGAGAAATTCTTCTATGGAAGCAAAATTTGAAGATTATAAAAAGTTGAACTCTAGATCCAGCTTAAATCAACCTTAACTCATTAATCTTTCCAAATAAAGTCCAAAATTTATCCCATACCTCTTTTGACGCCTTTGCAAAAGAAATGTGAAATTATAAATTATCTGCCACATTCAAGCTGATCAACACACCTCATACTATTTACACGCACACAAATATCTTCCTTTTCTATGGTGAAGGTGGGAATGCTTGCATCAAAGACATGCCATAAGCCACGTGATTGCAACAATTATTGCATCTTCGGTTTCCATACATGATAATTTGATAAATTTAAAGGCTCAAAGAACCTTATATCCATCACTAGTGCTAAAGATGTAGCTTCGTGAAGAAGGATTTTCCATCTAAAATCAGCAAGCAAAATATATTGTACGCCAAAAATAATGTGCTCACACTATAGGGTCCCTCCCAAATGAGAAAAAAAAGAACTCCATGGATGGCAATAAAAAGTGAATCATTAAAATGGGTTTAAAAAAATATGCACTTTTGTAAAAAATGGCACTCGAGTTTAAATTACTGTGAAAAAGTTATTAAGCTTTTAAATTCTCATAAAATAGGCCACTTTTAATTTAAAAAGACCCGTTGATTAAAAAATTAGACCAAACAAATGCCAAGGTGGTCGTGTGACCACTTGTTGGAATCGAGAGAAGATGCAGATTCTAATTATACCTTCCGTTTATAAATAGCCCTCCAAAATATATTAATGGAGCAAAAAAAACTTCCCAGAAATTATATTTTCTCTAAAAATAACAGATCTGAAAATAATACCTTTACATAGTAAAGTGAAACAAAATCGACCCCCACCACAACTAGAACATGTGAGCTCCTTCACATGAGGACAAATACCTTCACCGTTGTGCTATAATTGCTACATATAACTTGAATGGAAAATATTATCTTTATTAGTTCTTTAGAATTGAAATTGCTACAACCAAATTGGCATCAAAAGGAAGGTGTTGGGGTTTGAACGTAAGATCTCTTAGACACAAGACAATGCCCATACCACTTCACCAATAGCTGTGTAATGGGAAATTAGTGGTAAATATTTTTTATTGTATCCTTTGGTGCTACAAATAATTAAAAATAATAATAAAATGTCATAATAACACTATCCCATAAACAGCTCCAAACGCAAAACTTAGAAGATAGATCCAATGAATAGAAATAAGGAAAAAGGATCCAATGCAAGCCAAAAATACCATTGATCTAATAATAATGACACAAAAAAAGAAAATGTAGGTAGAGGCAAGGAGATGGTGCCAAAAAGTGTCCCATCCAAAGAAAAGGTTGACCCAAAGAAGGAAGCCAAAAGACATGATCGAACCACTACTTAATAGAAAAATATGCAGCAAAGAAAGAGTGAATACACAACCATACTCAAAAATTTACATCAATCCCGATGAATAGGCTGAGCCACATGTCCTGCTCCACCAAATTCGGTCCTCTAAGCTTTGTAGAAATAAAGATCTCCACAACAACCAAACAATATCTTCACTAGGCAACAAAATTGCACAAATAAAACTAAGACTAAGAATCATGCAACAATCATCATGATCTAATACTAAATTGAATTTGATAACTATATCTTAGTATGAAAACCAAGTACACAAATTAAAAATAAATATGAAATTTTTAAATAAAAATCCAAACAAAATATTATTCAAACTGCTTGTTTATTTCACATCCAGAACACACAATATATAGTGTTTTACAATGTTAATCCTTACCGAATAATAAGATGGAAACACTAAATTTGGAGATGAGATTATCTCTACAAATGAAGGAGTGGAGAGTATATCTCAACAAACTATAAGAAGCTACATGAGTTGAAACAAACTCACCCAAAAATAGATTATTTAAGAATAAATAAAATAAGCTCCCTAATGAAGCTTATAAAGTGTGAACATCCAAACAATCTAGTTATGAAATAACCCAAACTAGTTTGATATGAACATGTTTACTCTATGTTGGCAAGAAAAATTTCGGGTGGACAAACTTGTTGATTTCTTGTCAATGGTTTGGAAATCTAAGTCACTCTACTTAATCAAAAGTGCGGCTTCCGTATATGCATGCGTGAGAAAATTGTGTGTTTTATCCTGGCAGCCTTTCAACCGGGGATCCAACAGAGGCACTCCACTAACCTTGCGGGCTAGCAATCTTTTTCTAGGAAAGACTTTTTTGAAAGTGGGAAAGGGAGTGATAATTGAGGTAGGAGAACCAATGTTGCAGGTAGAGGATCATATTCTTGCACACACTAGTCAACAACTTCATCACATGCATTCATGAGAAGAAACAACTCGCAAATAACAACAAGTACAAATAGAATTTATTGTTCACAAAATATCAAGAAAACCCTTAGTCAAAAAAATATAGAAAATCCTTCTTCTTGTATTGATTGCTTCAATAAAAATTTTACATAGTGTGGGAATGGAAAAATTTTAGAGTGGAGGAAATTAGAACAAAATGGCTCTCTTTTTCTTTCTCTAAGTTATTGATTATGGGAAAGGATATGCTTGATATGGAAATTATGCTTGATATGGATATGTCTTTTTTGCTCTTGAGATCTTTGATTGAACTGGAATATGCCTAGATTCATTTTCTTTCATTTCTCGTGGATGAGTGCAATCTGATTTCAGGAGGATTGTAAGCTTATCTATCTCTATGACTCATCCTTGGATCAATTATAGTGATCCAAGGAATGTTTTAAATATATTCAGGATGAATAACCATGAATTGGCATTCTATGAATTATTAGTTCTGGACTGAACTTAGAATATATATGTTCTTTAATTCTCCTTCATATGAAAATATTTCCATTCTGTGGAAAGTTTCGTTGGATTCTGGAAATTGACCCCGGCAGGTCATTACAGTCACAATTTGGTTTTCAACCATTTATGGCATTGGAGAGAACCTGGACCTTAAGCCAGGTAAGATATGTGAGTTTTCCTATCTAAGCTTTTATACTTAATGCGAATTTAGAATCCATCCTGAAACGTCTTAGTATGATTGATTTGTCGAAATGTGATTTCAATCTAACCTAAGCTTGATTCGAACAAAATCTGGAAAGGGATTACTAGACATTAATCTAAACTAGAACCTATTACTACAAGGTTATGATCAATCTAACCTAGTTCCTAAACTATGTATTTTTGGATATTACCTAAGGGTTTATCTAACCTATTGCTAAGGTAAGTGACTAGTGTTATATCCTAAGGTGTTAAATTTAAATTACCTAAGATCTAACCTAAGTCATTAACCTATCCTAAACTAATTGCTATGAATGGGAACCTAAGGGTCGTAAGTGTTGGGTGGTGGTTTCTATGGCATTTAAGATGGTGATAAGGTTGTAAGGACATTGGGTACTGCCAACTTTGGTGGAGGTTAATTTGGCTAGCAGAGGCCTAGGTGGTAGTACCTCTAGAAATGGAAACACTTGTTTATTTTGATTTAGAACTTGCAGATTTGGCGGGTGGCAAGGAAGATTGGGTGGGAGATATGGAATTAATGTAATTAATGTGCATGGTTTCATGAGCCCGGATCGCTTTGGGAGGCATGCAAGTGGATTTTTGTTTGGTTGTTTCATTTTTCATGCACTCCATTTTTCTCTCTGCATGCACACTGGTCTTTCGAACCAGCATTTTATACTTCATTGCATGGCTATTTTGAGGGTTTCAAATCTATTTTTGTTTCGTGGAGAATATATGAGGCATGGTGGAAGTAGTATTTTGTTGTTTGACCTTTCGTGGAGAAGAAGAGAAAGAGCGGGCTCAGCCAGAGGTCTTCTTTGATTTTACAATGACACTATCAGGCATGATAGGCCCTAACTGCTAAAATATTTTCTTTCCTCTAAGTGTTTTATTAAAAGAACTCTATGTTCGATGAGCCCTATGTATTTATGCTTGTCTGGTAAAAAAATGATTTTATGGGTTTTGTGTAAACTTGTGTTTCTGGGTTGAATCGGGAGTTTGCTTGATTCTTTTGGAACTTGTTTGCATTACTTTTCTTTCGCAGTGGATTTGTGAACATATGAGCAATACTGGTAACTTTATAGGGCTCTCAGTGGTTGAAATTGTTTATTGATTTTGACTTCTTTAGAAGTCTTTATTGTTGCAATAGATCCACTTGTATTCGTTAAGTTTGGAGTTGCGAACTGTTGTGATTTTTAACCTCTGGAAACACTTAAACTGGGTTGAATCTCATTAGTTAAAAACTTGTTTCGGTGGATGGAACAATGTTGTTTTTATGTTTACTTGCTTATGATATTCATGTTTTATCTCGTGGTTATTTGGTCTGTGAATAACTTCGTGGATGGTTTGTTTGGTATCACCCTGTGAAACTTTGACTGTTATAAAGTTACGTATTTTGGAAACATTGTATATGGCTTAGTCTGCACTTCTCTTGTGAAAGGGGATTGATTTTTTTTAAGTTCACGGGCACTGTGGATAAGTCAATATATGGTTAGTTGCTTTATTCTTGCGTGAAACCTTGAATGTTAGTAACACTGGCATGCACAGGAGGAATAGTATATGGATGAGTTTGTGTTCTACCTGTGAAATCTTGGTTGTTTTTGGAAAAGTATTAAAAGAAAATTGTGTCTATTATTTTGGGCAAACAAGACTGTAACTTGTAGTCTTTTTGACATGGCTTGTGAAATCTAGTTCTTATGACCATGTTAACGGTGGTGGAAACTCTTTTGAACCCGACTTAAAAGTTCGACAAGTTTTAACGATGTCCAGTTTAATACATTTTTTTGAAGTTAGAAATAGGGTTGAAATGTTTTGGATGCAAATGGAAGACCTATTTTTATTCTAGACTGTTAATGTGTAATTCATTACAATGGTTTGAATATTGGCTTTTGGGTATTTTTGAAATTATGATTCGAATACGGTAAATCAATACTGTATATTCAATTTGGCTTTAGTGTTTCATATTAAAATAGCAACCAAACGATGTATCGGTTCAACTAATTTAGTCTCTGATTACTTTGTAATTAAGGGAAATGTGAAGTTACCCTAACTTGATTTTTAAACTTGAATGGTTCGAGTATTTGAGGAAATGTAGTCTATTTCATTTGGATCGGGATTATATTCTGAGTCTTGATCGGTTGTAATGATTTATGTTAAATATTGATCTTGACTTTTATTGGATGCACAATTTGTAGATCCTATAGGGATGTAATGGTAAACCAATGAGATGGCTCTACCTTTCCCGAACTATTGGGTGAACTTAAGTGCTAGAACTACTCAGCTTCTCATTCCTTGTTGGTCTAATGAATGTTTATTATGTCTTGGAAGCTTGATTTCATTCTAAACTTGATTGCAATAGTGTTTTGATCGTCACAATTTCTCTCAGAGATAAAAGGGAAAGAAGTAAAAGGGTTTAAAAAGGAAGTCTGTTATTTTAATACTCTTTTCCTTGAATGGTTATTGTGCTCATTCCTTAGAACTTTGTAATGAACTCAAACTGTATGGTTATGAGAAGGTAGAACTGTCTTAATAATTGAAAGAAATAATTGGGATGGGGGATCCTAATCTGGTAAGACTCCTTTCGTCGTATAGCTGGGATAAGGTCTTTGTTTTTAAACCTCCTGATTGTTATTCTTATTGTAAAAAGGAAATCAATGTTTATTTGTCTTGTATACTTTTCATTGATTGAAAATTAAGAAGACTAAGGTAGAAGATAGGTTGGCAGAAGAAATTGAAGGTGGTAGTTAATCCATCACTTATGTTTGAATTTATTTTGTATGATCCTATTTTGGATGAATACCTTAAATGGTTTAGTTTTTAAATAGAAGATATTTTAAGAATCTATTTAAATCATGATATAAATTGTTTCAACTTTTCGGATGGATATGTACTTGGTAAATGGAATGTTTCTTCCTTCCTTACATAAAAGTGAGATGAATCATCCAAAAAGATTATGTTGAAATTACTTTTGTAACTTAGGTTATGATATGAGTGGTATTATAATTGTTAGGAAGAAAAATCAGTGTTATATTATGTTATTGATCGTGAATGTAATTGCTGGAATCAATTATACTTTAAAATTTTAGGGCAAGTAATATAGAATATATCCTGTCCACTTTGTTTAAACAGTGTACTATGACTCTTCTTATATTGATATTACTTAAAGCTTAGAGAGTATGAAGTAATTGTTGTCATTATAACAGGTTGTTTTATTGAAACAATTAGTGGAATGCACTTGTTTTAAGGATTAGTGCTTATCATGCTCAGTTCATTGAACTGACCCGTGCTAGCAATTTTTGTAGATGGACTTCGTAAGTGGTAAAAGAAGGAAAAAACTTAAATGATGCATTGACTGCTCTAAGTTGATTCTAGTGAAGAATTCTGATTTGATTTCTGAATTGTATTGTAAAAAGAAAAGTTTGTCTCTTTTGAATGAAGGTTGATGTCTTAAAGCATGCCTAAAAAGCATAAGTTGTAATTGTATAAGTTTGGAAATGAATTGAAGAGTGAGAATTTACTTATATAGATTGTGTAAATTATCTTGTTGAGGATAATCTTCTTGTTATCTATATGATTGGATGTGTATTCTTAAAGAGTGATTTAAAAAGGGAACTTAGATAAATTCCCTAAGAAAATTGAAATTAAATAGGTGGCTGAATACAACATTCTTATCTAAGTTTTTCATTATATCTTGTGATGTGAAATAAAACTATAATAAAGATTATTGTAACTTTAAATGACATGGTAGGGTGTGGCAAGCCCTAAAAATGCAACTATGAAGAGGAAGACCCTTCCTCTCTAGTAAGGCACTAAATAAAAAAGGAAGATATGATTGTGAATCATTAAGACTTAATTACAATAAGTCTGATATGTTTCAGCCTAATGGGTTGTTACACTTCCTTAAATGGTTAAGTTATTTAATTTAAGGGAATATAAGTTGTTGTTGTCCTGCTCTTGGGTAATGAGATGATAGGTCAAAACTATCAATTCAGGAAGCAATCCTAAGTTAATTAAGTTCTTGAATTAAATGAATCTCAACTTTAAAAAGGGAACTTAAAGGAATGTTGGACTCGGGGTTTGGTGGGCTGCCGATATAGGTAGTCTTTAAACCCAAATTTAACTTAACGTAAGTAAACTCTTGGAGGTATGTACATCTTTATGAGGCTATGCCATAGGATGTTGACACACGTCAACTACAAGGTTGTACCTTGAGAAGATTAGGATCTTCTCGAGGATACAACAGTGTAGATGACATGTGGCAACACCCTTCCACATTGATTGTTGAGATCTACACACTTTTGAACTTGTTCAAGATTCCTCTCCAGGACTGGTTAGTACCATAATCAGGATATGAAGTAGCCCTTTAGGACTCAGGGTACCTTGGCACACGGGGTTAACCTAGGTTGACCCAGTATGCCAATTTACCCTAAGTTTTCAAGAGCCTCGTCATATCATGACCTATGTTGTTAACCTGAGCTAGAGTTAAACCTTGGGCAAGGGGACTGACAAAAGTCAGTGTAAGACATTCAAGATAACAATGGAGTGGGGTGAAGGATGTATTCGGATTGATGAGTATGCCATCAAGGAATAAGTAATACAAATAGTATGTTATAAATCTTTGGCCAAAGTATCACAAGCTGCTGATTGCGTTGTCCTATGTCACCAGTCTAAGGTTCGTGATGCCGATGAATATTGGTAACAATTATTTAGTTAGGTTCCTTGGACAGGTCACTCAGAACCTAGTATAGGGTGAGAGAACCAAGAATATGAAGTATTCAGTAGAATACTCCAAACTCAATGTTACACATGAATGGATCGGTAGTTAACCGAGTCATGGAATGAATAGATCGGTTGTACACCGAGTCATTACAGTTGCATATGGTTATCTATTATAAGAATGATTGTTATGAAATGTGTGTTCTAAATTAAGTATTTAGAATAGAGAACATTACTCATGCAAAAAAAAAAAAATTCCTTGTTTCTAAAGTCTTAAAATGGGAATGTTACATCTTGGTATCAGAGCTGAAGGTTGCAGCTCTTGGACCTATTGTGTCCATAATCTGATAAAAACTTGGATTTTCTTGTAACAAAAAATGGTTAGAACAAGGGAAACATTGCGAATAATGCTCCACCTGATGAAGGAGCAACAAACCCAAAAACTTGATGAGATCCTTGCTGCCCTCTTGGACACAAGAGATCGTTTGGTTGTACTTGAACAACAAGTGATGGGAAATGAGGAGGAAGAAGAAGCTGGTAATAACAATCAGCCACCTCCTAGAGGACAACCTTGATTTGGGTGTTGATAATAACAATGGTAATGTACTATCCAACCAGAAAACAAAAAGGCAAGGTTGGCAGTGGAACTCACTAATGATATAAAAAGGATAAGTCCACCCAAATTTGATGGCACCACATTAGGAGATGGAGCTGAGAATTGGCTCAGTGAAATGGAGAAGTACTTTGCAATAAGAAACTTCTAGAGGAAACCAAAGCTATTTGGGGAGCATATCAACTTTCCCATGAGGCATCTTCATGGTGGGACAACCGTAAGGATGAGTTAAATATTGATGAAACTAACATCACTTGGGATCAATTTAAAGGTTATTTTAGGCAACGTTGGCTGCCACAACTTTATTATGATTAGAAAATGATAGAATTTCAGAACTTAGCACAAGGAAAGCTAACTGTAACTGAGTATTGGGAGTGGTTTATGAAACTCCTCAAATATGTACCTCAGTATCAAACTGATGAGAAGTTAGGATATGAAAATTCATCATGGGATTGAATCCCGTTATTGGGGGAGAGGTTGATGTTCACAACCCAACCACTATGGAAGGGGTTGTTGAGAAAGCCATAAGGTAGGAACAGAAATTAAAAGCTATTTCTGCTCATAAAGAGGAAGTGTGGAAGAAAATTCCAAACTCTTCTTCAGCTTCTCTTGCACCTAAGAAGGGACCATGGAAAAATTTTGGTAACAAAAATAAGTTTTCAGCTGATAATAATAAGAAAACAACAATGAACAAGCCTCATTGGAAATGCAAGGAATAATTTTGCCAAGAATAATAATAACGGGAAGAAGTCCTATGGAGGCCAACATGACAATTTTAAGGCTGGAAATAATTTTGAGCCTAAAAAGGGACCTGTAGGAGGCTGCTATAATTGTGGCAAAGACCATTACGCAAATCAATGTCCTTTGAAGAAGGATGATCATAATCAACAACACAAGATACATGCTATAGTAGCTGAAAAGCAAGCTGAAAGCAAGCTACACCCATTGAAGTTCCTGGTAAGTTATTTGGCATACCTGTAACTATTCTTTTTGATACGGGAGCTACTGAATGTTTCATTTCTAGTAAAATTGCTTCGAAACTTAAAAGAAAAGATGGAAAAATGGATAAATCATGGACTGTACATTATGGTAATAATTTTGTCCATACAGTTAGTATGTGTCTTTTTGGGGCAATCCTTGACTTACCTAGCTTTTCCACTGAAGTTGATCTCTATGTTGCACCTTTGGGATCTTATGATATAGTCATAGGTGTTAATTGGTTAGCTGTGCATAAAGAAAAAGTGGACTATTTTGAAAAACATATTAGTTGTTTGGATGATCTATAGAAAACAACAGGATTCAAGGTGTAAAACGAGAAATTTCAGTTAGGAAATTGTCGGCTATGTAACTTAAAAAGGCCAAAAATAAAGGTTGTACCTTGTATGTAGTAAAAATATCAGAATCTGCAGAAGAAAATAGTGATTTCATGGAACGTTACCCATGCTATTATAGAATTTTAGTGACGTATTTCTAGAAGAATTACCGGTTTACCACCCAAAAGGGAGTTTGACTTCACCATTGAAATCAAACCGGGTATGGAACCTATTTCTAAAGCACCTTATCGAATGACTACCATAGAGTTAGTTGAGCTTAAGGCTTAGTTGCAAGAAATTTTGTCTAAAGGTTTGATTAGACCAAGTGTTTCACCTTGGGGAGCACCAGTGATATTTGTGAAAAAGAAAGATGGAACACTTAGATTGTGTATTGATTATAGGATGTTAAACAAAGAAACAGTCAAAAATAGATACCCACTTCCTAGGATTGATGATCTATTTGATCAGATGCGAGGAGAAATGGTATATTCCAAGATAGATCTTGATCTGGATATCATCAATTAAGAATTAAGGATGAAGATATTCATAAAACAACTTTCAGGACAAGGTATGGACATTATGAATTCATGGTTTTACCCTTTGGATTAACTAATGCACCCGCAGCTTTTATGAATTTAATGAACAATATCTTTCAAGAATACCTGGACAAGTTTGTGCTTGTATTCTTGGATGACATTCTCATATATTCTAAAAGTGTTGAGGAGCATAAAGAGCACTTGAAAATAGTTTTGGGAATTTTGAGAAAGAGATGGTTATATGGTAAGTTATCCAAATGTTCTTTCTTTGATACCGAAGTTCATTATTTGGGTCATGTTATAAGTAAGAATGGGATTGTTGTAGATCCTTCTAAAATAGTAGCTATAACCGAATGGCCTACACCAAAGAATGTACATGAAGTAAGAAGCTTCATGGGCCTTGCTGGTTATTATAGAAAATTTGTTAAGGATTTTTCTAAGGTGGCTACACCAATAACTTCATTACAGAAAAAGGATAAGAAATTTGTTTGGAATGATAAATGTGAATCTGCTTTTAAAAATTTGAAAATTCAGTTGACTTCAAGCACCTATTTTAGCTATACTTGATCCTAATGGAGACTTTACTATTGTAACGGATGCATCGGGGAAGGCCTTGGAGGTATTTTGTTACAAAATGATCATGTCATAGCATATGAAAGTAGAAAACTTAAGTTACATGAGTTGAATTATGCTCCACATGATTTAGAGCTTGCTGCCATAGTTCATGCACTTCAAGTTTGGAGGCATTATTTACTTGGTAAACCATTTGAGTTGAAAACTGATCATCTTGGGCTGAAGTACATTTTCACTCAACCAAATCTGAATGCAAGACAACGAAGGTGGTTAGATTTTTTGTCTCAATATGATTTTGATATAAGTTACATCAAAGGAAAAGAGAATAGAGTAGCTGATGCTCTAAGTCGTAGGAAGCACATTTATGCTCTTATAACATTAAGAACTAGTTTAAAGATGAAGTAAAAAGTGCAATGGAATCTGATTCATACTTTTCAGCAAGTAAAAACAACGCTTGTTGTAGATCCAAAAGATGAAAGGTATAAAGGTTTTCATTTTGATAATGAAGGAATCTTACGTTATGAAAACAAAGTATACATACCTTTGCTTAATGATTTGAGAAAGAAATTGTTAGCTGAATTTCACAATTCACCCTTTTCTGGACACCCAGGTATTACTAAAATGCTTGCTGATATAAAACAACAATATTTCTGGAAGGGAATGAAAAAGATGTTAATTTTGTGACTCATTGTCTTGAATGTCAGTGTGTGAAAGTGGAACATATGCACCCGGCTGGTTTATTATATCCCCATAGCATACCGCAAAGTACAAATGGCAAGTAATAAGCATGGATTTCATGCAAGGGCTACCTATGTCAAGAAATAAACATGATGTTATTTTAGTAGTTGTTGATAAACTAACGAAAGTAGCTCATTTTATTGCTGGAAATTTAAAGGATGATTCTCCTATTTTAGCTAAAAGATTTGTACATGAAATTTTAGATTACATGGAGTACCTGAATTAATTATATCTGATAGAGACCCTAGAATGATGTCAAGATTTTGGCAAACACTTAATGCAGCTCTTGGAACTAAACTAAACTTCAGTTCTACGTATCATCTAGAAATGGATGGACAGACTGAAAGAGTAAATCAAGTTTTGGAAGATATGTTATGGATGTATTGTATGGATCAGCAGTATAAGTGGGAGGAGTATCTCCCATTAGTTGAATTTGCATACAATAATACATACCATGCTTCTCTTAAGATGGCACCGTTTGAGGCACTTTATGGAAGAAAATGCAGAACCCCTGTTAGTTGGGACAACATTGAGGACAGAGAAGTAATTGGACCTGAAATCCTTACGGAAATGGAACAACAAGTTAAAATGATTCGTGAACACTTGAAAGAAGCAACAGATAGGAAAAAGAGTTACGCTGATTTAAAGTGGGTTGACTAGAAATTTGAACTTGGTGAGAAGGTTTTTCTTCGTGTTAAGCCAAGAAAGAGTTCTATAACTTTTGGCAAGGCTGCCAAGTTATCACCTCGTTATGTGGGACCTTTTGAAATTGTTGAAGTAATCAACCCCGTAGCTTATCGATTAGCATTACCCCCTGCTTTGTCACGAATGCATGATGTTTTCCATATTTCTTTGCTTAAGAAATACATTTCAGATTTGTCACATGTGTTAAATTAGAATTCCTTGCAGGTCCAAGACCCAGGAATAATCATGGTTAAACCCACTCAAGTGCTGGAAACTCACTAGTTGCATTTGAGAAATCATGAAATAAGACAATGTAAGGTCTAGTGGGACTAGTTTAACGAAGAAAGTGCAACTTGGGAAAATCTGGAAGATATGAAAACTACTTTTCCTTTTCTTTTTGAACAGAACTGAATCTATTGACTGATAAAAAAAATCTGTGATTTTATCTTTACATGACATTAAGAAAGCCAGTTTTGGGCAAACATTTATTCAATTTGAGTAGACAGTTATATAATATTGATTTTGGAACTATAAAATTTGAAATATATGGTTTTGAATAAGTAAGTGAATGAATTGACAATCCTTAATATAATTAAAGGGATGTAATCATCGGGATGATGATTCTTTTAGGAGGGAAGCATGTAACACCCTTAACTGTTGTTATTTTCCTCCTTTGTATTCAAGTGTTGTTATGTGATTTTCCTTATGAGGATATGTCCTTTTGATTATGGGAAATCATGCTTGATATGGTTATGTCTTTTCTGCTCTTGAGATCTTTGATTGAACTGGAATATGCCTGGATTCATTTTCTTTCATTTCTCGTGGATGAGTGCAATCTGATTTCAGGAGGATTGTAAGCTTATCTATCTCTATGACTCATCCTTGGATCAATTACAAGTGATCCAAGGAATGTTTTAAATATATTCAGGATGAATAACCATGAATTGGCATTCTATGAATTATTAGTTCTGGACTGAACTTAGAATATATATGTTCTTTAATTCTCCTTCATATGAAAATATTTCCGTTTTGTGGAAAGTTTCGTTGGATTCTGGAAATTGACCCCGACAGGTCATTACAAGTCATTTGGTTTTCAGCCATTTATGGCATTGGAGAGAACCTAGACCTTAAGCCAGGTAAGATATGTGAGTTTTCCTATCTAAGCTTTTATACTTAATGCGAATTTAGAATCCATCTGAAATGTCTTAGTATGATTGATTTGTCGAAATGTGATTTCAATCTAACCTAAGCTTGATTCGAACAAAATCTGGAAAGGGATTACCAGACATTAATCTAAACTAGAACCTATTACTACAAGGTTATGATCAATCTAACCTAGTTCCTAAACTATGTATTTTTGGATATTACCTAAGGGTTTATCTAACCTATTGCTAAGGTAAGTGACTAGTGTTATATCCTAAGGTGTTAAATTTAAATTACCTAAGATCTAACCTAAGTCATTAACCTATCCTAAACTAATTGTTATGAATGGGAACCTAAGGGTCACAAGTGTTGGGTGGTGGTTTCTATGGCATTTAAGATGGTGATAAGGTTGTAAGGACATTGGGTACTGCCAACCTTGGCGGAGGTTAATTTGGCTAGCAGAGGCCTAGGTGGCAAGTACCTCTAGAAATGGAAACACTTGTTTATTTTGATTTAGAACTTGCCAGATTTGGTGGGTGGTGGCAAGGAAGATTGGGTGGGAGATATGGAATTAATGCAATTAATGTGCATGGTTTCGTGAGCCGGATCGCTTTGGGAGGCATGCAAGAAGATTTTGTTTGGTTGTTTCATTTTTCATGCACTCCATTTTTCTCTCTGCATGCACACTAGTCTTTCAAACCAGCAGTTTATACTTCATTGCATGGCTATTTTGAGGGTTTCAAATCTATTTTTGTTTGTGGAGAATATATGAGGCATGGTGGAAGTAGTATTTTGTTGTTTGACCTTTTTGGAGAAGAAGAGAAAGAGCGGGCTCAGCAGAGGTCTTCTTCGATTTTACAACGACACTATCAGGCATGATAGGCCCTAACTACTAAAATATTTGCTTTCCTCTAAGTGTTTTATTAAAAGAACTTTGTTCTGATGAGCCTGTGTATTTATGCTTGTCTGGTAAAAAAATGATTTTATGGGTTTTGTGTAAACTTGTGTTTCTGGGTTGAATCAGAGTTTGCTTGATTTGCTTGATTCTTTTGGAACTTGTTTGCATTACTTTTCTTTCGCAGTGGATTTGTGAACATATGAGCAATATTGGTAACTTTATAGGGCTCTCAGTGGTTGAAATTGTTTATTGATTTGACTTCTTTAGAAGTCTTTATTGTTGCAATAGATCCACCGTATTCGTTAAGTTTGGAGTTGTGAACTGTTGTGATTTTTAACCTCTGGAAACACTTAAACTGGGTTGAATCTCATTAGTTAAAAACTTGTTTTGGTGGACGGAACAATGTTGTTTTTATGTTTACTTGCTTATGATATTCATGTTTTATCTCATGGTTATTTGGTCTATGAATAACTTTGTGGATGGTTTGTTTGGTATCACCCTGTGAAACTTTGACTGTTATAAAGTTGCGTATTTTGGAAACATTGTATATGGCTTAGTCTGCACTTCTCTTGTGAAAGGGGATTGACTTTTTTTAAGTTCGCGGGCACTGTGGATAAGTCAGTATATGGTTAGTTGCTTTATTCTTGCGTGAAACCTTGAATGTTAGTAACACTGGCATGCATCAGGAGGAATAGTATATGGATGAGTTTGTGTTCTACCTACGAAATCTTGGTTGTTTTTGGAAAAGTATTAAAAGAAAATTGTGTCTATTATTTTGGGCAAACAAGACTGTAACTTGTAGTCTTTTTGACATGGCTTGTGAAATCTAGTTCTTATGACCATGTTAATGGTGGTGGAAACTCTTTTCAAACCCGACTTAAAAGTCGACAAGTTTTAACGATGTCCAGTTTAATACATTTTTTTGAAGTTAGAAATAGGGTTGAAATGTTTTGGATGCAAATGGAAGACCTATTTTTATTCTGGACTATTAATGTGTAATTCATTACAATGGTTTGAATATTACAGCTTTTGGGTATTTTTGAAATTATGATTTGAATACGGTAAATCAATACTGTATATTCAATTTGGCTTTAGTGTTTCATATTAAAATAGCAACCGAACGATGTATCGGTTCAACTAATTCAGTCTCTAATTACTTTGTAATTAAGGGAAACGTGAAGTTACCCTAACTTGATTTTTAAACTCAAATGGTTCGAGTATTTGAGGAAATGTAGTCTATTTCATTTGGATCGGGATTTATATTCGAGTCTTGATCGGTTCGTAACGATTTATGTTAAATATTGATCTTGAATTTTATTGGATGCACAATTTGTAGATCCTATAGGGATGTAATGGTAAACCAATGAGATGGCTCTACCTTGCCCAAACTATTGGGTGAACTTAAGTGCTAGAACTACTCAGCTTCTCATTCCTTGTTGGTCTAATGAATTTTTATTATGTCTTGGAAGCTTGATTTCATTCTAAACTTGATTGCAATAGTGTTTTGATCATCACAGTTTCTCTCAGAGATAAAAGGGAAAGAAGTAAAAGGGTTTATAAAGGAAGTCTGTTATTTTAATACTCTTTTCCTTGAATGGTTATTGCACTCATTCCTTAGAACTTTGTAATGAACTCAAATTGTATGGTTATGAGAAGGCAGAACTGTCTTAATAATTGAAAGAAATAATTGGGATGGGGATCCTAATATGGTAAGACTCCTTTCATTTATAGCTGGGATAAGGTCTTTTTTTTTAAGCCTCCTGATTGTTATTCTTATTATTGTAAAAAGGAAAAAGGAAATAAAACTATAGAAAAGATTATTGTAACTTTAGATGACATGGTAGGGTGTGGCAAGCCCTAACAATGAAACTATGAAGAGGAAGACCCTTCCTCTCTAGTAAGCCACTAAATAAAAAAGGAAGATATGATTGTGAATCATTAAGATTTAATTACAATAAGTCTGATATGTTTCAGCCTAATGGGTTATTACACTTCCTTAAATGGTTAAGTTATTTAATTTAAGGGAATATAAGTTGTTGTTGTCCTGCTCTTGGGTAACAAGATGATAGGTCAAAACTATCAATTCAGGAAGCAATCCTAAATTAAATTCTTGAATTAAATGAATCTCAACTTTAAAAAGGGAACTTAAAAGAATGTTGGACTTGGGGTTTGGTGGGCTATCGATATAGGTAGTCTTTAAACCCAAATTTAACTTAACGTAAGTAAAATCTTGGAGGTATGTACATCTTTACGAGGCTGTGCCATAGGATGTTGACACACATCAACTATAAGGTTATACCTTCAAGAAGATTAGGATCTTCTTGAGGATACAACAGTGTAGATGAAATGTGGAAAAAACCTTCCGCATTGGTTGTTGAGATCTACACACTTTTGAACTTGTTCAAGATTCCTCTCCAGGATTGGTTAGTACCATAATCAGGATATGAAGTAGCCCTTTAGGACTTAGGGTACCTTAGCACACGGGATTAACCTAGGTTAACCCAAGATGCCAATTTACCCTAAGTTTTCAAGAGCCTCATCATATCATGACCTATGTTGTTAACCTAAGCTAGAGTTAAACCTTGGGAAAGGGGACTGACAGAATTCAAAGTGTAAGACATTTGAGATAACAATGGAGTGGGGTGAAGGATGTATTCCAGATTGACGAGTATGCCGTCAAGGAATAAGTAATACAAATAGTATGTTATAAATATTTGGCCAAAGTATCGCAAGCTACTGATTACATTGTCTTATGTCACCAGTCTAAGGTTTGTGATGCCGATGAATATTGGTAACAATTATTCAGTTAGGTTCCTTGGATAGGTCACTCAGAACCCAGTATAGGGTGAGAGAACCAAGAATATGAAGTATTCAGTAGAATACTCCAAACTAAATGTTACACATGAATGGATCGGTAGTTAACCAAGTCATGGAATGAATAGATCGATTGTACACCAAGTCATTACAGCTACATATGGTTATCTATTATAAGAATGATTGTTATGAAATGTGTGTTCTAGATTATGTATTTAGAACAGAGAACATTACTCATGCAAAAATAATAATTCCTTGTTTCTAAAGTCTTAAAATGGGAATGTTACAACATTAGAATATTGGAAAGTGAGAGAAATTTTGGGGAAGAGGAGAGAGAAAGAGAGAGAGAAGAAGAATATGAGATGTCATTCCCAATGCATTCCGTTGATCCTCGTTGATGGAAAGCTCTAAATGAATTGAAATTGTAACTCTTCAAACTCCTCGCACACTATGAAACTTCTTCCAATTAGCTCATGAATGCTCGCCAAGTTGAATGAACTAAGATGGATCTCATATGACCCGTGAAAATGACTAGATTGATCCGAACAATGATGTCCCTTGAATGATTATCTTTGTACATCCCTTTGTGCCAAAACTACTCTTTGAGTGTAACTTATCATCTTTAGTAAGTGTGAATTGTGAGCTGAGATGACCTTGCCTATGATGTTCCCTCTATGTTTACCACCTTCTTCATATCCTATTCAAATGGTGGATTACCTAAAGTAACATACCCCTACACAGGAAGGCATGCTATTTTTAGTAAGTGCGTTGTGGATGTCAGGATGTGACAAAACAAGTCTTGAAACTTTTGGGTTTTATTCCAGGGGTTCCACACTCCATGTTTGAGTAAATCCATTTAAACAAGTGATAAAGTGAAAAACACAGCCCTCCATATCCCTAAAAATAGGGGATTCATGGCGTAAAAACTAGTTCACGTGAAACTAGATTTTTCAACGATCATCCCCTCCAATTTTCACGCGATTTCACCCATCAAACCTGAGAGTCAAGAGGTAATTTACTACATTTTCACAGATGTTATTTATGAGACAGGGAAAACTTTGATGAAAACTCAGTCCTTTGTATCACTAAAAAATAGGGGCTTCATGGCGCAAAGACTAGTTCACGTGAAACTATATTTTTTAACGATTATTCCCTCCAATTTTTGTGTGATTTCGCCCATTGGAACCATGAGAAGTGGAGAGGTAGCTCTAATTTTTTCCACTACCGTGTCATGGTGACCTTTAATGAAGCTTGAAATTTTCAGGTCTGGTTTTTTTATCCATTCACATTGAAATAAATTTCATTGCGATAGGTTTTTTCTTTTGGTGCTTCACACAAAATTTTACTTCCATCCGATGACTAGTTTGATAGGAAATTGAAATTTGTTCTTCGTGGAGCAGAAGTGAAATTTATTTGATGTGAGCATTCCTTGCTAAAATTGGAGGTTTGAATATAATTTTTTAATGTCCTTCAAGAGAGAATAACTCAGAACATACAGTTTTCAATCATGCACCGGTTTGCAAGATATCTTCAAATCTTCATTTTATGGCAATGGGGATTTCCATTGTTCTTCTTCTCGGTTCTCCATTTATTTTTCTTATCTTGATGAATTATTATTCTAAGACCTATGTTCCATCATGGATTGAATGATAATGTGTTATGATGGATCTGGTTCAAGCTTTGGTAATGGTGGAGTGAGGTGTTCTCTACAACTTTTCTTCTAGCAATGAGAAACAACAAGAAGCAACCAATAGTTAGAAAAAATTTCAAATTTTTGAGTTGGAGTGGGAAAAAAATCCGATGTCCCTAACCTTAGGGATGTGAGGGACATCAATTTCCATGATGAGCAAGATGGAAACACATGGAGGAGATCCAACGATAGGGAATGAGTGCTCCAAAATCAACTTTAAAGCATTAAGGGGCTGGAAGTGGGTCACATGGGTGAACATAAGTCTGCCCATAGGGGCTATGTGATTTTTTCCATGTTTTATGTCCTTAACCTCAAGGACATGAGGGACATAAAATTCCACAGTGGTCCTGGAGCTGACATGTGGCACTTGATCCGACGACAGGGAATGGATGCTCCAAAAATGCACTTGGGGGCTAAACTATCAAGTCTGGAGGTCACATGAGGGTCCTAGAGGTCACATGGGTTCTGGGAGAGTTTTTATAAGGTTTGTGTACCTTACCTTAGGGACTTTGGGCACATGAAATCCCACCAGGCTTTTGGTACTAACACGTGTCCTCCGAAAATTGACTAACTCCTAAACTACCTTTAAGAGGGCAACTTGGAACGATGATAACTTGAGCTCCCAGGTGGAATTTATTAGTGAAATTTTATATGATACTTAATAGAAATTTAATTTTTAATCTAATGGTTTGGGTATCATGTCTTGATTCATCCATGAGATCCCTTAAAAATCGTAATTGTGATCTAAGACTCCAATTGTTCTTGAGAAAACTCGTCTCGCAAATCCTATACGCTAACGTGTTGTGAACAATATGATATCACCATCATGTAGGTATTGGAATAATATTTCCATATTTTTTTAACTTATAAATCCATCTGGAGCTCCCAAAATCACCTTCCAAAGCTTAGCGGTTGTTTTGGCCTATGCACTGACTAGGCCTGTGAACCCTAATTCAAGAAACTACCCCAACTTCTCTCGAGACCTTCCAAAATATTCCTAAACCATCTCCATGATGTCCCAAGACCTTTAGATCACCTCCACATCCACTTAGGCTCTTCTTCTCTGCTCCATGAGGTTGCTTTCCAGCTCTAGGAAGGCCAAGTGATAGCCCTTCCCACAACTGCCTATAGCTTTGCAAATGAACTCCTAAAATCACCTAGGGGAATGAATGGACTTTCCTAAATCACCTTGGGAATGGTATAACATTATTCAGGAGGTCATTTTGACTTAATGGAAAGAGTTAGGGTGTCTTGGAGTGATAGACTTGAAAATTTTGGCATAGGGGTATAGTTGTCGTGCTCAAAAATTGTCAATTTCCCTGTTGCACATTTGCACAAAAACAATTGGCTCTAGCTTGGGGACATGACATGGACTGAGTATAGTGAAGACATGGCATGAGAAATCCTAGAATCTCAACTTACAACATATTGACCAGTTCCTTATCCATTGGGCCTCATGTGGAGTCATGTACAACCTACAAGAGAGAGAGAGAGAGAGAGACAGAGAGAGATCAAGAAGGAAATACACACACACATACAAAAAGATAGAAAGGAAACACATGAAAAAAAAAGGGAAACACACCTAGTAATCACCTATGGTACAAGGTGGGGGACAACCTACTTTCACTGAAGCACTTTTCATTTCTCAAAAGTTACCCTGAAGAGGCAACACCGAATGATGATGTTCTACAAAGCCGTTGATGGGTTCCAGAAAGTACCCTCCTCTCCTCAGCTACTTATGAAAGCCAAGTGATTTCACAATTTTTGTGTACTTGGTAGGAGTGATTCCATGTGAGCTTCTTGATTCTTAGGTCCTTTCTTAGAAATTTTATTTCCTTCATCCTCTTTGAAATTGGTTTCATAGTGCCAGTTGCATTCCACATTTATCCACATAGATGATTCTTCACTGAGCATGCTATCACTGTCCCCAGGGCTTCTTTTCATTCAAATTTCTTGAACATTCTAGATTCTTTTCTTTCCCAGGTCTATGCTCATTTACCTCTTTTCCATAAGAAACCCCATACTTATCCTTTTCCTTTACTCCACTATGAAGTGCTTGAGTACTAACAAAAGGATTTTACATGACCTCATACTTGTCTTATATGTCCATGACATGAGTGAAGAGATCAAGAATCAGATCGGTGTCTTCCACAAGTTCTGATGCATCCAAAATTTCTTGCATGGAGTTATGCTTCGTCGTTTCATGCAGCTCCTCTTTGTATGCCTTTGAAGAATATTTATTTTACATCTCAAGGTAGCTGTCTAGAGGGATTACCTCATCATCTTGGGAATCGCTGCATTTTATCACTCCTTTGTCCATAGAGGCTTTAGCTTCAAAGGCCTCAAAACTTCTTGCTTCTATTTTTTCATCATGGAGAGAATCTTCTTCTACAAATGGGAAATGAAATATCTCTATTTCGTCATCATATCCACCAACCATTGGCTCTAGAGGGACATAATATTTCTCATCTAGATTTATTTCAACATAGCCCATCTTCACACCTGGTCGAGGTTTCCAAGTCATCTTCACGCTTGATGTACCAAACTAAACACAAAACCTTAAAAAATCAAATGAAATCGATACTGATGGACAAGATCCGAAGATGTAGATGGATAAGGAAGCCGATGTAGATAAGATAAGGCGTGCACACGAGCGATCCCGCACAAGAGATCCAAGAAACCCGTGAGACACCGATGCTTGATGAAAAAGACCACGTTAAAAGATATTTAGGTGGACTGCCCGAGAAGCGGGTCCGGGAAGCGATAAGCTCCCTCATGCGGATGTCACCCACGTTTTCAATTAAGTAAAGAAGCATACATGATAAAAGATGTACGTAAAGGACTAGATTTTCTGATCAAAGTAATAAATGTAATCTAAAAAAGGGATAAAGCAACAGAAAATAGGAAACTGTGAAAACAATGTTGGATTTGTGTTACCTGAGTTCTTTTACCTATCTGGATGATCAGCGTCGATTATGTAAAATCGCATCGATCGATCAAGATCGGGTCGCGCCGATCGATATAGATCGGTGTCGACTTGTTTTGATTGGCGTCGATCCGAGACAAACTGCAAGAAGGTTTGGGAAATGGAAAAATGAAGGCAAGATCATCAACGTCCGCTGGATCTGCAGAAGCCGTAGAGATACTGGAAAGGCTCCACCTGTGCCTTGATGATGTAGAACAGAGTCACCGTAAAATCAATGGAGACTCACGATGTGATGTGGTAAGAGCAGAGTAATGGTGTGCTCCTCTCAGTGGATTGATTTGGACAAGATTCACTCTCACTTGATAGATAATGCTCAGACTTGATGCTCGAAACTCTCTCGTTCTCTCTGTCTAACTCACTATCTATCTCACCATCTAACTGTCTCTCTCACAATCTGTGTCTAACCAGAACTGAGTTTGGGCTTCTATTTGTAATCGGCGCCGACCGAGATTAAATCGGTGCCATTCCAAAAAATCAAGGCCGACCGATCGAGTACCGGTCGGCGCCGATCATGGAACAGACTCCTAAAATGGCCAAAAGGAGTGATTTCTGGAAAGATGAGAGTGATCCCTCCACCTCAAATATGGGAAATATCCCACTGCTTGGTTTGGGAGGAGGAGAAATAGGGGGGATATATGGATAGAATAGATATGGGGTAGATAAGTGGTTAGGATACATGTAAAAAGGTGTAATTAAATAGTTAATATTTAATTACTCATGGGTAAAACATAATGGGGTGAATTAAACTTAGGATAGGTGTTTAAATCACAAATTGAATAATACCCCAAGGGGGCAGTGGTAATGCAAACGTGCCCCAGGTTACCCGAGAGGGTAAACGAATGTGAGGGACATGAAATTGGGTAACCAATTTTAGGTGTCTACATTTTGCCCCTTTTTGTTGAGTAACTTGCGATAAGCAAAGTTGCAAGACAAAAACAAGGAGGTGGAAGAAAGGAAGAAAAAGTGATGATGTGATCCCCCTCAAACTAGGGATGGGATGGGTGATAGAACAAACGATCCCAAGTTTGAAAAAGGTAGATGAAAATGCAGGATGCCCCAGCTAGATGTCTGGAGTAGATCTGATCATTAATGACACACAAAAATAAATAAAGAGGCAGCAACCTAAGGAACTCACATTGGTAGGGCAGTCTAGATGGTCTCCTCATGAGACGACGTTAGTACCTACAGACCCATGAGTGTAAGGAGGGCTGCAAAATAGTCAAGCACCTAAAGAGAGACACATTGGTAGGGACAACCAGATGGTCTGCAAAGCAGACGACGTTAGTGCCTATAGACCCGTTAACTCTAAGCTGCCAAAAAAATGTGAGTGCCCCATGCAAAGGGAACAAACTCAAAATGGATGATAATATCAAAAAAGTATGTGCCAAAAGACAACACTCAGGGCAGAATAATGACCAGATAAATAAGCCAAGCATCAACACTATGGCAAGAAGATTAGAGATGGAAGAAATCGAAAGCGCAAAAGCAATCGCAAAATAGGACTAATCGCGACCGACTAATCGGTGAAAACAATCGGTGCCACCACAAAAATCGGCGCCGACCGTGCCCAACACATATAAATATGCAAATGGAAAACGTGAATGATTTATTTACACCATGTGACGATTGATTTAGAGAGAGTCAAAAATTGGATTTGAGCACCATGGAAGCCTCTGGAAGTGGTCAAAAGTGGAGGAGGACACGACCTGGGGTAAGTGGTTCTTCCTGAACTCGTCATTATTTTATTTATTTATTTTTTATTTTTTTATTATTTTTGTTTTTTGGTGGGAGGCCAGAGTGTTTTTTGACATGCCGCCAATCGGCATCGATTGAGAGAATCGACGCCGATTTAATGAAAAAGCGTCGATTGAATTCAATCGACATCGACTATGTATGATCGACGCCGATTGTAATTAATCGACGCCGATTGGACATAATATGTGGATAAAAATGATAAAATGTGTTTTGGATGTTCAGATTTGGATAAATATGAAGCTAACATTGCTCTTGATGTCGTGGATGCAGGCACGAGAGGTATTACACATGAGGGATGTGATTCCCGAGCTACTGGAGACCATTCTCCCCGATGTCACTGACGCAGATTGGCGCCACTTAGAGTTAGCCGGGCTCGGGGGCTTTCGGTACTACGATGAGTGTACCGCGAGATGTAGAGTTGATGAGCACTAGTACGATGATGGGATAGCCAGACTTGCACTTTTTGGTTCAAGATGGGTGAGATGACCATCACCCACGAGGACATATATAAGATCTTGAGGCTGCCGATCACTGGGGACCCGATAGAGATTACGCCACGAGAGCAGCAGCAGAGGGCCCTAGGTCGATTATATGGAGACAGGGTGGATGATTCGAGATAGTGTCCTGGCAAAGTGAGGATAGCCTCAAAGCATAAGATGCACAGATGATCCCAGGAGCAGACGGATAGTGTTGATTCAGATGGCAATCTCCTACTTTGCTCTACTAGATTCGAGAGGTGGGAGATTCCCATTATTATTACTAGATTGTGTTTGTGACATCCCTGTTTTATACAGTGTTCGCATTTTCCGATGCCTTGATAGCTCAGATATATTATGAGTTATGGATGTATACCACTGGCCGGAGGATAGGCATTGATGTCAGTTTTGTGCTCCATTGCTGGGCATATGAGCACATAGCAGTGATCAGGCCATCCGGGCTTCCTTGGATGCCAGCAGCAGTGGGGGCTATTGATTATGGATTCCGGTGATGGCGGGCCGATATGGCCCGGGAGATACAGGGAGATCCACAGATTGGTATGCCGAGTGTTTCAGGACGCTGACACCAGAGCAGGTCATCTGGAGACCGTATCGGGTATTTCTGACATGGGCCGGTCAGGATGCTCACCTGGTGGGATTGAGATGGAGCAGGGTGGTTAGGGGCCGCAGGCCTGATATGTGGGAGTGCGTCCCGCATTTATATGGGTATTGAGATAGTTTGGCCTAGTGCAGATAGTGCCGACCACTTATACCTTATATGAGTGAGACAAGAGAGAGACAGATTTACCGATTTTGATCCCGGTAGATCCATTGAGGGAGGCCCCACCTCCTGCAGAGCAAGTGATGATGATGATGCCGGTGAGTGGATGATGGTTATGCGGCATGGTATTCGACAGAGCTACCATGACACTGCCCAACATCTATAGATGCCGATGAGGAGGATATAGCCACAAGTACTGGAGAGGCTGGAGGGAGAGCATTATACACTGACGCATAGACACATCAGGTTGCCCTAGAGGAGATCAGAGCTCTGACAGAGGAGAGGGATGCCCTGATATTGGAGAGAGACACAGCTCGCCAGAGTGCGAGATACAATGATCCAACAGAGGGATCACTATCATCGACATAGGGAGGCCCTCAGGGCCAAATATGGTGATACAGGTACCACATCAGAGTCTGGGACACAGGGTATGACCATAGGAGGGGCCACCACCAAAGCACCAAAGCAGCAGCAAACAAATGACACTACGAGCACTCCGGTACCAGTGAGCCTGAGTACATATCAGTCTCTCCTCGCTGAGGTGAGATACTATGAGGATGCTCTAGCACAACATGCCCCGAGGTGCCTCGTTATGGGTGAGGAGGAGATCGATGACAACCACAACTGAGTGGGCATCGAGGGAGGGAGCACCGGGAGAGGGCGAGGTGGAGGAGGCCCCCAGCAGTAGGTGCTTCTAGTTTGATAGGTGGCGGCCAGGAGAGACAACATGGTCCAGAGGAGGGTGGAGGAGATAGTGTCTTCCACCTATCGATTTCACGATATATAGAGATTGAGATGTATTTTTGTATCAATGTATTGATGTAGCCTCGATCGAAGGCATTTTATGTATGATATAGATGGCTTGATTGAAAGCCACCCATTTTTTTGTTGTACAGATACTCATGTATATATATAGATTCATCATTTCCTTTGTCATATGATTGTTCTCATGCTTTTAATTTTGATATACATGGATAGATGTAGCGTAATTATGATGGATATAGACATAGACCGATAGATGATGAATAGATGTGATTGGATAGACATAGATGTAGAGGATATAAATAGATGTGATTTGATGTGATTGATATGTGGATTTAATTTGGATGAGAAATAGATATAGATAGATGTAATGTTACTTGGATGTACAAGTGTTTAGATGATGTGATGGATAGATGGGATTTGATAGTTTTGATAGATTTGATATTTTGAGATGTTAATTAAATTTTGATGAAAATAGATAGATAGACCCACATGTGTTCATAATAGATGCTATGATGTGTGTTTTGGACAAAGTAGATCAGATGAAATTAGATAAATGATAGAGTTTGATTAAATTAACATGTTAAATGTCAATTTAACCGGATGAAATAATGGGAAATACTCTCTGCGAGAGCCAAGGACGTAATGAAATGACCTTGATTAGAAATAAAGGAAATACACCCAGATAAGAAAAAGAATGGTGAGCTGGGCTCCTAACCGACCATAAATAGAAACTTTGATAGGAAACCAAAAGATCATGCATACAAGGCCATATATGAGGTTAAAATAAACCTGACACTAACTAGCCGCAAACCAGATCTAGGAGGGAAATGGAAGGAGCAGTAAGTAGGTATCTTGTCAAAATTTACAAGGGACAGAATACATGTTCATACTGGGAAAATAGGATTCTCCTATATGATCGACAAAAGGTCCTATATCTCAGCTTCATTATTTCTGGTAGAAAAAGCAAACTGATCAATGCGGGAAGTTTGCTAGATATGGAAAGAATGATTAATACGGGAAGTCTTTCAGTGATGCTAAAAAGTGTATAAACTGACTGAAAGGCTGATCAATGCGAGAAGCCTTGGGAATTCCTTTGAGAAACAACCATCCTTCAAGGGAGTGGTCTGTATTTTGAATTTTAATGATAGCCATCCTTCGAGGGCATGGTCTATATCTTTTGATTCATTTGATAATGCATGGATAGCTGTCCTTCAAGGGATCAGTCTATCTTTTAGGAATTTTGGATAGCATTCTTCTTCTTCTTTTTTTTTTTTTGGAGCTTTTTGAAAGAAGTTGAGTTTAGACCTAGATAGATCAGATAGAGGGGAAGAAAACGTATAAAGAGCACGTACTCATGCCCCGAGTAGATCCGATTAAGATAAACACTTGGGACAGATGAAGCAGTGATTAAGGTATTCCTACCATGAGGAGGAACATATCCATAAGAAAAATGCTATGAGTAGAGCCGCGATACTCATATTTAAGGTAAAAAAGACAATACGTGGAGAACCACATAGTTTCGAATCACCACGAAAGTATATGACTGGTTGTTAGATGGATGAAAGATCTTGTCTTGTGACTAAATTTGTGTAAGATAGATTTTAACAGTAGAAGGGCCTTAGATGCAAGGCATTAAGAGGTTCCATTTCAGGTACACCATCCATGGAAGATAGACGATAAGCCCTGACCCATATTTATGAGTGACGACGTATGGTCCCATCCAGTTGGGAGCAAACTTACCACGCTGACTCCTTTCTAGTGTAGTGACATTTTGGTTTTCTTTAAGAACAAGATCACCAACTTTGAAGTCACGGTGCTGCAAGTGCTTGTTATAAGCACGTTTGACATGCTCAAGATAGACTTGATGATGCTCAAGAGCATTGAGATGCCGCTCATCTAATAATTCAAGTTGTGCTAGATGATTTTGACGATAATCCTCATCAGAGACAAATTCTCTGAGAGAAACACGGAGAGATGGGATTTGGACTTCCAAAGGAAGAACAACCTGCACCCATAGATGAGAGAGAAGGGGTAGCACCAAAGAGGAGTACGAATGCTAGTCCGATAAGCCCAGAGAGCAAAAGGGATATGTAAATGCCAATCCCTACCACTCGACTAGTTACCTTCATGAGGATATTACGTAAAGTTTTATTGGAAGCTTTGGCTGGCCATTAGCTTGGGGATAGTATGGAGAAGAAAAGCTGAGTTTGATATTGAAAGCGTCGTCGCAGAGGTTCTAAAATCGACATTCTTGAAAGACTTACCATTGTCTGTGATGAGTTTGTGTGGAACACCAAAGTGACAAATGATGTGTTGATAGACAAAGTCAACAATCGGTTTAGCTTTTGTTGAAGAAAGAGGAATAGCTTCCACCCACTTAGTAAAGTATTGTGGCAGTAATGATAGAATGATGACGCTGTGAAGAACGGGATTGATAAGACCAATGAGATCAAGACCCCATTGTGAAAAAAAGGCCACAAATCTGTCGTAGGTTCAAAGCTTGACTGGGGATATGTGTGAGATTGGAATGTTGTTGACACTTGACACATTTCTTAGTGTATTCACAACAATCTCGATTAAGAGAAGGCCAATAATAGCCTAAACGTAAGATGTGTTTAGCTATGGCCAAGCCACTAAAATGTCCACCACAGATACCATCATGGACCTCCTGGATAGCTTTAGATGATTCAGGGGTTTTGAGGCATCGAAGCAAAATACCATCAAAGCCATGTTTGTAGAGGATCCCACCTAGAATAGTATAGTGATTAGCATGTAGGATAAAAGATCTTCTACCATTGGAAGTCAGATCTGGAGGAAGCACTGAATGAGATAGATAATCAACGATCTATTGATACCACTCATCCTGAGTATTGGTTGTGATGGCATTGATTGAAGTTAGTTGCCTAAGATGAGATGGTTGATCTAATCATTGCACACCACATAAAGTCGAGTCCTCGGTAAAAGGTGGAATAAGTGAGGCTAACGAAGCCATTGTATCTGTGAATCGATTCACAGTGTGAGGAATAGCTTGGATAGTGAATTTATCGAAAGATTGGAGTTGAAAGAGAATGATATCATGATATTTTTGAAGGATGTCATTCTTGCATTGATAGACACCCGTGACTTGATTAACGATGAGTTCAGAGTCACCAAAGATGTCGATATGGCGAGCGCCGAGATTAATGGCATTTTGAAGACCCAAAACAAGAGCTTCATATTCAGCCATATTATTGGTGCACTCAAAGTTTAATTTGTGTGTGACTGGGATAGGCGCACCCCAAGGAGGAATCATCACGAAACCCGCACCTCCCCCTTACTGGCATTTGGATCCATCAAAGAAGAGTTTTACTTTAAATGGAGACAGACCAAAATCAATTTGTTGGATATATTCATCAGGGAATTGAGCAAGGGGGACTTGAGTGTCCGGAAGAGGAGCATCAGCTAATTGATCTGCAATGACCTGACCCTTGATAGATTTTTATGGGATAAACTCGAGATCAAATTCTATCATAAGCATGAGCCAACGAGTGATACGATCATTGTGATAAGGCTTCACATGTATTGTCTTGAGTGGATTGACACTTGTGACAATGTAAGTTTTGTGATTAAGGAGGTAGTGACGAAGCTTAGAAGTTGCAAAGAAGAGAGCACAACACAGCTTTTCAGCTTCGGAATAACGTGTTTCATACTCATGGAGAGTGCGACTGATGTAATAGATGGCTTGTTCTTTACCACAAGCATCCCGATGAGATCATGGCTCCCAGAGCATGGTCAGTCACAGAGATATAAAGATAGAAAGGCTCCCCCTCGCGTGGAGGTGTAAGCACAGGTGGAGAAAGAAGATAAGCTTTGAGATCATCAAAGGCCTTTTGGCAATGCTCATCCCATTCAAAATGAACATTCTTACGAAGGAGATGATGAAAAGGTTGACAACGGTCCGATAAATGAGATAAAATGACGCACCGATCAAGGCGTCCTCAAGACTCATGGAGTTGCTTTAAGTTAGAAGGGGGAGGCATCTCAAGGATAGCTTTTATTTTTGTGGGGTCTACTTCAATACCCCTAATGGAAATGATAAAGCCTAAGAGTTTACCATTGAGAATGCCAAACACGCACTTAGATGGATTTAGATGAAGACAAAAGTGAATAAGCCTCTCAAAGAGAGGTGCAAGAATGAAAAGATGATCCTGATGGCATTTGGATTTACCGAGGAGATCATCGACGTAATCTTCCATAGTTTTGTGTAAGAGATCGTGGAAGATGTAGGTCATTCTCACGATAGGTTCTCCCCGTTCTTAAGACCGAAAGGCATGACACGATAACAAAAGGTCCCCCAAGGAGTTATGAAGGAAGTCTTATGTTGGTCCTCTGGTGTGATGAGAATTTGATTATACCCAGAGAAACCATCCATAAGAGAAAGCATCTCATGACCCGCAGTTAAATCCACGAGTTGGTCGATATTAGGTAGAGGAAAATCATCTTTTGGACAAGCAAGATTAAGATCCCGGAAGTCGGTACAAATTCAAATTTTCCCAGTAGCTTTAGTTACTGGTACTACATTGGAAACCCATTGTGGATAATCGATGGGTTGGATGAAGTTAGCTGAGAGCAAGCACTGCAACTCTTCTTTAACAAGAAGGGCTACTCTAGGGTGCATTTTACGCAATTTTTGTTTAACCGGTTTGATGTCGGGAAGAGTAACGATATTGTGGACCATGATATCGGGATCGAGTCCTAGCATATCCTCATATGACCAAGCAAAGGCTTGATGATGGTTGGAAAGAAAAGTGGTAAAGTCTCCTAACTCCTGTGGATTAAGGGATTGACCGACCTTAATGATGCGAGGGTCTTTAGAAGTCCCTATATTAAGGTCGATAGTGGCTTCATTGAGAAGCGTAGATGTGTCAGAAGGAATGGTTTTAGGAAGATAGGAATCCTCTGCCCCCAGATAGGTGAGGACAGAATCATCATCCGCATAGTGGATAGTGTTGATAGTAGGAGAGTCGTCTCCAACTATTTCAGGGAAAATTAACGGTATGGAAGTGGACTTGTCATTAGTCTTATAGGTTAGTGGCCCTAAGGAAATGGTATTGACTAAAAAAAAAGTTAGATGGGATGGAAATGGCATCATCCACATCAAGTGATGCTTCTGACCTAGCGGGAGAAGATGGTTCCTCAATAGGAAGAGGCTCATCGAGAATAGTGATGGTGGCTTTTGAAAGAGGTTTAAATCCTAAACCAAATTTTTGATGTGGCTTGAGAGTTGGAATGGATGCGAGGTCATGCACACCTTGTTCATATTTTCCCAAGCCAAAGCCCTTCCACGCGCATCGATATAAATAAGTTTTTGCAAACGTGGGATTCTGTAGACAATCGAATCCTGCTGAATAGGGCTTGGCCCTAGGAGGAGAATCCGGGTGATAGTGAGGTATATCAAGACCACCGTAAATGAAATTAGTCTATTGATTGGGTAGACCAATGGTGATGATGCTACCGAGACCTGGCTGATATTCAAGTTGTTTTTCTGGTCTACCATACTCGTTAGGTTTGAGATGGGCATCAAAAGAAAGGAGAGGAAGCTCTCCTAGTGAGAAACGCTGCAATGTCTCTTCTAGATTTTGTAAGTCCGGTAGTTTAGTTGTAGGTATGGAAGAGGATGAGGCCTTGTCAGAGAACAAGCATTCTCCTTTAGAGGGGCAGACCCTGTGGTCATGTCGCATTGTGCGGAAGGAAAAGGATCTCCTGGATGAGTATAGATTTTGCCCTCATATTGATATTTTAAGCATCGATGGAGGGTGGATGGGACACAATGCATTGCATGAATCCAGGAGCGTCCGAGGATCATATTGTAGTGGAATTTCCCTTCAACAATGTAAAAGAGTTCGTGAAGCAGCTTCTTACCTACTCGAATGGGCAGGACCACAGTTCCTAAAGTAACTGCTAGCTGATCGTTAAATGATCGAAGAGCGAAAGGCGGGGGTGACACTACGTTCTTTCAGTAACTTAAGTTGCTCGAATGTGTGTGAGGAGATGACGTTGAGTGCAGCACCACTATCGATCATAGTGCATTTTAATGTAGTGTTGTTGATTTGGACTGTGATAAAGAGGGGAGCCTCCAAATCCTCGGAAGAAAGGGAAGGAATTTCTGAATCTTCAAAAGAAATGGTGGTTGATGGTCTATTCAATCCAACAACCATCTCGAAGGGCTGGGGCTCATCTGAATTCACTGCGATGTGACGCAGATTATCAATCAGAGCCTGGCGATGTTGCATGGAGAGGATTGAATGAGGTCAAAAAGAGACATTTTGACCAGAGCCTGGGTGAGTTGTTTCATAACACTCTCCTCAACTGACACGGGAATTTGAGCCCGAGGTGCAACACGAATAGAGACCCGAGGTCTCGGGGCTAATGAGGAAGGAAGAACTCCTTCGGGGGCTGCAGAAATGACAACCCGTGGTCGAGATGTTGTAGATGATGATGGATTATCATATTGTTGGGTTCTAGTGGCGATATGAATTGTGTCAATTTGAGAAGGTGGAAGACCATCTGGAGTGGAATCACTAGAAGTAGAGGTCTGAGTAGATCGTTGGGGCTCTGGAGATGGAGCTAAGATGACATGAGATACTTGTTCCTCCTCCTCTTCCAAAGAAAAGATCACTTTCTTCCAAAAAAGGTTGTTGATGACAGATCAAGAGCTTTACATCCCTGTCATGACCCGGAGTACGGTGGTAAGCACAAATCAAATCAGAGTTAAACCAGGAAGGTTTTACTCCTTTAGGGTTATAGGGTTTAATCAGAGGAAGAGATATGGATGAAGATTGGATAAGTTGGTGGAGGATTTCAGATAGAATCCAGTAGACAAAGATGAGGACAGAGATGATGAAGGTGCCTCTTTTACTTTAACAGACTGCCGAGGTAAAAGAACCTGCATGTTAGGTTTGACAGTCTCTTTAGGGATCGTCTTATTTTTTCGACATCTGGAGGAGCAGCTTTGGGCACTTGAGATGGAAGTAAGTGAGACATGATTGATTTCGATGGAGGAGGAGCCCCTAAAATAGATTTTGAAGATGATGGAGATGTGACAAGTGTTGTGGTCTTCAGAGATAAGGGAGGCTGCTTGGTCGAAACTAATGATGATTTAGATAATGTCGATTTAGATGAGGGAGGAGCTCCCAAAGTAGGTTTGGTTGGAGGAACAGAGGGTGCCCTGGTTTTGGTAATGAAGATGATGATTCTGATAAAAGAGGTGACGTCTTTCTAGTAGGTAAGTCCACTTTTCGAGGTGCTGGTGAAGAATGTGTTGTAGAAGAAGATGATGGTTTTGATAAGTTTGCAGAAGAAGATGCCTTCTCAGACAAATCCAATCTTTTATGAGGCGCAGAGAGAGATTTTTGTGGGAAAGCACCAAGAGTCTTGATGGTTCGAAATATGGGCTTTCCTTTTTCAGGGATGGTGACAATTTCAACCGCATAAGGTGATTGTAACCTTTTCGGGGGAAGCAAATGGGGAGGTACTGATGACGCAACGTTAGATTTCAGTTGTCTTGGTCTAAGTTTAGGCACCAAGAGTGTGGGTGCTGGTGCTACTTCTTTAGATTTTCCCTTAATAGGAAAAGTAGCATCGGTGATGGAAGAAGTGAGTGATGAAGAAGCAGTTCCTTGCAAGGGAGCTACTTCTGGTACAATAATTGTGGGTGAGACTACTGTAGGAAAGGAAATGGGAAGAGTCAAAATCGAAGACTTCCATCAAAGTGGGTACAACTATAGGTACGTTTACCAATGGCATAGTCACAACAAAAATGGGAGAAACAGAAGTAGATGTATCCGCGGTGGAAACTCGAAGGGATGTAATTGCCTCGAGCATTGAAAGAATATCTGATGATGAGACAGATGAGGATGATACTATCTCTGGGTATGGATGGAAGATCAGACAAAGAAGCAGAGAGAGATGAATCCGTATCTAACAATGTTGGAATATTCAAAGATGGGCTATCTGAAGATGGTGGAATCCCAACGATTAACGAAGTGGAAGGAGGTTCTGATTCGGTCGATGTGTTTGCAGATGGCTTAGGTTTAGAAGAAGATTCTTCAAGAGTAGAGATGAAGCTGATAGTATGAGTGTTTGGTTTTTGAGACTCTGAAGCATCATGGTTTGGGGAATGATTGGGAAAAGGTTGTTTAAAAACATCAAGCGCTTGATTTGGGGGAGCATTTGGGTTATCCAGAATGAGCTCGCCTTTATCAATGAATTTCTGGACAAGATTTTTGAAGGTTTGACATCGCTCAATGTCATGACCTTTGGTTCTATGATAATGACAAGTCATTTTCCCTATACCAGAATGGACGTTCTTGGCTTTCATCAATATTCCTAATGGGGGGAAGTTCGATCATGTGAACTTCCAACATTTTTTCCAGGATAGAAGCATATGATTCCCCCAACGAAGTGAAAGATCGAGATGATGAGGATCCTTTTCGAGAAGATGAGGAGTCTCTCCGTGGTGTTTGATTAGAAGTGTTATCGACTCGTGATGTTTTTAATATGATAGCATTGGTGGATCCCTGATTCTTGTCTTTAGAAGTGGAAGGGTTTGATTTGGTAAACCGAGAAAAATCTGGTTTAGATTTAGAGTGAAGTTTTAACTTCCCTTGTTCAATGGCGCGAGACTCAAGTTTGCGTGCCATCGTAAAGGCTTCTTCAAATGTATGAAAGGTCTGGATCCTTAAAGTGGAAGAAATATGATTAGCACAAGATCGAGTAAACAACTCGATCTGTTGGGATTGAGGAAGGGAGAAAGACAATTGGTTTATTATCCCTCTCCAACGAGTGACAAAGTCTGCAATAGACTCATCATCGAATTGATGAATGTTATAAAGATCTGTAATCGAGATCTTATGCGTGATATTTATTGAAAAGTTTTCAACAAACATCTGGGCCAATTGAGAGAAAGAAAACAAGGAATGTTGAGGAATGTTATTATACCAGTCTAAAGCAGGCCCTACTAGAGACATAGGAAAGTATGGAGCATAAGCTCCTGATCCTGGACTATAAGGTAGCAAGCATGTTTGAATGCTCGCAGATGCTGTTGAGGGTCCTCTCGACTATGAAATTTTGAAAATTTAGGAAGTTCCCATTGGGGAGGATAAGGCTTAAAAGCCACTGATGGGTGAATGGGTTCATTACACACTTCTTCAAAAGAGTATGAAGGACGAGCCCCTTTGGTGGAGGCTTCTAAGTCTACAATTTTCTTGAAAAGAATTTGGACCACGTCAGATTGAGGAGGAGGCATGCTGGCATGTCCTATATAAGAAGCAAATGGTGGATGTTGTTGAGGTGTCAATGGGGATTCATCTGTTGATTGACAGGATGATAAGAGGAGTAACCAGGCATTCTGGGTGATGCCTGGTGTGGTATTTGTTGTGAAGGAGCCTATGTATAGACAGGTTGTGAGATGACAAGTGGTTGAGAAAAAGAAGGTTGGATGACAGATGAGCCTATGATTGGTGGACTCCTATGCTTGTTGACTGAATCGGAATGGATTGAGGAACATGGGTGTCGATTTGATTGGACATGGTGGGGAATAAGGTCTGAAAGAGGCTTTTTACTACCGGATTAGTTATTAAGGGTGCCGACGCTAGAGGATGGGCGAAGGTCACTGTTGCTGGAACATTGGAAGAAAAACCAACTGGAGGATGAGAAACAGGAACCAACTGACTCATCAAGGAGGTTGACTCATAAAGAGGTACTGACCCTGGGACGCAATGGATGGATGACATAGATGAATTAACAACAATCTGTGGGTGCAGACGTGCCCATTATAGCCAGAGAAGAGGACTTCTCAGAAGTAGGTTGTGGAATAGTCGAGGTAACTGCGGCATTAGGAATGGGCAAGACTATTTGAGAACTAGTCGACATGGTCGGTGGAAGAGAAAAAGGAGGCACATGTGCGCCACCCTCCTCCGTGGTTCGAGGTGAAAAAAGGATGCTAACTATTCTACAAAAGCCTGGGATGGTTCACGAGGTAATCGTAAACTTGCTGGATTGGTGGTCCCTGATCAGATATTCGAATAGACTTGTGTACTAGGTAGTCCATAAGGGCTACCGGATTGCGATCAAGGAGCGCCTGAAATTCAGGATCCCCGCGAGGAACATACTCCATATCAGAAGTGGATGATATTTCTGAAGGACTAGGGGTAGCTGGACGTGATGGGGTTGCTTTGGCCTGATAAAAAGGATTATATGACCAGGATGGGGAACCAACTAACAGCGGTCCCGAGGAAGACCCGGGGGGTGCCGAAACATCCACACTAGTGGTGATCTCGGAGGAAGAAGGGGCCAGTTGAGCCATTCTTCTAGATTGTAATCGAGTGATGACCATCATAAACAAACCGAAATATAGAAAAAGAAGATTGACCTAACTAATGCACAGACAATTCAAGCAACGTAGGTGATTATCTCTTTTAAGTTTTTATGCTTTTAAGAAAGAAAATATTAGGGAAGGCCTTTTAGAATAGGAACTACTCAAATAGCCAAACTAAGGATGGTTTGGGGAATGTTTTGGTGAGGAGTCCCAAGGCACTTCAAGTAAAAGATGGTACGTGGCTTGATATAGGGGCCTACCCCGCACTTCACACACCACCGCGATAAGGAGTCGGGTGCTTTGCCAATATATACCTAGTAACTTCCGTGAATTTATAGCGGCCCGAGTAGTACGCGTAGGCTCTTCCTCTGGATGTCACTTCCAAGTAGGTGAGGCCAGGGGAGGAATTTTTGTTTAAATGCTTTATACCTAGTGATTTTGGCTTTGTGTGCAAGGGTGAAAAATGAAAATCAAATAGTGTCACTACCGATTTTGATAAATTTTCCAACCTAATTAAAACTAGATGAAAAACACACAGTAGAAATGACAAAGAAAGAGTTCTTTTTAAGCACTTAAAAATGAAGTGTTTGATTTCGATGAAGACAAGTCAAACAGATTCTTTCCCAAATGCGATTAAATTCTTTTTAAGCACCAAAATCGAAATGTTCGAATGTGATAGAAAACAAACAAACAAAGTCTCTTTTTTTTTTTTTTTTTTTTTTTTTAGTTCCTAAAAAGGGGAAAACACCGTAAAAGAGAAATACCTGTAGATTTAGCTCTCCAAGGTGTGTGGACTTCAAAAAGCGTTGTTGAGCTCTTCCCCTCGAACAATCCCATGAACAAGCAAAGTGCTCCACAAGAAAAGGTTAAGCAAACACACAAACCAACCCAGAAAGATATATCCAGATAATAGCAAAATGAAAATTTCTATTTAAGGGATTAGAAAAATTTCAAAGAAATAACAATTTTGCATAAAGAGATGGATCAAACATGCAATCTTGAAATCAAAATGAAATATTTACTAATTTTATAAATAGAAATTGGAATTGAGATTTGCAAAAAAGAAAGGACCTAACTTTGCAAATTCGAAATGAAAGAAGCAAGATCGAAAATGATGAAAGGAAATGCTTAAAAGTAATCGATAAAAATCAAGTGAAGAAAAAGAACAAAGCTCAAAACTAGAAAAGAGATGAACTTACCAATAAGGGACTTTGGTTGGGTCCCACCGGTGTGCCAGAATGTTGATCAAGAATTTCGCGCTTGTTACCTGTCCAAGTTAATGTACCAAACTAAACACAAAAACCTTAAAAAACTCAAATGAAATCGATACCTGATGGACAAGATCCGAAGATGTAGATGGATAAGGAAGCCGATGTAGATAAGACGGGGCACACACGAGTGATCCTCACAAGTAGATCCAAGAAACCTGCGAGACACCGATGCTTGACAGAAAAAGACCACGTTAAAAGATATTTAGGTGGACTGCCCGAGAAGTGGGTCCGGGAAGCGATAAGCTCCCTCGGCGGATGTCAGTCCACGTTTTCAATTAAGTAAAGAAGCATACATGATAAAAGATGTACGTAAAGGACTAGATTTTCTGATCAAAGTAATAAACAGAATCTAAACAGTGGATAGAAAGCAACAGAAAATAGGAAACTATGAAAACAATGCTGGATTTGTGTTACCTGAGTTCTTTTACCTGTCTGCAGGATGATCAATGTCGATTATGTAAAATAAAATCGGCGATCGATCGATCGGATCGATAGCGTCGATCGATATAGATCGGCGTCGACTTGTTTTGATCGGCGTCGATCCGAGACAAACTGCAAGAAGGTTTGGGAAATGAAAAATGAAGGCAAGATCATCAACGTCCGCTGGATCTGCAGAAGCCGTAGAGATACTGGAAAGGCTCCACCTGTGCTGGATGCAGGAACAGAGTCACCAGAAAATCAATGGAGACTCACGATGTCGATGTGGTAAGAGCAGAGTAATGGTGCTCCTCTCAGGGATTGATTTGGACAGGATTCACTCTCACTTGATAGATAATGCTCAGACTTGATGCTCAAAACTCTCTCATTCTCTCTGTCTAACTCACTGTCTATCTCACCATCTAACTATCTCTCTCACAATCTGTGTCTAACCAGAACTGAGTTCTGGGCTTCTATTTGTAATCGGCGCCGACCGAGATTAAATCGGTGCCGTTCCGAAAAATTGGCGTCGACCGAGTACCGGTCGGCGCCGATCATGGAACAGACTCCCAAAATGGCCAAAAGGAGTGATTTCTGGAAAGATGAGAGTGATCCCTCCACCTCAAATATGGGAAATATCCCACTGCTTGGTTTGGGAGGAGGAGAAATAGGGGGGATATATGGATAGAATAGATATGGGGTAGATAAGTGGTTAGGATACATGTAAAAAGGTGTAATTAAATAGTTAATATTTAATTACTCATGGGTAAAACATAATGGGGTGAATTAAACTTAGGATAGGTGTTTAAATCACAAATTGAATAATACCCCAAGGGGGTAGTGGTAATGCAAACGTGCCCCAGGTTACCCGAGAGGGTAAATGAATGTGAGGGAAGTGAGACCTATTTTGATTCCAAAGAGTAATAAGAGTTGTCGGGTGGATTCATGGTAAGTTTGAGAGCCTTGGCAACCTTAAAAGAAATCACGTTGTTTGAGGCACCGTAATCTATTATGCAATTGTTCAAGTACATATTCTCCAACAAGAAGGGAGACATAGAAAGGTTCAACTTTATCAATATTTGATGCACTCAGAGAAATCATGTCTGTGAAGGAGGTGTAAGTGAGTTTTGTAGCATTCCTTTGGAACTAGAAGCTACAACATTTGGTGTTAGACTACCACTCCCGATATATCAAATGAACCTCTCAAATTATTCAAGATGAGTCTGTAAATATTCAGCTTTTAGTAATCTATACTTTGGATTTGTTTGCATATTCTATGAAGTCAAAGGGAGTGGATGTGGACAAGGCGGTGAAGGGTCCTGCTTCGGAATTTTTACAAGTTTGGAAGAAGGAGTAGATTTTTGGGAAATAGAGGGTATTTTGAAAGGTACACTAGGAGCTTTCAAAGTACTAGATTTTACAGGAGAAGATTTATATTTAGACTTGGAAGAGACATCGGAAGAATTACTTGGGATTGCAGGAGTCTTCTTACTTGCTACAGGTGGGTTCCAATAATGCAGACTTCATGGAAGATGGAAGTGGGGATCCTCGATTGATTATTTTATTTTTGCGGATTCATTATAGGAGGATCATTAACCTTCTTTTCTTTTGCAATAGTTGAGGGAGATGCTCTTTTCTTGGACTAAGAATGAGTGAATACCACACATGAGAAACCGGGTGCATCTTCTTCATCTTCTTCATCACCTCCGGAATACTCATAGAATCTGATTTTTGTATCATTCTCAAACTCATCACTTTCTAGGTAACCACCACCTTCACTTTCTTGTTCAAAATCCTCTTCATTTTCCTTACTCCTACAACTTGCATTGATAGGTGGGGCCTCTAAGGAAATCCTTCAAGGTGCTCCTGCAATCTAATTTTGTTGCTTCTTTGGGAAGAAACTCATTTAAATAATTCCCTCTTTAAAGATGCTATCTCATTCACCAACTTTTGTAGTGATGGATTGGTTCTCTCATCTCCAGGATGTTGGGTCTTTCCCTTTGATGGGTTCTTGATATTTCCAAAGAGGATGAGATCGTCATCAAGTTCAATGGTCATCCTTTGTGCTTCTATAATGTTCCTTGGTTGGGCTCTTCATAGAAAAAATCCTACTTCTAGTGATTGAGCATTGATGAAGAATATTTTGACATTTTTTTGAGATGGCGAATCCTCTTGGTACCCTACGAAGCAACCATTTTTAACGATCCGTGAAGTCTCTCATGGTTTCATTTTCTTGTTTCTTCATTTGAGCCAATTGCACCAATAGGTCTTGATAGTCTTTGGGCTGATTTAAATCTCTCTTCAAAGGTAGTCTTGATGTCATCCCAACCAATGATGGATTGGGAAGGCAGGAGGTAGAACCATTCTATTGCTTTTTCTTAGAGGGACTCCATAAACAATATCAAAACAATGTCTTCATGTTGGACACCAAGAATTCCACATGATGTTGTGAAAGTAGCGATGTGTTCTTCAAGATGTTGTGTGTTTTCACCTTTGAACTTTGGAAAGTTCTTATGGGAACCCACTGGTAGATCATGAAGAGGGGTTCAAGAGAAAGTGGGTATGTATTCCTTCCCCATGGAACAATGGGTTGAGGTATTTCTTCTTCATCTTCCATTGTCATTTATGTTTCTTCTCTTGCTTCTACAAATTCTTCTTCTTCTGGGAACTCAATGACCAATGGTGGTTGAAAAATGGGAGAATTTGAAGGGGGAGTATCAACAGGAGTCTTGACAGGATTTCTAGGTGAACTATTTGAAGAGTTGGATGGAGAGGAGGCTTGAGAGAAGAAGTATGGATTATCTCTAATTCGTTCTTTCTGATTTTTCAAAGCCTCAAAATTGGAATCAACAACACCTCTTGACTTGCTCAACCTGGTGTATCTTCCTTCAGCCATCTTTTGGAAAATTTTATAGTGGGAACACGAAAGGAAACTTTAGAATGTGAAAAGTCACATAAATAAATCAATAGTGTATCTTTCGACAATGGACTTTCATGAACTCTTTGTTTTATTTTTTTCAATATTTGATTTTTTTTTAGTTTTCATCCCTTGTGGTTATATATTGGGTGCAAATATTGCTAAATCTACCCCACGCTGAGTGCCAAAAACTATTGGCGAGAAAAAAATTTGGGTAGAAAAAATTGTGGATTTCTTGCCAACACTCTGGGAATCTAAGTCCCTCTAATTAATTGGTGCAACTTTCATTTATGCATCTGCAAGAAAATTGTGAGTTTTATCCTGGTGGTCTTTCGGTTAGGGATCCAACAGGGGCACTCCACTGACCCTGCGAAAAAGCTAGAAATATCTTGTTAGGGAAGAATTTGTTTGAAAGTGGGAAAGAGAGTGAGAATTGAGGTAGGAGAACTAATGTTGTAGGTAGAAGATCAGATTCTTGCACACACTAGTCAAAAACTTCATCACATGCATTCATGAGAAGAAACAACTTTGCAAATAACAACAAGACCAAATAGAATTTATTGATCACAAATTATCAAGAAACCCCTTAGTCAAAGAAAGCTAAAAACTCCTTGTATTGATTTCTTAAAAAAAAGTTGTACATAGTGTGGGAATGGAAGAAATTTGAGAGTGAAGGAAAGTAGAAGAAAATGGCTATCTCCTTTGCTTTCTCTAGGTACAATGCACTCTTGAGTTTACAAAATCAATCACCAACCCTTTAAAATGGGAATGGATTTACAATTTATAGAATAGACATGGCTCCTCATATTCCTCATGACCTTCCATATGCCTTATTTCTAACTTTAGAATATTCATATTCCTACAAAATATTTAAGTCCCTTTTATAAAATCAAGGTGACTTAATTTAAATTATGTTTCTAAAGTCACTTTTAAGTGACTTAAAGGCATATCAAAAAGTGTAAACCCCAATGTGAAATTAGAATATTTGAAAGTGAGAGAAAGTTTGGGGGAAGAGGAGAGAGAAAGAGAGAGAGAAGAAGAAGAGGATATGTCATTCCTAATGAATTCCATTGATCCTCATCGATGGAAAGCTCCAAATACAAAGTGAAACTCTGAATCTTCAAACTCCTTGCACACTATGAAACTCCTTCCAATTAGCTCATGAACACTCACCAAGTTGAATGAACTAAGATGGATCTTGAATGCCCTGTGAAAAATGACTAGAATGATCCTAAACAATGATTTCCCCCTGAATGATTATCCTTGTACATCCCATTGTGCCAAAAATTCTCTTTGAGTGTAACTTACTATTTTTAGTAAGTGTGAATTGCGAACCGAGATGACCTTGCTTGCGATGCTCCCTCTGTGTTTACCTCCTTCTTCGTATCCTCTTCTCGTCATTTCTTTCTATTGGGATCCTCTTCTTGCTGTCCTTCATGGCTGATTTTTGTAATTTCTTCTTCCCCACATGGAATTGGGAATGCAAGAGGAGGGATGGGTTATAACTCAATTGATTTGGCAATTTTTGTGGTGGTAAAGGAGATGAAATCTCTTGTTTCTTTAGAGGAGGGGGATTTCTTTTAGCTCTCGTGGAGGGGATGACCGTTTGGAAGGAAAAAGGAAAGAAGAATTGAGATGAGGTGGAAGACTAGGGGGTGGAGACATGGATTCAACACTTGGGACAGCAGATGGAGAGTTTGAAACTTGACACTGCTTGAGATGAAACAGATTGGGAAAGAGGAAACAGAAAGGCATGAGATGGTGTGCTTACCGTTGACAAGGTTGCTGAATACTTCTCTCATACACCTCTATTCCTTCAATCCACTTTGCAAGCAAAGGCAGCGTTGCAATCATGAAGTCAAGTTTCTCTTGAGGGCTGAAGTGCCTTGGAAAAGGTCCCACCCATGGACAGGGTGCTCCACAACCGATTCCAAAAGCTTTCATTTGTGCTTGAGCCCTAGACTACACCATCTCTACCTCCATCTTTTGGATTTTCTCCAACAAACCAGCATCTTGCATCTGATGGTCTTCATTATATGCACACTCTTGCTCTTGGAAAGCTCCATTGCCAAACTGACTTTGGCACTACTGTTCATATGAGTATGCATGCTGATCTGGAGGATTTGTAAAATATGTTGGAGGTGTGATATACTGCTATTGGAAATGTGAGTTCCATGATGGAAATGAAGTCATGATTGCACAACTTCATGGAATGGAAAAGAATGAAAGGGATGGAAAGAAGGATGGATGGAAATGGATGAAAAATAGGTCTGCAACTCAGAGAATGAGTTATTTATCAGATGGAGTTGCCAGATGTGTTTGCAAGTGCCTCCAAAGGCTGAAATCTTCATAGGAACACACCAACCTGCAAGAGATGAAGTGGAAGACCTCTTGGTCCCACAGGGCGTGCCAAAACTATTGTTGCAGACTCATAGCACCCCTGGATGCAAATCAGGTTTCTAAGTTGATGTTCAGGCATCCAGTGTGATTGCACAACATTAAAACCTTTCTCCAAGTGTGGGACTTGCAAGAATGAGAAAGGAATCTCTAGAGAAGTCTGGTTCCTGCTCCTAAACTACCTGCCACAAGCTATTCTAATGCAGAAAGCTAATCTAATCCTAATCTAACCATGCCAAGGAGGAGAGAGAGAGAGAAAAGGGAAAAATAGCAAAAGCCTACACTAAAACGACGATACACCAGAAAAGGAGAATGTTGAACATCTATCAAAACTGCCATGGAACAAGGAGAGGTGAGCAATGGGAAGGATGGACAAATGCATCACAAGCCCAAGGATAGATTTCACACAGAAAATGTCCCAAAACTCCATGAACACAGCTCCAAACCTGCAATGAACATTCAAACTTGCACAAATACCTACAATGAAGAGAGGCAAGAAGAAAACAAGTGAAAAACGAGCAAGGATGGACAGATGCATCACAAAACATGTTTTTGTTGCTTCAAAAGTTACACAGAACATCATTTCATTAATAAGAGGCAAAAACACCATTACAGAAAGGGGAGGAGGTTCGAGCTCCATTTTCGACCCTAGAGAAGAAAATAAGGGAGCGAAGAGCTGAAAAATGAACAACTTCTAATCAAATGAGCCAAATCTGGCTTTTTACAATGCATGGGTCGAGCCCAGGAGAGAGAAACGTGGGAAAACATGCAAGCAGTACAACCATTGACCAAAACGCATTCTTCATTAAAATTGGTGGTTGAAACATCACTTCTAGCCATGCTGAAGAAGAATGCAACCCATGTGCATTAAATTGGTTGTTGAAACATCAGTTCTGGCCATGCTGAAGAAGAATGCGACCCATTTGCATTAAAACTGGTTGTTGAAACGTCGCTTCGCCATTACTACGCCAGATATGTTTCTTGATTTTTCTCTCTCCAAACTAAACCAAAATGCAAGATTGACCCTAGAATCGTGTAGAGAATCTCACCAGCTTTCCATTGATATAAAGAACGTGGAAATCCGAGCTCTGGATCGAAAGTTATGGCGATCTGAAGATTTAGGGCAAAACAAGCCAAAACGGATTTTGAAATTTTTCCCGCGCTCTGCCACTTGGATGACACGTCTCGGGCACTGATTGGTTGAGAAATTCTCTCTCCTCTACCTTTTCATGGGTTTTTCTTATGGGCCCCTTAAACTTGGACACGTGGCACTATTTCATTGGTTTGGATTAGTGCTCGAAAACTCACCCCTTTGACTTTTTGGACCTTTTTCCTTGTGACACGTGTCATCTCCCGGTTGGTCCGCTGGTCCCACCGGCTCTTTCGCATCCACCGCATCTTTTTGTCCTAGATGTCCCACTTTTCCTTGTGCTGAAGTTTCTTGTTTCGACCAAACCGGCCGGTTCGCGTCCATTTGTCCCTAATGTCCCAGTGCTTCGCGGGCAAATTCTTCCTGTTCGCCCGATCCGGCCGATTCACGTCTTTACGGCCCAAATGTCTTGAATTTTTGGTGCAAAAATTTCTCCTTTTCGGCTGATCCGGGTGGTTCTCGTACTCATGGCCCAAATGTCCCAAAATGTTTGTCGATTTTCTTCTCTTTCGGCTGAACCAACTTTCCGCGTCCCACGCGTCCCTTTGTCCCGGATGTCCCAGTGGAAAAATTTTCCCGTTCTGGCCGAACCGGCTGGTTTGGGTCCTTCGCGTACTCTTGTCCCACTTGTCCCTTTGCTATTTGGGCCACCTGTAGGCTTTTCAGCTGATCCACGCCTTTGCGTCCCAAATGTCCCGACTGTTCTAGAACAAGGACTTAGCTGATTTTCACAATTTTTCCTGGCCCAGGTTTATTTTCTGCAACTTCTCGCATTCTCTCAGAGCTCATTCTTTTCGACCTGGATAGGGAAGTTAGAAAATTTTCTGAAGGTACCCTAGAACATGATTTTTCCCTAGATTAATCAATTTTCCTAGGACTTGAGAATCCTGATGTATGTTATCAATTCAACCCTGGGGGGGTGAAATTGGATAACAGTAGTTTGATACCTTTTTTACTGATTTTATTTATGTGACAAGGAAGAAAAATGATGAAAAATCAGTCCTCCATATCCCTAAAAATAGGGGCTTCATTGCACAAAAACTAGTTCATGTGAAACTAGATTTTTCAATGATCATTCCCTCCAATTTTCATGCGGTTTCACCCACTGGAACCCTAAGAAGTGGAGAGGTAGCTCGCTGATTTTTTCCACTATTATGTCATGGCAGCCATTAATGGAGCTTGAAATTTATAGGTATGGTTTTTTTCTTTGTTGATGAAAAAATAAATTCCATTGTGATAGGTTTTTGATTCTGGTGCTTCACGCGAAATTTTACTTCCATTCGACAACCGGTTTGATAGGAAATTGAACTTTGTTCTTCATGGAGTCGGAAGTGAAATTTCTTTGATGTGATAATTCCTTGCTAAAAATTAGAGGTTTGAATATGATTTTTTAATTTCCTTCAAGAGATAATAACTCAGCAACAAATGGTTTTTCAATCCATGCACCGGTTTGCAAGATATCTTCATATCTTCGTTTTTAGAAATGGTGATTTCCACTGTTCTTCTCGAGCTTCTCCATTTATTTTTCTTATCTGGATGAATTATTATTCTCGAGATATTTTTCCATCATAGAGTGAAAGATAATATTTTTGATGGAGTTGGTTCAAGATTTTGCAATGGCGGAGTGAGGTGTTCTCTATAATTTTTCATCGGTAGTTAGAAACAACAAGAAGCAAAGAAGAAGCAAGCAATAGTTAGAAAAAAATTCAAATTTTTGAGTTGGAGTTGGGTGAATTTTTTTCCTTGATTTCCATGACCTCAAGGATGTGAGGGACATCAATTTTCATGATGAACAAGATGGTAACATGTGGTGGCGATCCGATGACAGGAATGAGTGCTCCAAAATCAGCTTTAAAGCATCGAGGGGGGAAGGAGTCACATGGGTGACCAAAAGTCTCCCGTAGGGGCTAGGTAAATTTTTTCATTTTGATGTCCTTGACCTCAGGTATGTGAGTGACATAAAATTCCATAGTTTTCTTGGAGATGACACATGGTGCTTGATTCGATGACATGGAATGGATGCTCCAAAAATGCACACAAAATGAACTATCAAGTTTAGAGGTCACATGAGGGCCCTAGAGGTCACATGGGGGATGGGAGAATTTTTCCAAGGTTTTTATACCTGACCTTAGGGACTTTGGGGACATGAAATCCAACCAATTTCCTTGTGTTGACATGTGTCCTCCCGAAAATTGACTAACTTTTGATCCGCCTTTGAGAGGGCAACATGGAACGATGATAGCTTGAGGTCCTAGTGGAATGTTTTGATAAAATTTTATATTATACTTACTGGAAATTACATTTTTAATCCAAAGTGGTTGGGGTCTCATGTCTTGATTCATCTATTGTATCCTCGAAAAATCAGAATTGTGATCTAAGAATCCACTTGCTCGAGAAAACCGCCTACAAATCCTAGGTGCCAAGGTGTTGTGAAAATATGATTTCACCATTATGTAGTTCTTCGAATCCTATTTCCAGATATATTTTTTTACTTCGAGCTCCATCTCGTAACTCCCAAAATCACCTTCTAAAGCTCAGTGGTTGTTTTGGCATGTGCACTGACTAGGCCTATGAACCCTAATTCTGGCGAAACTACCCCAAATACTCCGAGACCTTCCAAAATCTTCTTGAACCATCTCCATGATGTCCCAAGACATTTGGATCACCTCCACATGCACCTATGCTCTTCGGCTCTACTCCATGAGGTTTCTCTAGCTCTGGAAGGCCACCGATAGCCCTTTCCACACTTGCTTGTAGCTTTGTAAATGAACTCTTGAAATCACCTAGGGGGGATGAATGGAATTTCCTAAATCACCTAGGGAATGGTATAACATTATTCAGGATCTCATTTGGACTTACCAGTAAAGATTCGGGGTGTCTTGGAGTGATAGACTTGAAAATTTTGCACAAGGGTATAGTTGTTGTGCTTGGAAATGGCAATCTCCCTCTTGCACATTTACAAAAAAACACACTAACATTTTGTAATTTCCATCTTCGTCTTATATTATCTCTTTTGGCCTATTTAAATAGCATCCACACCCCTACTAGCACTACACCTTTCTCTCTTGTCTATAGTTTCGATGTTGTACTTCCTCTCAAAGTTAATATTCCTTGCATTTTTCCCTTCGTGAATTTATTTCTAATGAGGACTGTGATTAGGAGTGTCTAGCACAACTTTAGTTATTAGATGAGTGTCTCCTTATTTCCCTTAAGCACCATTAAGTGTACCAAGATATAATTATTAATTCTTATAACAAGCAACTTAAGCCTCATGATTTTAAAATTGGTGACCTCATCCTCAAAGAAAACTAGAATGCCAATACTCTAGAGAGGAGCTAACATGGTAAGTTTTCCCCAACTGGATTTGACCATACATTATTACACATAAATACATATCGGGAACCTATTGTTTGGCATCCTCGATGGTAAACCTGAAATGAAGCCTCTTAACTCTTTCAGAAGTTACGACCATTATATTGTTCACATATCTACTAGTGAGCACTTAGTCATATCCTTATATCATTCCCCCATCCTTATCCTCTTCCATCTCTCATTGTAATGATTTAGAATTATGTGGTCTACTTTGTCACTTTCCTCGTTATGACCTTAGATATGGGCACCATGGATCTCGTCCATTATATTTTCCTTATGGATAGGTTATCCCTTTTTGTGATAACTGAATAATTACATTCATCACCCTATTGTTTACCTATTAGAACCATGCTAAGGGTCCTAAAGGTGTCACTTGTACATCCATTATTCCCTCATAAGCGGTCTACCTTATTATTCCCATCTCTTCCCCATATGAAAATCAAAATTCATGGATTATCCTATTAAAAGTAAAAGTTATCAAAAAGTAGAATTCTCCTCAAGGACAGCTTGTTCATGTAAACAAATTTAAAATATAAAAATACAAAAAACAAATCAAATAAATAGATCGGTCCCTCAAAGGATGGCTATCATGTATATCATTCTTTTCATTAAAATCATAAATGTATAAAGTAGACCATACCCTCAAAGGATGGCTACTCTCTTGTATCATGGCATCGAAGACTTCTGCATTGATCATTATTTTATTATATCAACATCCTAAGTAACTTCCCACATTTATTAGTTTATTATCTTTCCCCTACCCAGAGCTGGGGCATAGATTTAGGGAAATCCACCTATGGAGAACCCTCTTCCCGCATACAAGTTACATCCTATACCCCTTTATCATGTCAACATTAGGTTTATGAGATTCTTTCACCCATATTTCCCTCGTGGTATTTTGGTATAACTAACTATCATTAGTTATGTGATATCACTTAGCATGGTCATATGTGCATTGCGTTACTTGGATCCCCTTCTCATTTACCTCCACCGTAGTTTGAAGCATTGTTTCCCCACACATTCCTCGATACAACTAATGAGGGTTGTCAATCCTCGCCATTAATAATGTCAATTCAGGTTGGTGTCTGAAGGCTATATGCACTAAGAGAAGAAGATCTTGGAAAGCATCTCCTTTAAACACAATCTAAACTTGCATAAAATAAATCACACATGCAAAAATTTAAAGGCACACTTGCAAAAATGTAAACACACTTGCATAAAGGAAATCACACTTACAGGAATATAAAGGCATGCTTGCATAAAATAAATCACACTTGCATAAAGAAAATTTCTGAATTGAAAATAAAGGAAAGAGGAAAATACACCTGTAGGTTCACAAAAGAAATTACATAACATAAAAAAACAGAAATTTACAAAAAAAAAAACTGCATAAATAAAGAAATAAACATTAACACATTGATCCATCTTCCTTAGAATGAGTGGCTAGATCATTCCTTGGAAGAGGACTTAATTCATACTTTTAATTCAAAACTTGCAAAATAACTTTACTTCAAAATATTGGAAAGAAAGAATAGATCTTTATTTCTTGAGAGAAAAATTACATATCTTAGTGTGGAAGGTTGCATTTATAATTCATGCATCCAACCAACTCATTATTTTAGGAAATATAATTTGATCTTATCTTTATTCCAATCCTAACAACTAAGATCTTCATCTCCACAAAATATGGAGAGAGATATATTATTAGAGTCAAAGTCTAATCTCATTGTTTTAGGAAGATTTGCTCCCAAATCTTCTCCTTGCTTTTTGGTAACAAGAATCACAATGATTTTATTCTCCTATATTATTGGAAGGATTTTTTTCCTCAAAAGATGATTTTGACCAAATACCTTTCCCGAATTTTCCATTTGACTTTTTTGTTTTTTATTGTGGAACTTTTGACGCTTGTCTGATACACTTTTTCCTCATACTGTAGTTCACTAAAAGTTAGATATCTCTTCATTGGTAAAACTTGTAGAAAATATGAATGAGGTTTTTGTTAAACACATTTCTATGAACAAAAACCTCTCTCATATTTTTTTCTTTGACTTTTTTTTGTTTCTATTTATGGAACTTTTAGTGCTCATCTGATACACTTTTTCCTCGGACTATAGCTCACTAAAAGTTAGATTTATCTTCATTGGTAAAACCTGTAGCAAATATGAATGATATTTTTGTTAATCACATTTCTATGAACAAAAACCTCTCTCAAATTTTTCATTGGATTCTCTGATTATTCATAGTTCCCATTTTATGCAAGTTTCAAAACTAAAACTGTCATTCCTTTTATGCAAGTTCCGGAACTAAATCTTCTTTGTCCACAAATTGCAAATTCTAGAACTAAATTTTATTTTATACCTTGCATCTTTTTCCACTATTTTAATTTCTTGAAAATATAAATATATGAATTGCAAGTTCCAGAACTAAATGTTATTTGATTGATGCAAGTTCCGGAACTAAATCTACAAGTTCCAAAACTAAATCTATGAGTTCCGAACTAAACCGTGAGTTCCGGAACTAAATCTATGAGTTCTAGAACTAAATATGTGAGTTCTAGAGCTAACTTAAAACAACTATAACTTTTGCATGCGATCTCGGATTGAGATGATTATTTTTTTGAACTTTCATAATTTTTTGAGAGGAATCTGAATATGAAATCATATTTGAGTTTAAATGTACTATTCATGATAAATTCTATTTTTCCCAAAACTAGCATTATCTTTCCTTTATGGCCTGCATACACAAGACTTTACATCTTTTCCCAAATAATTAATAGGATTAGTCAACAAAATAGATAACAAAATATTTCTAAAGAATAAACAAGACATATATCCTATATTCTATCTTAAACAAACTATAAGTTAAAAGATTATATTTAAATCCAATTTCAAAGGTAACTTGGAAGGACAAAATAATGGTAATTTATGGCCAATTTATGGCCTCATCAATGACGTAGCATTGTTCGTACCCATAGGTTGCCAATTAACAAGTTGCATTCTTTTCTAATTTTTCATACCTATCTCTTTCTTCTTATCCCAATCATCAACCACATCTATCATCTACATGTTATCTATCCAAAATTTCACATTTCTAAACATCATCAATCACATCTATTATTTACATGCTATTTATCCATTATTTCACATGTTTTAAATGTCTTCGATTATCCATCACATCCATTTTTAACCAACATTTTCCAATAATCATCATTTTCACCGTCATCATTAAATAATAAATGAAGCAAGAAAATTATCATCATCACATTCACATATACATAAAATCATCATCATGAAATTAAATCATCAAACATCATACAATGGACACATGATAAACCAAGAAAAAATCATATATCATATAAGTGTCTAAATACATCATAATTGACCTCTAAGGGCCCTATCTCAAAGCAAAGATATAATCAAAATAAGTAAAACCTACATCAAAAATCCTCAAGTCTCACCCCCAAAGGTAAGTCCCTTTTTCCGTCTCTCAACCTCATCTCCTCCACCTGGCTCTCCTCTCTGCTACTTGAGCCACACTCACCATGCTCTCGGATGGCCCAACTCCAATTGTCACTCACCTATGCCCATACTCAATATCTCAGAGTTCTTGGTAACTTATTTACCACTATCTTCTCATAATACTTAGTTACTCGTAGCTAATACTCTATATCAATCCATAAATATCATTCCCAAAGGTGCCATATGTCCTCCTCCCTATGATGTTATCGGTGCACCATTCACTAGACTCTATGGCAAGTATAGTAGCAAGATCTCCAAATTAGGCTCTATAATCCTCCCTTTTCCTATGATACAGAACCCTATTGTGAATGGCTCGGTCCCTCTCTTGAGTAACTATATCTCTCTCTTGGCACACCATCCCAAGATCTTATGTTGTCATTTGCTCAAAAATGTGTATGTTTCTACAAAAAAAAATTGATATTTTGGAGTAAGTTTTTTCTTTGAATGTCTCTATTCTCCTTTCTAAAATATGAAGGAAAGAAAATTCCCAATAGTTATTCATTGTTCAAAATTTTAAAGTTTTGGGATATTTGCTTTGTTTTGCGGGTGTTTGTGTTTTGGTGTCCTGCATGTCCCATGGTCCTTCCGGATCCTTGCTCCTCTGCTTCCCCACTTTTCCCGCAAATAAAATTTCCTTATTTTATTTTTGGAGTATTTTTATTTCTAAGAAATCGGGGCCCTTGTGCTTTTCGACCACCGGTTCCCGCACTCCTGCAAGACTTTCACACCTTGCCGACTCATAACTTATTTCATAAATTTTTCTAAGTACTTTATGTTATAGACTTTCAGCCGATGGAGAACCTTGGTCCCAAAGTGTCTCATGGGTTGTTTATGCATTTCTAGCATGACTTACCCACTTTCCATTGCATGCCAATATAGTGAAAAACTTTTGGCTCCGTTTGTCCCATCATCCCAAGGTAGCGTGGCCCTCACTCCCCCATAAACCCACATTTTCATAAGAAATCCATTATTTTTGTGTTGTGGAAACTTTTTCCCTTTGTGTCCTAAGTGTCCCATGTAATATCGTGCCTCCCATGCTTCATTTCTCCATCATATATGCATTCAACATTTAAATTTCCCCATTTTTCTCGTTAACCATTAATACCCCCACCGACCTGCTCCTTACAAGGTGTTATAAAATAAGGAAATTTAATAATTTCTACCATTGCAATTACTGTTTGGGCTTTAAATATTCTATTCTAAAGCTATCCTAGCCATATCATGAGTCTCCTCATCTATTTTCAAAATTTGAGCTACATTTTGCTCCTAAAAGGGTTTTCATCTATCAAGTGATCAAAGACAGAGTTTTCCATAGCCCCTGTGAATATTCCTATTCAATCTAATCCCATGCCCTACCATATCACTACTTCCATAACGATCATTCTCTCTTCTAAATTTTTGTGTCTTAGCTCTCTTTTTCCATAATGAAGATTCATTTCAAGGGTCATGAGCATCTCTCTTCTCTCGAGACCTCCATACCTAATATAGGGGACATCGATGTGCAACATTTGGATTTTAATGACTTTTGGGAATGAATTAATCATGCAAATCCTTCTCCTGTATCTCATCTCATCAAAGATTGTAGAATAACATATGTCGTAGGATTCCCTGTCTCATTCTAATGTGTAGGTGCAAAGTCCTAGCCTATGGTTCTCATTTTTATTCAAACTCAAACTAAATCACGAACCTTGTGTCCAAGTGATTGCTAGGATGGATGTAGAATGTATCAATAATACCCTTGGAATTTCAGTATTTGAAGATTCAAATGTCCTTTCTATGGCAAAGCCCAGCTTGTTTTTTAAACAATATCCCGACAAGTACAAACATATGATAGCCAAATCCTGGTTCAAAGTTCCAAATAAGGAGCCTCCAGGTTACCTAAAGCTATGTATATGAGTGATTTCAAGGAATAAATTTCTTACATCATCACCCTCTTAGCTAGGATAATGGGGCTTCCTACAAGCAATGAGTTCCACTTTTGGATGTTCCTATACATAAATATCATATGTGAAGGGAAGAAGAATTTGAATTGGGGAGAAATCATTTTTATCAATCTGAGTGAGAAATTGGCTAATGTGTAGAGGACCAATGCCTTCTATATGACCTCCTATCTGATGTATACTATTGGGGCATATAGATAATGGTTAGGTCTCTCTCTTAAAGAAAATAAAAAGAATGCCCCAGTATATGAGTACTACTCAAAATTGACCCTAAAGAACAAAAATCATCATTTTAGGAGGGTCAATGATGCCTTCACAATGTACATTGTCAAGATTTTGGAGGGTGATATAGCTAAAATATTTTCTAATGAAGCCAAGTAGTTTATATCCACCTATGGAAGCTACTACATTCAGTTCAGGAAGTTCTCCTATATCAGGTTGGCATGTTTTGAATATTCCCCTTTAAACTCCCCATGTTTTGCAGTGATAATATTTCCTAGTAGAAATTTGTAGGCGATTGATAAGTTACATAGAACTTGTAAAGATAAGAAGATACTGGAGTTAAATTCCCTATCACTCTAGGTAATTATACTTGTAAGACTGCCTTGGATGCTCAAAATATTGAAAGGACAGTTGTTGCTTTCAATTTTCATTTCTTTCAGAAAAGATCTTGTTTTGATCTCAAGGGCTTCATCACTAGTAATGTAAGAATGTCCTTCTATCACCTCCCTGATGTAGAAGATTATTGGGAATATTTATCAGATGATTATGAGGAAAGAAGAAGGTACTATGGTCATCTCTCTTTACAGAAAATTAGAGAATTTGGCATCTAAAATATACCATAGGATCTATAGAATGATGATGAAGACTGTAATCTCGAGTACAACAAGAATATAAGACACACCCCTCTTGACACCATTGATTGGTTTAAGAAGGAAAAGTATAGGTTACAAGAAATCATTAACCCATTTTTGGCCAAAACCAAGTTCTAGTTTGATAGTAAAATGAAAATTTATAAAGTAGGAAGATTGTGGTCTCCTTCTCAAGAAGTTTATACATCTCATAGAGAATCTCTTGTTGTAACACCTAAGGAACATAATAAATTAGTTCCTTCCCTATTGAATCTTCAACTTTTGGTGTATGTTAAGAAAGGAAAGTCTAAAAATACTGAGAAGGAAGAATAACTAATTGAAGAAGAGGACACTCACCTCCTTTCTCCTAAGAATACAATGACAACCATGGTGGTCAAAAAAATCATTAACGTTTAAAAGTAAGGGAAAGATTCGGAAGGTCGAGGAGAGGAAGAAGAAAGTAATTAAGGAGGAAGCACCTGAAAAGGAAGATTAGAAGGAAGACAAATAGGAGAGTGTGAAACCAAATGATAAAAAAATAACTCCAAGGACTCTTGCACAAAGAAATGTCTGCTTTAAAGCACTAGAACATCCATTTTGGAAGTGTAAGCTACATAGAACCTCCGTTCAATGAGTAATATCACATTAGGTCCTCTTACTTCTCCTCCTTCTAGTACCACTTTTACTTGTGTCTAACCATTCATTGATAGCAAAAAGAGGAAGGCCCCATCTCAAATATTTTCCCCCAAGTTTGATGTTCTAACTTCCTTATTAGGCATAACCCTACCCCATCTACCAAGAGGCCCAAAACCACATCCAAGTTGGTGTTCGATTCTAAAGGCTAGAAATTTTTAGATATTTCCAAGCCCGAGACTCGAGAAAGAAGAAAAATATTTGTATTTAAATGACTTGGAGTTGACAAGGGTGCCGGTTGGGTGAGTCCACTCGAAAGTGAAGTACATAACTTAAAGGAAATCGTGTCCAAGGTGATAGAAAGAGTGGATAAAGGTAAAAAATGCAGAAATAGTTGGATGAACAGTGGAGACCCTCTCTCGACTTCATTAGATCCATGTTGGCCAGTGATAAATTTTTAGACCCAACTCCCCTCACTTCAATACCACCTCTTGTTGTATTGACTAATGAAGAGGTACAAAGTATCAAGGACATTCACAAGCATTCCTCTTATGGAAAAGAAATAGAATATATGGTGGAGGATATGTTAATATCGGCCTAAATTTCATAGAATAAATATGTAAGGCCTATGATAACATCTTCTCAATTCAATAGAGGCTCACCTCAACCACTGCAAGCCTAGAGAAGGAACTCAAAATGTGGATAGAATGCATACAAGACCTAAGATAGATGAGTACTATTGATGAAAAAATTATCATTGCCACTGGATTCTTTGATGATCCAAAGAATAATCTATCTAAGAAATGGGTTTATAGTGTAGATTGGAAAATAAGGGTCTTAGAGGAGGAAATTGTTGAATTAAAGAACTCATTTCAAAAGGGAGAGGCCTTTAAAACTTGTGTATTAGATGACTTTCAAGATATTCGATGTCAACTCTTGAAAGAAGACTCTATTAGAAGAAACACAGTGAAGGATATCAAGACAAACCAAAAATGATTGTCAAGGAAAATTTATTCAAGATCTATACTATCACCAAAGAAAATATGAAATAAATGTGTGCATTACAAGCTGCACTCATTGAGGAAAATAATTTTTCTCACAAAATTCAGAATTCTATGAAGAAATCAAAGGTTTTCGACCATCCGGACATATGCTGGTAAAAATACTACCATTTCCTAGGGCATGGAGATAACTAGATCGCTAGTCAAGTTCAAGAACCCGATACTCAAGATGAAGAATGTAGTGATGCCCTCTTCAAATTTTCCCTCAACTAGTACATGAACCTTTCTTTTAATTTATCTTACATTTACAAGTTACATTATTGTAATGATGTATTTTTGTAATTAAGACAAACTTAAGGTAATTTTGATTAAAGTGTTAATGATTAATTAAAAGAAAGGAAATTGAAAGGAATCAGTTTGTAAGTACTGAGTAAGCTATAAAAGAATTATTATTCCATTGTAAAGGGGTTAGATCTTGATGTTTTAGAATGTAAAAGTGTAGAGCCATTAAGCATCAACACGAAGTACTTCCATCTCTTTTCTTGTGTTCTTTCTAGGCTTCTCTATCTCGATATATGTGGATTTTATATATTTGAATATGAAACTTTGTGTTCACCTAGTTGATGTGATGCTTTGAACTTTATGTCTATTGCATATATGTCCTGTATTCGAGATATGTATAGATTCACACACCCTTGAAAAACTCACTCATGCATAAGTAGGATGTTATTTTGCAATCTATTCATATGAAAGTACCGCCATATTTATTCTCAAGACTATTAATTCTTCGCATCTTCCCCTTTTGTATTGAAGATTATTAAATATGGATACATTTAATACATCAAGATCCTCATTTATATATTGGTAGCTTGTAGATAATTAGATTTCTCTTTGTTTTGTGAATAAGGGAACCTCTCCCATAAAGAGGAGGGACTACTATCCTGAATTATTGCTTGCAATTAGAATCTAAATTTTCCAACCAACATTTTTTTGGCACTCACTATGGGGCACGTTCTATGCATCCTCTCGGACCATATTCAAATAGATGAGTAGTAATAACACACTTTGGTAGAGAGAAGGTATACACGAGGCCTGAGTGCACAAGGTGTTGAAGATCTTGATTTTAAATTACTAGAACATAAATTCTTCCAAATCTAACTCTAGAAAGAAGAGCTAGGGAAGAAGATCCATAAGCATACTTCCTACAAAAAATAGGAATTTTGCATTTTTAACTAGTGGTAATATCCAAGCTTAATCAAGTCATATGGCTCAGCCCTAGTGCTAGCCGGAGTTACAAATTCCTTTGTAAACCATTTTTCCTAGAATGGTTTCTGCATCTTTTCCTTGGGGTCAATGGGTTGGGCTTTTGGTCGTTCCTCAACCTCTCGCATGATCTACCAAAAGGGAATCAAATTTTTTTTCCCAAATTCCAGGAAGATGGAAAGGTACACCAGATGAACACATCAATCCATTTATGTGGCCAATGGAGTACTTGGATTCAAGCACGAAGACTTTTCTATCAAGATCTTAGTGAAGAAACTACATGATAACTCTTTAGATTGGTTATATCACCTCCCGGTTGGCATTATTACCAACAGGATACTATGAAGACTCAATTGGAAAATCGGTTCAAGCCTGTGGAAGATGTGTATGGACTTTCTTAACTTTATCAAATTAGAAAAGATCCTTATGAATCCATGTTGGAGTTTTTGGAAAAAAATTAAACTGGTGAATAAAATTCTATTGGCTACTTGTCATGTGGATCAAATCAAAAGCGTGTCTTTCTAAATGGCCAATTTTTAATTTAGTTATACATTGAGAAGAGCTAATCTCGGCACCTTAAATGTTGATCAACACTTGCCATAAGTGTTGAGAATGATTTGATAATGTCAAGAAAATTACGAAAGGAACCTCCTAAAGCCACGCCTTATTCTTCTTCTGCTACCATGAGTGTAGACACCAAATTTAGGTCACACTCCCCTTAGTACCCTTTCAATTAGTTAACATAACATGTTCACTTAACCATGACTCCTTCACCCCATATTCATATTAATTTAATTATTTACAATTGAATTAATTCCCATTCTCACATTATTTATTGATTTAATTACTTTTATAAGGTTAGTTTACACCTCACCCAACAACATCACCTAGACATCTCACCTAGACACCTCACCATGGAATTATTCTTATCCTATTAATTAACTAAGACTCGATCTCTACATATCTTAACCAACTGGGACTTAGTCTAACCCTAACATTAAATTCCTATTCCTTCTCCAAAGCAAAACCCCCTCTTATCTAAGCACTAACCATCACTTGAGACTCGAGACCGGCAAGCAAAGCACACCAATAATATCCAAGATTTACTATTTTTGGTAAACCTAGGATTTCCCTCCCTAACCAAAGTTGGTTAACCTACAACCAACCCCAGTAACCTTAACCATCATCGATTACCCTATATACAATTTTGTAAGATTTTTTACCAAGTTGGTCACTTCAATTTTGGAGAGAGATATCTGCATTCAAGCATGAACCAGAGTTTTCTCAACATCAAGATGATAGAATACATTTAGCCAGAGGCCCAAGCAAGTACCTAAGACTGATCCAAAGGTATTGGAATTCATAGTAGCACTCCAGAAGCATTTCCATGGCACTGACCACCAAGTTCTTCACAAATCGACCATCACCATCCTTCACCCACCAAGCTTGCATATACAAGTAAGTGTGTTTGATTTTGCATCATTTTTGTACTTACTTAAATAGGTTCTTTATCTTTTTGTTACTAGATCTTTCTCTTCCTTGTATTCCTCCATCCCCATCTTCCTTCCCATCTACCTATCCAGCCACCCCCAACCTTCTGGCTCTCCCTACCTATCCTTTATACCTTCCTAAGTCTTCCTCATATTATTACGAACCCAATCATCCCTCCTTCACTCTCTGTGCAATCACAGAGAAGCCCAAAATTACCTTTTATCAACTTTCACCAAATTTCCCCTACGACGTCGGTTACCTTAACCATCATCGGTTTCCTCTTCACCGGCATCGGTAACTCCGACTAACGTCTGCCATCGTGTCTCCTATCAGACTTTCACCAAACCAACCTTAACACCCCAAAAACCTTAAAGAACCTGGTTGAAACCTCGATACCACACCTACAACCTCACCACAGATCTTTTCCCAACCTCTCTTTGTAGACACAAAGAGAGCATGAATATGTTTTTCTAACATTGGGCCATTCCCACAGGAACCGATATCGGTCATCTTAAACCAAGATTGGTCATACCTAAACCTTCATCGGTCTTACACCGACCAGCGTCGATCTATTTTTTGGTAGACTTCCTTAGACCAGAAAGCCTCCTAATTTACCAAATCAATCCCAAATCACACCATCTCTTACCTTGACCCTTCTTGTGACCCCCTCAGACCACCTACCCAAACTTCGCAACTTGACCCCGACCCTTCATCAGTTTAATTATTAAATCATCTAATGGGATTAACATGTATAGTAATCTAAGATACCTAAATCAAAACACTATCATTATATTCTTTTATTTGCATGTTCATTTATTTTATATTGAATTATATATATCATTGGACTTGAAACCATCGATGAAGTATCACATTTCTTGGATCTAGCTCACACTAGGAAATCCACTAACCTTTTGCTATTAACTATGTTTTGTGGTCTTGCCTTTTATTTCAAGTAGTTCCTCATAGGCAAAAGAAAGCTCACACAATCCATTTGGATCGAAATCAAAACACACACATAACCTTCAACCAATATTAAAACAGTACTCCTCCTTAGCTTATTTACCCTTATCTATTTCATTAATTTACTAAGAATCTAGTGAAACATTTTTGGCACGACACGGTGGGACCCATCAAGGGTTCTATTGCATTTTTTCATCCTTAGGTAAAAATTTGTGTTCATTTCCCTTTAAAAATTATTCACATTAATTTTCTTCTCTCGGAATATTCTCCTTATTTCTATTGTCTAAAATAAATTGTGCTTTTAGTTCTTTAAAAAGAACACGTATTTCTTTCTACTGCATTGCATTAGTTAAAGATCATTCCTCTTCTTGTTCTCTATTTGCTACATCGAACATAATTGTGGATTTGGGCTTAAAAAATTTGCATTTCATTTTAATTTGTTGCATTGTAGCTCACATTAATTGAGGGAAACCTATATGTTAGAATTCATGCCCAGCTGATGGTTGACTAATCCAATTATAGTTCACTTTGTGCACTCTCTATACCAAACCACTTAAATAATTTACATATCTTATTAAACATCATCCTACCTAGAAGAAGTTGTCAATGATCACACGATCAGAGGATTGATAGTGGGCACCCAGATGGTTTCTCTATCTAGTCATTATCTTAAAGAAAGGACTGCCCCCGCCAAAAAATTACCTGAAAACATCCTTAGTTCTTGGCTTTTCATAGGGTACCTCATATCAAACCAAAAACTTAGTTCTATTCACAAGTCAATTCTAAATAGTATAAGCTAAAACATAAAATTCACCAATAGGATTTCATGTTTCTTAGTTTTTGCTTGATTTGTGTTTTGAGTTGAGAGGTCTCACATGATTAGAGGCTTGACAGTGAGCGCCTAGCTGGTTTCTCTGTCTAGTCATTATCTTAGAGAAAGGACCACCCCCGCCAAAACGTTACCTGAAAACATCCTTAGTTCTTGGATTTTCATAGGGTACCTTATATCAAACCAAAAACTTTGTTCTATTCACAAGTTAGTTCTAAATAGCATAAGCTAAAACATAAAATTCACCAATAGGATTTTGTGTTTCTTAGTTTTTTCTTGATTTTTGTTTTGAGTTGAGAGGTCATTTTCTCCATTTTATTTCTTCATTTCACGTTACACAATCATAGTTGGTGTATTATGACTATTTTTGAGTGTGTTATGGTTCATTGACGGGTTGTTGTATTACGGTCATTTAACAAAATCATAGACAAGTTGGTGTCATTATAACCAAGGTGGTGTCTAACGTTGTATGCAAAAGGAGAGAGGAAAACTTATTCAACAATACTCCTTCCTAAGAAAATATACAGAAATTAAACATGCATGAAACATAAACACACAACTAAACTATGAAATAAATCTGCAGTAGTAAATACACTATGCTAATAAATAATGTAAAAATCCTCCTTGAGAAGAGCGTCTTTTGGCCATTCTCTTCCCTTTGGATTTGGATAAATTACAATTAACTTTTAAAACTGCACTTGTATTGATTCAAAATTTATTTATAAAATATGCCCCCCTTTCCAAATAGATGGAAGAGGTATTTATAGACATTACTCCTAGTTTACTTGGTCCACACTCCAAGAACTAACTACCTATTCTTGGGCAGATTTATTCAAAGTAATAAATATTAAAAAAATTGACTACAAAAACCCACTTATCGTGGAGAATATTTCTACAACTCATCCCTTTAATCTAGGAACAAAAAGTGGGAGAGTACTTATTCAACATTCCTAATATTATTCCACTATTTTCTCATCCTTGAAACATGGAGAGAAAATGGAGGAGTGTTAAGTCTATGACTTTGAATTCTTCTTGGAATGATATATGCATGCATGAATTTGGATTGCCACATGTTTAGATCTATATTATTGGTGGATGATGTGGAATCAAAGAATGGTCTGAATAGTTCTAGTGCTCCTTTACATTATTTTGGAACAAACCAAAATACTTTCACTTGCTGGGTGTTTCCGTAGCTGCGTGAAGAATTTATGTATCTTGGTGTTTCCGTAGCTATGTGAATAATTTTCGTAGCTAGGTATTTCCATAGCTACATGAAGAATTTTGGTAGCTACAATCTATGAACTTGGAGTAGAGTTGCTTATGACCTATTTTCTACACACTATTGCATTCCAACTTTAGAAGAAATATTAAGAAATAACAACAATTAGATTGCAAATAGATTTCTAAAGAGATGATAAGATAAATCCTATATTCTACCTTAAATATGCTATATGTTATTAAAACTACATCTAAATTCACTTGAAATCTTTATTTTAAGAGAGAGAATAAGAGTGTTATTTGGTGATATAATGAGACATATTTTGGTCTCATCATTTCCCCCACACTTAACTTCTTGCATGCCCTCATGCAAGCTACTGATCTTCCTATAGAATCTGATTTTTTCAATACTTTTGCATCTTTCAAAGTTTCTTCTTCTTTTTCATGATAGTAGCAAACTGAGATTCTAGAAGTAAAATTTTTACTTCTTTCTTATTCATGCTCTCATGAGGTTTTTCGTAGATAATGTAGAGATATTTTTTCCCCACACTTAGCTCTTTTTTTCTCATGCATTCTTCAAAATATTTGGAAGAGAGTGAGTCTCCCCACATTTAGCTTTTTGCATGACCTCATGCAATTGTTTTTTTTTTTCATTTTTAATTCAGCAGCTTATAGATCTCAATTGTTGTAAATTGAAAAGACGTCATCTGCATCATTTGATTTATTACTTGACTTGATCAACACATGTAGATCTTGACAAATTTCTCTCTTTTTAAAAATGCTTTTGAGAAGTGAATCTATTTGTAATTAAAACAACAAATAACAATATTTAAGAATAGAAAAATAGAAGTTACCATACCATACTCAATAGTTATCCTTGCTTTCATCATGTTGTATAACCGTGATTTCCATCTGCAACTGAAAAAATAAATAGATATGAAGTCAAGGCCTCTGTAACATAGAAATTTTCAGTAGAAAATTATTTCATCAACCAAGCGGCATAAGAGAAGCAATCATATGAATCCAAGAAAGACTTTGAAGTGCAAATTTATTGTTGTTTTTTTTTCATTTTTCCTTTTTTAGAAGATTAACATTGACTACTGCATATCGAAGGAATTTTTGGTGGTTCCAGAAGTTGGGAAAATGAATTTTTAACAAAAAATGAGATAGAGAGGGTAGCATGGAATGAATTAGGTACTGAAAATGAGGAGTATGAGAAGAATACATGCATGCATCATAATATTTTTTAAAAATAAATAATAAAAAAACAATCTTCAGCATGTTATTTTTTCTGAAGCATGCATTTAAACCTGCAATATCTTGGTCGTTTGTCAAAAAAAAAAAAAGATTCAAAATGATACGGAAAACTCAGATTGTGTAGAAAAAGACCTAGAAATCATTTGAGTTATTTTTTTATGTGCTACGAGAAGTTACATCAGAAAAAACTACTATCAAAATAGTCTACAACATGTTATTTATTTTTTAGCAATGTGTATTCAAACTACGATATCTTGGCCATTTCTAAACAAAAATGAGTGATTCAAAATGATCTAGAAAGATCATGTCATGTATAACCAAACCCAGAAAATATTTAATCTATTTCTTTATGAGGCATGAGTAGTTTGCATCAGAAAATGTTGTTATTTTTCATGTGTGATCTCCGTATCAGATGAATCTTTTTCCTTTGACCTCCTCTGTAATGTGCCATGTATGTTGATTTTTTACTTTCCTATAGTAATTATGTCATCTAAAAAATATATTCTTACAACATATAATTAGATCCTTCAAATTTAAATCTCCAATAATTATTGAAAATAATTTAGAACAAGTCTCTCTCATTAAATAAATAGAGTCAATTTAGGAGCACTCTTTACATGAGACTTAATTGATTAAAAGATATGCAATCTGTAGCACTCATTGCATGCAAATTTATTTCCTTTTTGTATGTAAAATTTATTTTTAAATCAATTAAGTCAACATGCAAGGAAATATCTTAACAAAAATTGACTAATTTATTAAATAAAAGAGATAAAATAGGAATGCATACTATTTGATTTTTTCTAACTACATGAGTCATTACATGCAAAAAGGAATGTCTCACTTCATTAAATGTAGGACTTAAAAATATAATTCTCTTCTTGCATGCTTGAACTTTTCAACCAAACAAGTTGTTATATTAGAGAATAATGCATACATTTTTGCATTTGTCCGCCATGTTCTAATAGCTTTCATTATTGTTGTAAATTCATTTTTGATTACAGAATTTGAGTTGCAGAGAAGAATTTTTTCCTTCAACATGAAGTTTCCTTCCTTCGTGATGAAGCAAATTAGATTTTCCATCAACTCCTAATTTGTTTACATAAATATTCCATAGAAATATTTGTCATGGCTAACCTGCACAAAGTTAGTTTTTTTGTGTGTTTAATGCATTCATAAACTATTATGTAATCTTTACAGAATTAATAGTACATGCAAACAAAAATATTTTAGAATAGGAAAACCTCATTGAATGAAAAATGATAAACAAGAAATGATGTTTCCATTTTATTGAGGGGGTTTCTTAGTTTTTGCTTGATTTGTGTTTTGAGTTGAGAGGTCATTTTCTCCATTTTCTTTCTTCCTTTCACGTTCCATAATCATAGTTGGTGTATTCTAACTATTTCTGAGTGTGTCATGGTTCATCATTACCATACTCAGGTTTCTGGGTTAGTATTCTATTTGATCTAAGTCACTAAATCCCATTTCTTCCTCATCTTTTCAAATTTCACAAATGACCGGCATTAGTCAAGCGACCGTCATCGAATTACATATAACCATCATCGATTTATCTAATTGTTGTCGATTTCTTGTTTTTTTGGGTTATTTCACCAAAACAACACTCATCATATTTCTATTCTTTCTGGGTTTTCTCAAATACATCATCATACCTCTGGATCTTTGAAATCACTGTCAAATCCAAGTTTTACTTCATTTTCATTAGTTATTGCCTCATTTGCAAAACTTTTGATTTTCCATAATAATCGGTATTGGTCACCCTCTATCATTGTCATTAGTTATTCCAACCCTCTGTTGGTTCATGTGTTTTAAATTTTTAATTAAAACAACATCAGTTTTCACCTTCCGGAACTATTTTTCTCCATTTCTTCTATTTTTTTGTGTCATTTACAGAGATCATATTTCCAATCCTATGCTAACTCACATGGTCTTGAATTGTAGTCAATCCAACACCCTTGTATTCCATGCAAGCCTTTAGCCACTCCCCTAGCCCATCGTCACCTTCCATCATGTCACCTATGACTCCTACTCAGCCCATTATCATTAGTACTAGTGATGATGAGTTTGCAAGACTTCTTGAACAAAACTGTATGTACCCAAAATTGTAAGGTACTGTACTGCGGAACAGCGTAATAAGTGCCCCAATGATGATACAGGTCTCTTCACAAGGTGTTCGAGATCCAAGAAAGCTCTTGGAGTATGCGTTAACATCCCGCATGCCCCGCTTAGCCCCCGTGCCCTTTGTTTTCCCCTTTTTCCCTCTTTCTTTGGCCTCTTGATCTTCAGTGATGAAACCACCGCCCTGCAGGGTGGTGGTCTCGTAACCTCCGCCCCGATCAAGGTGGCGATCTCAGAACCGCTGCCCTGCTCAGAGCAGCGGTCCTGTGCGCATTTTCCAGAACATTCTTTTGACGTGACTCACGTGAAATATCACGTTTCACCAGCTTTTTTTGCCGACTTAAGCTTGCATTTATGTTTTTGGTCCCCTGGAATAGTGTTTTTCCTTTGTTTATTGTTTAGGAGTTCAGTTTGGTTTTGATCTTTGGGTGATTGAATTCCTATAAATGCATAGCTTGTGCTGAGGCAAATGGCCACCATTTCCTTGTTAGAGTCTTCTCATTTTTAGTGGTTTGGTCTGTTAGCTTGCTTAGGATTGATAGTATAGTTCATTTCATGCTTGGTTAGCATTGTCCAGCTATTGGTAAGCCACATATCCAGCTTGTGCAAACAGTGTTGCTGTTTTATCTAATCCATTAGAGTAGAATAGCTTAGGAAGCCATTAAAGTTGCAGGTTTTGCTCTTCAAACAGGATAGTTTTGTGTTACGGGACGCATTATGTCACATGATTCACAATAGATCCCGCTAGGAATTGCATAAGCCAAGCTCAGACTCTTGCGCTATCCCTCTCCTATCCGCGCTCGTTTTTTGTCTCGCTTCCGAAATTTGTCCCTTGTTCCAACACCTATTCCTGCTGACGCAAGCATTACACGCTTTTTGGATCTATGTGAGCACAAAGAATGAAGAGATCATACTAAGGGGACAAGTCACACACACCATCGGGTTCGCCTCTGTTCTGTGGAATCCGTGTTCTAGCTTTCAAAGTTCTAGTTAGAATCATATCAAATAGAGTAGTTAATCACTTTATTTCACTAAATTCTATTCTCAATATTGCAGAAGGAAGTGGGGATTGATAGTTTCGAGAAACTATGATTCATTCCTCACTTCGAGGTAAGATCGAGAATCTTGCAAATAGATTAGTTATTTCATTGTTTAGAATAGATATACGACCAGTGCACAGCAAATAGCTACACTCGGCTATTTTGTTTGTTTTAAATTATTAGTTTAGTTGTCAAATTTTAAATATTTTAAATAGTTGCTTTCTTAAATTCATATAAATCATTAGAAAATACAAAAAGAAGTCATATGTGCTATAAATACGTTTCATATACTTAGAGTTCACTTTATTTCAGTTTGTCTATATTATTGCTTTCGTATGACTATTACGGGACCTAGGAGCTCAGAGAATACATTTTCAAGCCAATCGTGCCTCAACCCAATCTCACAATAGCAATAACGATATTGACCATAATATTAGAATCCGGGTCTTCCAAACAAGAGACTTCCAACAGTCGATCTCGTTAAGAGGATTAAACATAGAAGACAACAGTGCACATGCATTTTGGTCAAGTCACCAAACTACTGATTACCCTAGAAAAACATCCACATGACTCGTAGAAGGATTTGAAAGAGAACAAACATTCGAGTACGATCCTTTAGCTCCACAACTAGACGCCTGGAGACACCCTCGTAGATATAGATACCACTTAAGAATCTAGGTTGCGAGAACGCCTGTGAGGTATTCTGAGAAGATTGCACAACTGTTGGTTCTAAACATAGAAGCTGAGAAAGCGTATGATTATTGGATACTAGGAATCAGGACTTGATTCTACGTATGACCATAGCTGGCCCACAACAAACACGAACCTACGGTTGTGATCCGTAAATCCTGCAACCCAACGAATCCATAAGAGAAATAGATATAGACACGGCCTACGCACACTAGTATTTCAGTCCACTCCACTTCCACCTATTATCATCGAACAATTTTCATTATTAGATATAGTGGCTAACGAAGCTAGAGAATTCTCGGACTAGGCCGAGAATCATCCGTAGAGTCAATTATATTCACCATCCACTATATGACCTTATAGGAGACATACATAAAACTATCCCAGGTCATTTTCCATGTATTCCACAACCCATAGATCGAATCATGCCAGAGCTCGATATTGATTGGAGCCTTCGAGTAGTCATCCTTGTCGATCGATCTATCACACCAGTCCAAGTTAGAAGGGCCTTCTTTTCCTTAGATTCACAAATTCCACTAGTGTGTGTCGAAGACATTAGACTGCCTAACTAGTTTTTCTGCATCCCATGCATATTCTACCCCCACCGGCTATCTCGGCACGACCTCGAGAGGTCGGGTACGCGGAAGAGTTACTTGTAGATTCTCACGCTCGCCTGTCACTTTTCCGGCGTACAAAATTGGTGAACCCGACGTGAAACAAACGAAATTAGTGAAGCTGACATAAAACTTCCTACTTTCTCATTCGGAGTCATAATATCACGTTTCCTTTCACAAATCACCTTCGCTCCTTCCCATTATTCTGCGGGTATTCATATACCCCCCGAATATGTTGGGATTCGATGCATATGGTAGACCCCTCTTGGGTCTTGAGGCTTACTACGCCCAACAGAATAGGCAATCATCACCCTCACTCTCAGTATGGGGTGACAACTATTCAACTAATCAGTTGTCAACACAAACCCCAAGAATCGATATAGTTTTGTCTTTTAAAACTAAAGAGTTAGATCAACCCCTCGAACGTAACAAACAGAGCCTTCAAGCTCGAACAATATGACATTTATCGGAGAATCTGGTTCATCCCTCAAATGCTACTTAGACCATAAATTAGTAGACAATAAGATCCATACCGGTCTTAGATGATGGACAACGGTCAATACGTTATCCTAAGAGTGAACAACGCTCCGGGGTATGTACCCACCGTAGGAGGTTTACAAATACAACCCGAGATCTCTTTTCAAGAAAATACCTCTATGACACCGCATATAGGAAATACTCTCGAGAAACTTGGCAAGATAACGATCAGTTTATGACAGGATATCACGTACCTATACAACACCAGGGTATACAACAAACGCCGCTCAGACAAAACACCGTGACTTCACCGAATGAAGTCATTTCAACGTTAGTAGAAAAAGTGAGAGGGTTAGAACTGGCTCAAGCAAGTCAAAATTCTTCGTTCATACAAACAGGAAGTTCCAATCCTCCATACCACTCTAGCCAAGTAGATCTCCTCACAGGAGTAGGCACATTAGGCATGCCACCTCACTATCCACAACAAACGCCAACAAGGCCCATCATCTCTAACACTATTCCACCCGGTCTAGTGTCAAACAATCCATTCCTTGACAATACCCCGTCATACTTAAATATGTACTCCAAATCACCACAAGGAGATATCTTCTCCTCTCCCGGCATGTTTGTTCAAACACAGGGACCTCCTTATGCCCCTGCCAACGCATACACTACACCATATCAACAACCACCATCAATGGTCGAAAGCTATGCGATAGGGACTTATTCAGAATATCTAAAGGAACCCTTAGACTTCACCATACGAAGCGTCATGCTTCCAAGACCTCTTCCTGATTTACCCAAGTTCAAGGGTGAGGGAGATCCAAATGCACATATCAAAGCTTACGCTACAGCCATACGAGAATTACTCCCTTGGGATGGGGTTGTTGCTAAAATATTTCCCAAAACCTTGGAAGGCATTGCTCTCGACTGGTATTACAGGATACCTGAAGCCTCCATCCATTCATTTAAACAACTCGTGTCAGAGTTCATCAAAGCCTTCGACATGAACAAACTGTTGAGAACAGGAATCAGGGAATTCTTGCACATCAAACAAGAACACAACGAATCTGTCGCCCATTTCATCCAGAGGTGGCGTACAGTTCTTTATTCTTCAGCAAGTGCTCCAAACATGGATCAGATGGAACTATGCGATTTATTCCTTCATTCTCTCAGCAAGGAGGTGAAGGAAGAAGTCCAGAAGTTCCCGCTAAGAACTTACGATGAAGTACTTGAGAGCGCTCTTCGAATAGACCAAGCAGCGATAGATAGTGGTCGTAAGACATATGGAACAAACGGGAGGTTAATCACCTCCACTCAAAACACTACAACTATCACAAATGTCAATCAAGGACCCAAAATCCTTAACAAAAATTGTGGGGTAACAACGGATGGGGTAACCGACCAGCCCAAGAGGGTAAATGTTGTTAATACTCCGTCACAAACAAACAACCAACGAAACAACAACTTTACCCCGACGATCAATACAGTGGATTTTAACCATCCACAACAACAACAACAACGGTGAAATCCCATACAAGGGCCAAGCCAAAACTCATTTGGTTATCAAAACCAAAGTCAAAACCAGAAACAACAATTCCAAAACTTTAATCCTAATAGGAAACAGTTTGATCAGAATTTTAGGCCACAATACACACCTAACCAACAAAATAGGAATTACAATCCCAATTCTTATTGTGGTTTCCACAAAATTTGGGGTCACGATACTAGAACATGTCGTGACTACAATAAATTTATGCAACGCTTGCCAGAAGAACAAAGACAGTTCTTCACAGATTTGTTTTTGGCAGATCCCGTCTCATCATCACCAAATATGCTCGCAGGGGTTTCCCCTCGTAATGCTCCCTCAAGATCTTTAACGATCCGCTCCCAAATCATGATAACAATAGGCTGAATCCAATCGAACAAACAAAGGTGCAATGACGGAAACAATGATCATGAAGCCTTGACTTCATTAAATACATCGGTTGCGCCACACGTTAGGAGCTCAACCGAGACCCAAGATAGTTAGTTTGGTAGAATTAAACGCTGAACTACCTATCGAAGCTATAACAAGAACATGAGAGTATTTCTCTCAACCGAGCCAAGTCCTCTGCCAAAAGATAAGAATCAAGTAAATAGTAGAAAACCCGTAGGTGCCTATGATTTAATTAGCGACCTAACAAAGACCTTCTCACACATTTCATTTTTGGACTTACTAAAGAACTCTCCCCCTCACAAAGCTGCTCTTTTAGAAGCATTAGGTCTAGGCCATCTAATTAACATCACTCCACCTCCTGAAACACAAGTAAATCACGTAGATTTTGATATCCACCCTCCAGGGCAGCCAGACAAGGATGTCGAATTCATATTCAAAATAAGTAAAATGCCCACAGATGCTGAGATCGCACGCCGAGGTGATCCAACCTTACACTTACAAGTATGGGTTTATAATAACTATGTAAAACGGGAAATGGTTGACGATGGGGCCGTAGTTAACATAGTCCCTTTCTCTTTCCTCCAAAAACTGGGATATGGGGAAACAAACTGTTCCACTACTCAAAATACATTGAGAGGCTATGATAGCCTTAAAGCCACTTCGATAGGAACTATAATACTGCCGGTCACCCTAGGACCCAAAACAATCCTGACTGAGTTTTATATTATAGATCGGGAAACCAATTATAATATGATCCTCGGCCGACCATGGATACACCGCATGAAGGCAATCCCTTCTACGCTATTTCAAGAAGTAAGATTCTTACATCTAGGAAAGGTATTTGTAGCCAAAGGTGATCCAAAACCTTTCGATTTGCACCTAGCTGATTTAAAGAAAAGACCATGGGTGCACTCAGAATTTGAACTGCCAACAAACCAACTTAATAAACCCATTGACCCAAAACCAGAGGAAAAGTTTGTGCCTACAACAGATCTTGAAACTACCAAAGATAGCCAAAACAATTCCAACCCCTAAAGATAAAACTAAAGAAACAATATCATTAGGGACTACTGCGAAAATCGTTGAGTTGATAGAACAAGATTCACCAATGTTCTTACCATTTGATTCAATAGGCATAGGATTTTCCCTAGGTGTTGGTTCCTTTCCAGCAGAGGACCTCTGTATGGTAGAAGTAGAGTGCGTAAACGTAGCAGATGCCCCAACATCTATACTCTCGGCTAAGTATTGGACTCTCCATTTCGATGGAGCTAAATGTTGTTATGGAGCGGGGGCAGGTATAATTCTTACTTCGCCCGAGGAGAAAGTCCTCCCATTCGCTTTTAAATTAAACTTTGAATGCACAAACAACGGCGCTAAGTATGAAGCCCTCCTCCTTGGCCTTACCTTAGCCAAAATAATTGGTATTGATAACATCAGAGTCCTGGGAGACTCGCAATTAGTGACAAATCAAGTTTCTGAAGTATATGAAACTAAAGCCAAACATTTGCAACTCTACAAAAATGTTGTATTAGATTTAAGCAAGGCGTTCAACTTCATATCCATTGAAGCAATCCCGCGAGAGAAAAATCTTCTCGCCGATTCAATAGCAACCTCAACATCACGTTTTACTCCAAGCAATGAGTTAGAAGATACCCAGTTCATGGTATCCATTCGTGATGAACCATTGATAAAAATAATGACAAATCCTCTTTCAAGCGGAAGTGAATCTACCATCCTAGACCATGTTGATAGTGATGCTGCTACTTTGGATTACTTAAATGCCTATGCAGCACTACATCTCTCCTATCACATGCTAGATTTATCCTTGATTCCACATTCGTCTTCCTACTTCGGAAATCCCGTAACGGATCTTCCCTCACAAATGGAACCTAGCATATACACAGTAGAAAATGGGGATGATTTAGATTTGCCTCCAAAGACCACCCGAGTTTGAAGAGGGTAACGCCTCTTTGATCAAAGAAACAATCGATGTCAACATCGAGACAGAAGATGAACCGAGAATATTGAAATTAGGATCATCCTTAACCCCAGAAGAAGTGGAAATACATACTCAAATTCTCAAAGAACATCAGAAGGCATTTGCATTTAATTATAAGGAGATGACAGGAGTCGCACCCCACATTGCGGTGCACAACCTCGTCACTAGATCAGATGCAAAGCCAATTAAACAAAAATCAAGACCCATGAAGCCCAAAGTAGCTCTCATGGTAAAAGAGGAGGTAATAAAACTCCTTCAAGTAGGATTCATCAAGCCAGTTGACTACTCCCAATGGGTATCTAACATCGTTCCTGTTCTCAAGAAGAATGGAAAGATACGCATCTGCATAGATTTTTGAGATATCAACAAAGCGTGTCCTAAGGATGACTTCCCATTACCATCCATAGATGTTATTGTTGATGCAACAGCTGGTTTTGAACTCTTGTCTCTTATGGATGGATTCTCGGGATACAATCAAATCAGAATATCCGAGCAAGATCAAGCTAAAACCACGTTTATAACTCCTTGGGGAACCTATTGCTACGTTGTTATGCCATTTGGTCTCAAGAACACCGGTGCTACGTACCAGTGGGCCATGACATACATATTTCACGATCTAATTCATAAAATCATGGAATCTTACGTAGATGACTTATTGGCTAAAGCCAAGAAGCGTTGTGACCATCTCGAAGTACTCCGCGTCATTCTTTCACGTCTAATAGAATACGGAGTCACGCTAAATCCAGAGAAATGCGTCTTTGGTGTAACAGGAGGAAAGCTCCTAGGTTACATCATATCGTCACGAGGAATTGATGTTGATCCAACCAAAATTCGGGCTATCCTCGAAATGGTCCCACCTTCGAGTGAATCTGGAGTCAGATCATTTCTCGAAAAGCTGGGTGCAATCCAGAGATTTATCGCGGACTTAAGATTCGCCGTTCATCCAATCAACAATTTACTCAAGAAAGACTATAGCCTTGATTGGACCGAAGATTGCAATGAAGCTTTTGATGCAGTTAAGCGTTTCCTTTTATCGCCACCTACGCTAATGCCACCTAAGCTAGATCGCCCGTTAATTCTATATTCACGAGCTACCAATGTCTCGCTGGCCTGTATGTTGGCCCAAGAAGACGATAACAAGAGAGAACGTGTGATTTATTTCATTAGCCGAACGCTGCTCGACTATGAAACACGCTATACACAGCAGTAACGAGAATGCCTTGCCATAGTCTTTGCTACTAAACGCCTAAGACATTATATGTTGAATCAAGAAACGAAGGTCATGGTAAAAACGGACCATTTACGGACTTTTCTCACACAAGGGTCCTTGTCTAAAAAGGTTGGACGTTTTATAACCTTAATGGGAGAGTTCGAATTAACATTTGTAAATCAGAAGTCGGTTAAAGGACAAATCATCGCGGATTGGTTAGCTGACAACCCATTAGACGGAGGTGATTTAGTAGATTTAGACTTTCCAGATGAATGCGTATACTACATCGAAACTCGACCCGCTATCTCTGAGTGTCCTTGGTACACTGATATCATTAATTATATCATAGACCATATGTACTCGGAGGCAGTTACACCGCAACAAAGAAGACGGTTACGCATAATCGTAGCTAAATATGTCATTATAGAGCAGGTGCTCTATCGAAAAGCATTCGATGGAATGCTCCTAAGGTGTGTTGACACAGAAGAGTCCAAGAGGATTATCCATGAATCCCACAGTGGTATATGTGGAGGCCACTTCGGTGACCATACCACCGCTCGAAAAATACATCGAATGGGCTATTTCTGGCCCACTCTAGAACATGACACGATAGAGTTTGCACGCAGTGTCATAAGTGCCAAGAATTCTCCCACGAGATCCACATGCCAGCACAAGCTCTACAACCAATCGCAACTCCATGGCCCTTTTCTACATGGGGTCTATACTTAATAGGGAAATTCTCTCCCTCATCCACAGACGGCCATAATTTTATAATCACGGCCACCGAATATTTTACCAAATGGGTGGAGGCCATGCCTCTTACTATTGTACCTAGTTCTATGATTGCCAAGTTCGTTTTGAACCAAATCATTTGCAGGTACGGTATCCCACAAATCATTATCTTCGATAATGGAACTTCTTTTAAGAATGAAGAGGTTCGTGACCTATGCAATAAATTTAAAATAAGTCATCATACGGCTTCCTTGTATTATCCCCAAGCCAACGGGCAGGCTGAAGCAACAAACAAGACACTGAAAGCCATTCTCCTTAAAACGGTGAAAGAAAACAAGCGAGATTGGAATTTGAAGTTATATCCGGCCTTGTGGGCCCACCGAACCTCAATAAGAACACCAATGGGAGCAACTCCTTTCTTACTGGTATTTGGGGCAAAAGCTGTTCTCCCGCTTGAGGTTGAAATACCCAGTCTCCGCATTTCACTACAAGGGATTCTGGATGAAGACGCTTACAGAGAAGCACATCTTTCCCAACTAGAAAGCCTAGATGAAACTAGGTTAGATGCTGAACAACGACATAGAGCTTATGCTGACCGGATGTGCCGGCAGTATAACAAGAAGGTCTATGAACGCGATATATACGAAGGTGATCTAGTTCTAAGACTGGACAACCGGATCGATAAGAAGACCGGCGAAGGAAGAAAATTCCGGCCCAAATGGTTGGGCCCATACCGAGTCATGAAGGACTATGGAAATGGTGCTTACCTCTTATGTACACTAGAAGGTGAGGAATTTGGTGAAACAGTCAATTCCCTGCACCTCAAGTGATTCTACGCATAAGCAACCAACACTACTTGTATAGTTATCTACATTACATCTTCATATAGATTAAGATCATTTTGTCCACTTGTTTCTTACATAAGTTGTGATCAAGGAATCTATTCTCAAAGCAATTCATTACAAACTCGTGATGTTTTTGGCATAAAAATTTCTAATCATATCTCTCGATTTTCACAATATCTTCAATCATCTTAATCTTTTATCAAATAAAATCAGACATGACGAAGTCTTAACGGTAACCATACCAAGATCTGAAAGTTCATTCTCACTTTGATTTCTTCTTAGGATAGGTGTCTTTCCTATGGTCTCTTCTAGAAGCTTCATGGTGTCACATCTATCCCATATACACATCTCTTTGGGAATAAGCACATACTAACATTTTACTCAAATAGACAAATCAAACGTTGATCAAACAGAAAATTTTAATTTTACACATTTCCTTGCCCCACCAACCTTTGGTGATGAGCTTGCATCTCTTACTAGTGACGTAGGGTTGGGAAAGGATGGAAATGCCCTTACTCGCCTATACTTTGCCCACGGTGATAAGCCCACGCTTCTTACTAGTAGCGTGGGGCAAAGTGTAGGGGGTCCTCTTGACAAATAGATACAAATGGTCATACACAAACAATTCAAACTTTCAAACTTTGAGTCAAAAACAAATGAAACAGATGTTCAAAATCCTGAAAGAGTTAAAAATCCTAAAATCCAGATTTTGTCTACTATGTGGCCATCTACGGGTCTAAGTCTAGATAAACCGCAAAGCAAGTTGCATCCAAAACTATGAAGTCATTCAGGTAGAGTAAGCTTGTAGTTTTCAATTTGGTTCCACCAAAGCTTCATCTGTCTTTCATCACTATCATTTCACCATATTTCATAACTTGCACCCTTCTTGGCTCTTGGTGATAAGCCCTCGCATCTTACTAGTTGCGTGGAGTTAGGAGTGGGGCAAGTTAATATGTTCATCATACTGGTTATTTTCATCACTTTGCCAAAACAAACATGAGGTATCCAAATTGCTCACAGAAGCTAAGATTCAAGATCACAATATATCTACAATATCATGTATCAGCATCATGAAACACAAAAAGAAAGCAAACATTTGCATCATCTGTTTTCCATTGCATACATTCTAGAAAGCATATAAACCATACATCATAATATACACAAGGAAGCTGGAAACAGAAAGGGAAAACATGAGTGACAAGCTTTTGATCCAAAAATGAATGCATATATATAAATAATCAATGTTTATATACAATGCCATCATGCACTAGGCATGGTCAAAATGCTCAAAGAGCCCGTGATATACAAAAGAATCTATGGTACAAAATACACAAGGGCCAAGTGGCCTCTCAACCCCTACGTGACCCCTCCGAAGGTGCGCGCCCTCGCCTAGGACTCCGGCTACGCTGACGCTCTGAATGAATGGAGGGCTCAGGGTCCCGAGGAGCAGCCGCGGTCTCACCACGAGAGTGGCTCCTCATAAGGCGCTCAGCTGTCCTATAGCCCGCCAACTCTATACGTAGGGTCAACACCATCTTGGCCACGTGCCAAATGGGAGCGAAGATGTCGGTATGCCTGCCGGCTGCTGAGGGCTCCCCGGCATCTACGGATAGCTCTGCACGGTCCTATCCATGGGGATCATCAGGGAATCAGTGCATACCCTGCGGATCAGATCCCGCCACTCGTCGACAGTCTCTGCAAACAAAGGAGAAAAATGAATTAGAAACCAAGCAAGAGGCTGAAAGATACAAGATAAAAACACAAGGAGAGATAGCAATTAAAACAAATCCTAAATTAAACAAACATTGAAAGGAAGAAAGGATAACTTACTCGGATCACCGAGCCTCCAAGATGGATCACTGGGGCCAGCACCCACCGCGGATGCCGCTGCCGACTGAGGGGCTGCTCCTATAGCAGGGGCAACATGTCGCCCCACAACTAACTCATCCTCTCCACCATGGCCTTGAGAGAGTGGCTCCTCTAAAACTAGAGTGTCCTCTCTATGCTCTCCTCGGCCCTCTCCGCCTGCATAATATCCTGAGTGTCATGCCACTCAGGATCGCTATCATCAGTCTGCTCCTCCGACCCTCCCTCTGTAAGCTCCTCAGAATCGGAGTCAATGTCTATAGGGTCATCGCTGCTATGAGCAGGACCCGCAGCAATCTGAAGCAAAGGTGCCCGAGGCGCACCGGCTCTCCCTCTAGCCCGAACTATCCTCCTGGCTGCAATGGGAATGCCAGGAGTGACCACTGTCCAACCTCGGCCTCTAGGCCCCCCTCTGGCCTCGCGAACTGATCTATAAACTGGCGCCACTGGGGGAAGCATGCCCAAATACGGTAGGCCGAACTGCTGAGGAACTCTGCCAAAAGGATGTACCTCCACCCATCCCACGCGGTCGATGAGCTGCCCTGTGGTGGAGCAGGAGATCAATGTAAGGGTCTCCTGCGCCCATACGCCGGCCATAAGCCGTACGGTGTCGCCTCCATATCCGCATTTGTGGTAAGGGAGGCACCGGCCGGGTGAGGTGCTCTAAGCACCGACATATCCGACCATTTGGCTGCCCTCACGCCCCGAGATCTTCCACCTCTACGCCTCTCGCCATAGGGAATAAAATGCTCATACACCCAACTCATGACTAGAGTTGGGTGGCTCAATGACTATCCCTGTAAATGGACCACCCTATATAAATCATGGTAGGTGGTCCCCAGAATGTCTGCACCCCAGGCGTATATCCAGCCATGCCCCTCTATCTGTGCAATGATGGGGGCCCAACAGTATAACAAAGTGTCCCCTCCCTTGTCCCCGATCAATCTCGAGGCAAGGATCCCCATGATGGCCTATCGAAATATGGGGATAGGCAAAGAAGGGATGGATCGAACTCTCACTCCTTCTTCGACCCCGTGGAGATAGTTGCATCTCCCATGTAACCTGCCCACTGTGCAACCGTGCCCGTGAGCTCTGCTGTCTCTAATGTGAGTCTCCTCCCGATGATCGAGACCCCAAAATACGGTAGACATCCTCCAACGTGATAGTCCACTCACCACGGACCCCTGGCAATCGGAAAGTGTTCCGATCTGCGTCCCAATATGAAAATAAGTCACAAAGGATGTGACTAGATGGTGTGACATGTGGAACGCGTGATATGCGCAGTATACCGGCCCTCTGTAGTGTGTCCTCCTCGTCTGGTGAGAGGGCATCCAGTACCCCTGACAGCCAGTCACACTCTCTCTCTCGGCTCCATCTGATGTATTCCTCCCTCGCCTGCATACACCCAAAAACACACAAAACAGAGCAAGTTAGTATCTGAACAATACCAAGAAGGTCATAAAAACGTATAGAAGTGCAAGAAAATACAAGTGCAATCTCAAAAATTAAGTTCTTTTGCATTCTGGCAAAACCGCCGCCCTGAGCAGGGAGGCGGTTTTGTAACCACCGCCTTAAGGGCGGTGGTCGTGTAACCGCCGCCCTGAATAGGGCGACGGTCGTCAGAACCGCCGCCCGGCCTGTGGCGGCGATCGCGTCCGAAAACCCACGCGGGTTTCTAATCCCAAAAAGCCCAAAATAAGTAAAAAAAGACCATTTAACCTAAAAATGGAGCCTACCCAGTAGGCGCCCCCCCTAGGTGGACCTTTTGAACCTAACATTTTCAAAAATAACCCCCCCATTACGACAAATTTAACATTTCAAATTTAAAGGGGGAAAAACACAAAATTGAAGAAAACCAACCTGTGATCTAGCAGGGCGGTGTTCCGCACATGGAGGCATGATCATGATCTCGCTGTGGACGTTTTGACTCTACTCACGCAAGAAACCGTCACCGTGGGTCCCAGAGCTCAAAATCAATCAAATCAACTCGCGCAAATGAATAGGAAAATGGGCCCACTTTCATATATATATCACTCTGTTTCATTTTAAAATGACTTTTCATAGGTTTGGAGCACTGATGGAGGTAAGTTCCTATCCCCGCATGAATGGTACATTCTCATTCCCTATTATTTTAGTGTTTATTTTCTAAATTATTGTATCTATCTGCACTTGAGTTCTCTTTTCATTTTGCAGGTAGTGAGAATTTCGGATGGCGTCGTTTCAACACACGGACGTGTAAGGTATAGCTTCTAACTCCCCATTTCGGGACTGCCATACTCGGACCCACCGTTTTATGCCTCTTCATGGCTAAAACGCTTCTCCGAGGGGGCAATATGTATGTACCCAAAATTGTAAGGTATTGTACCATGGAACAGTGTAATAAGTGCCCCAATGATGATACAGGTCTCTTCGCAAGGTGTTCGGGATCTAGGAAAGCTCTCGGAGTATGTGTTAACATCCCGCATGCCCCGCTTAGCCCCACGCCTTTGTTTTCCCCTTTTTCCCTCTTTCTTTGGCCTCTTGATCTTCAGTGATTGAAACCGCGCCTGGGCAGGCGGCGGTCCAGAACTGCGCCGCCCGATCGGGCGGCGGTCCTGTAACCACCGCCCCACCTTTCGAGCGGCGGTCCTGTGCGCGTTTTCCAGAACATTCTTTTGACATGAATCACGTGAAATATCACATTTCACCAGCTTTCTTTGCCGACTTAAGCTTGCATTTATGTTTTTGGTCCCCTGGAATAGTGTTTTTCCTTTGTTTATTGTTTAGGAGTTCAGTTTGGTTTTGATTTTTGGGTGATTGAATTCCTATAAATGCATAGCTTGTGCTGAGGCAAATGGCCACCATTTTCCTTGTTAGAGTCTTCTCATTTTTAGTGGTTTGGTCTGTTAGCTTGCTTAGGATTGATAGTATAGTTCATTTCATGCTTGGTTAGCATTTTCCAAATTGGTAAGCCACATATCCAAACTTGTGCAAATAGTGTTCTTTGTTTTATCTAATCCATTAGAGTAGAATAGCTTAGGAAGCCATTAAAGTTGCAGGTTTTTCTCTTCAAACAGGATAGTTTCAGGTTCTAGACGCATTATGTTACATGATTCGCAATAGATCCCGCTAGGAATTGCATAAGCCAAGCTGTACGTCTCTTGCGCTATCCCTCTCCTATCCACGTTACGTTATATCCGCTTCCGAAGGTTGTCCCTTGTTCCAACACCTATTCGTGTTGACACAAGCATTACACACTTTTCGGATCTACGTGAGCACAAAGAACGAAGAGATCATACCGAGGGACAAGTCACACACCATCGGGTTCGCCACTGTTCTGCTGGAATCCGTGTTCTAGTTTTCAAAGTTCTAGTTAGAATCATATCAAATAGAGTAGTTAATCACTTTATTTCAAGTAAATTCTATTCTCAATATTTCCAGAGGAAGTTGTGGGGATTGATAGTTTCGAGAAACTATGATTCATTCCTCACTTCGAGGTAGGATCGAGAATCTTGCAAATAGATTAGTTATTTCATTGTTTAGAATAGATATACGAATCGCATGTGGTGCAAATAACTACACTCGGCTATTTTGTTTGTTTTAAATTATTAGTTTAGTTGTCAAATTCTAAATATTTTAAATAGTTGCTTTCTTAAATTCATATAAATCATCAGAAAATACAAAAAGAAGTCATATATGCTATAAATACGTTTCATATACTTAGAGTTCACTTTATTGCAGTTTGTCTATATTATTGCTTTCGTATGACTATTACGGGACCTAGGGAGCCCAGAGAATACATTTTCAAGCCAATCGTGCCTCAACCCAATCTCACAACAGCAATAACTGATATTGACCAGAATCTTAGAATCCGGGTCTTCCAAACAACAACAGACTTCCAACAGGTCAGATCTCAGTTAAGAGGATTAAACATAGAAGACGACCAGGCACATGCATTTTGGTCAAGTCAGCCAAACTACAGATTACCCTAGAAAAACATCCACATGACTGTAGAAGGATTTGAAAGAGAACAAACATTCGAGTGTGATCCTTTAGCTCCACGCCCATGATACGCCGGAGACACCATCGTAGATATAGATACCACTTAAGAATCCAGGTTGCAGAGAACGACCGTGAGGTATTCCCGAGAAGATTACACAACCGTTGGTTCTAAACATAGAAGATGAGAAAGTGTATGATTATTGGATACTAGGAATCAGGACTTGATTCTACATATGACCATAGCCTGGCCCACAACAAACACGAACCTATGGTTGTGATCCACAAATCCCGCAATCTTATGAATCCATAAGAGAAATAGATATAGTGTAACACCCCGAATTTGTTGTTGTTACTTTCTCCTAAGCATTCAAGTGTTGATATGTGATTTCTTGTAAAAGGATGTGTTCCTCGATTCAGAAATCATGCTTGATATGTACTGAATTTCTTGCAGATTGCAGATCTTGACTGAGTCAAAATATGAATAGACTCTTTTATTTATTTCATTTTGTGTCTGAATATTAATCTGATCACGGAATGAATTATAGAGATATTCTTCTATAATATCTAGACTTGGATCAGTGGAATTGATCCAAGTAATGCTTTAAATCTGTATGTGATAAATTATATCACAGACCTTGAACAGGTTGCAAGGTATGGAAGTATTTATTAAGCTAGTCAGGATTACGACTCAGGCTGATCTTGAGAAATGAAACGGTTCCCGATATCAAAGTATATCTGGAAGGTCTCGATTGTAGACCAGGTAATAATTCGTTGACATACAATTCTGCAATAAGAACGGGAGCTAACTCTGTTCTAGAAGGTATGTTACAGGTCTTTCCGAGTTTTCAGGACGAGGACCAAACTGAATTATTAAGGGTTAGTAACCTAAAACTAAAACCTAACCTAGGGGTTAGATTATTGTTAGTCTAACCTAGACCTAGGCTATTTGTTAATATCCTAAGTTAGTATCTTTGTGTAAAATTGTTAGTGTGGGCATTACCCTAAACTCTAACCTAAGATACTAACCTAACCTTGGAGGAGATTATGAAGGGGCCTATGAAGGGTGGCGAACCATGGGCGGTGTTTCCCATGGCAATAAATGTAAGGGATAAGGATGAGGGACAGGTCATGGCGGAGGTTTAGGCGACGGCTAAACGGTGGGGACGTGGCAGGTCGCTAAGTTTGGAAATGAACATGAGTTTTGGATTGACTGTCACCAAAGCTGGCGGTCGGTGGAAGTTGAGTTTAAGCGGGAAAGTTGGTTTAATGGCATTTAATTTTCTCGGAAAGCGAGCACGGAACTCGCGAGAAGGCATGCAAACGGGAAGTTTGTGGGTTTGTTTGGCTTATCGCGATTTTCGGTTTTTGCTTGTATTCAGTTTACCTGTTCTTCGCACTCGGCTCTTTGAGTCAGCATGGCAAGAATGAATTTCTCCGCTCTTTTCTCTGTCATGGAGGATATATATGTGATGGAGACAGCGAAATTTTGTTGGTCGCTTTATCGTGGAAAAAGAAAAGGAAGTTTGAGCTCTTCCTGTGGTCTGCTTCGGAAATTTGATCAACATACAGGCATGCTAGGCCCTAACCTTTAAATATCTTGCTGTTTTTCAAGTGCTTTCATTAAAACAACTCTGTTCAAATGTTTTGTGAAGATTGGATGAATTTTCTATGAGATCTAGTTTGATTTCTGGCACTGTATCTCTTCTGGTTCGATTTTTCAGTTTCCTCTTGTTGGGTGTTTGTTGAAATCGAACTTCGACTCTATTTGTTTGTGTATTCTTCCTGGCTTATGCATGTGAGGTATTTATTTACAAGATTCGAGTGTTCGGCCTGTTTGGCGTGAGCCCTTAGAATATACCTGTGTGTAGTATAAGACTGCTGTGTGCTTTTGTTTAGTGGTCGCTGTTCTTGTTATGGAAACCGTATGGAACGATTTGATGAATACTGTAAGATTTGTCAGTATTATCGCTTCTTTGGAAACTCTGTCGTGGGCTTTGTTGACTGTGTTTAATAATACCCTTTTGGGTTTTCATTGCTTCCTAATTTTTAGTTTGGAACAGGCAACTGTTGTGTTACCGTAGTCTTTGCGACCCAGCAGAAGAGTTTTCCTTGTTTTTGTGGAAACGGGATTAATGTTGACTCTGTATAATATTGTTACTGCGGAAGTTGTTTTCCTTGTTATTGTGTTAGCGGGATTACTTGTGGACTGTGTGTAATGTAAATACATCTATGTTTTTTTATATAACGACTCAGTGGAGTCCTTGATTGAATCACATATAAACTATCTACTGTTGTGGATGTTGATTCATCCTTGTGTTTTGGTTGTTTGCTTTCGTGGAAGTCCTTTAGAGAAAGGAACAGTCCTTCTGACCCCGGTTATTTGTAATAAATAATCAGTATAGAATTCCTGGGTATGCTTTTTCATTTCTATGTGGAAGCTGTTCGAAAGTTCGAAGCGGCTCAGTTGCTTTTCTTGCTTGAAATGGGTATTCGATTTGCTTCACTTGTTTCATTCTGAATGTTAGCCATGAATGGCATATATGTATTTATCAACAAATTTCATAGTATGTTGCTGTAGGGTTCAGTGGTTATAAGTGCAAAACCTTTAACAGTTACATTGTGATTATATAGATTTAGACTATTGTGGCTTGGACGACTCTGAGGAGTCGATTGAATGATTCATTTTATTTTTGAGCCAAATAAAGTTAAGTTGTTGGTATTTTAAGTGCCGGCGACTTAATGGAATAACATGTATTTCGATTTTGTTATTGCGATTGGAATTCCTTCGTGTTTTTGGGATTTTGAGGTACAGATTCTTAGGTGGACATGTACGTCTTCAACCTGTGCAAATTAGTGTAAAATGATTGGCAGAGAGTAATTTGTTGTCTGATTATTGTTATGCTTCGTTGATGAATGTCAGTATGAATTCTTATGCATTTGCTTGAATTGATACCTCCGTTTGAATCATTGGAATTCTGGAAAGGTAACTAGTACTTCTGTCTCTTTTTGAGCTTGACCTTGGACTGTCTTTGTTACTTTTTGAGGTCCTTGAGTATGGATGACCGTTTCGTGTTCTGACCTTGTTGGGTAAGTCGCGAATATCACTCCAAGACTTGCATGCGGCAAGGTAAGGATCGTTGGCTGAATTCCTTTCTTTTACTTCAGTCCGATTTTGACTGAGCAAGAATATGTATGCTATGTTCTATTCCAATTAATCTGTCCGATTTGACTGTGCATGATTTGGAAATACCGTGTGGGCAACATAGCATAGTCCTTTGGGAAACCTTAGATTGTTGATGCAATAAGGTTGTTGTTTTCAGCGATACGCTTGTAGTTCTTGTTTTCAACTTGTGTCAATGCCTTACTGTGTAAAAGGAACTAGCATTGGGCTTAAGGTTGTTACATGAATTGTTGATGTGTTAGTTGCTGTACAGGAGTTTTGCTGAGTTTCTATTTTCGCGATTTAGAACAGTGATCTTGCTTGCGGCTTGTCTAACTTGTTCATTTTTATACTGGTTGAATGTTTTCATATGTGAAGGCAGTACAGTGATGAACTTATGTGAAAGGAAGTATGAATGGTTTGGTTCTTTCTCTTCCTTTATTTAATATTATTGATAATTGACTAGCTTGTGGGAAATTGTTTGTAACATATTGGTGGAATCCCGAATTGTTATGATATTTCCTTTTTGGAGAATGAAACAATCTGACCAATGTTGTGATTTTGGATTTAATGATTGTTGTGTACATTCGTTCCTTGTTTCTTAATATTTGATGAAATATTAGAAAGTGATTAAGACTATTTGTAACAATGATAGAGTTACATATTTGTAATCATTTTGTGTTACAAGGGCATAGTCTGATTATGTTTACTTATGTGAATATCAGATCTCATTTAAACAGGGTGTTTAATGAAAACAATTGATGGATTGCAATTGTTTTAAATGTTAGTGTTTATCATGCTCTGGCCATGAACCGACTCATGTTGACTATTTTTGCAGATGGTTGTCGTGAAGAGGTAAAACAATGCAGATCCGGGCAGTGATTATAGTTTATTTGATTTATAAAGAATTACAGCTTGATTTTATAGATGTACTATATGTGAAAAGATGTTTCTTTTCCGTTAGCATTATATCAAGCATGCTGTTGCATAAAATGTAATTGTATAAGTTTGAAAGGAATGAAAATAAGTGTTTGATACTTATGTGTTGTATTCTATTCGAAGATGAACTTCTTCGGTTTATGTAACGAAGGGGCATAGTTATCTTTGTATAATATGGATGCTTTTGTGATTGACAATGAAAGCTTGTAAGTAATTAGACTAAATTCTTATGAGTATTTAGTAGTTCTAATTTGTTCTAGCAAAAGCAATATTGTAATTTAATTATTGTCTCTCTAGAAGATAGGTTAAAATTGAGCCTAAAAGAGAACGCTAAACAAGTTGGATTGAATTACTAATCCCTAGTCCTAAGTATAACAGGACAATAGTAAATTGGATTCTAAATCATTTATATCTTTAAACTAAAAAGTATGATATAAATTCAGTTAAGAGAACTGATAGGCAATCAATGGAGTTCAGATGGCAATCTCAAGCATAGGTTATGAGATATTGTCCCATTCTGTTGCTTTAGAATCAGGTGTATTCTAATGACTCCTTGATGAGAGCGTGACCGTAATACCTCTACCAGTAATGAGTCTTTTAGAGGAGGGTCGTCTTAAGACAAAGAATCCAGGGATTTGGAAAGGCTAACCTTAGGGAAAAGTCTTTAAAAGTAATTTAAACTCAAGTGCGTAACGCTTGTTATTGGGTAGATCTTCTCGAGGCGGATTTAAAGGTTGACGACATAAAGTCGACTGCAGGGCTGTACCTCCGAGAAGATTAGGATCTTCTCGAAGTTACAACAATGCAGGTGACTTATGGCGACACCTTTGCATTGATCGCTAAGATTTACACTTGATTTCGCGACGAGTTACCCCGGGACCGATTAAGAACGTGGTCATGTTATAAGATCGCCGAGATTTGGGGTATCATGACACACTCGGTTGAACCGCAAGGTTGAACCAAGATGTCATCATATCCCTAATCCTCGTGGGCATCCATATAACATTATCACCTTGTTAATCCGCCTCCGAGTGATTCAGATTGTGAAAGGAAGGACTGACAAAGGTCAAGATAAGACATTCTATATAACATATGAATGGGGTGAAGGACGTATTCAGATTCGATTTAGTATGCCGTTAAGGAATGCGAGACATGAAATAAGATGTTTCAAATCTTTGGCCAAAGTATCGCAAGTCATCGATTGCGTTTTCTTAATTCACCTAGTCTAAGGGATGAGATGCCGATGAATAATGGTAACAGCTTATTCGGCTTAGATTCCTTGGATAGAGCATTCTCAATCCCAGATTAGGAAGAGAACCGCCGAGTGTTGTGTTAAATAAAAACACTAACTCTTTTTACTCATGAATAGATCGGTAGATTAATGAGTCATGGAATGAATAGATCGGGGTATTCCGAGTCATATACCTGCATATGGTCAGTTCACTATATAAATGGTTATTTGATTGTGAGTTCTAAATTATGTATTTAGAAAAAGATGCAATTATAAAAAAAAAAAAAAAAAATTGACTTGTTCTATTGTTCAAAATGAGGATGTTACATCTTGGTATCGAGCTGAAGGTCGTTCTTCGACCTATTGAGTCCATAATCTGATAAAAACCGAATTTTCTTGTAATGTAAAAAATGGTTAGAACAAGGGGAAACGTCATGCAGTAATGCTCACTGTAAGGAGGAGCGACAACCCAGAATGGATGAGATCTCTGCTGCCCCGTTGGACACAAGAGATCGCTTGGCTGTACTTTGAACAAAGAAAGTAACGGGAAATGAGGAGGATGAAGAAGCCGATAATAATAATCAGCAACCTCCCCGAGGGCAATCCTCGACATGGGTGTTGATGTTAATGCCGTGAATGCACTGCAACTAGAAAATAAAAGGCCGATTAGGCAAGCAGTAACTCACTAATGATATAAAAAGGATAAGTCCACCTAAGTACGATGGCACCACATTAGGAGATGGAGCTGAGAACTGGCTCAGCGAAATGGAGAAGTACTTTGCAATAAGGAACTTCTCAGAAGAAACCAAGGCTATATGGGGAGCCTATCAGCTTTCACACGAAGCATCTTCGTGGTGGGATACCGGTGTCGAGCTAAACATCGATGAGACCAATATCACTTGGGATCAATTTAAAGGCTATTTTAGGCAACGCGTTGGCTGCCACAACTTTTCTATGATCGAAAATGACAATTTTAGAACTTGACCCAAGGGAAGTTAACAAAGAATCGACTCTGGGAGCGGTTTACAAAACTCCTCAAGTATGTGCCGCAGTATCAAACTGACGAAAAATTCTGGATACGGAAATTCATCATGGGATTGAATCCTCGTGATAGGGGAGAGGTCGATGTTCACACCAACCACTATGGAAGGAGTTGTTGAGAAGGCCATAAGGCAAGAACAGTAAATTAAAGGCTATTTCGCGCATAAGGAGGAAGTGCTAAGAAGACCGCAAACCCTTCTTCAACTCTCTCGCACCTTAAAAGGACCGTGGAAAAGTTTGGAAACAAGAGTAAGTTTCCAGAGATAAATAAGAAAGCAGCAAAGAAATAAGCCCGCCGGAAATATAAGGGATAATTTTGTTAAAAACTATAATAATGGACAAGTCCTATGGAGGACAAACGTGACAATTACAAGGCCGGGAGGTAATGCCTGAGCCTAAGAAGGGACCCGTAGGAGGTGCTACACTTGTGGTAAAGATCATTACGCAAATCAATGTCCTTTAAAGAAGGATGATCGTAATCAAGCAAAGATAAGATACATGCCGCAGAGCGCAAAGCAAGTGGGAAAAGCAAACAACACCTATAGAAGTTCCTGGGTAAGTTATTCGGCATACCGTCACTATTCTTTTGATACAGAGCTACTAAATGTTTTATTTCTAATAAACTTGCTTCTAAACTTAAAAGAAAAGCCTGGGAAAATGGATAAATCTTGGACCTGTAGAGTATGGTAATAATTGCCTCATACACCGAGTATGTGTCTCTTTGGAGCAGCCTCCTGATTTACCTAATTTCTCCACGGAAGTTGATCTCTATGTTACACCTTGGGATCGTATGACATTATTATTGGTGTCAATTGGTTATCCGACCATAAAGCAAAGGTAGATTGCTATGAGAAGAACATAAAATGTTTAGATGATCAATTGGAATCAGCAGAGATTCAAGGTGTGAAACGAGAAATTTCAGCTTAGAAAGTCACATCACCATGCAAATTTTAAAAGGCTAAGAATAAAGGATGTACCCTTTATGCAAAGTAAAGATATCCAATCTTCAAGAAGATAGTGATTACATGAAGCAAATTCCACTGTTACAAAGTTTCAGGGATGTTTTTCCTGAGGAATTACCAGGGTTACCACCCAAGAGAGAATTTGACTTCACCATTGAAATCAAGCCTGGAACTGAACCTATTTCCAAGGCGCCTTATCGGATGACTACTACTGAGTTAGTCGAGCTCAAGGCGCAATTACAAGAGCTTTTGTCTAAAGGATTGATTAGACCAAGTGTTTCACCTTGGGGAGCACCTGTGATATTTGTGAAAAAGAAGGATGGAACACCGAGGTCATGTATTGATTATCGGATGTTAAACAAAGCAACGATCAAGAACCGATATCCACTTCCTAGGATTGATGATCCTGCTTTGATCGATGCGTGGAGCAGCGGTTTATTCTAAGATAGATCTTCGATCCGGTTATCATCACTAAGAATTAAAGAGGAAGATATTCATAAAATGAATTCTTTCCGAACAAGGTACGGACATTATGAATTCACAGTTCTAGCCTTTGGGTTAACTAATGCACCTGCAGCCTTTATGAATTTAATGAACAATATTTTTCAAGAATACCTGGACAAGTTTGTACTTGTATTCTTGGACGATATTCTCATTTATTCTAAGAGCGTTGAGGAGCACAATGAGCATTTGAAGATAGTTTTGGGAATTTTGAGAAAGAGAAAGTTGTATGGTAAGTTATCCAAATGTTCTTTCTATGATTCTGAAGTTCGCTATTTGGGTCATGTCATAAGTAAGGAAGGAATCGCTGTAGATCCTTCAAAAATAGTGGCAATAACTGAGTGGCCTGCACCAAAGAATGTGCATGAAGTAAGAAGCTTCATGGGTCTTGGCAGTTACTATAGAAAATTTGTAAAGGATTTTTCTAAGGTAGCTGCACCAATAACTTCATTGCAGAAGAAAGATAAGAAATTCATGTGGAATGACAAGTGCGAAGCGGCTTTCAAAAGTCTGAAAGACCAGTTAACTTCTGCACCTATATTGGCTGTACTGCACCTAATGGGAATTTTCGTTGTCAGAATCGATGCTTCTGGGGAAGGCCTTGGAGGTGTTTTGCTACAAAATGATCAAGTCATAGCTTATGAAAGTAGAAAACTTAAGATTCATGAGCTGAATTATGCCCCTCATGATTTGGAACTTGCTGCCATTGTTCATGCACTTCAAGTCCTGGAGACACTACTTACTAGGGAAACCTTTGAGTTGAAAATCGATCACTTGGGACTGAAATATATTTTTACTCACCAATCAATGCCGACAAAGAAGGTGGTTAGAATTTTTATCACAATATGACTTTGATATTAGCTATATCAAAGGGAAGGAGAATAGAGAATGATGCTCTAAGTCGTAGGAGGCACATTTTTGCTCTTATAACGTTGAGAACTCGGCTTAAAGAAGAGGTAAAAAGTGCCTCGTAATCATATGCATATTTTCAAAGAAGTAAAAGCCGCTTTCACTGCAGTAACCTAAAGATAAAAGGTATGAAGGTTTTCATCTTGATAATGAAGGAGTCTTGCGTTATGAAAATAGGGTATATGTACCTGTGCTGAATGATTTGAGAAAGAAGTTGTTAGTTGAATTTCATAATTCACCTTTCTCTGGGCACCCAGGTATCACAAAAATGCTAGCTGATTTGAAACAGCAATACTTCTGGAAAGGTATGAAAAAGGATGTGATAAATTTTGTAACTCATTGCCTAGAATGTCAGCGGGTGAAGGCAGAGCATATGCACCCTGCCGGACTGTTGTATCCTCATAGCATACCGCAGTACAAATGGCAAGTAATAACCATGGATTTTGTACAAGGACTACCTATGTCCAGGAATAAGCATGATGTTATCCTGGTAGTTGTAGATAAACTGACTAAGGTAGCTCATTTCATCGCTGGAAATCTAAAGGATGATTCACCAGTGCTGGCCAAGAGGTTCGTACACGAAATTTTCAGATTACATGGTGTACCGGAACTTATTATTTTTCACAGGATCCTAGAATGACGTCAAGGTTTTGGCAAACACTTAACGCAGCCCTAGAACAAAAAACTAAACTTCAGCTTCCATATCATCCAGAAACAGATGGGCAAACCGAGAGGGTAAATCAAGTGTTGAGGACATGTTGTGAATGTATTGCATGGATCAACAGTATAAATGGGAAGAGTATCTCCCATTAGTTGAGTTCGCATACAACAACACTTATCACTCATCTCTTAAGATGGCACTTTTCAAGCACTTTATGGAAGAAAGCGTAACCCCCGTAAGTTGGGACAAAGGTAGAGGATAGAGTGGTAATTGGACCAGTAGATTCTCACAGAGATGGAACAGCAAGTTAAGCTGATTCGTGAACGATTAAAGGAAGCAATGGATAGACGAGTAAGAGCCATGCGCCGACCTTAAGCGGGTTGATAGAAAGTTTGAGCTTGGTGATAAGGTTTTTCTCGCGTGTTAAACCCGTAAAGAGTTCTATAAATTTTGGCAAGGCTGCCAAGTCATGTCACCACGATATGTGGGACCTTCGAAATTGTCAAATAATCAACTCCAGTAGCTTATCGTTTAGCATTGCCACCGCTTTATCTCGTATGCATGATGTTTTCCATATTTCTTTCGCTTAAGAAATACGTTTCAGATCCTGTCACATGTTTTAAATTGGAATTCTTGCAGTCCAAGACCAGAATAATCGTGGTTAAACCCCACAAGAGTACTAGAAACTCTGCAATTGCATTTGAGAAATCGTGATATTCAAAGAACGTAAGGTCCAAAGTGGGACCATTTTAGCGAAGAAAGTGCAACTGGGAAAACTGGAAGAGATGAAAATTGCTTTTCCTTCTCTTTTTGCAATGTAATGAAATCATTGATAAAATACTATTATGAACTTATTGTTTTTTAAGTATTTATGAAAGCCGGATGAAGTGCGTACTTTATTCAAAGTTGAATAAAAGTGTTGTGACGTTGATTTCAAACTATTTAATATGGAAGTAGTCACATTGTTTGTGTACTAATAAATTGATGGACCTCGAAGGTTAAATTTAATATGTAATTCATCGAGACGATGAATC